>CATQJL010000001.1:89973833-90573833 GCA_958299035.1 Cylicocyclus nassatus | reverse complement strand
CACCCGGCTGCAGCTATGGAGTTAGGCGAAAACAAGTTAAAGGCTGTGGATCAACTGTACAACCATCTTTCTCTACGGCCATAAAATCAAAAAAAAAACATCCGACAAAAAATGAAGTATTCACAAGATATGACATGGTCTCCAGTGCAACAGATCCAGAGCAAGCTTTATTTGTAGAAAACAACGAGAATCAAATGCACCGCTCATCATAACATAGAATTTCGAATCAAAAAATCACAGACATCATGTACCATAACAAGTTTAACAGAACAAAAATGATTATGTAGTCTCCGAAGTTCCCAGAATCAAAAGATTTTCCGGAGAGATGCTCTCTGGTACGTATTTGATAACACGGGTATTGAAACCAAGGCTACTCAAGTATCGTGCTCGACCCGTTTCAAGAATGATTTTGGCTCGGCGGCCAAGCTCCTCTTTGTAATGTGGAGACCTAAAAAAGTGGTATAAAATTAAGAGTATAGTTTGGAAGAAAAAACTTACCAAGAAGCTATGTTGATTTGTCCGTTTGAAGCGGATCCATCACCAGCACTCTTGGCGGCATCTCCTTCCGGGTCTATATCGGGTGAGCCATCTGTTCTCTTCAACGTGATCCCACTTACAGCCCATGCAGCGATAAGTCGCAAAGCAGCAAAGTCACCTTCGCTGTCCATATTCCACTCAGCAAGAAAGTCACGCCCGCAATACTAAAACTCCAAATTAGAAAAGGCGACAAACGATTGTGCAGTTACCTCGCTATAACGAGACTTGTGGTGGCAACAAGGTACAAGAACAAATCCGCTCAATGAAAGACCTCTGGACACTCCATTTGACAAACATCGAACTCCTGCATCTGTTGCACTTCCACAGAAGTGCTTGCAAACAGCACAAAGACTCGATACTTCCTAAAATTAACCAAGAACTCATTACAAATCCTGACATTATGAATTATTCACACTACAAAAATTGATTTCTAGTGTAGTACCTTCAGCGCATCCACTTTGGACAGATCAAGATGTTCTATGGAACAGCGCAGTCGCTTTATGTCCAATGATGGATTTTCCTTTGGATAAAAATTCTTTAAATGAAAAAAAAACGGCACCATAACAAGAAAAACAAATACTTCAATATGTAGGAAATCTATAACTGAGCAGAAACTACTAAAGCTTGACGAATCCAGTGAATATAAACTACGAAAACAAAAAAGAAACGAAATGAAAAACCTTCCAAGCATAGTACCCACTTGAAGAGCCTTGTTATCGTATTTGTTCCTCGAACCACTACGATCTATCAATAAGAATTTGGCGTTAGGTGCTCGTTTTGTCATCCAGTACGCAAGTTGAGCCTTGATACTTCCGATTAGGGAAAATGTAAGTCAACAGAAATTGATGTGTGGACCTTTCCCGCACCCAGCTCAAAAACGCAGTTGGAAGGATCATTGCATAAAAGATCAACAGAAGTCATATGACCTGAAGGAAACGCACTGAGTGCAACAGACACCTAATGGAAAACCCTGTACCTATAATGGAACTCTGTTGGATGAGATGTTTACGCTTGCTATCAGACAGTTCTGGGCTTTGTTTGAGATGCTCTTCAATCTCATCAGTATGGAGTTGTACAGTAGAAACTTCAGCGCAAACGGATTCGTAATATTTTTCTATTTTCTCAACAACACGGCATACATCCTCCTAAAAGAAGGCTCGAATTAAAAAGGAATTTAAGACTCGTGTAGAAAAATTGTAGATAAATAAGTAACTGACCTCTGAAGCTCTCCTATCGATTTTATCTGTGAATTTCGTTTCTCCTTCCACTGCATTCATGTCTTTGATTAACCATTCTTCTTCAGCCACACGAGAGTTGCACCTGTAACATCACATTCATGGAGTTTCGTAAATCATAAATCTTCGAGGATTCGAAAGGAAGAACACAAGTTGGACAAAACTGCTAATAAATGAATACTAAAACAAACTCGTAAGCAAGCTTGTAACCTCAGCAGATGTTGTTCGAGCAATTTGCGATCAACAGTGTGCTTAGGGTCATTTGGGCAAGGTATGCGCTCCTGAAAACATTTAAGCAGTGAGTGAATTGTTTGGGAATAAAGAAGAAAAACGTCACCATGACGACATCTGCACATTGTAAGTTAAGTCTAGGCTAACTCTGCAAAACTGCAAAGTTTTTCTCTATTTATCAAATCTTACGACATCTGCTCTAAATGCTCGTCACATTATGAGTAGCTCTAGAGTAGTGTAGTGACTCGCTCTGAAGTATTATTGCCATATCATCTGTCTACGTAATGCATGAATTCGCCTTCATCACTAGTTAATAAAATATCAACGACATCTGTTCTCAGAGTTTATAACACATATTCGTATCATATACTAAGCAATTTGACGTCTATATATTGTCTGCTAAATTTTTCTAGGTCTTATAAAACACACCCATTGTTATTCCGAGTAAAGGAGTTACAAACACAATTATACGAGTGACATAAATTGCCTGCTGCCGTCAGCTTTTCATTGTGCGTGAACATGTAGCCATTTTGTACAGATGAATCTCAGATTTTCAAACTCCTAACATGTTCTCGTATTACTTTTTTTGTCCTCACTATGCGAAATTCCCAAATAAAAAGTGAAGAATGCAAACACAAAAAAATATACAACTACTCTAATAATGATGTAAAACTCGTACTCCCTTTCTTTTGTAACAAAAATGTTCTCGTTACCTCATTTTCCACATCTTGATTGGCGTGCTCTCCACAGTACTTGTGGCCGGGTTTGACAAGCATGCGGCAATTCCTACCTTTTTTGGGAATGAGATAAGAACATCGAGCTGGCCCTGTCATCTAGATAGATTTTCAAATAAAAATGGAATGAACTAAGCAAAGAAAGAGAAATAAGTAGAATGAAAAATATGGACAGGAGTGAACCTTGTATGATGTGCACACCTCTGCGAAGTGAAGACCTTGTTTCGATTGAGTAATGTCTGACAAGCATGCGAACACCAAACAAAACTACTAAAAGCAACTACACAATCTTCTTTATAGTCTAAAACTATTATACTTTTGAGAATTGCACCACTGCGTAAGCTGAGTCACTAGATCGTTCTGATATCTTATGAGAAAAGGTCCCACTCTCTGAGATGAGAGAAAAACCTACAAATTCTATAAACTAGCATTCACAATGCGTAAGGATATGAGTGTTCTGATAAAGAATTATCAACAGAAGTGTCTGTACACAAGGGCTATATGGAGAATTAAAAAAAACGATTCTAAGAGATAACAACGGAATCAATTCGCTTGAAGGCGCTGACCAGTATCGAACGATGGAAATACAATCTATACACTTGCCTACAGCGCTGTCTGTCCCGGCGATATGAAATCGTTTTAGTCATGGTAAAATCCTAGCTCTATGCAATCTAATGGCGTTTAGGTGGAACTTTGAAACAATATATCTTCATGTGATAGCAAATCTGGCGCGTGATTATGCAACAATATATAAGTAGCGAGGTATATGCATATATCGTAGCCCAGAGCAGCAATTTCTTTTCACAAACTTTGAAATCGTAATACCTAAAAAGACACACATAGAAGACTAGAAACGAGATGATGGTAAACCTACTGGTTGAGCATGAGAGCTATGGGACCCAAGTATATCCAGTCCCAGAGGACAAGCTCGCTCCGGCTCATATGGCCAACAATCAAGCGGTTCGTGGCCTAGAACGCAAAGGAGATTTTGAAAAATACTATACAAAAATACAAAGTTCAACAGAAACGCAAATACAAAGTACTCTGAAAAAGAAATTCTGGAAGAAAACTTTGCAAAGAAGAGATGTTTCACAAGTAAAATGCTAAAAAACAAAACTAAAAAGAGTAAACGAATAATATGAGAAATCCTAAATATACTAATCGGAATAATAGTAAACGACACACAGCGAGATACGGTGCACCAACAAAAAAACGTTTTGTTAAGGTATGAATCGGGTGCGAACAAAAAAAACGAACAGTACTAATTTGATATGCTCACCTTCGCTACAACAGCTCCAAAGCATAGAACAAACATTGTGATATTTTCGTCAAATACGCCAGTATGTGACTTGCTATATATCATTGCAAACGGAACTATACTAGCTAGTAATGGACACACAGGGAACAAAACCGAAGTGCCAGCAACTAGAATATGTATATAAGAATAAAAAGTAAAAGAAATTCAGCAATGCCAGAAAAATACCTGTGGACCCATTTCTTCCAACACCGCCAGTGAATATCACATCAAGGTATGATGACAACTGATAAATTGCCATAAATAATGTAAATAAAAGTATTAGATGACGCAACTGATAGCCAAACACACCTGAAAGGACAATTTCTTAACTACAAATGATGGTAATGACAAGAACCGACCGATAGTCCAAAAGTTAGGGCCAAAAAGAGCCGTGATTAATAGCAAAAGAATCAACGACATTTGTGCTTCTGTCACATCGAACTCCGAAAACCTATAAAACGTGAATAAGAGGTTGCACTTCAGGAACAGTTTAGATATACCTGAGTTGACCAGTGCAGTAGGTGCTCCAGTGAGCACAATAAAACAGTGAAACCGTCACAATGACGGCAAAAAATACACCGCATCGCACATCGCCAAGCCGCAATGCATACGCAACATTAAGGGCGACAAATACCTGTGAAAAGTCGGATATGAAAAAGAGAAGCAATTATTGAAAAAACACCAAACAAGATCTGAGGAGTTTTTTCTAAAACCGGAAATAAAATGGATCACCTGTGATATCGAATCACAACCATGATCAAAAAGTTCGCCGAGTGGTGATGCAGCACCTGTCCGCCTGGCTTGTTTACCATCTGAAAATGGCGAGATCAGTTTGTCAGAAAAAAAAACTGAAGATATGTGAAACATTTTGATGATAAGCTGCAAAGTGTAGAAAACTAAAAAACACAAGCAAAGGGTATGAAAAAATATTCGACTAATTCCGTTATCATGTGGTATATTCTAGACAGGAAATAAACACGAGGTTTTTATGATTTCAGTTTACCTGTAGCGTCTAGTGTCTGGTAAACAAATAATCCAAGACCAGCTAAAGCATAAGCCCAAGAAGGGGCAGTTTCTTTCGCTGTAGGGCAATAATATGAAAGAATCAACACTGTGATGAGATTCACCAGAAGACCTGAAAAGTGAAGATCTAGAAAATCCGAAGAGAAGAAATTAGAGGAAAAACTCACCGATTAAAGTGATAAGATTGGGTGCCAGCCATAACGGATAGAATTCCACAATCCACTCCCAAAAATATTTCATGCAAAAATCGCTAAGATAACTAGTATCCAAAGCTGAGTATCGGTGCTCGTTGAGACGAGATAGCTCTTCTGGTGTCATTAGACAATCATACTGTAATGTTGCGGTACAGAAATCAAACTAGGAGAAGCACAAAAGGTGAATTTGACATACTTCGAGGTATGAGTCAACGTACTTATTTCCAAGAGCTTCGGTAAGTAAAGGGTGGCTTCTCGGAGCGTAGGTGTACCTGGAAAGGCAGTTTCACCCGAACTATTTTTGTACTTAAGAAAAAAACCAAAGTGGAGAAAGGAGGAAGACGCCAACCTTTCACGTGTTCGATCTCTTTCCGCACGTGGATCTCTTTCTACACGGGCACCAGAACGAGTCACAACCATTGTATGGAAAAATTTTGCTGAAAATATCGGTTATGGTCTTCGTAAGTGTCTTACTGCTAGAGGGCTGGGACACAGCGAGTGCTAGCTGTTTCTGTGGAAGTACTCGGACGCTTTGGACCTTCTCTATTCTCTAAGTGGTTTCCATATACTATTGTTTATTTGACCCGGGCAAATAAATTCGTCTATTTCTAAAAATAGGTACTCGAGATAGCTGCGAACTTCATTTAGAGATTATAAGTTTTTCGGCAGCGAGAAACAGCTTCTGAGAAAAAATTATTAGGTGTGCGCAAAAGTTCTGTTTGCGAAACCTTGCTGCGTGGAAATGATCTGTAAGGCATGCGCTATACTTATCCGCTTGATCCGCTTCATCCATTTCTCCATTGATCAGTTTGCTAATTTGATCATTAGCGAAGTGGATGAAGCGGATCAAGCGGATCAAGTATGGCGCGCACCTAACAAGAAAAGAAAATAAGAAGAAAATAAATAAGAAGATGTAATTGCAAGAATAATTGTAAGAAAATTTCCTCCTATTTTCAAATTGATGTCATGGTTACTCATGATCCCGATCGCATCTGAATTTGATACAGATATAGTTACGCGGTGAATGAAAGTTGTTGCGAGCGAAGTGAGCACAACCGCAACGAGTACCTCGATCGAATCCGGATAACGGCCAACTATGGCATCGCTCTAGGCAACTACTTGCTTTTTTGAGAAGTTGGAGGCCTATGAATTTACCGCATTCAACAGATATGACCGGCAGAATTAATGCCCATTTGATGTGTATTTTTCTTGATGCCTCCGTTAAAGCTTAAATCTAACTCATTCTGGTTGTACGCGCATTGAAAACTATCTTGGCTAATTAGCCTTTGAGTCTAAACGCAGAAGAACTCTTCGACGGTTGATTCTTGCAGCACAGACATCTCTGATAAGAACTAGACATGACAATTGAGTGATTAGAAGCGCAAGGAAAGTACAGGGAAAGGGAAAGCTCTCGAAGCTTCTTAAACACTTTCACGAGCAAAAAGTAGAGCTTCCTCTTGCTCTGACTTCTCCAACAGCCCACAGCGTATTAAACTACTTCAAAATCAACTGCCATGGACTGCTTGTAGGTGAGAGATAAAGATTGAATCTCGACTACTTCGCAAAAAAAAACTCTTGACATGCCAACTAACACCATAAACACTTCACGAGCACATTATTCGCTTGTTCCCACAACCAAACCATCAAATACGGTAAATTTCCAAAGATAACGTATTAGAGAATATGCACTACAAATGAGCAATTTCACGGCAATCGCTCTACACTGCGATTAAACTAAATGATAGAAGCAGATAAACCCTGCTGAACAACAAGCAGTTCAATCATCAAGAACTCACAACAATTTAACAACGATTTGAAAGGACTTGCAAGAAACGAAATATTAAATGCATGGCCGCGCTCTATTGGTGTTAACTGCTCCACAGCGAATTCTCATTTGAGCAGCAACCTGTACTAGAGCGTGGAATCCGACATTGCTGTCTTTGCATCTCTTCTTTTCTCTTTTCCTACCTTTGCTTGATGTCCAGTTGAATTATTACGTACTGTGGCATTGACTGTAATTAATACTAGTTGTAAGTTTGAGTTGTTTGAGTAAGCGGTGCTGTGAACGGTCTGTTGGCAGTATCGCCTTGATAGTACGGTTCGTTTCAACCCGGAATAGGCGAAACTTTTGACATGGAACAGCGCGTCTGCTCGCTGGAGGCTTTGCGAGCGCACGGCGCTGGCATTTTGCCAAGCAAAGAGTGAGGAGAATGAAGAGACGCAGACATGGGTCCCTAGCACGATACGATACTGTAGCTGCAAAACGGCGCGGACTGCGAAGAGGGCTCCCTCCAGTCCAATTTCCGCCTAAACTGGGCTGGAACTTACTGTAAATATGCAGGCAATTTCATGGAAATGAGCTTTCTTTTCCTTGGAAACAGTGGCGCAGGCCATGTTGCAGCTGCTGTTTTTAGCGCTCGTCAAGTAGGAGTAAACAGAATATGCGCATAGCTGCAGCGCACCGCACTTTCTGCATTCTCTGCGTCAATAACTCACCTATAGTGATACCGCATGATTACCAGAACCAACATCTGACTTTGATAGATATACCTCTACATCCTCTAATCTCTCGTCAGCTTGGCCTTCAGATTTCAAACTTTGTCTTCGACACCTCTATTCTGTTGGGCCACAATCACGCTGATGTCTATGAGAGAAACTTCTATGCCAAAATTTTACTCTTATCGTTTCTGTTGGCTTCAGATGCCAGAAGCTGGCGAAAAAAGTGAATTTGAGCCTGAATGGGCCGATGAGGAGGAAGAACGTTCCGATCGAAAGCCGACTGCGAGTACATTTGGCGCGAGGAAGGATCCACATTGGTGGGATATTTCTACATTCAGTAAGGTAAATTCTCACCTATAATTTATTCGTGTTTATATAACACAATCCTTTTTTTTCGTTTTTGAAGTCATATCCTGTTTAGGAAGACAATCCAACCGGATTAGTTGCCGAATCTTCGTTCTCTTGCTTGTTTCCTAAGTATCGGGAAAAGTATATCCGAGAAAGTTGGCCATTAGTGGAGAAGACCATGGGCGAGCATTTTTTGAAAGCCGATTTAGATTTATTGGAAGGTTTGTGAAGTTTAACATTCTATCTTGAACTCTTTACGACCATTCCAGTTGAATAGTCATTTAAATCGTTCAAAATTTTCCTACTATATTGTTCTTGTGCAAATCATCTGTAAGTGTTCATCCAGTAATCAAGCACATGAAGGGCAGTCTAGATGCAATTGAGTTAGCTGCTCAAAATCTATCGAGTCCAGTTTTGTAGAAAGATTGAATATGTGGATTTCAAGATTGACTCAGAGCTTTTGAGTTTATGTCGCCTTCTCTAAATCTGATCCGTATTATCTATGAAAGCATCATCTATCGTTTCTAGGAACAATGACAGTTCGTACTACTCGGAAAACGTGGGATCCATATATTCTGATCAAAGCGCGTGACGTCTTGAAATTGATGTCACGTAGTGTTCCATACGAGCAAGCAATCCGGGTGTTAGACGACGAAGTTTTCTGTGAAATTATCAAGATCTCATCTATGGTATGTTCTGCCATCATTTGAACCCTATTGTCTGCCTATTTTAGCGTGTATGTTCGCGACTTTTTATTGTTTCAAATGTCAAAATTTATTTTCCAGTGTCCAAATAAGGAACGATTTATAAAACGACGAGCTCGCCTTGTTGGTAACAATGGCGCTACTCTCAAAGCTATGGAACTCCTCACTCAGTGTTATGTGTGCATACAAGGCGGAACTGTCTGTGCCGTTGGTCCACTGGCTGGTTTGAAACAAGTCAGGTTAGCAACTTCATTCTTACAACTCATTTTCGAATCTTCAAATCCTCCAATAATTTCCCCATATCTGTTTATCATATCTCAGTTTTACATTGGATGCTAACTAATCTTTTTTTCGTTTTCAGCGGTATTGTCACAGATTGTATGAACAACATCCATCCCATATATAATATCAAAACGCTTATGATAAAACGCGAGCTGATGAAAAATGATAAGCTCAAAGATGAAAATTGGGAGAGGTTTCTGCCAAAGTTCAAGAAGAAGGTTGGTTTTTTGGTTTTGCCATCTAAAATCACTTTTTAATTTGATTTCTTTAGGTGCAATCATCAGTCACTGCAAATGAAGCTAAGAAAAAGAGGAAGAAGGCATGGAAGAAGAAGGGTGAATACACACCATTCCCACCAGCTCCAACTCTTAGCAAGGTAAGTTTTGGCGATTTCCAGATTGATTTCTTTGTATCATGTATTTTTTCTCAGATTGATAAGCAACTCGAAAGCGGAGAATACTTCATGACTGAAAGAGAGCGTTTACTAAATAAAAAGAGGTGTGTCGCATTTTTTGGACTTGAATGAGCTTTTTATGTTTTAACAAGATTCCTTGCTTGATTTAGGAAGAAGGTAGAGGCAGCCGCAATAAAATCGGAAGATCGTAAAAAGGAAAAGTTGAAGAAATTCCAGCCACCTGCTGAAAAAGTAAGTTCATTCGCTGAATCGCTTCCTTTTCAATAAACTCTTCCATTTTAGCCAAGAGAGAAGCAAACGAAGAAACGAGAAGCAGGAGAATTAGACCTCGAAAAGATTAAGAAAAAAGTCAAAGAACTTGCAAAATGACACTTTTCTTTATATCCTTGTTATGTTTTGTATAGTCTGTCCTTGTTGGCATTTTGTTGTCGTTACGATATTGATAGAGTGTTTGAATTGTTAAGATATACCCCAGAAGGCATTTGTGATATCTTCCTGACGCAGTTCTTCAACAGTGAGTAACTTTCTCGAGGACGTCCGAGGCGTTTTTCAACGGTGTGGAAATAAATGCGCTGCGCGTCCTGCGAAAGCTTTGCTTGACGTATGCGACCGCTCTCTGTTTAACAATGGCTATACTTGCCCTTACTTCAACGGGATTAGCGGTTGGAAGGCGACCTTTCGCACCCGCAATGCAGTCTGCGTCTCTCTAAAGCGTGCTCTCTGGTCTACCCTAGTCTTGATTAGGCTGATTAGGCCTCAAAACCCGCCTTGCAGCCGCCATTGCCGTTGAATCAAGGGGTACATTCTAATCCATTTCTCGTTTGAACGGCGAGACCATTAGACAGCATGGGTTGTTTGTCGTCGCCTAAGAGAGTCTGACTAGAATTTTGCTTTTACGCCACGACAATTGACAAAACAAGTTGCTCATTTATGCTGCATTTTGTTTGAAGCGGATGAAGGGGATGCAGGTCGCGCACCCACCGCGCGCGGCATTCTCAAATTCCGCGCACAGTAGTGCACCTATGGACCCTTTCAGGTATAGGCGAATCAGAAACGCAGAAGTCCCGTGCAGTCGATGAGTACAGGATATGTTGTTTCAAGGCGGAGAAACGAACACCTCAATTGGGCACCGCCTTCGCGGACTACTGGTCCGATCACGATGCACAACAGTAAGGCGAAAGCACCAGCAGCCCGCGGAGGTGGTGCCTAATTGAGGCGTTCGTTCCTCTACCCTTCATCACCATAAACGTCCAGATTTGCTTTTTCAGAGGATGATTGCTGATGTAACAAAGAAAAATTTCTGCGAATGCTTACCACTTATCAAGCAATCCATACGAGAGGCGGTCTTCGTATGTTAGTCTTTCTCCTCATTGCACTGCAGAGAGTATTTACTCGCCAAAAAAAATGTAATGCTTCTGTGTACTCGTGCCTAATCAGCCCAACATTGGACGGCGAAGTCTGCACACAAGCTAAAATTATTGTAGTCTATCAACCGCTGGTGCAGTTTACACTGAGCAGCGCTTCCGCTTTGTTGGAGGCTTTGCGAGCGCACATTCCTCGCTGGAATTCTGCCAGTCAGAGATTGAAGAGAATATGGAGATGCAGTCATGCGTTCGAACGATGAGATGTATCTTAGCTGCAAAACGTGCGAACCTTTACGATAGAGATGCCCGTCATCCCAAATTCTCTCTGGGTTAAAGCACAGTGTATCCTCTGTATCATTAGGAGTGACAAGTGCTGAGTGGGGCTCGGGTCCCGCGCTCCGCCTCGTTTGGGCTCTGCACCTCTTTCATTAGCCTGCTCTCTGACCTTATCCACCACGAGCATGGGGAAGGCGCAACTCAATCGCTAATTCGCCTGTATCATCTGTACCCCGTTGATCACCGTGTTGCACGAGCTATAGTGTTGCTTCTTCGTCCCTTTCTCGGGCGATGGTTGACCAGTTTCACGTATCGCACCGGGAACATGTAACGCTGTGAAGAACAACAGTGAAGAACTTCGTGAACATACAGTGACCGCCAAAAAGTTGCGGACAAACCCCTCTTCCTTTTTCATCGCTCTTTTTCAGAGGGAAAACAAGGATGAAAAAATGTACTAATTGCACGAGGTGATAGAGCTCTTCAATATCTACAATCTACACTTTGAGCTTTTGAGAAACATGTATTCTAAAAATTAAGAATTTTTCTCTAAAAAAAGTCCGAAAATGGCCGCGTCACAATGTCGCGGACAATAATTTTTCGAACGCAAAAATTTTTTTGAGTCCTATTTTAGAGCGGAAACACAAGTTGTCCGGACGGGTAAGCATACTACTACACAGAGCTGGTCAAAAACTACACACTGGTTATGGTTGCTTCCCCAAAAACGCAAGCTTGAGTTTTATTTTACTTTTTTCAGAAAAACAACATCTAATCTTCTTTATCAAGCCAAATTTCTTCACACGGAAACCTGTTCAAGACATCCCAACGAAGCCGTCTGGATAAAATAGATGCTCTTCGCCTCCTCTATGCATCGGACGTGTGCTGATGAGTTTCTTGGCTGAAATTGGCCCTTGGCAGTGCTTGCACATGACCCCACTTGCACCTCACCACTGACTTGTACCGCTTTGCAGGCTTGTAACTCGGCCTGTAGTCAATATCTGAATCTGCAATTAGGCTCATTCGAAAGAACGAGATTTCCTCTACACGATGGTATGCAAACGAGTTGAGTGTGAGGAATTTCAGAGATTTGGCGGATGGGGTGGAAAAGTGCAGCCTTAGAGGTGATTGGAGTGAAGGCTCTTATAAACACCAGAATAGTTAGAGCTTCAAAATGGATCTATTATAAGAAAATTGACAGTTTTTAACTTCAAGGATGAAATTGGCAGCGAAAGGAGCTCTCTTCACTTTAGCTGAAAAGTGCTTAGACTACAACTAAAGCTGTCCTCCCCATCCGCCAAATCTCCAGGATTGCTCAAACTGAACATATTTGCACACCATCTTGTAGAGGAAGTCTCGTTCTTTCAAATGAGCCTAATTGAAGGCTCAAATATTCACTGCAGGCCGAGTTACAAGCCTGCAAAGCGGTACAAGTCAGTGGTGCGGTGCAGGTGGGGTCATGTGCAAGCACTGCCAAGGGCCATTTTCAGCAAAGAAACTCATCAGCACATGTCCGTTGCATAGAGAATGGCAAAGAGCATCTATCTTATCCAGGCGGCTTTGTTGGGATGTCTTAAACAGGTTTACATGTGAAGAAATTTGGCTTGATAAAGCAAATTAGAAGTTATTTTTTGAAAAAAGCAAAATAAAACTCAAGCTTGTGTTTTTTGGGAAGCAACCGTAACCAGTGTGTTGTTCTTGACAAGCTCTGTATAGTAGTATGCTTACCCGTCCGGACAACTTGTGTTTCCGCTCTAAAATAGGACTCAAAAAAAATTTTTCGAAGAATTATTGTCTGCGACATTGTGACGCGGCCATTTTCGGCCTTTTTTCTAGAGAAAGATTCTTAAAATTTTTAGAATACATGTTTTTAAGAACCTCAAAGTGTAGATTGTAGATCTTGAAGAGCTCTATCACCTCGTGCAATTAGTACATTTTTTCATCTTTGTTTTCCCTCTGAAAAAGAGCGATGAAAAAGGAAGAGGGGATTGTCCGCAACTTTTTTGCGGTCACTGTATCTGACCATCGCGCCGACGGTCTTCTTCGTTTAAGGCCTCGGGCATACCTCACGCGATTTCAGTCGCCACGCGATTTGGCAATACTCCAAATGTTCATAACTCATCGTACGGGGTTTCTGAATGTATGGGGTGGGGCATTTTATCAACCTACGAAAGCTATACATGCATTTGGGGTCTACCAGTATTGAATTTGAAGACAATGGGGTCTACCAGTATTGAATTTGAAGACATTTGGCAAATTGCCAGATCGCGTGGCGACTGAAATCGCGTGAGGTATGTCCCTTGCCTAGCACATTCAAGACAAGGCCGATTTTTCGATTACCGTGGTCGACCCACCTGTGGGTCGTATTGTCCGAAATGGTAGTCTTTTTGGAAGAAAATCAAAACTTGTCTCCGAGAACTTCCCCACAAGGGTTATCGAAAGCGCTGATTACCAAAATATGATTTATTTTAGTTTTTGGCAGTGTACGGTAAGGTGGGTGTATGTCAAGAGGTGCGACTTTTAGGCCCGTATGCACGTACGTCCCCGCTGGGGAGGGGAGGGGAGCTGGATCCCCAAGGGAACGATCCCCTCTGCCGAACCCCGCTATGACAGAGGGGAGGGGAGCGATCCCCTCCCCTGCACCTAAACGGGGATGGTGTGAATGGTTTCAGAGGTATTGATCGAGCGAACCCCAGTGCATACGGGGTTCGAATGGGGGAGGGGATCCCTTCCCTTCCCCCACTCGAACCCCGTATGCGCGAATTCAACTCAATAACGCGGGGGAGGGGATCGACATCCCCTGCAACGAAGTAGGGGTTCGATGGTGTAGATCACGACAGAGACGCGGATATTCTGGTTCTGCCCAGTCATTACCAAGCATTTCGTTTATTTTGATGGAGGATTTTCTTTGAAAGCCGGGTTCTTCTCTCAGCGACCTGTGGCTTGCAATTTGTCTTTCTTTTCTATATTCGCTTCTTGAGAAAAAATCCGAGCAACAATAGCTGCCAATTTCGATTATTTGTAGGAGTTCTTGATCATTCAGGCAATTTGCGCATTTTTCATATAACATAATAGTTTTAACTATATAGGCTGAGTAAACACATTGTAACTTTCATATTTCATGACATGTTGCCACTATCTTGTTATTTTAACATAAGCTGCCTCGAAAAAATCTAGAAAGTAGCATATTTGCCTATTTCTGAGTAGAAATCCCCTGGGGAGTGATCCCCTCCCCAGCGTTCCCCTTGTGCATAGCAGGGATGGCTGCTGGGGATCATTCCCCTGGGATAAAGGACGATATGCAGCTGATAGCTACAGCGTTTATGGAGAGCTGGCACAATTTGCAGCTTCTGTTATGTATTAGAATACTGCTTTGAGCGTCCGCGCGGCACCCCCCCCCCTTTTCGGCAGCATAACGTCTTCTACCCATTCAGTTGCAGAGAAGACACAACAGCTTCTATAGTTCAACATTTTTACGCTGAAATGGAACAGCATGAGCGAAAGTGGGCAGCATCCGAGAAAGCAGGATCATAATGGGAGTAGAAAAAATCATTTTTAGTGCCCCGAGCGCAGTCACTGCATACGCGCATTCCGCAACCCTAAATTAATGAAAGCGAGGAGATGAAGATGATTTGCGGTCAAAATATGAAATAAGAAAGAGTTTTTCATAGAAAATTTGAAAGCAAGGTGATTTCCCCGCTTGATCCCCTCTTGTGCATAAGAGGGTTCACTTCCCCTCCCCACAGGGGATCCCTTGTCCGATATTGTCTTTGTGCATACGGGGGTTCGCGCGGGGAGGGGAGGGGATCCCCAGCGGGGATCATTTCAATAGTTAAGCTCACATCCCCTCCCCGCGGGGATGTACGTGCATACGGGCGTTATTGCCAGATGGACACCAAATAGCGCATAATAAGGGTTTTCTAACATTTTAAAAACAATTGAACATTGGCAGAAGATATATTAGGCAGTTGCATGAGTTGCCTAATCTTGCTGTCTTGGAATAAATTCAAAATAGTAACTTTGGAGGTCAAAAACCCATGAAAATGCAGTTAAGGACAAATTTGTAAATATTTCGGTTCATTTTCAAGCAAAAGTCACTAAACTCAGCAAGTGGTAACCTCAGACAGATAGTAAGCCAATGCACTTTATCTGGTATTTTTTTAAGACTCGCATAACACTAAACTGGAGTTTTGACTTGGCGACAGCCGGAGAGATCGCGCCTCTTGACCGTCTCCCCGGTAAGGTTACGGTAGTCATTCTGTACAAACTCAACACCATGGATTTTCATGAAAAATTGTGTTTTGGGGTTACTTCACGTGCTGATCACGATCATAGTGTCCATTTTGTTCACTTCTTTCCCACAGTGGAACTACGGTAGCAGCACGGTAGAACTTTCGTAAAAATTAAGAAACTGATGTAAGAAGGCGGTAATAGAATCTGAGACTATCATTCTCGTAATCAGCATGCTAAAAAACCTATATATGTAAAGTTTGAGTTTCCTGGGATGAACAATGCGAAAAATCAATAAAACCGATAATTTTATGATAGGACTTCGACTCGTGCCCTCTCCGTATTTCTCGTGCATGTAAACTTAAATTTCAAAAACAGTATCACTCTGCGAAAAAAAGTTGAGCTAAAATCTGTCCCTTACCTCTGTCTACGGTATACTTACCGTAACATTACTTTTACAGTATCCCTAGCTCGGACTACTCTGGCTGGAGCTTCGCCAAGGTGTTAATCATGTGCCAGAATCCCGTAGAATTCCATCGTATACAAGGCTAGAGCTTCAGGAACTTTACGACCCACCAGTGAATCTTATTGTCGTGAATGTGTTAAGTTTAACGTCCACTGGTATCCAAGTTGTTACAGCTCTCTTCCACCGGTTGTCGTCAAAATGCATCTCGTGATAGCGATTTTTATCTTGTCCTGCTTGCATATGCGGCTGTGTCCCTAATGGTCGATCGTTCACGTAAGGTAGAACTCCATATATATTCTCTCATTTGCGTGGCTCGTCCACTCGCAACATCATTCTCTCAACAGCACGTTCAATGACACATACCAAGTGTTCATCCTGCTTCCTCATTGTCCATATTTTTAAAGTGACCGTGAAGCAGAAAGAACCGTTGAGTTTAGGATTTGGGGGGGGGGGGGGGAGCAGGCTCAATTGTCGTAAATGCTCCCCATGTCGCTCGTTTCCTTCTGCTCATCCGGTGCTGGGTCATTTATCAAGTTGATTTGACCTAGGTAAGTGTATAAAGCATTCAAAAAATCGTGACAATGGCCGACCGCGCGCGACACGCACGCACTTCCGGCAACCGCACCTTTCTTGGTCTTCATCGCAACTTGAATGGTTTTTCTGCTTGCATATCACAGTATTTAGACACCGGAATTAACTGCGCTGGGCGTTGAGGTGTGCCTTTTTGTATGACTGTTTTATGCACTTGTGGGCGCAAAGACCGCAGTCAAATCCGTCGTCACGATTTATAAATGCTTCTTGAGACTGCTTGAGCTGCACACCAAGATTAGTAACTGCTTTATTGACTGACGTTTCGGCAATATTGCCTTCTTCAGAGTCTGAAATTGTCGAATGCATAGGAAATCTATCCTGCCAAAAACCACATCAAGACTCAGAAAAGATGTTCGATGCGTCAGGAAACCAAGAGCTACAAAAGTAAATGCAGAATTACACTAGTGCTCACCTAAACAGCTGATGACTGCTTGATCAGCAGACCGTATACCAGTAACTAAACTCCAAAACTTTTATAGTACCCACTGACCTAGCACTTGACCTCAGAAGCCACAAAGGCTCTGATAAGCGGCCAACTCAGTAGTGATGGCTATGCACTCATCCTTTCTATTCAAATTTTGGAATTTTGACGGCAATCCAAAACGCTTCTAATGTCTTGCGCGCCAGGATTTCGGATTCGCGTGCTAAGACCTCTACAGCTATGTCTGCGTCATTGTGGAAGTGCCTGCGGTGCATGCCCAGTGGAGTTGCCGTATTTTTTTGAGCCCGTCTAGATGTTCCTTGATCCAAGTACATAGAGGGGGCCCCGTCTCGCCGATATACGGGCCCTCAAATGTCTGGCAAGTGATAAGGTACACTACCCCGACACCATGCAATCTCCCTCCTTGCCGAACGGACATATTACATACCCTGGGGTCATGCACAGCTTATCATAAGCGCGATTACGTACGAGTTGACGCTTAAGGTTGGGGGGGGGGGGGGGAGGTACGTCCACGAATCTTACCCAATCTTGCAGATCCACTTGATGTACTAGCCTTTAGATTTATAAATGACCCATAGCTTGAGCAGTCGTGGTTTAGTTCCAATGAGCTTGAAAGGAACAGCAGGCACTCTTCCGTTTCTCGTGAACATCGTCTTCGTCAGATTTAGCTGTAGACCAGTCTTTCCACATACGTCGTCAGACTGGGCCAGCATTCGTTCTATTTGCGTAATTCTTGACGTTATTAATACGATGTTATGAGCAAAGCGAAGATGATGTGTTGCCGGTTATCTATTTCCACTCTCATGCCGTCTCATTCCAACTTTCGCATGACGTTTTCTAGAACGGCACTGTACATTTTCGGCGATATAGTATCGCCTAGTCACGCCCCACCCCCTCACGTCTATGATGATGTCCTTGTAAGGGTTGAGCCAGAGTGCGCCGCATACGTGACGTACGCAGCGTACGCTCGGTATATTTCATTATAGGAGGTACGCGACGTACGCCGCGCAGTCTGGCCCAATCCTGAAATGGCGTGACGCTGATGTGAAGCCGTTATACAGCTCACGAATAATCTTGAGGTACTGAGTGTGGATGCCGTAAATGCTTGGGGCATCGATGACGGGTTTATTCTCAACCGAGTCAGAGGGCTTTTTCGTGTTGATGAAGGTAAGACGGCGGTCTCGTACTCTCGTAAAACTTCGATGAGCCTTGACACCAGCTGATGTGGGAGGGTCTCGCGCGGACTTAATGCGAAAACGCATCTCCCTGCATGTGCAAGGGTGCGTACATGTTGCAGAGACCACGGAAGCCGCCTCCTTCCGACGATATATAGTCCTCTACCCTCCTTCGTCGAACTCTCTTCCGATGCCGTTGAGAATAACTCGCGTAAAGATTTTGTAGATTAGGGACAACGTCAGATAGGATTACCGACATCGCAGGAAACTCCCGTTTTTTTGGCAGCAAAGTCTTGCTGGTCTTTCACTGTCTTGGAACCTTGCCTTCCGCCAGGTACCGTTTGAAAAGCCTTGCCAAAGTCTTGATGAGAGCTGGCGGGAGATGTATCAGATGTTCTGACTTACGCCTGTCGGGATCGAGTGCTGTAAGATCTTCAGCGACATGATAGCACAACGAATCTCGGAAGGAAGAACATGGGGATAAATGTCAAATAGTTTGAATACAAGACAATGATTATCAAAAATCTCATGCAGACTTCCGATTATCTAATCTTGAAGTAGCAGAATTCATTGAGGTATAAAACATTAATAACTCTTACTTGCCACCTGATATAATGAAGAGTTCCGGGGATAGCACAGAAACAACAGAGCACATCTAAGGATAAGAACGAAACGAATTCTTCAAAGCGCAATGTAGTAACGGATCAAGGGGGAGAGGGCAGCGAGGGGGGGGGGGTGCTCTCCTGAGAATGGGTCGCGAAATCTTCGAAAGTTACTCACATGAATCATAAACATGCGAAATCGACTTTCTATACTTGAAGGGAAATCTTGGGACCACCTTTACTAAGTATATCTGTTAAACCCAAGTTTTTTATTGCTAGTGTTCTAGCCTTTTACTTGTACTTGTACTTGTGGTGGGTCCGAAACACTTGTAAAATAGTAGATTTATTAGTAGACTGGATATAGATAAGAACAGACTATAAGAGAGACGAATGACATAGCTAGCAGGGAGCGCCTTATATAGCGCTCAGATCCCGCGCATAGGTCAATACAACATCAATAGATCAGATCACTAGACAACAACAATACAAACGGTAACAAATATAATGTTACTCTCCATCAGCTAGTATATGTACGGAACGCTCATGAGCTCGATTCAGCAATTGATTTTGAGTTCCTGGGCTTAGCTCCTGAGAAAGGGAATGGCTCAGTATCACTGTTCGACTCACCATATGAACGTTATGAGAAGCTCTGTGATGTAGTTCGTCACTTCCCACCTTGTCAGCTTGGTCTCGCTTGCTTCCGAGAGACGGAGAAAGGGTCTGTTCTGCATGGAGATAGGAGCTAAACTCAATAACAATCACAGTTTTTTTGCAGGTACGTTGCTGATGTTTTTAGCATCACGCTCCGAAAGCGAAACCATAATGAAAAGTTTTCGATCTCAGTGGCGGCTACGGAGTTTCTTACCGAGCACGGACTTGATTTCAATAAGGTTAAGGTAAATAAAACAAAAGTTTCTTCTTAGAAATGTAACTGTAGGTTCTATACGAAGGCATCAGCTATTGCAATCGCAGGCAAATGGGCAACATCGCGGATCTAATTGGTCAGAGAGGTTCTGATTGCAGGTGATTATGACTAGGCTATTGAAATAGCATATGTGCAGTTTACTATATGGTTCAGCTAGTGTGGAAGTAGATTTCAAAACAGAGAAAATTGTACATTCGTTAACGAACAATGGATTCAAACGTGAAACCAATGTTTCATTGTTTCCGTCTGCATGGCTCGCTTTCATAGGTTGCCAAGACATCCAAGGACATGGAATCAACAACTAATTTTATGGCCCTTTCTTTTGAGAACATGACCACAGCATCGAGGAGAGGGTTTTGTAGATTCCGATTACGATTGCCATATGTACCCATGTAAAACTTCCATTTTTTAGCCAAGGTCTATTATATCATTTCGCCTTGAGGACTTCCATATGCGACTAGAAAGTTTAGGACCCTCCCAGACGGTAAGAAGGTTCTGCAGCTTGCATTTTTGAGCCTTGATTCGAGACTATCAATAGTTTATTGGCTAACGTTTCGGCCATCGCCTTCTTCGAAGCCTGGAGGGACAGCACAACTTCCAACTTCCATTCGACCAAACGAGTATGCAGAGTATTTGCCCACAATAACAGAAGAGATCCCTTCTTTGAAGCATAGAGAAGACTGACTGCTTTCTGGATATAGAACAGGATGAGCATGAAAATGTGTAAAACAGCAAATTCACCACCGGTAAAGACTGCATCTTCACATCCTTCGATACTGAATTTGATTTATCTCAATGAAATGCCAAAGGAAATAAATACCACAGAGAATGCATCAATAGTAAATGCCAAAGACGATGTCCGCGATGAGACATGCTGATATACCAGAATAGGTGGTCAAAAGTCTGAACGAGTCTGAAGAGAGAAATCTAGTCAGCAAACAGAAAGCTAGCTACTAGTCTATTTGGTACCAGGAAGGCCAGAATTTGATGAGGAAGCATGATGGTGGGGTGCAACTTTGAAACTTTGATCAAGGATAAGTAGATAGCATGCAGATTGTGGCAGGCGTCATGATTACAGGGTTGGGGGAAAATCCTTGGAAGGTATTTTTACCGTAAGAATGCAGGCAAGATCATACAGAATCAACAAGAATCAAGATTACTACATATGAATAGCTTCATAACTCAAAAAATTCTCATTTGACGCTAGCGCAGGCACGAAAACGCTTGTGAGTGAAGTCTACATTGGCACTGAAGTACTCCATGTCAGTCTCCTTCGACGCATTCTGGCAAACACATTGAGGGAGGTACTCCTTTCTATAGAGAATAGATAATGTTACTAACAACTTCCTTGAGATGCTGTGAGAGATGTAGCAATGTCCTCTTGTCGTCCAGTGGCACAAAGTCAGCGGCATCTTGCCTTCGGAAGTGATCGCCGCCTAACATCATGGAAACCAGGCGATCCTTTCCAACTGCGAGCCGTCCCTTTTGCTTTGTGAATCGGTATGGAGATGATCCTGCTGTTTTGACAGTAAAAACCTCCACGGTGGAAATTTTGTCGGAAAATGTATGGTCTAGTGTCGTGCCTTGGAGAAAGAGAAAGGTTAGAGCAGTCAACGATACATGTGCATTCGATTCAGCTTCATGTCTTTCCAAAAAGGCGAATTTGGTTTTGCGACAGGCGGGCAGCTCTGAAGCTCGATCAATCAAGCTTCAAGAGGATTGCAACGAATACGAATTTGGATGATCTACTGATTTTCGACTGCTCGTGGCAACTTTAGAACTCCCACGACTGTCCTGGATGTGCTGTTCATTTCCCGGAAACGATAATCAGTCTATATTCTTTGAAAGTTTTGAGAATTCGCACGAATTGTTGGTCACCATTTCCTCCTCGCGCATCTTCACGATCTTGCTTCGCTTGGGAAGGCAGGATAGATTGATTTGGAGTATTTTCACATAACAATATAACAAGCAAATACATAAATAACAGGCAAGAAGATGTAGAATAGCCGCAGATACAATAACACCAAAGTTTGCCCAGGTGCTTTTCCCCGATTCTGTGGAAGCCAGTCGACAATGACTGTGTGCAAGGATTTGCAACAAAGAGGATTGTCACCCAGGAGGAGGAAGCGCATGAGACACATGTAAAAAATAGACGCAGTTAAATGAGAAATTATTCGGATTTTCGAAGAAGAACAAGCACCACAAACCTTCCCATATTAATGGCATACTGAGGTCCAAAAAGACGTCGAGCCCAAAAACGAAATTATTTCACAGTAATTGATTTTTAGGTCTTGTATTTCCCAAAACAAACCAACTAAGAACTATTACATTTTGCTCAAATCAAAAAAAAATTGCATCAGGCTACTAAACGAATTTCTTGGGGCCTCGCCAATGTTTCAATGGATAGTGGAGGCCAAAGTGCCTATCGTACTACACAATTCGCTGTTAGATTTACTACATCTCTACTATTGTTTCCACGATGATTTACCAGGTAAGCTTTTGGCTTCAGATTGAAATTTGAAAATCTAGCGAGTTTTAGATGAGTATGAGAAATGGAAAAAAGAAATTCATTCACTTTTGCCTACCATAATTGACACCAAAATTCTTGCTGCATCACTGCGGGAGGTACTTCTCAATCACTAATTTTCAAGTTCTTTAATAATTTTATTTGCTTATTTCAGGAGCTATCAACCGCTGGCTGCTCCGTTTTCACACTGGAAACTTTGGAAAATTTTCTGACCTCGTAAGTTGATGTTTTTATCAGCACAATCATATCACAGGAATTTAGGGAGAATGCCGAAAAGATTCTCCCTTTTCGCATTCCTATCGACTATGACAGGAGTGAAGTTGATGGAATAGATCTGACAAAAGGTGAATTATAAAAGAAATCTGTTGGCAGGTGAGGGCACCTGTGTAAGCCAAGGGGTTAGGTCGAGGAGAAGCATACGATTTTTAAAAATAAAAGTTTGAGACAACAACTTAAAAAAACACACAGAAAGGCTGAAAAATGGGGTTCAAAGAGCATGTTAGGACTATTCTACTGCTCTGCAGTTGCTGACTTTGTCGTTCGATTTGATTTGATCTCTAATGAGTAGTTGATGCGTCTTGGAAAAAATCGGGAATATCTGCTGACACCAAGTTTGGTATAAGTATAAGACCACAAGTGAGAAGCGCTTATGAGTATGTTTTGACTGCAAGCAGCTTTTTTACAGAGAGTTACCATAATGCCGCATTTGACGCTTTCATCACTGGGAAAGTCTTTTTGAAATTGGCCCACATTTTTATTTCAAAAAGGTAGGCACGAACTTTTGAGTGATCTATCCCTGATCATCTATTTCAGATGCGTGATAAAGCTCGAGGAACCCTGGACAGTGAGAAGACTCATATTGGCTTGCCGTAAAGATGTTGTAAATAGGATTTATGTCCCAATGATTGATGCTGGATGTTTTTATCTGGTAATAATTTATAGCTTTTAGACGTTTGACGTTCTTGAGACGTCAACGTTCTTGAGGGCTTTGCCGGTATTTTTTAACCGCTAATGACATTCAAAATTGATTCAAATATTGAAGACAAATCCTCCCTCAATTTTCGACTGTCCCAAAAAAAAAAGATATGTAATATACAATATCAAATATATCATCTGGGTTTCATTGATCAATTTTTCCCGACTTCCTTTCATTTTGGAATATTCAACTACCCATGCCACCCGTTTTTCTACCTCAACTATTGCATATTTTGCGTCCATTTTTTGTCAATATCAAGATTTTTCAGGAAGGTAAGGATCCTCCTGGACATCGACCGGATATAATTCGTGTGGCACGGAACAGGCATCCTTGTAATGAATCAGGCTTGTTAAGGGCTATTACTAGAACACCAATTCTGATTTGGGATTGGCTCATGGGGCCACCAAGGGTAAGTACTAAAAGCCACACTGGCTTTGATTAATAATGATACGGCAGAAGTGGTTATGAATAGAGTGAAAAGAGTCTTGATTTCAATAAAAAGGTATATACAAAGGTTACAAAAGATACAAAGGTTACAAAAGAAGGAAATTATTATTCAACTGACGTAGGCGACCAAAAATTCTGTATTTGCTCATTTTTTTCCAAAGCGATACTATAAGCAGCCTTCCTACAGCTCACACTTGTGCCTAGTAACAAAGTCGTAGTGTTTTCCTTGACAATCAGCCTTAAAAATTCAGATCCAACCTGAGGACTTTGAAGAGGTTCAAGAGCACTTTCTTGTGCAATTACATAAGCATCAGATCAACATTCGCTTGGCGAAAGGAGATCGAATCATCGAAATTGCAACAAATACCGCTACAACGTAAGTTTATATGATTTATGAACAAAAATCCTTTACATTTCGAAGAATGTCCCGGAAAAACAGTTATTGTGCAGCTTATATTTATTTTTCGAATGTTAACTATACATTTCCAGCATAAGCTAGCTTGAACTTTTGCTTTGCATTTTTGCCATAGGCATAGGTTCACAGCGAAATTTTTGTGGATGCTAAGATTTTAGCAAAAGCCCAAATCCAAGAAGAGGGCTAATCTAAAAAAAGAATTTTCACATTCAATGGAAGGGGGCGCTTATAAGTTCTACCATATTCTTACAGTAATAAAGATGGTTGGTATTCTTACAGTAATAAAGATGGTTTCCATACTCAGCAAATTTTACTTTAGGTTCGCTCACGTTTGTCAGTATTTTTCTTCACCTGAAAAATATCCCGATCTGGCCAAATACAAAATTATTGGCGACACTGGGCAGACTTTTGAACAAAGATTGATTGCACCACGGGTGGAAAAGGACAGAGCCATGAAATCTACTCCTAACCTCAGTTTCAGGTAAACAACGTCTTAATTTCACTAGTAAGACTACCGTAATCGTTTCAGGACCACAATCACAGTACTGACCATGCTGTTAACATCAGGCATGTGGACAGGATATCGTCTATATCAATTTTGTCATGTGTAAAATACCTCGATTTTGCACTCGTAACTTTTTTGACAAATAAGAGAGATAGAACTTATGTTTATATATAAATGTACACATTACAATATACAATATTTTTCGTTAAAATATACAACCCGTATAAAAATGAACCGAGTCAGGCGATAAAATTGACTAGATTGATATGCACTTGAGGAATTCAATAAGAGATCAATAAGAATTTTTTGGCGGATATCAAAAACACATAAAATTTCCATAATGACTGGGGACCCTCCGAACAGGATGAATTTGTAATCGAGCCGGAGGGGGGGGGGTGGAAAGGCAATCCATCTTAAGTCTGACTTCGCTTGGGTTTCACGGACATATCGTAGGCACATGATCTCTGGCTCTAAATTTGAGAGAATTAGTACGATAATGCAAAAATTACTTATGAAAAGTACGGCGTGTTTTGCGGGTGGGCGTGGCGGGAAACAAATTGGATCGAAATTTGCTGCCACGCCCACCCGCCGGCTTGCTAATAGGGTGGGAAATTTGGTGCTATTTTATCAAATTTTGCGATGAACATTTTTCTCAGATCAACTATACCTTACAAAATTTCGCAAATGTCTATACAAAAATCTCAGTTTAATAAAATTGAATTTTTTTGGTCCCTTACCTTCCACCTGCTATCGTCATTCCTCGAATCCAGCAATTGTGTGGTCTCATAGTGCCTTTGGCTAGTATAGAGCGATTTCTTCCTTATTAAGCAATTGTGGATGCCAACACTTTCAAGAAGCTGCAACAAATATGATTAAGTATGGATGTCCAATACCGTAATCTATCGTAATCCTACCTGCACGAAAAGTGCGCGGTATTTGCTACCAAATATGAGGTAAATAATAATAGTTGAAGCACCGTTGATGTTGACGAGCAGAGCAGCAACCTATAAATACAACCTTATTGGAAACTACTAATTCTTGCGTTTTTTTTTTCTGAAACAAAGTTGCCCGTGCTTGGCTCTGCGCCAGCACCGTTCCAAAGTCGTGCCAGCGATGTGCTAGCGCCGCACGTATTGGTCGATACGTCCGGGCACGGCGCTAGTACGGCACTGACACAAGTTGCTGTTAGATTTTTTTGCAGGAGGAAATTTCAAGAAGTGACTGACCTCAACGAGTAATGTTTCCAATTGTGAGTGGCCATATGCACCGGTCAGTTCCAGGACATTGTTAGCAAAGGCCAATAGATTGAATAACAAAAATTCTGTAGTGATTGCAACCAGCATCACCGTCACGCCGTTTTCTTTTCGTTCTGAAACATATATTAAGATTGGTATAAATCGATTTTTGATAGAGTTCAGATTAGAAAATAGGTATAGATGCGTAAAAAGAAATTTTTTTATACAGCTTTGCCAATGTGCTGGCGTTGTGCCAGCGCCGTTCCACTAAAATACCAGCGCCGTGCCAGGACCTGAGTGGAACAGTGTTGGCACGGACAACTTTGGACGCAGCCTTGAAGGCGCTAACAAAAGTGGTACACCTACATACAATTCGGTATTTTACAATTAAAACATTTTCAGAAATCTCCGTTTCTTGCTACAAAAAAGGTATATTGGAAATTTTCAATACTTACCGCTTCCGGGAGTGTGCGAAATATTTGTTGAACTTGGAGCCAACAGGGTGGTTATATTGGTTGCTGATGAATCTGCTCGTGATACGGCTACCGTATCAATTGTGAGATTTTTAGAGTCTCGCTTCTTCTTTGGAAGCATCGTCATCATTCGTCGCATCCTGGAAACAAGTATTTATAGAGATTAAGCACATCACGGCTATGTGACTGACAGGTCAAATTCTACAAAAAAGGGGAATGGCGGAAGCTAAAAGAGGCGTGGAGAATCAGGGTCATCGTTTAGGGTCTGAAAAATGACGAATAACTTACTTGTAAGAGCTTTTCAGTGTTCCAATAATTCGCAGATTGACAAATGTCAGAGCGGCAAACGGCAAGAAGAACATCACTATCGTATAGGCTGCATTACGGTAGAATACAGTATAGATACTGTTCAGCATGAAGTCAGTTGGGTAGACAACTAGTGATTCTCTGGAAAATTGGTTTTTTGCGATTTTTGAAGATGATGTAGCGCCTGTGACCTTAATAAAAATTAAGAATGCAAAAATCAAAATTTCCTCTTACCTATTATGTCGTTTTGAATAGCAAGGCACTGATTGCAGTTCAAACCATCGAGATGTATTGAAAACGAAGGCGAAGGCTACGGCTGATAAAATCACTGTTTTGACTGCCGAGCTGTTCGAGACCCTTCGAATCTAAATTATTCAATTACTGAGAAAATCCGGGTTCAAAAAACGCAAGACTATCAAAAAATGCTACATTTTTCGTATAGCGCGAAATGAGGACTTTTGGCAGCAAGAAAGCACTCATGTGAACTTTTGGTGGGTAAATACCACCATGAAAATGGCTATATCTTTTCCCGCCAAAAATCAAGCACGTTAATGATATTTGTTTCTCTTTTTTTTGTTTTATAACTTGAAAATTCCAAAACACTAAAAAAACCGCAAAAAATAAGTGCTATTTTTTATTCATATTGAACTGCTGAATGTATGCGTTCTTTTTGCAGGAATCGGTAAAAAAAGGACTTCATGTGCAATTTTCTGCAAATTTAGCTTCATGATCTATCATACGTAAAAGTG
This sequence comes from Cylicocyclus nassatus, assembly GCA_958299035.1. Taxonomy (NCBI): domain Eukaryota; kingdom Metazoa; phylum Nematoda; class Chromadorea; order Rhabditida; family Strongylidae; genus Cylicocyclus; species Cylicocyclus nassatus. Next base: position 90,546,636 of record CATQJL010000001.1, on the reverse strand, counting down.
CAGACAAATTAGCAAACTCAGTCTATAGAATGTGTCATGAAATGCCCAAAAAACATTTCCGCACTCTGCAGATTTTGATTGCCTATTCACAAAAGCAATTCATTTGAGTGAAATGCATGTGCTATAATCGGTGAGCTTGAAAAAAAATGCGATTCTATCACATTAATCAGTATTACTCAGTACATTTCTATTTCTAGATTACTTTCAGAAAATTTCGCGCAACTCAAAACCTCGAGAGTCCATTATTGATTTTGTTGATTTTCGACTCCATCGCGTGCCAAAACTCACCAAAAACGGATGACAGACACCCAAAAATCGATGCACGGAAACCAACACAGTTAGATACACGGACATGGTGAGCCCAGTCTGTGCCAATGGATAGAACCATACGATCAGTACGGCCGAGTTCCGCGCCATGTCTGTAAAATTGCGTCATATCGAATGTTTTCGATGCGCTGCTTGTGCAAACTCACCAACATCATCTGCCACTTCAGCATAAACGGGAACTGAGAAGACAAAGAAAGAGGCGATCAGTACGGTAAGATCGCTGATGGAAAGCACGAGGAAGAACCAGTTCACCGGCTGGCTTCGCATCTGAAAAAAAGAATAAATATATATTCAAAAAAATTGAGAGACAATTCAACTATATAACCCTGAAAATTTCTGAAGCTTAAAAACAGAACCTTTTTGGAGATTTACGGAAATTTGTTTGCACACCACAACTCATAGGCATAGACGCCGCGCCGCAGTATCAGGCGTTGCGGCAATCTATAATTACCCTAACCGATCGCGATTTTCATTCGCTTTTTCCTTTCAATGTCAATTCATCCTCAGTCAAAGCAGCTGACAATTCATACAGGTTTCTCTCTCTCTCTCTCTCTCTCTCTCTCTCCCTTTCACAGCCAAAAAATCTCACAAAAGGCTAATTTAGTTATTCACTTCCACTGTTTTTGCAAAATTCAACAAAGAAGTGCAAAAAGCTACTTTCTCATTTTTACTTGAAAATACATGACGTTACAGAAGTAATTTTACTAGAAAAGTCCATGTAAACAAAAGTATAGGAAATTGAGTACAGAACATGAACTGAAGTAATTGCATCTCCTGCAAACTCGTCCAGATGCAAAAACTCAATGGAATAGGATTACAGATTTGATGTGTCATTATAATGAATGAGCTTAATTACGCGGAAAATAGATGGATCTGGTTTTTCTGATAGCTAGTGTGCAATTACACCACGTTACAAATGAATGATATAAGACTTGTACAGAATGTTTCGCTTAAATGGCAGCGTTATGCGTACAAATTAGCATTTGACGTCTACAATGGCGGGAAGTTGCGCGCTTGTGGTGTTATTGCACACTATATGCCAGATCTATATGTTGCTGCCGCAAAATTAGCAAAAATGCACATTTGAGCTCCACTGCCGATCAAGCGCGTTTGGTAGATATGCGCAAAGCGGACGCGAACACAATCGTTGGATTATCTTGCCTGGGGTGCCTCAGTACATGAAAACCGCATGTGCGCCGCGCCGCGCCCGCTTAGCTTATTTGGACGCCGCCTATGTCTAACAATCGACTGTAGCTAGTGATAAACTTTTTTGTGAATCGATGTGAGTATGCATAAATAATTAGTCCTGTGTTTTCAACAATTTTCAGCCGGTGGCCTCTTTAAATTTTTGTTCTAAAACCACGAAAATAGGAACTTACCGTTTTATGTGAAAACACTATTACATTGATAGTGTTTGCGAAAATTCCGAATAAGTACGTAATTGGCATCAAATAGGCACGAAATAGAAACTGAATACTGGTGAAGGAATCGGCCGAACTGCTGTCGCACACGTCGAGCGAATCTTCCAACAAATCGCCGACACTCATACGTACACTCTCTGAAATATGTCGAAGCATAAGGGGCTGACTGATGAACTTATCGAACACGACAACTCCTCTGTGCTTCTTCTTGGGAGAAATACGACGCGACGATAATTGAATGAGTGTGGAGGAGATCGTAGTTCTTTGAAGAATGAAGGGTCAAGGATTATGTACGAGCTAGTTTGAAAATAGGGTGCAAGGGGAGGGAGGGGGGTGGGAGGAGGAGGGATTTTGGAAAAATGAGACGTACAAAGCTGTGAAAGTCAGACTTGCACCGACTCTAAGAATTATAAGCTGTAGAAGAATTCAAAAAAAGGTCGAGGACCGACTCAATTATATCTTTTCACATTTTCACACAAGACAGCCATTTACTTCGAATTAGAAGGTAGAAATTAGACGAAAGGGAAAGATTTGTAAAAAACTGATTCGTAACCGTAGAAGTTTTTATCAATCAGATTTTAGGAGACTAACTTGACGTGAACAAATCAATAAAAAAAGCAATTATTCTTAAACAATTTATTCGCTCCTTTCGAAGGTAAGCAAATGCAAAAAATGGAAATGAAAAAAGAAGAAAGTGCTTGACATGATAACAAAAATAAAATGTAGCGAAGCTGACAAACCAGCTACAGTAATCGTACCGTAATCACGACTTGGTTTCTTGCATTTCGCAGTTACAGCTGCCGAAACGCGCGTAAGAGGAGGGTGGAGGGGGGGGGGGGGAGGGAGAGAGACGACAACGTTGATGTTGGACCCAGAAATGAATTTTTGTAAAATAGGGGGTTCATCTGAATTACCGAATTTTCCACCCCTCGTCCCAGAAAATAAACAAATTAAGTGGTATCTTTCCCTGGACCATCTCAAATAACCCGTGAATCTAAGAACTCTTAGAAAAATAATTTTTTTAACTGCAGCAGAAACACAAGACAAACACAAAATTTGCACTGAGAGTTCTGCAAAACTCATTCAAAATGTACTATAAAGGTCATTGCTGCAATTCCGAAAACAGGAAATAGCGACGCGATGAGTGTGAAAATGTGGTTAGACCTGAGGAAATTGAAAATTGTACGGGATTTCCAGCAAAAAGAGTAATACTCCTGTCAGATCTGTCATACGCACACACATATGGCAGTGTAGAACATTCAGGAAGTGAGTCGCTATGGTACATTCAGTTTTTCTTTTACAAACGCTGCAAATGCAGACTACGCACATCGGGAAAATGTTATTGTACAGGAGGCTCTAATGAGTCTATTGTTCGGTTGATAAACCCAGTCATGATGAAGTTTTTCATAGATATTGCTACATTGCCTGACTTGAACTGACGCATGTCACCAAGAGCTAATTATCAGTGTTCCTAATAATGGAAAATATTTGCAGATGAAATAAAATCCCTTTTTTTCAAAATTTTGCCCAAAATGCAAAAAAAAACATTGGCTTGTAGGCTCATATGCCTCACAAGAGTATCTTTCTTCCCTTCTGGAGGCTTCCACAAAAGATCGGCTTTGTTTCCTATGAGCTACATGTATACAACAACTGAAACGGTAAATTTTGAATCAAAAATCTGAAAGCGCAAAATATTTTATAACCCCAATAAAAAACTATCCATATAAAAAAAACTGCCAAAAAAACTCTAAAAATTGTCCAGGAGAGGAGAGTCGAAAAAGAAGTGCAAGAGTGTAAGGAGACCCCACAAAGATATTTACTACATTGTCGTAAAATTTTGCTAAGATTATTTTATCTCGATCGTATACAGTAAAACAGGAACATTTACCCCAATAGCGAAAAGCAGAAATTTTTGACACAAAATTTTTTTGAAACATTTTTATTTGACAGGCAATATCGACTTTGGAGAAAGTGTGTTCAAAAATTTGGAAAAAAGTTAGTCAAAATAATCTTGCAATAATTCTAGTACAACGGAAATTTTTTTCAACGAATAAACGTCAGCCCCATTTGCGCAAGGTTTTATGGTACGGCTTACGGTAGGATAGGTTTAGTGCAATCACACACAGCGCACTACTTGAGAAATGAGTGTGAAACTGGGAAATGCAGAAATTAGCATAAAAAACCATCATTCGCTGCCTACCAGCACTTAGAAGCCTATGTATTCCAGACTAGTTGATTGTTATGCTGTGACGTCTACGTACTCTGTGGGTGTTGTGCAATTACACAATGAAAACCTTGAATCTAATTGTCTCCACAGACTTATGAAATTGTAAACAAATTCGAAAAAATTCGTTGAGTAATTGGCAGTAGAATTAATTTCGGTTTGAAAATGGAGATGAGTGATCTACGAAAGAGGCAAATACAACAAAAGTAATGGTACCATTTGAGATTATGAGCAAGCTGTTGATAAGAATCTGTTCAATAATTGGTGAATTGTTGAGGGTTCCTAATTGGTAGATTGTGAGCGAAAATTTTTTTCAAAGTTAAGAAAGAGATGAGTAACCTACGAAAAAGAAATGTGAATGGTAATTGGGGCTTTTGAAAATGGGAAAATGGATAAAAAATGAATCACGCAAATTAAAGAATAATCCAGTCAGCAGTTACTCGTATTATTGAGACAGTTATTCACATCAAAGATATTTGATTGAATTGAAAAAAGCTTTATTTTTGGATGGACTATCAAGACAGTAGAATTCAATATTTCAATCAATGTTAAAAATCGGGGAGAAATTTTAGCATTTTAGCGGAAATCTGAACAGACAAATCCTTCAAGTTGCGTTTAGAATTTTATATACCAGCACCGTTTCATTGTCGTGCTAGCATAATGAGGGAAATCGATTAATGCACTATAGGCTTGAATCCTGCACGGCGCTAGCACGGCATTGACACCAAGGTTAGAACGCAGCTGACACGGCGTCGGCGCCGGCACGACGCCAGCAAGCTTTGGATGCTATCTCATGGACAAAGAAGGGGATGGATTATAAAGCTGCAAAATCATAAGCTTTGGTTGTTTGTAGACGTTTCTTTCTGCAAATTTGCGTGGGATACTGTAGCAAACAATGATGAGATATTAACGAAAACAAGGATTATCAAGGCTGAATAAGCGACATCTTAACAGAAACAAAACACTCTTAAACGCTTGGGCGAATCACAATGCAAGCAGCCTATTGTTTGCGAGTTGTGAATAATACGTGGGGGGGGGGGGGTTCGAAACCGAAAACATCAGAAATTAACAGTCAGACAGCAAAACGAACAAAGCATCAGCATTCGTCGCCATATCTTCCCCAGACTTGAGAAAACATAAAATTCAAGGGATTCCCTGAAAGTACAAAGGGAAGTGCTCAAGAGTGGCTCTGTCACAATTTATAGTCCAGTTTTCTGCGTCATTCGGGTTGTCTTAATGGAATCTGAGCATTTTGTGAGTTCCCCTTTCCTGCGCAGTTTTTCACCGCCCGACTCTTTTGTTAGCTACGTCAGACTTTCATTAACTAAGATGCTAGCCGAGACGTAACACTATCGGGGCAAATTGAAGGGGAAGGAAGAAAGGAGAGAAAAAGGGTACGCAGGAGAAATAACGCATCCTTGAAGATGGAAAATATACGCATCACTGATCCCGGAATATTGCTTGAATGAGTCTAACTAGTAGCAGTCGATGACCTGAGTTTTTTCAGAGGGGGGGGGGAGGGGGAAGATAGAATTTTCTTCCGTCTTTTCAGATATTCTGCGAAAGATGTGAAAGAAATCCTCACAAAGCTATTTCACTTGAATATGTTTATAAATTAACGAGATTCAATTAGAGGGAAAGGACGAGGGAGGAGGGTGGGGGAAAGAAGGAGATTTTGATTATGGAATATCGGGGAAATATCGGTTGAAGAATAATACCTGGCAACTTTTGTGAAGAAGATGGAAATTTCAAGTGTAGAGATTTTTCAAAATTTAGAATTTTTGAGGATTGCGAAGGATTCTCAGTTTTAAAATCCAAATGGCATTTCCGCTCTAGGAATAGCAAAATTCACTGCGTCACACCATCTGCACCAAAAATTTCGCTTTAGAAGATAATTTGAAGTGACTAACGTCGTAATTGCACATCGGTGCGCGTTTCTTCACTCTGCACCTCTTTCCAGCAGTGAAGCGCAAAATGTAGAAACAATGGAATAGTAAATGAGAGCAGCGCTGACGAGTCAGAAAAGAACATAGAAAGCAATTGTCTTGAACTTTTAGAGGATATTAAAAGTAATTTTGAAAAAAATCAGGGTTTTTCTGGTATGCACTAGATCTAGTAATAAAGAATCGTTAGCTCAATTCAAAAATCTTTCAATAGCGGAAAACACGGCGGGTCCCAAAGCGAGCGCTCTTCCAGACAGCACCTTTGGTTTACTGGTTCACTAGTAAGAACAAAAAACCTTTTTTCTATTCTAAAAATTTCACTTTCTTTTGAGTCGATATTTAGAACTTTTCTTACAACACAGAGTTACCAAAAAGTCATGCAACTACTAGATAGGATGGCGGATGAGCTGCAAAAACTTTAAAATTAATTTTTAAGGTGTTTTGTGATTCTAAAGAATGTTGGAAAAGAGGAATGTGCCTAATAATATGAAACATAGCTCTACTGTTTCACACTACAATCTGTGTCGAAAGTAAGCGCGTGCATTGCGCGAATCTAGACGCGTCGCATCCATGCGTACGCGTGCACGCGCGCAAACGCGTAAGGCAGCTACGCTAATCAATACTTAGCTATGGCTGGAGAGCTTGAAAGAAATATGAATATAAAACAATATTCTATATATAGGGCGAAATCTTCATGGGGTAGGGAAACGAATTCCGCCACTTTGAATAGCCTCCGCGGACTACTGGTCCTGCAACGACATGCAGCAGCTGCAAAAGGACCGGTTGCCAGCGAAGGCGGGCTCAGACTGGCGAGTTCGTTCTTCTACCCCTCTTCATGGAAAGGATGGATGCAGTATTTAATACGAAAATAATCTGCAGTCTTATAGTGTGACGAAACTTTCCGGAAGCTTAATCTATCTGAGAAGTTCTGGTTCTGGAACTTTCAATCTTCTAAAGAGCACTAAGAAAAGCTCGGCAACGCCGATGAGATAAAATTAGAACAATACTCATAAGCCATAATATATTCTGGAACATTTTATGACTCAAATTCCCAGACAAGAAGAGCGTCATAAGCTGGATTTAATTCTGGAAAAGATGGAACTACTTATGATTGCGCTGCAAAGGTTGCAGCGGTTAATACTAGGAGGGGATTTATTGACCAAAGTAAAAGAGAATTCTCGTAGCACATTTGGATTATTGAAGTGGATAAGGAGTTTGTGAAGTTTCACCTGCCCTCTGACAAGCTGCTGTGCAAAATGTTAAATGACCTCCATTTACGTCACACAGGGAACTTTCCAGCCGGGAACTTTGAGGATTATTGGTGTTTTTACCATATTTACCCAACTTTCTACCCTTTCTCATGCGAAGGCTGACGGAAATCGCTAGAAAGGGAACTGGCAGTAGTTCTGGCAGCACTAATGGAGATTGCCTGACTGCGAAAGTAAAGGGAGAAAAGGTTGATTTCAGAGAGTGGAATTTGCAGCGTCAAAAGGACTCTCTCGAGCAAAACTGATAGATGGCGGGATTTTCAAATTTATATTATAAATAGAAAGCACTCAGCTATGCTACGCAACTATTCAGTGATAAAGGAGAGGACGCAGAGTTCAATAATTTTTTTATTAGAGCTGAGCTCAAACTTCAGCTGAGCTTGACTCCAATTGCGTCTTCCACAGAACTTTTGAGGTCCCGACTAAGAAAGAGTACCAACATATTTTTCTAGACATACAGACACTAATTTGGAAATTATTTAGACGGGAGCTGATTTGTGCTATCGGAGTTTTTGGTTGAGGAATATGTGGGAAAGAATTCAGGACTAGGATTTTTTCATTTTGAAAAGTTTTTTCTAGAGAATTTTGGCACCCATGCTATCGCAAAACTGAAAAAAAACTCGGAAGTTCCGCGGAATTTTTTGGGTAACCTTAGGCCCTGCGGAACTCTGGATACTTTCACTGTCCTCTAAAAGCTTCAGCAGTCTGTCAAAAGTTGTTTCTACAATTTGCAATTTCGATATTCTTCACAAAAATATATTTAGCGCAGACATAATGATTTAGACTAATTGTCAAAACATCGAGATCGCAGTTTAGAATTCTATAGATGACACAGAAAGGAATCAGTCAAGCAGGAGAGATTACTTCGCTGCAAAAATTGTCTGATGCAGAGATTTTTGATATCTGAGATTACTCAATGTATTGTAACCTATAGAATAACGAGGGAGCGTGGAATTTTTGCAAACTTTTTGGAGAATAAAGGAAAAGAGGGATGAGAATACATATTACTCGCTTTTCTAGGACATCAGATGGGAAAAGTTTGAGGGAAGTTCCGACCGAAAAACTTCACGAACTTGCTGCCGATAGAGTTTGAATACAGCGAAATTATTGGAGATGGTGATAGTAATCTGTTATTTTTCAAAAATCATGAAAAAATTCCAAGCGTATAGCTAGACCATAAAGCCATATAGAGAAGAAGCTTTTGAAGAGATACTCATTGAGACAAGGATCGGTGAACTGAATCGCGGAAGGGCGTGCGATATTCTTGCCGCTCTCAGAATGACCAAGGGGCAAAGCCCTATAATAAGCCTAAATCTAGCATAGTCGAGGATATGAGACGCAATGAAATCCGAAAATAAGGCCATCGCGAAAGATTATGACAGCCTGGAAGTCTCTTGGAACTCAAAGATCCTTCCGATATAGTAGAGTTGTCGGATGGATCTTTGAGTATGGTGATTTATGGAACTGGATGCACCTGTCCCGCAAAAAGTTTTAAAAAATTCAAACAAATTACAAAAAAATAATTTCAGCTCACGAAACTTCTCTGCTCATAATGGACACAATTTTCTGAATGAGGTATATTTTTACCCATATCAGGTGATGACGAACAAAATACTCTACGCCCTTCTAGCACTTTTCAGTTCTATGGGTAATTACGACCATGACGGTTGAGTAGTTCCTAATAATGCCTTCTATTTTCTTGCGTAACCAATTTTTTTCATTGCTAATTTAGCTCAATGACGCAAAAATGATTTATTTCCTACCATTTCCTAGCTTCAAATAGGCTTGACTAAAAAATACTCGATTTTTTAGTCAAGCCTATTTTAGTCAACGATTTTTCTCTATAAAAGTTACACAAATAGCGACAGTTTGGGCAGAGTATTCAAGAACTGGGTAGTACACTGAAGTCCCCCATCCCACTTTGATCTACTTTGATCTTTCAACTCTCTGAGTCAGACTTCCAGTTTCGAAGACATTAGAATTCACCTGTTGCGCAGCTGAAACCTGCATAGTCTGCAAATGCACAAAGTTTCACAAAAATGACGTCCTATGTCAAATTTACAAATTTCGATTTTGCATAGCATTAAAGGCTAAACTGCAAGGGCTAATAAAAAGAAATGGGACAAAAAAGGGCGTGGCAAGGGGTGGAACCAACATTTAGCACAATCAACAAACTCGAAGAATTTCTCTGATTCCCCCCACCCCCACTTTCTGGAGCCATTTGAAGACTAATGACTTCCACTATGTTGTCTCATTACTGAACATGTGCGAATGCCCCCCCCTCTCACACGCACACATTAGCGTAATTTTCTGGATTTCTTTAACAATTTTGAAAACGTGTGATAACTTTATTGAATATTTTGTTGACGCTTGAGATCGGAAAGCTTTCAAAATCACTTACTTGGAAGGTTACTTAGATTCTACGCTCAATGCCGATTGGGTCTGCATTTGCACAAGTATGCTACAGAAGAGCTTAACTGTGGAGAATGATTCTTTTTGAGACGGGAAAATATGAATGATCTTAATAAAGACAATTTTACTGACGGAGGGGGAGGGAGGGAGGGGAAGTTCGTAGAGATGCTGTAGATGTAATTTATTTGTTTTTAACTCGCAAGATAAAAGACTAATTATGCGGAAGCGGAATTGCCAAAGCAATACCACCTTATATGGAGAGATAAGCAGCTCTTCAATAATTCATAGCAATTTAGGTGTGAGAGACGAGCATCCAAAATGCGTCTGTCCAAATAAGCATGCGCATGGCATCAACAAATGAGATTCTTGTAAGAGTGAAATTCGCAATAAAAGGAATAAGGGCGAAATGTAGAGGCCTTTTTACAGGTAGTACATAGAATAAGAAGAAATTTGTACCAAATTGTCGTTGAAAGCATGAGTGAAAAGTCGATGACTATAATTGTAGAATTTTTTTTGCTATACAGCATTTATAATTTTGAAGGAATTTACATGAGTATTGTTCATATATCAAAGTGTGATTAAAACCAAAAGGTCAAACCAAGATAAAATCGTTTGACATTTGAACCTCTGCTGACTATATGACACCAAAAAGTATGAAACTGCTCGGAATGATTGCACACTTTACAGCTCTACAGTACTCTAAAATTAGAACCGAAGGTTTTCAACAAAGTTTAACACAGTTCTCATTTCTCAGCAATGAAAAGAAGACTCGAGTTACCGTAGCGGAGCCGCGCAGTTTTCGCCCATTATGATCTACACTTTTCTGTGTAATTGCACTACTTTTTGACTTCACTGCTGGAGAGAAATTGGCAGGATAATTTGGGGGAAGAAAAACACAGAACGGCAGAAATGACACAAAAACTAGCACAAAACAAAAAAAACATCCATTTTGACAATCTGCCAGTGCAAGTTCAAAATTTCTGCAATTACGCAAAGCGATCTTTTTATTTAGGACGACTTTAGCTATAGCTATAAATAGTTACCACCTCGCAGTCCTAAAGTCAATCCAACTCAATTCAAGGAAAGCGTTCGCGAGCCCAGCTCAGCTCACACAGATCAACCTACCCATTGCGTACAAAACGCGACAACCTACGTCAAAAAAGAACCGACAACTACTCCGCTGAGAGCAATCACTTGAATTTGAGAGCCACTTATCACATGCTGAGAAACGTGGGATCAAAGTGGAAGATTTACTTTTTGTTAGGATAAGTAGCTTAGGCAAGCTCCAGCATATGATTCAATAGCGTATGACTAAGATTTGGATATGGTGTGTGTGGTAAATAATTTTTATTACTTCAGTGCCGTCACGAGATATGGCAAAGTTGATTGTTTTCCATAAATAGCTGGGCAAAGAAATAATTTATTCGGCCATTTACTTACCTCTAACTATATTTTCAGCAATAATCGTGCTTCTAGGTATTTTTATAACCTAAGTATCCCAAGCCATCTGGCTAAGATCAATTGGATAAGAATGATGGATGGAAAATTTTAGCAAAATGACAAGTGCAAAAATTCTGCAAAATCTATGAAGCCAATAAAATATTAAGTAAGCCATAATGAACATCTGAAGATGATGTCAGACCTGACGATAAGCCCATGTCTGCAAAGAAATCTAATTATTTCAGCTCTTTGAGGAAATAATTGCACAGATATTTTGTTTGTTGCTTGTAAAAAAATTGCAGAGGGAATGTTGCAACAAACGTTCTCATCTGACGCCAAATTACAGAAGAAAGCCGTATAAATAACAAACAAAATAAAATCGAAAATAAATAAATAGAAGTTCGAAAACCACCCCGTCCAGGTCTTGTAAATTTTCAAAGTCAAACATCTTGTGCTAAATTTTTTTGAACACAAGATAATATATTTATAATACTTCGGCTTATTATATGTCATTTTTTTCGTTATCACTATTTTATTAGGTAGTTGATTATAGCCTTTATAACCAGTTATGCTCATTTTTTCTAGGTAGGAAATTTCCGCTCTAAAGGAAGCCAATCGTTTTCCGTAAGCAGAAAAATAAGTTGCATAAAACGATACTTCGAATTATTTATTATATAAAGAAACGTAAGCGCAATTCAAAAACTTCTAAATTCTGCAAATGGCGGGAAACTGCGGCGCAGTCCCGAAGCGAAAGCTCTTGCAAATATATAGCACCTTTAGATTACTGGCTCACTAGTTTCAACCTAAAGCAAGTGTAGGTTTAATGAAAGTGACTATTGGGCATTCCTTTGGATAATTTTGTAGTTAAGCGATGTTTACACGACTGAAAAACAATAAATGTAGTCGTGACTTAATCTGAGAAATTACTCTCCTAATCGCTCACGTGGTATGGGGTTTAGATGCATGGGCAATGAAATTTCTCAAAAAAGTAAATCGAGCTCCTCTTGGAGGGATTAAGGTAAAGTTTGACTCAGCAAGGGTGCTACTAAGGAACTGTAAAAGGAATTACTTCTCGAGAAAAGAAGAATCTGCACAATCTAAAGTATTTCCACATAGCAGAGGTTTAGGCGAAGCTTCTCGAAGCCAAAGCGGACTCTTCAAAAACGGTTTGAATAATTAGGGTCTTTATAGGTCAGCCTCTCAATCAAAGCGCTTCTAGAAATTCTTTTTGAGACTTTTCTTGAAAAACGTGAAGGATGCCTGCAATGCGCTCAATATTTCAAAACGTTTTTGAATGTAATGGATCTTTTATGTAGGTTGGGTAGCTTCTACGGTAACTTGCTCAGTTGAAAAACCTTGATCGTTAGTTATATGTGACGAAACAAAAAGACAATTGCTCTCATTGCTGCAGGCGCCAGCTCCTCCCATCAATTGTCTGCATGGCACGCGAGAGCGTGCGTACTCTCCAAGAATGGCGCACTATCTCTAACTATCTGACCACGTTATTGGTCAGTTGCGTGCCAGTATAAAAAAGTATTTTTTAGCGCTACCATTTGCATAAACGTCTGTGAATGACATAAAAGACCCAAAAACGGACAGAATAAATCTAAGAATTTGTTGAACCTTAAAAACCTTGGAGGAGACGCGAAATTTTTGATTTTTGAAAAAAAGTGAATAATGACGAAGCGCTCTTAACATAAGTTGATTTGTATCCACTGGTAATTCCTTATCATTGTGCTATGTGTGTCTGCCTCGGTGATACAGCAACGAAAGTAAAATAGAAAATTACAATTTCGCTTAGAATACATTGAAATTATCTTGTAAATTACAACAAATGATACCTTATTTCAAAATCGAGAAAAACTCCGATACTTCAGCATTTTCAACCAAAAATCAAACGGTGAAGATTTACCGTAGCTTCAGACGAATTTCCCACGACCCAAAAGGAATTGTAAAATTTCCCAGCCTTTATTTTCATGAAGTTGAATTTTTCATTCAGACATTCTCATTTCCAAAAAATGAAAAGAATGCACTTTCTGTGCAAAAGAGTGGAAATTATGAAATTTTTAAAGCAGCCATCTATCGCCAAAGGGAACGGATCTTAATAAAATCTCATTAGTCGAAAATAATGACAGATGTTATAAATTACACCCTCTCCTGACATAATCATGTGAGCGAAAGTGATGAAAAAATGTAGCTACCACCTAAGCAATTAGAAAATGGACGAATAAATTGTATTACTAAGCCCCAAAACATTTTAGAAGAGTGGGAGGGAATGGCAGAATTGCATTAGTTTGAGAGGAATAAAAAAGTAGGAAGTAGGGGAAAGGAGAAAAGTTGTCTAGCACTCAGGTTGTGAATTTTCTTGACAAGGAAATTTGGGAAAAAAGAAATTTGTCCAAGATTAGCATGTATTTGATGTATAACATGAGCTTTATTTTTTGGTTCTGGCAACTACTTTTAGGGTTCAAATATTTTCAAAGAAATTCCGGTTATAGCCAGGTATAAATTTTTCAGTAAAAAGCCCGATTTCGCACTACTATGTCAATTGATTTTGAGCTATTATCAAAAACTCCGGTCTCAGCACCAATATATTATTTTCCAATTTTGAATTTTTTAAGAGAAAGTCCCGTTTTAGCACCAATATTTGATTCACAGATCAAATTCTGTACAGTTTCCGGTTTTCTTCCTGTAAAACTTCCAGTTTACCATCAGTAAGGTTGAAATTTACTAATGATCAGGGCTCGGCACAGGTGGCTTGCAAAGCAAGCTGGATATCGTTTTTGGGATAAAAAGCAAAAGGGATATCGTTTTTGCGGAAGCGCATAATCGCGTGTCTTTCGATTTGCTGCCGGCACGCTGCCGGCATGCCGCCAGCAGATAGACAAAAGGTTTGTTTACAGCGAAGTGAAGATGAAATGGCACCAAAATAGGTGTGTAGATGGGCAATGGGGAGTTGGGACTATGTATGAAAAATTATGAAAAAATTATGTGAACTAAGGGCATGGCAAACTTTTTTCGGGGTTAAATGGCTTTCAAGCCACCTGGATAGCCACCTGAGGTGGCTTAGCGCAAACAAAGTCATATAATTCCTATTCTTCACATGATTTTTTCAAAGTTTCTACATAAAAGTAATCTACATCTAATATTCTAGAAAACAGCTATTGTACTTCCTCAAACCCTCTCCTCCCCGCCTAGTTATAGCCCTCCAATTTATCTGAATGGCAGCGGCAAAGGTGCTCCAAGCTCGCGGTGGTGCGCGGCGGACACAGCATGCCGTCAATCCGGATAATACAAACAATCACCTGTTCTTATTGCCTATTTTTTGTCGGTCTTCTATTCTATTTCATTCTTTTTGTTTTCATTTTTGATTTGTTCGTTAACGTGTCAAGGGGGATGCCGTACTTTTGTGGCGAAGTCAAGGGGGACTTCGTTTTTTGCATTTTCAACTAGCCACCTCGTGCCGAGCCCTGCTAATGATGCTTCGGTTACAGCAAAGAGTATTAAGTCTACCAATCAGGTCCACATTTTTCCGTAAAATTCCCTATTTCAGCATCGAGATAGCGTATTTTGAAATTTTCCTGGGAAAATTCGGTTTTAGCAGAGATTGATGGAGTCCAAATTTTTACCATGAAAATCCCGGTTTCAACGTTAAAGTATTAGTCAGTTTTGTTTGACTCAGGGATCTGCAGAGCTAATTTCCAAAAGTCATGGTCTTTTAGAATTACTACCAAAAAAATTCGATATCGAGTATTATTTGATCTTCATTCGACAGTAGCGTAGAATTTATTTTATATATACAAATCATTTATCATCCTGGGAGACGTAAAAAGAATATCTAAACAATAATCCTGAGGCGCAAAATGTCCTTTGACATTTATTCCTATCTCTTCTCCTTCCTGCATCCCCACTCTCATTTTGTCACCATTATTCATCGCACTTTTTGGTGCAAGTGAAGCTGCGCTATTCATCGCTGCAAAAAAAAGTATCCAGCAGATTTCCGGTAGAAAGCATGAAGACAAAGGACAAGAAACCTGGAAGAGAGGGTGGAACAAGGAAGGTGAAGGAAATCTTGCCTAAGCAATTAAACTTTTGATTTTTGCGAGGTCTGATGTCAAGCATGGCTCTGTACGTGGGTTAAAAGTGAGTGAAAAACTAAAAAGTTTTTTCGGGAAAAATTCCTCGATCACCGATGAGTTATTACTTTGGCTTGGATGACGTGTATGTTAACCATTAGCACAGTTTTCTACTGGAGAAAATGTGGGGAAGGAGGGGGAAGGGAGAAGAAAGAGAGAAGGAAGAGGAAGGAAAGAGAGATGAACACGAGAAAAATGTGATTTGGAAGATGGAGGTACGGTGGGCACAACAGTCAAGGATGGATCTGTACAGGACCAGTTAAGAGGAAGCTGCGCAACTAAATGACGAGCATTCGTTAATTGATCCCACGCAAGCGAAATTTGGGAATATCATGCATATGCACAGGAAATAGCTATATTGTAATTAACAAGTAGCTATATTATAATACATAAAGGATATAAAAGGACGTATAAAAGGATGGAAAAACACCTCCAGAATATTTATTTATTTACTTATTCATTTTATTTATTTACTAATCTATTTATTTATTTACTAAATTACTTATATGACATACTATTACTATCATGTGATTATGGTGGAAACAAGTTTATCTTCGCCTACGCGACACCAAATGACAAATGCCCATAGTTTAGCGCAGAGCTCCGGCTCTACCGGTTCTGATACGGTTGACTGGTTTGCAGCAAAGTTTCCGAAAAAATTCTAACGGATTTTTTAGAAGTAGGAATAGTAATTGAAATGTAGAATTTTTGGTAAATAACCTTAACGCGAAAAGAATATTTCGCAAATATGTCAATTAGCATCACTTAGTGGTTACGGCAAAACGTTGCGTAGGAGACTTTTAGACAACAAAGATAATCCCTGCTTACTAAAAATGCTGGATGAATGACTGACTCAGCATTTATCCCCCTTGAAATAAGCGTAGATAATGTCTTGCCCATTCACGGCTCTCAGAAAGAAGAATCACATGCAATATGACATAAACAAACATATGAATACCGTAACCTGGCTCTCGTATTTTGCTGCAGAAACACGTGAATTGACGAAGACAATTTGATATCTTGAGAAGAATAACAAACGATTTAAGCTAAAAACAATTTCCTCCAGAAAACTATCCAAACTGCGAGGATGAAGTGGATAATTTCGCGAGAAATTTGAAAGTAAAAAGTTTATTAACTTGGTGCTACGTAATGGAAGACTTAATAATCAAGTATTGTGGCATTTCCACACTTCCTCTTCCTTTCACTGATAGAAAATTGCATTTTTAATTTTGTTCAGAACGTTTGAGTTTTCGCAAAAAAAAACAATAAAAAATAACAAAACGCAAATAATGATGTAACAAAATATTAGTTTCATCATTGCTGAAAAAATGGTTTGAAATGAACCTAAAATCATTCTGATAAGAAACCATCATTTTGCTCAAATTCAATTTTTTAAATTCTTTTGATCAGAATGCATAAATTAGATGAATAAATAAATCACAATCAATCAAATAAGTGATTACATATCAACAACTACGGATAAATGAATAATTGGAGTTATTTCATCGTACACAAAATTCTCGAAACAACTCTCCAACATTTTTTGAGGCCTCTTCCAGCATTATGTAAAACACATACGAATTTGTCTCTTCCTTTTTTACGCAGGAATGAAAACAAAGGTTGGGAATCCTTACATCCAGCAGTCAGGCAATAGGTCAAGCACAAAATCACAGTCTAATGCTCAAATTCATAGAAAATGTTACAAGGAAGGGACGTCAGGGCAATCGCACCCTTTGTAAGCAGTAATTTTTACAAATTAAGTAGTAAAAATTGTTATTATGGGCTTAACTACGGAGCATGAAGTGTACAGAGATTGAGAACAACATGCTTTATCCATTTTGTAGTCTTTCGACTTATGGCTATAGAACCAAAATGTGAAAAATCATTCTCCCAAACTATAATTTTTCCTTCTGACACTTCCTAACAAGGTCCGAAGTTTCTTTTCTTGTCTCCAGAAAACCAAAAAAATCGAGAAGTGACGAGTTGGAGCTCTGACGCATAGACTTAGAATAGCACTTAGTAATCTCTAAATTGCCACTGAATAGGCCGAGCTCGAAAATTCTCGAGAAAATCCGTTCTTTGATCCGATTGAATGTCCAGGAATAACACTAAGCCGCTATAGAAAGCGTTGGAGAGAAGCCGTTGAAGAGCAACGTCACTGCTTTGACATTTGCTGAAAATTATTTTTTTTTCAAAAAAAAAACTGGAAAAAAGAATAAATGAATCGCATAAAGGTACATAATACAGCTTAATGAGTAAAGAACTACAAACGGAAAGAAAGGAACTGTGTGAATGAATGAAAGGGGTTTTCACAAATGAATGAGTAATAAAATGAGTAATAAAAAATTATGCTATCTAGATCTACGTGAGTGAAAAAAATTACAATGAAAATTAAAATGAATGATAAAAAATTAACCAACAATTCATTTCTGCTCTATTTTATTACCTCTATCTTATATCCGAAAAGCGTAATAGCGAAGACTATAGTGAAGGAATAAAAACGACGGGGAAAGAGAATTAGAGGAAGTGAAAACTACCAATTTGAACTTTTAAGAGTTTGAACTTCTAGACACCTTGAAAAACACTCATTTCTAATAAATATGGTGTTTATTCTGATAGACGACTCGAACAAACACAACAAAAACTTTCTATCCATTATCGGTAATCCTTTTCTTTTCAGTCCGGTTGTGGAGGGGCGCGAAAAAAGTGCAAGTAGCAGAACGTGACTTAAATTTTGTAGATGAAAAATCAACTCTAAGTCTAGTGACATATTAAAAGAAATCGTAGTTATTCGAGCCCCGCGAAAAGAAATCGTAGTTATTCGAGCCCCCTTACAGTTAATAATTTCCTGAACTTCTGACGTAGCTCAGTAGATTTTCTTCAAAGAGCGGAGATAAACTGCCATAGAAAAATTGTGGTCCTCATGCGATCAAGAGCAAAAAATTCAAAATATTCTTAGGAGCACCAGCAAAAGCGAAAAAAAAGACAACGCATTGCATTCGGAAGCTTCCATATTCCGAAGGATGTAGTCCCAGCTTCTTGCAGTTTATAGTTTACATTTTCTACGTCCTTCCTCTTCCAGCTTTTACGCATTCAAACTGCCGGATTAGAAGTCCAATTTGAGTGTGATCACGGAAGAAACTCCTCCAAAACGCAATGGCAGCTTACAACATAAAATGCGACACTTACCACTTACACTGAATCAAAGGCTCTTACCCAAGAACGACTAGACGAGGAAATAAAGAAATCAAAGAATAGATTATGTCCTTGGAAGGAGGAAACAATTACGAGTAAGATGAAAACGTAGTAAACACCTAATCGTCTGGGAAATGCTTGTCTAATAAGAGAGTAAAGTGTAATTTTATAGGGAGTAGGAGGATAACGTCTAGAGGGGAGCAGCATCTTCGCAAATTCGTATAAAGCCATTGGAAACAGTTGAATGTGCGGGGAGTGGGAGGAGGGGGAGCAGATGGTGGAATGGGTATTCGTAAAAATAATTGAATAACGATACCGAAACGAACGCGACTGGTTCCATATTGCATAAATTTTTGAAAAAATGTTCCTTTCTCATTATATAGTCGCAAAAGTGTTTAGTAGACAAACTAAATTTTCTAAATGCTCTACAGCTTTACCGTTTTTAAGTTTACACGAAGTATGAAGGGGTAAAAGCCTTAATATTGAGATAGCCATAGTAAAAAATTTTTTATCAAAAAATATATTTTCAAGAAGCGTTTTGTAAGCAGTTCCTTCTTTTTCTAAGAGTCTTTAACACTTTATACTTTGGCATTAATGCTGAGGGAGCCATAGTAAGATAAACTTTATTAAAAAAATTATTTTTTTAATAAGCGTTTTCGTAAGCAGCTCCTTTTTTTTCTAATAGCCTTTAACACTTTATACTTTTGGAAACTTCTGCCAATACAAAAAAAATTATTTGTAAATGTATGCAATGAAAGTGGATGGAAAAAATGTTTTTTCAATAATTTAATTCTTTATTGGGAAATAATTTTTTGTGGTTCGTATAGCTATATTTCATCAAAATTGCCCATAGGAAATTATATGAACAACTCCAAAAAATATTAAGACCATAAATAGTGGCGGTCGCCGAATGATAAATGTGCTTATTACATTTTCTATAGCCTAAGTTCGAATGATTTAAGAGCTTTATGAAGAAATAGGTGCTAATGACTCGAGCAGCCAAGGAGAATAAGCTTAGGAGATTGTGTTATCCATTTTTTTCAGGATCTCATCTCACCTAAGAGCTCATAGACCTCAAGAAAAAATTATTTAGCATTAGCATTACATGAATTCTTGCACTTTTGACAGAAGGAAAATCATAAAATTACGATCTTAAGAAAGGCTGAGCTTTTTAGTGATAGCACTTTGTCCTAGTGATTTCTTGCAACTCTAACCGGAAGGAAAAGCCCCAGAACAGTAATTTTTTAAATGTAAACACTATAGCATAATTCATATAAGGTAAAAATGTAAAGATCAGTACACTTACATTGTATGAGACAATACGATTTTTTCCAGTTCTCAACGTATAATTCACATGGAAAAACTCTACTCATGTAAGTAGGAATTATTTCAAAAAATCAAAAATTAAACACTGCAAACGTGAGTCAAAGGAGGACATTAAAGAATTTAAAAGAAATTCAGGAAAAATTCAGGGCAAACATTCACCTTCAGCCTGGCAGTGATTTAGCATGGAAAGGTCTTGTTGAACACCGAAATTCTAAATAATTCATCAACGCCTCCCTCATCTTTGATTCTGTCGCATTCTCTAAGCGCAAGTTCAAAGATCATCTGACAGCTCTTGCATTTGAATTTCTCAAGAGTTTTACTGTTAAGCGGCTTTAGCGTTCCACCGGGGTACTGTAGGTATACCATAGGAAAGTCGTAACATCTACTGTGTCATTCATTCTTCGACTAAGAGATTCAAAACCGCCTCGCACACAATGTCAAAACAAGCTTGATCATATGATCAACATGTTTCAACTTGTGATCTATTTAATCTAGGATTATTTTGTACTTGAAAACATAAAAGAACAAGTGCGAGCTTGTTCAGACTATGTGTGAAAGTGGTTTCGAGTCTCTTAGTCACAGAATGAATTATATATGGTGGGTATGAGATGACTTTGCAAGAAACTTGAAACAAGAAAACACCTTGCTTGGGAAAACAAGATTCATCTATCATAGTTCCAGAGCCCTGGTATTCAATGCTGCATTTTGCGTCAGATGTATCCAAGAGTTACAGTAATCTAACGAAATTAAACATTTAGGATGACAAAAAGCTTTGGCAGACCAAATATCTCCAAAAGCACCTAATAAGAAAAATTTCAAAAATCCCAGCCTGAATATTCGGTTTAATCTACCTGTAGACTCAAATTTTACTTTGCCTCAGCTCCATTCATTTCCTGATAGGAAAAGGGACTTTCTGAGCCTTCTGTTGCTAGGCAATTTTGGAAAGAAAAACTTAGATGAATTAGTTTCTGTTTTAATTAGATATTTCTCTTGGTTATCCCATCTTTTCAGCAAAAAAAAATCACAAAACAAAAAATCCACAAAATTGAGAAACTTTTCCCACAAAACAATACTTTTTACAGAATCATTCGAAGGATACGAGGTCACATGACAAGTATTTCATCATGCTAAGGACTATAAAACTATATGTCTCCGTAATGTCATAACGCTGGATTTTTTTAGGAGCACTTGATTATTTTCTTAGCATAAGTAAATCATTAGAGTGCCCTCTGAATTCGCATTTACTTCAATAAACACATTTTCATTTCTCATCTACCAAGTTTTTTTCGTGCAAATTTCCCGGAACAAAATGTTAGCGAAGTAATCCTTTAGCACGAAAAATGAATTTTTGAGCAGAAGGCAGGAAGAAATTGATCTTCAAAATGCTAATAAATGAAATATACACATGCAACGGGTAAATTAACAGAATTTCTAGAAAAATCCCAGGACAAATAAGTTAAATTAGTAAATTTCTCGACCCCAAAAATCTCTGAAAGCGGCAGGAATCAGGACCTAGTACGTTGAGGTTCTTGCATTAGACTCCGGATGTAAAGGTTCCATTCGAATGCGCACCGGGACCAATCTCAGAAATGTCGTGCGAAATGTGAAAGCACGACAGCAATGAACCGAAAAATTGAAGCCAGAACAGCACAATGACGTATGGGAAATGGATACGGCAATACTAGAAATTGAGCAGAAAAACGCGGATTATTACAAGGAAGAAGCCTGGTGAAAGGGATAAAAAATTCGTATAAAAAGTAGTACCGGGAAAAGGCTTCACAAAGTAGGAAATTAGAAACAAAAATACAGGGTGTCCCAAAAAAATGTGAACACTGTTTGATCGTTAATAACTCCGTTGCTTTCATGTCTTTCGCCGAGCTTGAGGCACTATTCTGTAGAACGAGGTTCAACTCAGATTTATAGTATAAAGAGAATCACCGATCGGTGTTCGTTACTGTAAGATTACGGTATGAACTGCTAGCATGAATTTATTGTGAAATATGCCATTTGACAAAATTTGTTCAAAAAATCTGAAAAATCTTGTACTAGGGTTTTCGTGCGCGCTGATTCCATTAGACAACTTGTTACGAGTGTTTTTAGGTTTTTTGACGTGTAGTCACATTTCTGACAAATGCTAGAAATTCAGTTATTACGGTTTAAATGGGATAACCTTGGAAAGAAGCATCACAGTAAAATGGAAATTTCATATTCGAAATTAGCGTCTTCCATTACCATAGTATAAAAGTTTTTGGGTTGTTTGGTTTTGTTTCGGGGCAGAATATGGCCTACAATGGCCTAAAATCCTTGTCGAAGTTCATACCGTAATCCTACAGTAACGAACACCGATCGGTGATTCGCTCCATACTGTAAATCTAAGCTAAACGTCGCTCTACAGAATGGTGCCTCAAGCTCGGCGAAAGACATGAAAGCAACGGAGTTATTAACGATCAAACAGTGTTTACATTTTTTTGGGACACCCTGTAGAAATAAAAAATAGGAAAATAGGAAAATGGAGTAGGTTTCTTGAAGGTAATGTTAGCTAAGAAACAGCGGTTGTCCCAAAATTCGTCCAGGGCAGGTGGGGGGAGCAGAAATTTCTGGGTAAAGGGCGTGGCATTAGTCACGTACAAATTTTTTTTGATATTTCCTCTATTGTTATTAAGTCTATTGACAGGGAAAAAAAAGATTTTTACAAAGCTGTCTTCAATATTCAAAATATTAAAAGTACTTTAATTAAATATCAAATTATAATAAATTACGAGAACAGTTTTACAACTCACACAGGCAAATTAAAAGATTTAGCGATCCATTCTTGTGAAGGGGGAGGGAAACAAGAGGAATCGTTTTACTGCTTAAAAAGTAGCCCCTCCATTTTTCATCTTCCCTCCCTCCCCCCCCCCCCCCTCCCCCAACTCTTACTTGCCTCCTCGTTACATTCATAACACTTGTATGGAAGGGTGCATCAAGAAATTTCGAAAATATATAATAAGTAGTGAACCACTTATCTAGAGGTGCTATTGGAAGAGCGTTCGCTCCAAGGCCAGCCACGTTCCCGCTATTGGAAGATTTTTGAATTGAGCTAACGATTCTTTATACATTGAATATATATACATCGATGAAAAATAACAATTTACTCTTTTAAGGCAATTACTTTACACGGAGCTAACTGGAGCTACCGAAGCTAGTAAGAAGATGGGGCGGGGGGGGGGGGGGTAGGGCAAAAGAGTTTTTGATGGAAACAATGGAGAATATTGAGCTATGTAGCTTGTATAGTCTAAATAGCTGTCACTTGCCGACACCTATCACTATAGCTACTGAGATTAATGTGATTAGTTATGAACCTAATTTGTTGAGTAAATCACCTGCAGAGAATGGGTAATTGTTTAAAGGTGCGATTAGGGTAAAGAGCCATGAACAAGAGATTCTATGCATCTTTTAATCTATGGTGAGCAGACATTATCCCATGAGAACAGCGGTGGAGCATCTTTACATATGCTGATGTGCATGTGGGAAGATAAGTATTAGAGCTGAATAATGCCTGTATGACTCAGAATATTAGATAGGATCCACAGCCTTGCAGAAAACAAAGAATGAAGATTTTAAGCTTCTGGGAGTGATGATCATCGGGTTTAAGCCCAATACAGGTAATTTTGAAGGCTTTTTACGTTCTAAGACCATTAAAGGTCTTTCCGCCAGATATCCTGCTCAGAGGGTAATGCCATCTTAACTTTTGACTGATGAAGTGAAAGCAAGCGCTAAAATTTTGCAGCGATTTTTTTAGTTGAATTTTCTTTCGACTTGCGAGGGTTTTAAGACTTTAAAAACACTCATTTTCTTTGTCTCCAAACTCTCACTATTTAGTTTCTAAAAAAATCGAGCCAATGATCTAACAAATCACGGACAAAACTCAGATTCTAGACACTTGCGATGAGATTTTTATGAGCTCCATGAAGGGAAGAAAAGTAGCTGATTTTCTAACTAGTAGTTCATTGTAATCCCTTCAAAGGCTTTCTGCCTGCTACCTCAAAAGGTATTCAAGCTTATTTATACTATTACATTCTATTTTACTATAGAGTTCAAATTGGATTTTGATAGCTGAGATGAAAAAGTAAGAAGTAAAATAATAGAATGTAAACGCTTTCGCACCTGCTTTACTAAAGCGCAGAGAAGTACCCTTCTCGCCATTACTAGGTTGTTAAATTTATTAGATCGTTGCATACTCAGACAATTGACCGGAACGTCCGCAGAACGTTTGGAAAACTCCCGCCGGGTCACCTGCGGAAGTTCCCAACTGAGGTGTTGCGGAAGTGCCGAAGAATGCGAACCACAACAGCAAAAGAGAACGCCTAGGTGAGATTTGAACCTTACTTGACTGTGAGACTCACCACTATATTCTGCACTACGGCTGACATGTTGGATGATGCACTCTGGTTTTTGGCGAGAAACATCATACGAGACAGAGTATTCAAAACCCTGCGGAAGTACTGGCATGTCAGAGTGCTGCGGAACAGCTGGCATCTTTTGGAAGTTCCGCAGATTTGTAAAAAGTCCTGCATAAGTTCCCGTTTTCAACCGCTCTGACGTGAAAATCCTGCGGAAGTTTTCATTTCCAACGTTTTCACTTTTACAGCAGCAAACAAAATCCTGCGGAACCGCTGCAAATTTTGCTTGTCCTGCGTATTCCGGTGAATTGCGTGAGTAGGTTTTGTTACACTTGACAGAAAGAAACTCCACCGATTTTTCAAAAGAATTTTCCATTTCCAAAATATGTGGAGGATTGCGGATTTTCAATATATGCATTTCGCACATTACACGTCTAATTTTGGCTTTTTTGAGAATTTCCCGAATCATATTTTGCGAATTTCCAACTTGCCTTGTTGTAGAGTTCAGCTTCAGAACTTCCTACGTATTACTGCTGAGCTCTCGGAATCTATCCATAAAATATCTACCACAAAATGTTTGAAAATGGAATTTTCACACAATAAAGAAGAATTAGAATTTGTTAGGGTTTTGCCTTTACAGCAAGTGTAAGAAAGGCTATGAAGACAGAGATAATGCCAACAGGTAGCATTTCTCCCTTTTCCACGTATGCAAAATATGAGAGTGTGAAATTTTTAGGAGTTTTCTTTTTCTAGAGCTGACAAGCTTGGTGAGAATAGCATGAACATTGCTCTTTTTGATCATGCACTGTTGAAGGCAGAGAGATCTCTAATATTAAGCTTGTGCAGAGATTTAGTTTTGAGCAACTGATGTTTTGTGAAAAATCCATTTCTGATTTTGCAAAGGCTGATCGATGCTTGATAGTGCATGAAAGTCAACAATGAAAAAGTGCTATTACTTTGAAGAGAGTTGGGGGAGGCAATTTTTCAACAATGGATGCTATTGACTTCCTCTTTTCAAAAGTCATGCATCTGCTATTGTGAACAGGCTCATGAGTCTATATATAATGAGAGATAATTTGATTGTCAACCACCATCTCAATGATGATGTTCTGGCTCAATTCGCTTGTGGTGATTTTACTATCGTTTACAAGTCATGAATTTGCATGAATTTTCTTTTAGCTTTTCTGGATCGTGGCTCCTTCCTCTCCAGCAACAAAATCAGATATCGAAACATACTACATGAATCATCAAAGTTTTTGTGATCACCACAGAATGGATCCGGATTTGTATTGGAGCTTAAAACATCATTTCGAGTGCAAAATACAAGTTTGCACCAACGGACTAAAGCCCAATCTGGTTGGTTAAAATTTTGCAACTTTCCCACTTTGATTATTTGTTCGTACGCGACCGATTTTATCCAGTTACCATTATCCATTTTAGAGAATCGATCCCGAACTAGAAAAGCTAGCAAGGAAATGCATTAAGTTTGGTTCCTTGGAAGACGGCGAATATGTCGAGCTGAATTACGATGAGCTTATTAGCCTTGAATGCTCTTCGAAAATTGTTACATATACGTAAGCAATCCAGATTAGTACATCCCTTGATTATCTACTACTTTTTATTAAGGCCTGGCGATAATGCGCTGAATAATGCCGTGGACAAAGCTCTAAGCTCTAAGAACTATGAACGGGAATTGAAAAAGGTCATCAACAAATCTTTTTTTAACACTTAAAGTCCGATAGAAGTAAAATAAGAAGTCCGATAGAAGTAAAATAAGATACCAATACGAATTAAACATAAAATACAGAAAGTGTGTGTGTGTGTGTGTGTGTGTGTGTGTGTGTGTGTGTGTGTGTGTGTGTGTGTGTGTGTGTGTGTGTGTGTGTGTGTGTGTGTGTGTGTGTGTGTGTGTGTGTGTGTGTGTGTGTGTGTGTGTGTGTGTGTGTGTGTGTGTGTGTGTGTGTGTGTGTGTGTGTGTGTTTTCACCTTCTTTGCTTTACCCTAGAACGATCTCCAGCTTGATATGTGTCAGTCCTCGTGCGGACCTGATGCTAAAACGTGATTCCAGTTTTCTGCTTTTTTCTTGCTCACAGTAATGCATAAAGGCAAGAATATCAACTTTCCGCTATAAAAACGGAAATTTACTAAATGTCAACTTTCTTGATAGATTTTCTGTATACTGTTGAGGTTTCGCCTATAATGATTCGATTCTTACATCCCACAATTATTCCTCATGTCACTGAGCACTTTCAGAGAGAAAAGTTTTTTGAGCACTTATAGAGAAAAGTGTCGGACTTCTTTACGACTATTTCTACAGACAAAGTAGCCTCAGTTTTGTCTAAGAAAAATGATTCGTTGAAGTAATCATGTGTTATCTACAGTTACAATTCACAGCATTTTTAGGGGCCGGACAGCTTCGGATGCTGCCAACCAGATATCGGAGTCAGAGGTGTGAAGACGATATATTGCTTTTTCAATCTTTGGTCCGAACCGCGTGTTCGCAACTCTTCGGACTGGCAATGCCCTAAAGATAAGAAAGTGTGATGTGACTAAAGATTAGACCTTTTGAAGATTTGTGGCGTAACTTTTCCTCGCTAAAAGTTTGGAACGGATTTAAACGTAACGACCCTAAAGGTCAAGGTCATGGATTTTTGCTGCTTTCGAAGATTCTGAGAATTTTCTCATTAAAAGCGGCAACAGAAGTATAACTGCCCTCTACAAGCTTTTTCTAGCCGCATCGCTCCTTCCTTTGCAGATACTAGAATTTTGTATAGCGTTTTGCTATCCGAGCCTTTAAAGGCAGCGTACATCTAAAACAAATGCAACAGATGTTGCAACAGCAACTGCAACTGCAATTGCAGCTTACGCTGTTATGGATTCGTCCGGAGGAGGCGGAGCGAAAGAAAAGGGGTGGCGTGAAAGAAAATTGAGGGGGGTTTTCTCCGCTCAGAAGCAACATTGGGAGACCGGACCAACGCAGTTGGTCTTCTTCTGGGCCCAGTATATACACGGTGTAGAAAGATCTAGGAAATTCGGTAACTCAAATTTTGGGTGTACGCTGCCTTTAAGGATTTTCCCCCTCCCCTCAACTCCGTTTCACCGAGAAGCAAGCGCTCGTCCCAAATCTGACAAATTTCTATCAGCCAAGTGGACTCTTCCCATCCGGGTCCTGTTTCCCACACTGAGCGACTTTCCCCTCTCCCAAGCTGCCTTATAACCGCTATACCCCCCCACAGTTCTTACTCAGAGTACTCTAATCTCTTCACAAAATCAAATTAATGATAAGATTCTAATTGATATCTTTGAAAATATGTAGCCAACATTCAAAATATCAAATTTAGAATTTTTCAAATACAAACACTTCCTCTTTCTCTTCGCAAAGTATTCTTTATGGAAGCGTCGCAATTAGTTTCATCAAGAAATTTTATTGTCAGAACTTTTGATAGAGTTGCATAAGGGCTTTCAACTGTCCAGCATCCTTGCAGTCTATCCAAAATCTGCTCCAAAATCTACCCAATAGGTCATCTTATTGTTAGCAAGCTACCGATTCAAATTCTTCAAGAGACCCACTTAAGGGTGTCTATGCTTTTATAATATTAGGTTGGCTAATAAATAAGTTCGGTCGTTTTTCAGCTCTTACAAATGCTGTAGACAAATTTTTGTCCAATGTTAGGTATCTCTGAAAAGAGCACTTCGCCGGCTATTGGAGCATATATTCTGGTTGAGTAAAACTTATCTTCCCAGAGCAAAACTCCGCAGAAGTGAAAAATCGTGAAAAATTGCAATTTCCCCATAATGCGCAAATACGAGGAAATTTGGTTTTCTTAGTGGAACATTTTCAAAATGGCAGATCACAGTTCTTTTTGTTGTTCACTAAATAGAGATAACTCCTTCGTATTCAAACACCAAACTGCTCTTCTTTACATCCATTGCAGCATGAAAACCAAGCTCAAGAAGTCAAAGAATTGAGCTTTTGGGAATTTCGCCATGTTGAGGTATAACTGTCTTTACTGACGATAGAAAACCCTGATTATTTGACATGTGATAGAGGAAGCTTCAGGCTACTTTCCCACAAAGAATCATAAATTGAAAGCAACAAGAAAAATTTTTTTATGACAATTTGTGTACCAAAACGAACTTACTTTTTAGCCAACCTAATAGATGCTCACCTAAGCAAATCTTCGCTCCTTATACAATTTTGAGGTTGTGCAATGCTTATATTTGAGGAGCATTGACGCATAAAAAGCTGGGGTATTGAATAGATTGTTCAAAGCTTTTTCGAAAGTGCAACAGCAGAGAACTCTAAGCAGAGAAATTTTCATGTAATAATTATAGGAATGATAATGATAATTGAGCAAATCAATGTCGACAATTGTGAGAAGTAAAGCACGTAAAATTCGAGATACTGCAGCTATTCTGCTAAAATACCTGATAATTTTTTTAAATGACATAGGCGTTTCAAACGAAGTTTTTACCAAATAAAATTATATACAGAGACCGAGGAGAGTAAAATTATTTGCGAGAAATTTCTTAAAACAGATTTATGCAGTTTGCCTGACAAGGGAAGGAAGGTTGGTCGAAGTGGCCTTTTGAAACGAGATGTATACCTTTTTGTGGAGCTTGGGACGCTGGTTCCAAATCTGCCTTTGCTTGCTGCGGGCTTCTAAGCGATAAGATATGAAGATTTCTGTGAGTAAAAAGTTAAATACAAGATTAGTGGAAAATCAGTCGTAACCTTTTTTCTAGGGTTCAACTAATAGTCAGACCACTAGGCGCAACAAATATTTTTTATTCAAAAATAGTGGCTTGCTGTTGCCTCATTTTATCATTGGGAGAGGGTTACGACTAATTTTACACTAGTCTTGCATTCGAATTTTTACTCACAAAAACCTTCATAACTCCTCGCCCAGAAGCTCGCAGCAGATAGCAAAGGTAGATTTGTAATCAGCGTTCCGTTTTCTACAAGACACTGTACTCTCATCTAAAAAAGCCACTTGACCAACCTTCCTTTCTTTTTGAGATAAAACCATTTACTAACATTTTCATGAAGGAATGGGAAAATTTCAACTTCCTTGCGATATGTTGAAAAATAGATGGCAAAGGAGTTCATCGAAAAAAGGCAAAACTCTTTTGAGGTGAGGAAACATAGCAAGCACTCGAGAATGAAATATAGAAGACCGCAGTATTTTGCTGAAATATCTGGGTCGGTAGTAATCTTGTCGAAACTCCGAGTTTGAAGCTCCGCGTTAACTCAGAGATAACTCTGAGTTCCGTTTTTGAAACTCTGAGTTACGCTTATTGAAACTCTGAGTTCCGCTTTCGTAATTCCGGATTCCAACTCTCAAGCTCGGAGTTTTGCTTTGAGGAGCTGTTAAGCACTTTGCTGCAAAAGCGACGTTAAAGTAGGGACTCGAACCTGTATGGTCTAGCGTAAAGATCCTATCACTAAACCCCTAGACCATGACACACCCATGAACCCTAAAATTGCTTTGCCATAATGTACTCACTCATTCCATTAACACTTAGCAGGTCAAAACAAGTTATATCAAAGCCTCACTTTTTCCCATTTCTATCGGGCAGTGATGGTTCATCACAAGGATTGGTCTTTTGCGCAGCTGAAAGTTGCAAACAATAGAGAAAGCGGATGGAATTGACTATTAGGATTTGCCACAGAATAAATCCTCCGGGCAAAGTTTGCCCTTCCATGATTTCGTCTTACTTACCGTATACCTACCGTAACCGTTCCATAGGTTACCAGTGTATGTAGCAGATAGATTGTCCGTAATCTGCATCCCGAATAACTCCAGTGTACCAAATTTCGGTTGATTCCGCAGCTTTAATTCATCTACCGTAAACCTACCGTAACCCGTCAGATGACACTGCAGTATAATCTACATGCCATATTCGTTATCGGCGCCTCGAATACTAGTGTACCAAGTTTCGATCAGTTTCGTGATTTTCTCCCATCTACCATAAACCTACCGTAACACCTCTACATGACCCCATAGTGAAAAATAAGTATCATAAGCGTGACCAGCGCACCGAATAACCCCCTGGGCCAAGTTTTTACAAAATTTCAAAATTTTGTAAATCACTGCGCACCACGATACCCCCATCATGCCTGCTTAAACTACGAGCAAAATGTACCCCGGAGGACTTTTAGCTGCCCCTCTTCTTTTGCGCACTATTTCTCTTTCTCTGACCAAACTCAGAGTTATCTCTGAGTTCCACGATAGACTGGAACACGCATCAAACTCAGAGTTATTGCAGACACTAGTTGCGCGTTTGGTGGCGCTGTTTCTTGTGCAGGACGAATTTGGACAATTTTGCGCTACTAGGAATAAACTACGTGTTAAGGAGAATCCTGCCATAATCGCTTTCCGGATTTGATCTGTTCAAACACCTGTTAAAGGGGTCAAAAAGTTGCGCGTTAGCTCAGAGATAACTCAGAGTTAACTCTGAGTTATAACTCTGAGTTTCGATAGGTTTACTACCGACCCTGACTTTTTAAAAAGTTAAGGTGCAATACTAATTTAACGCTCCAGAGTAGAAATACAGAAGCTTGAGGTCTTGCAACTCGCGATACAGAGCACCTCGGAACAGGTGCCGGGGGCGCTGTATGCGGCGTCCATCTCGCGCCTTTTGTAGGCTACTGCAGGACCAACTTCGGCTTGGAGCACAAACTTCGGGGTATATAAGACTGCGCGTGAGAGCAGCCCTCGGTTCCGACGTTCGTTTTCATTATTGATTATCTTGTATTATACTTAGCTATGTTCTGGGCTGGTCCCGCAGTTGCGGATTTATTGCTAAGCGGTTGAGCCTTTTGGCATCTTGTGGATGACGCATGAGCGCGAGGAAATGTGGAAATCTGTAGATGAACATTGTTGCGGGAGGGAGCTGTTGAGTGCCCGTTCCATGGGATTGTGTCTCCAGCGGCCGACTCTGTGGAGAAACCCAAAACTTCTTGGTTCACTTAAGCATTGGCAGCACAGGACGCTCGGCCCGTCCTGTGTTAGAAGTTCGGTCATCCTCTTTAGGGACCCCGTAGTTTCTTGCATATGTGTTTTATATTTGTTTTTATGTATATAAACACATTCGATCTGAACTCAGTTTGATAAGGTCCCGAATAGTGAACTAATAAATAAACTGAAAGTAGTCGGTGTGCATCCACGAATAATCGCTTGGATAAATGCGTTTTTAGAGTATAAATGTTTCGTAGTTCATGTCAGCAAGCTTTCTCTGAACCTAAATGATGCGAAGTGTTGTACCTCAAGGATGGGTATTATCCCCCATTCTTAATACATCTATACCCATAAACTCCCACGCATACCATTGCCGAAATGTGTATCTTGTTCGGCTTTTGCTGATAATTTCAAGTTATATGAGACGTTATGGATGTTGCCGGTCGCGATCGGCATAGAGTGCTCTTGATGAGATATCGCTGGTCGCAAATTTAGGTCTTCCTATTTTGAAAGAAAAAACGAAGGTGATGCACATTGGGGCAAATAATCCCAAGTATCTTTATTCATAAGGAAAGCTTCGCTTGAGTGTATTAAGGAAATTAAGGATTTAGGGTTTCTGTTTTAGAATAATCTTTGTTTTGATGACCACTGTAAAGAGAAAGCTGATAAGAGCACAGCGGCGGTGTACAATCTGTTCAGGGCGCTTTCTACAAGCAATCCGGTAGTCCTCTTGTGCTTATAAAAGTTACATAAGGCTTATGCTTGAATATGGTACTGTGATATACAACCCCTTCAAGCGCAAAAATATCGATTGTTTGGAGAAAGTTCGAAATAGCTTCACACGTAAGCTATTGATTAGTACTGTTGGGTTCGTGCATTTTCAAATCCCAAGTAGCAAAACTCGCAATAGCAATCTTGGATTAATGACATTGCCTGCAGATGGGGAAAAGTTTGATTTTATCATGGCTCATAAAATATTCTACAGAGACTGCGAATTGAAGCATGATTCTTATTTACGACTAGGATATCAAAAACTGGGGGCGATACATGAAAATTGATTATTCCAAGAACTAAGCTCGATGTACTAAGTAATTTTTCATATGTAGAGTTTTGCTTGATGTAAACATATTCATACGTGAACGAGTGTCAGCTCCTTAGCTGGCTTCGTTCAAAAGATTGCGAAAGAGAGCGAAAGAAGAAAGAGAGCTATAATAGTTCCAAAAAAAAGAATTTTCATTAACTGTTTGGTTATGACCTTGTGTTGGTGCTTTTGCTGTTAGTTTTGTTCATCATTTTTTTCCGTAGTGTCTTTCTACGTAACAAAATAATAAAATAAAAATAAATAAGAAATCTTATTAGATTCGCGTTATAAATGGTTTAGTGAGTTGGTTCGCGTCGAGTGGACGCGCTGAAAGGTACCGCTGAAAGGTGTA
Source organism: Cylicocyclus nassatus (assembly GCA_958299035.1). Taxonomy (NCBI): domain Eukaryota; kingdom Metazoa; phylum Nematoda; class Chromadorea; order Rhabditida; family Strongylidae; genus Cylicocyclus; species Cylicocyclus nassatus. The sequence continues at coordinate 90,514,167 of CATQJL010000001.1, read as the reverse complement.
CTCGCTGAAATGTACCGCTGAAAGTTGTCAGCTGTGGACGAATGTCCCAAATTGTATGGTTCTCAATGTGGAGTCCAGCACCCGGCTATGGATGCCGGGTCCACCAAAAGTAAGCAAATCTTATGATAATAATTTCGGCGGCACTTGAACTGAAAAAATGCTAGTCATTCTAGAAATCTTAAAAGATATCGTACTCAAATCAAAGGCTTGAGAAACAAACTTCTTGAAAATGGTTCGATGCAGTTTCCTGTGCGAACTCATCAGAGGTTTTGGAACAAATTGAATATCTGGGAATCATCCTAATATGGCACATGTCCTAACACTACCGTAATCTTATGATAGGATGTCTCTAGGGCGAGTGGACTTGCAAAGTCATTGCAGCCACTCTGTAACCATTTGCGACGTCTTCTTCTACTCATCTAGCGCAATCAATACAACTACGGTAGGAGTACGGTAAGAGACTAGAATGTCAAATTTTCTGGAAGATTGCAAGTGAAAGGGAGGGGGGGGGGTAGACCTGATATATTAATCACGAACATCACATCCACTAATTGAAGTAAAGCCTTATAGCGAGCTTCAGGTGAGACTCAATACAGTAAATTTACCGTAACTCCAAGACAAGAAGTTTGTTTGCTCTGTCTGAGCAGCAACTAACAATAACAAGGTCTTCTTCACACTTTCTGTTCTCAATCAGCACTGTTGTTTACTATTATACAACTAGTGCACTCGACATGCGCAATTAGTAAATGCAGATAATTCGTTGACTGATGTGTCGTCAAGCGTAAACTAAGGAGGATTCGGAGAGGGGAGAGACTTGCTATGATAGGTTTATTAGTAGAATTTTTGCATGTGAAAAATCACTATCTATTGAATCGGAAGTTTTTATGAAATTTTCGGAGCTTTATCAACTAAACCGATAAAGATTTCACCATAAATTGCAGAATTTTCAATTGGTACAGTTTCCTTTTTTGGGCCCCTCAAAAACACATCATCAATTGCCATTATTTAAATGTTTTCTTTCAAGCTCAAAATGCCCAAAACTATTATGTGTTTAACTAACACGTGAAATGCAAAAACAAATTTCAGCCTAGGAGCCTACGTTTTTTCTAGCGATGAGTTTTGATGCTTTCTCGAGACGAAGGACAGCGTAACAAAATTTACTCAGCTAAAAAAAGAGTTCTTTTACAAAACCCAATAAAAGGTTTTCCCTCTCGAAAGCCATTACGAATAAATCCCTCGAAACGATGGCTTAAGGACCAAATATCATGCAATACCCTCAGATTTCTTACAATTAGGTATCGCTACTTTTTAGCAACTGATTAATAACGTTAGGATTTCTGTATAATATTTTGAGCGAAGAACGATGAAGAAAGGAGATTGATTCATACAGTTGTAATAACTATCTGGATCATTAGCTCTGACAAAATTTTTATATTGAAATTGCGATGAAGATGATTCGATGTTGATGAGGATTATTTTGGTCGTTAAAATCTTCCTCTTAGGAGAATGTGTAGATTTCAGATAAAAATGTGTTTCATAGTCTTAATCATAAATAAAAGTGCAACTTTATCTATTAAACAGGAAAGAGTGAAGAGGTGTTATGTACTGAAATGGTTGGAGCATAAGCACCTCATTACTGTAGGATTACAGTAAGCTTCAACACCTTGGTGAAGAGATAGATTGGCCGAGCAAATACCGAAAAAAGTATTGAGCTTCTATAATGAAGTTTTCAACAAAGTTAAAAACATTTACAGTGATTAGTATAGCGAACTCCAAGAAAGTTACCATGACCAGTAGCTTTATACAGAGGATTTTCATAAAATGCAAAACATTTTGAAAATTGCTTACAAAATCTGAGCCGGATCCAGATAGAGCAGGCGCTTCTAGTACCGTAATCCTACAGTAATCAAGGCAGATTGGTGATAGGTCTTTATGCAAGTTCGAGTTGAAGGCGGTAGTTCAATTAAATGTTAAAACATAGGACTTCTTAGCAACCGAGCAACAAACGTTTTTGAACACCTTTGACTGAACTACTCCGCTTCGGGTAAAAGATCTTATAACCTTATTGTAAAAGGTCGAAAAACTACTAAAAGACCGTATATGTTAGCGAAATGGCAAAGCAAATGCACACAGTACAAGTTCTAAGCTTTCATAAAAGTTCACTATCAGCCCCTAGACATCGAAGGCCATGACAATTAGCTCAAACTTACATAATTGAGACATTGTTCGATAATTTGTTGACTTGTTCAGCATAATAGCTATAGTAATGAGTTGATCGCACTCTATATAGGTAAGTATTCTTTGAAAGTACTAGAAGTGCCCTTCAACTGCTCATTTAGAGAGTAAAGACTGTATTACACAAATATAGCAACGCAAATCAGAATTACGACTAATTACCGGAAAAGAAAAGCGACTGACGAAAGGTCGTCGCTAAGGAGAGAAGTAAATGGTTATTTAGGGAAGATGTACCCTTAAGGTGCTGAGATTGGGGAAAAGAAAGCTAAGGATAATAACCGGAACATAAGAGGGAAAAGTAATATAATCTTCGAGCAAGCCCAAGAATCCAAGAAAAAGCATAATCCCAGTTTGCAAGAGGATATACTTTGTAGACTTTTAGAACCAAAAGATGATCTTAAGCTTCCTTTTAGTGCAATGCAAGAAGGTTTTAGTAAGCCTGGGAGAGTTTAGGGACAATTTTTTGGTAGCCAATAACTGCGAACCATTTAGATAAGCCCAAAGGTAAGATTAAAATAGCCCAAACTGTCAGATAAGAGATAATAGAAAATGTTAAGCTTCACGATTTGAGGGATAGAACTGTGATTTTTTGATGAATTAACTTCTCCACCTTCTCTTATTGTTGAGCTTGCTCACATTTTCTAGACTTGACGAAGATTTGTAGCTTTTCTTATGAAAACTCATGTCTCAGAGTTGCGGGCGGAGGTCATGTGATTGTACAAAACGAGAACGAGAGGAGGGAAAGAGAAGGAGGTGGAGACAGGGCCCGGCGGGGGTGGCGCTTGCACAAGCTGGATATCGTTTTTGGCCCGAAAAAGCAAAGGGGAAGTCGTATTTTGGGGTCCCTTTGAACTTAGATTCCAGCAATGTGAAGATTCTGTGCTCCGATCGCTAGCCTGCCCGGGCGGGAATTCAAATCGCAATTCTTGTAAGAGGAAAATAACAAAATAGGCTCGTTTTCAATGCACAAGTAACGATATGGCACCAAATTTGCTGTGTAGTTGGAGGACCATGAGCACAAAAAAAGTATGAAGAATTATGAGAAACTTATGTGAATTTAAAAAATGATAAGTGTTTTTCGAAATTAGGTGGCTCCCGCGCCACCTGGGAGCCACCTGGGGTGGCTCCCTGCTTCCCTTCAAATAATTTCCCGGATTTCTTTACATAAATGTGGACTAGGTCGAGAGTATTACTATATGTTCAAATCCGCTTCCAAAACCACCAAGGCACCGCTTCGATACAGCCCCAAATAGGGTTCACAGCGTTATGATCGGCCTCGGAAAGCGCGCTCCAATCGCAATCGGTTATTGTAAATTGTGAAGTTTCGCAGCTGACTAATAAATGAGTAGTATCTTAGATATATAAACGTCAAAGTTTGTGCAAATCTTGACCCTATGTTTTTTTATAGATTCCTTTGCGCATGAACCCATTGAGCTGAAACCTTGATGACTCGGGCTGGACCAGGAAAGCCAGATAGTACTACAATAATAAGCGCTGAGGCCGCCCATCTTATTATTTGTGTATATCTGTTTGTCGGGGACTTACGGGGGTCAAAAATAGGGTCAAAGGGGAAGTCGTAAGAAATTGGCTTCAAAGGGGATATCGTTTTCAAAAATTCTGAAATGCCACCTCCTGCCGGGCCCTGGGTGGAGAGAGGAAAGGGGAGGGGTGAGGAAGAAGAAAGCTTTGGATGTGCGTCGCTTTCGTGCGAAAGGAACGTGAAAGTCAGGGTCCCTCCTTTCTTTTCCTCTCTCCCTCCACCCCCCCCCCTTGCTGCCCCCCTCACCTAGACAAGTGGATACTAAATAAGGTAAAATCTGAATAAAATGGTTCCATTCGCTACATCTTCGTAGAGATGAAAAATTCATTTTAGCAATACCTTTATGAGAACTTTTCAGCATAACCTATTATCCAAAATAATTAAAATATCCTCTAAATCTTTGTGAAACCTATGTCGCGTTTCAATAAAATCTGCGTAGTCAGCAATTCAGTTTTCATGACCTATTCTTTTTTATTACATTCTCTGTGACATTTTCCAAAGCTTGGAGAGTATTTGTTCAAAATTTTGTGGGATCGATTGCAGCAAATGCTGAGTGTACCAAGAGCTTGACTCTTCCCTTCCCCTTACCCCCTTAAACCTGATTCAATTCACTATCGATAAGTAAGTGTTGAATGAGTCAGATGAAATGGAATAAAGAATTGAGAGGAACTTATGTCCGGATGCGTATGTTAAACTTTACTTGTACGAGTAGGCATAAATTGATGCATTTACTGCGAGACAAGACATTTGCACAAAGTCATGAACTACAAATTCATCAAAAGATAACCTACACTGAATTAGGTTCAAAAAGACATTTATAGTCAAGAACTGCGAATGTCTAATGATAAGTGGTTGAAAATGAAAATGTGAAACTCGCTCTAGCTATACTAGTCACGTTCAACAGGCTATAATGGTAATAAACACAGCGATAAACCTTTAATTGTTCTTATAGAAGGAAAAAACCGTCACGAACAATTGAATGTAGGTATGTAGTAGTAAAATCAAGTTTTTAGCATGCACCAGACAGTTAATCAAGGTAAAATCTAGTGTGATATCACATGAGGCTTAATGTCTCTTTAATAAAATGGAAGCTCTAATTGTTTTATGGACTTCGTGACTGATAAACATCTTCCGACTTTATTGGCTGAAAATGGAGGGGGAGGGGAGGAGGGCAAAAAAGGACACTGGAACAATTTGCTCAAAGTTATTTTCGAAACGAAAAAGAGGGAGCAATAGAGAATAAATGGATTTAAACTGAGACTGCCGGCGATACTGAATAGTAAAATAGTCTCTTCTCAAAAATTTCATGAATGAGAATTATCTATTTTTTCTTCTGTTTTGTTAATCTTATACATAAAGCTGAATGTCTGTTTGTATGTCTGTCTGTCTGTATGTCTGTCTGTCTGTACGTACGTTCCGAATAGAAAATTCCATTTCCGAACCGATCCGGACCAAACTTTGCACACATACACTTCGGTGCCGGGCGGGTGTCATAGGCTACTTTTCGTCACCAATCGATATCGATTTTATTGATTTTATCGATTTGCAAAGTTCACCTAAGGGGTTGGGAGTTTGCACAGGGGGTAATCGAGCATGGAGATTCCGAATACAATATTAGATTTAAGGATCATCGATCGCTCTTATCGATTTTATCGATTTTTGAGCAACGGGGTTGGGAGTTGGCACAGGGAGGTAATCGAGCATGCTGATTACTAAAACGGCGGGAATAATGATTTGGCATGTAGGCGTCGGCACAGGGAGAGGTTCGTACAGGAATAGGGATAGTGTTCTTTGACATAGTGTTTTGACAGGGCCGGGCGGAGCCGGGTAAGCCAGCTAGTTTATTCATAAGTTTTTAAGCTCAATGTTTACTTTTCTTTCTTACGGCTGAGTGATAGGCTTAGCAGCTTGATAGTACGAACTCTTGATATATGATATTGAAAACTTCGGAAAAAATCGAATTTGTAATAATGCATATGGTGCGAGTCAAAAGAGCATTACATAGCCAGTGTTTCTGAAGTTACCACGCAAGTCGTAAGATCACAAGGAAATAAGAAAAGCTCAGAAAGCATCTGCTACACACAGGGTCGCAAAACGGGCGCGACTGGCCGTAGTAGGCGGTTTTGGAATCATGTCAAAAACGATTTGTTACCGCTAATACCTTTCATGACAAGCAAATAAACAAGACTGTGATTCAAAGGAAATGGATCTAGCGAGTTTGTTCAAAACAGTCTCCAAAACTGCTCGTGTGCCAGCCTTGTGCCAGCGCTGCTCCAGCGAAGCTGCAGCGCTATATCGCAACCCACTTCTATTGCTGGAACGACATTGACACTGCGCTGGCACTGCGCAAGCGCAGTGAAACTCATGGCGTTCGGAACATCTGATCCTAAGGCAATGAACACCAAGAAGTATTAGTAAGAAGCTGCTCTAGAGTTTGAAATTTATTGCACTTTGGATATGTAGTCGCAGTTTTTGGAGTCTAGCCAACATTAGATCCACACGAAAAAGTTTGTTCATAGAACATACATCATTTACTTGACGTTTCCACAGAGACTTCAGAAAAGTAAACGTTTAATTAAGTCTCGCGAAACTTAAAACTCTTGTAATTTAAACACCGTGCTATCAATAAACTTCCTACGCCTAAAGCAACGCATATGAAATCTAAGCATCGAAACAGATTAACTTGGATAATAGAAACTCTTCCAATTTTCCCGTCACTTCCAGAATTTTGCCAGTAAGACTCTAGCAGAGTTTGTATAGTAATAAGTTGCTAACACTTTCTTCAAAAACTTCATACCTAAACTTCTCGCTTCTACAGCTGAACCAGAAGTTTTTATAGACAGCATAACATGCAGAGCAGATGTGCCAATGAATATTATGGCCCACGGCTGCATTAGTCAACTAAATTACGAATTTCTCCATGTATTTGGAACGCATTTTCCCCATTTGTTGCAAGACTAAGACATTAAAGATAGGGACCGATTAGATATGATAGTGGAGGATACGAAAGAAGATCCAAGTCAGATGACAGCGATGAAATTTCTACAAAAATTTAATAAATTTGAAATGAGCACAGTATTTATTTGAGGAAAAGAATAGTGGAAGTAAAGCGAAGCAGCCATAACCCCAAGAAAGACTTTTACAAGCCAATGGGGTTTATTCGAAATTACTGCACAATTTTAAAACTCGGGACCATTTTAAAAAATTTTGGGCCAAGGCGTTCTCGTAAGTGGGACGGGAGGATCATTCTTAGTAATAATCCGCAAGTTAGCTGCATAAAAGAAAGATTAATGATAAATTCAACTGCGCATATATCAGTTATGTGTTAATAAAGATAACTTCCCTAAACTTAATTGTAAAATCCGTACAAAGGTTTGAGACATAAAACAAGTTACATTTTTGCCATAGCCTTTAACGCAATGAAATGTGCGGATTTGAATTTTTCAAGTCCGCACATCTTCTTGATTGAAAAGCATTCGCCATGAAGAAATAGCTGCAAGAATTTTTCTTGTGATCATATGATGCACTCTAATCTTACTACCACTTGATTAGTGAAGTGTAGATTGCAGTTTTTGGATGAGTCACTAATCCGTCCCTAACAATAAGCGGAAATTACGCTTGTGTTCGTGTTAGTCAGATGAGCTTAAGACATCAAATCTCCATAGAAGGAGCATCTATTTGCGTCATTCTGTGCAAAATTCAGTAATTTATAACTGCTAACATTGAAATATGTTTCACTGCTGGCAAATGTAAATATTGGCGCAAAATTTTAGCAAAGTAAAAATCCTAAATTTACCACGTTAAATTTTATGCATATAAAATGTATAAATTCATGAATGAACAAAGAATACGCTCACTATCTTGGAACAAACTACTACTAGTCTCCGGTAATCAGTTTGGTACCCTCGTTATAGCTCCCTTTAAGCCCTACCGATTCCTGGAAAAATCCCTGAATCAAATTTGCCGGGCCATTATCACTACTACGAACACGGACAACAAAGTTTCTTTAGCTCAGGAGTAGTTGGACTCGCTCTTGCTCAAAAGCGTCGGGAGCGGAGAGTATTATAAATAAAACAATATTTGAAATAAAAAATATGCTAATAGGTTTTTCCAGTTCCTTTCAGTTTCAGCTCAGACTTCATTACGCACCCAGATTATGAATAAATTGAGCTGTCTGGCATGCAGGGTCACAAATAGTTGTGAAGAAATTGGGGTTCATCAGATGTGGTGTGCACATTATCATGATCAACTTGAGATGAGAAAATAGAAAAATGTGAATTGAAAAATTGACAGTTGAAAAGGCTGACGATGAGTAGGTGGTGAGGAAGTGAGTTTAATTGCAATAGAGGAGGCTGACCCTAAAAAAGGATGACTAAATTTTCATTACATATGGTATAAGTGCACAAAAAAGCTCATGCAAGCTGGTGGTTATAACATTTATATGATATGAAAAGCTAAGAACTTTTCGTCCATATCCGTATGGTATGAAAAGACCACATCTGTCAGTCACACTCATTAGAATAAAAATTATAGAGCAAAACAGCAAAACATATTGTTTCCAATTTGGGGCCTGTATTCAGGTTGGAGTGACAAGAGTAAAAAATAGCTTGTCAACAAAGAAATGATGCTGGAATTTGAATGGAACAAATGAAATTAAGCACTACCGCAATCGAAAAGTCTACTCTCCTGACAAGAGCGTTTTTTTTCATTTTCAGTATATGTTACTATCAAAAACACATATTTGAACCTTCAAAATTGGATTATGTGAAAACTTTCGCAGGTTATTTCTAACATAACAGACCGTGAACTGCATGCGAAAAAAATACCATTGACAATATGTTCTATAAATTTTCCAGCGTCGTAGGTTCTTGATCATAACTCTTTATGTACCAACGTAAGACAACAGATGTTTTACATTCACGAAACTAAAAACTGCTTTGAATTTCATATAAACTACATAATCCAAAGGAACATATGTCAAACAACGCAAAGACTCAAAAATGTTGATTTAATACGATTTTCTCCAGGAACTGAGGGGCTGCTAACCTTGAGAAATTACTTTAAGCTAATATATGACACAAACGGAGCGAAAAACCTGAACCTAGAGCGATTATTCAGAGAAAAATTTGTCTGCTCTTTTAGTATTGTGGTTCTCTAGAACAGAACAAACTATGTGCATTTACTGGAAAAACTAGAAGCTATCACCTTGATCTCGCTGGCCCAAAAGTACAAGGCATGCGATCAGATTACGTTTAAGAGGCCTACTTCCTCTTATGTCGAAGGCCATAGTGGCTTTGGAGAAGTTAATGAAAAGAGAGATTGAAAAAGAAAAAAAAAGAGCTACCTAAAAATTTTGGCTGTCAAAAAGAACCCTTGATCAATATTAGTTATAAACCTTACGCGTTTTTGTCCTCATAAGTTAAGTAGAATTTCTAGAACAAGCTTTCTAGCCTTACTTATTCTGATTCTACCATATAGCTGGTAAGACTTCAGTCTAACATTCTTCAGAAGCGCATGAAGCTCTACGGAACACAAGTTCTAAAACTGAGTAGAGCCTTCAAATAATACATTTTTACATTTGAATCAATGGCGAATCCAAATCGTAAGCGATTACCGTTGTGATTTTTTTTTCGAACGCAAAATATCAAATTTGAATACAATAGCATTTTAACATAGACAGAATAAAATTTTAATCATGTGATCAAAACAATTAGCCTCTGTCTACTTTGCATGTAGTCTCCAGACTCATAGAAGCACGTGACAAATATGACAAACACTTCCCAAACACTACAAAATTTAATATCTTCTTTAAAGCAATAAAAATCTGCGTTGCCCACCTATGTCTGAATAGCTCTATTGAATTACTCCTACAAACATTAACGGTCAGATTCAGCAGTCAAAAAAATACATTTTGGAGAAGTTTAACATGCAAAACACCTTCAAAATTAAGCGGCATCGACGATCATTTTTGATCAGAACTTTTTCTGAGGAGAAAGGTTTTTCTATGGAGATGAGGAAGGTGGGATTGGGTTAGGGATATAACTCTACTTTAGATGATTTAGGAGCGTAACGAATATAAGCTGTACAGTTCCTGTTGACCTAAATCATTCCAATTTGGAAATAAATTGAATACTGCAAAAACATATCTGTGGCTCGCAGAACAACGGAATATACAAAACGTGGCCAAGAAGATCCTTCAAACTTCTTTGAAAGATGAGAACTCTAATGGTGTCATATGGGAATCGTGACGTGCGAGCCTTGACGCTTTTTTAAAGTAAACGACAGCGCAGGAATCGATAGTTTTGAGGATTTGCTAAAGAAAATTATAAGGAAAAATTTTGATTGTGATTTCCCTTCATTGATGGGTTACTTTCTCTCTAATAACTCTATTCAAGAGCGCTTAAAATCTATGTTAGTTAGTTACTATCATTCAGCTTCTCCAAGACCCCAAGCCCCTTACAGGAAACTCTCATACTCAATTTTTGCCTAATTTTTTATTTTGAAGTTTACTTTCATAATTATATCATGAGAAAAACAATTTGCTACTAATTTGTGAGACAAACTTTTATTAAGCAGTATTTTGACACTTTTGACATTTTTTGACTCAACCAAAGAATGATGATGGTTTTTCGAAAATAAAAACTCTCTAATGAACCTCGAAAATCCGCAAGCATAACTTCATTTTGGTAATTACTTGCTAGGCCTGGTAAACGACACTAAGACAATTTTGGTCGGGTGACCTTTGTTCAGTTCATTTCCCCAGGGGGAACAATGAGGAAGTTCAAGGGTATTCATTTCACTAGAGTAGTACTTGCGTAGTTCGTTGCAAGAAGAACGGGGTTTGAATGCTTCTTAATTTATTAGATTGCCCGAAAGTTTTATTCGTTTTTTCAAACCACTATAAAACCACGCACAAAGAAGACCTGAATGAGTTTCAACATGCATTTGATGCAGCTTTTCCTTCTCTTTCTTATGGTTACATTCTCTAATCACAACCTTGTATGTTTCTTTTGATAATTGCCAAAATTCTCCACACGTCAATTTTACCTGCTCAAAGTTAGGCTACTTTTTGAAAATTTCATTCCAAAGTTTCGGGAAAGGTTAAGTATGGATCAAATTGAGCAGTTTCGGACTACAAAGCAATACTGTTAGATTCTCCTAATCCTATTTTTGGCTTCAAAAAATTATTTCATCTAAGATCCCGATTTTTGGCAAAGTCAAGAAACACGCGACCGCAGCAAATACATGAAAGCTTGAAGTTTCTGCGAATTAAAAGTGGTTCTTGTTGAACATTATTTATGCAAGATAACCAAGTTTTATTTGCTTCAAAAAAAGCAGCTTTTTGGAATTTTCGGTGCTTTTACGTGATAAATGCAATCAAAAAGCAGCGGTTTATTGAATAAATAATTATAACGGACTTGGTAAACGTGGCCCATTAATCTAAAATGGATGCAATGCAGCCGAAGGTTTGCTCTACATAACAGTAACAAGGGCTCTCTGAGAACTTCAGGATAAATTTCGAATCCAAGAAAAAATTGGCGTTTCCTGCTCATAAAGCCCGGGCGATAACATTGCAAAGACAGAATAGATCAGAGAGCAAATATAGCTGTAAAAAAGAGGATAAAAATCTGACTTAAATGGTTCTAATCGTCCATGGATTGGTGTTCTATGAGGTTCAATGAGCGATGAAAAAAAACGAACAAAATTTTCGGGACAACCTAATACAAATCGAAAAAATTTTATTTGGGACTGTTATTGCAAAGAGAACATTCGGTGCGTATAGAATACCTAGCCCATCGCTTAACCGCGGAAAGTCAAAATTCAAATTCAATTTCGGGGAAGACTTGAAAATCAAGTAAAACTCCGTTTAGGGAAGGAACGAAACAGAGTGAAAAGTAACACGTATAATCTTCTCTTTTATTAGAAAACTTTTGCTTAATGTAGAAAAGTGAAAAAAGTATGAAGTAGACTCAACAAACCAACAATTCCATGGCATGTTTGAGTGTGACTACGAGTTTTAGTTTTCATACCATAATTTATTCAAATTTTCAGCACTCAGTGGGGTTCGAGTCCCCTTTGGCCATCACGGTGATCAACAAATAAAACCAAAATACCAAAAACCATATTGGATTCTTTACAAATGATATCATCAAATGAAAAGGAAAGGTATGGTGTTCGAGAAAGCATTATTAGCAACATAGATCATCACTTTTTATAAGTCGTCTGCATAACCTTTACTTCACTACATAATGTAATCTGGAAAATGATAATTTAGTGTAAAAAACAATGGCCTTGTCTAGAATACTTTCTGCAATCTACACTCTAAAGCAATAGCTTAGAAGTAAGACTGTTTTTTGAGAGTAAAGTAGAGCAAATTACCTACATTTGTATGCAGCTTATAAAAGACCTTAATGAGACAAAATATTCTGCACAACCATTGCAGGAAAGCAAAAGGTCTTAGTAGGTTGCAGAGTAAGTCTAGGTTTGCTAGTAACCATAAAAGGTATGTTGAGACCATTAGATTAATCAGTTCGTTAATTCTTCGCAAACAATTCATTATATATCTCATACGTAATTTACAATACATCTCTTCACATCATTAGAGGGAGGGATGCTACAGCGAGCTAAGAAAAAAAACGTATATTTGGCGTATTATATTTTACGAGATCTTTGCAGGAATGGAATTCTAACTACTACTCAGACCCGTTCGAAGAAAGTAATCGTACGAGAACACCTGGCCTTGAAGAACGAGTAATGAATTAGGCAGAAAAGACTAAGAAGTAGGTGGAAAACGATACTCAACAAGATTAATATTATGTTGATACGTAAGACCTGCACCAAAAATATGTAAAATTCGTTTACAAAGATGTAATCGCAGTCTCTAAAATATTTTGAAAAGGCTTCAGCAACGATGGTAGCAGTTGGGGGCAAATATTCATCAAATAGGCAGAAGAAATGTTTATTTGTCCTGAGTTTTTGACTCTGTTCACATATCAGAGCAAACCTTTTTTAATCACCCCCTTGTAGAACAGAGTATCACACCCCGACCTAGAATAGTGAATTCTCTACTTTTTTCTAGGTTTCCGATACCAGCGACTCAGGCAGTGCAGATGAAATACAGTCTAGCACATAATCTTTAAGATGGAGATGCTTGTTCCACTGTACAGTGAAAAAAGACTTTTTAGCCTTACTTTCTAACAAGGCAATTAATTACAGGCTATTCAGTTGCAGTCATTTAATCACTTCCAAAAAGTGCGACTCAAAATCTGCATGAAAATGAAGAAACAGAAAAACGCACCGCTGACTTCTGGATTGACATCTTCAAGGAATGGGAGTGATGCAGATATGAGTTGATAACAAGCTTAATAAAAATCATACAAGGATTCCCTGCGAACAATTAGGGGCTTGGCAATGGGTATTAGACTGACAGCCTTTAGAAGATGCGATATCGCAACATCACACCTTGTAAAAATAGCAGAGCATCCCACTCGTAATAGGATACGTTACCGGTAATGGTTATGTGATCCATTACAAGAAGTGAATGTATGTGATAAACAGCCATGTCTGAGTAGATATAGCATTTAAGGTAAATATGAAGGAATATGTGCGTGGAAACATTTAAAAGACAGAGAACAGCCCGAAGAAATGGGAATACTAGTTAAGCATAGATTGATTTCCATAAAGAGCTCATAAGCTGTAGTCAGGTCTCTTTTCATAGTAAGTTTCTGAAGGGTTCTACCAAACGACTTTTACGGAATACCAACCGTAACTTGCAGAATATTTTACTATCAGTAATTGGGAGCATTGTCAATGTCAGAGTCTATCGAGAAACTTTCGGATTGGTTAATAATAAGGAGTATAAATGTAGAATTCTCTAAAACATTAGCCAGGTGCGAAACATTTTCGACATTTCCTGTGGCCTTAGGGGAAATAATACCACTCTCGAAGTGGGTGAAACCAAACTTGATAAAGCATTGGAAATAGAAATATGAAAATTAACCAGGTGTATTATTTCAAACAAAAAAAAAGAGTGTAATATCTTACTGACAGCAAAAATCAGACACAGATATAAGCAAGGCGATATACTGATAAATGAACGAAAGACTGAAAATAAATGATTAAGTTTGAACCATATGAAGTATGTGATTTTTGACCAAAAGAGGAAAAATTTTCTGGCTCATATGAAAATGTCAGCGGAGGCTAACTGACTGTCTGAAATAATGACAGAATAACATAATTGCGCAGAAATTGCCATGTAAATATAAAGATAGAAAAGAAACTCAATTGTTTCCGCGTCTAGCACCGAGGCAAAACCTCCATTTATCTTTTATATTTCTCTAAAAGTCACTTTAAAACAAGGCCAAACGACTTTGCAATGATTTTCCAGACAATTTGAATTCTTAGCAAGTTTTTCACAAAATTTGATTTCTTAGCAAATCATTTCCTAAATTTGATTTCTCAGCTAGCTATCAACTCAATAAGTTACTCTCAATTCCTTTTTTTCCGAAATGAGTATTGCTGGTTGGGAGATGCAAGTGGAAAACTTTTCTCAAAGAAAGTTCGACGAAACAAGTGTACCTCCAAATAGAAAATATGGAGAATAAAGGGTGTATCTAGCGAAAAAATTTTAACGGAGCAGAAAATCACATAGTCTTTATTTTTGATAGAGATAGAGCAAAAAATTCTTGAGCTTTTTCTTAAAAATGCAGTATTTTATTCCCTGCAATAATAACATCTCGAAATGAATTCTCTTCCTACCTCCTGCTCTCTTCTCCCCCCCCCCCCCCCTCCCCCCCCCCCCTCTTCAAATAGTTCGAGGGTTCCAAGTTCTTCATAACGAGAAACTCCAAACAGGAACTGCAAATGGAGCCTTGCGTGCTATCTTCCACTTCATTTTCTTGAAACACTGGGTAAGAGAGGAGGAAAAAACTCAAATTTGCGTGGCTATGAAGACAAATATGACAGAGCGCTGCTTTTGCTTGGCATCCATGTGACAGGAAGGAGAAAAAAAATATTTGCGGAAATCTTGAAAGCCTCGAAAGCATAGTTTGAGGAGAAAATGGTGAGAGTTACAGTAAGGTCAGAATTACTGTAAGGTCATAAAGTGTGTAAAGGTCATGAGTTTCAGATCTTTATATTATTTGGGTGAGTGAGCCAGGCATCTGGATAGGGAATTTCAGGGTCACAATTTTATGGATAGACTAGAGTAGCAGTAGTGGAATAGTAGGTCTTCTGAATAAATGGCAGAGTTCGAAAAATGATTGGGAAGAGCTGAAAAGTAATCTGCGAAGAGACGGCCAAAATATAAAATAGAAAAAGTTCAAAATTTTTTGTTACTCACCGGCAGGGACATCGGTCAAGACATCAGGACGAAAGACTGCTTCGGGTAGATGATGCAGAACCATTGTCTACTTATTTCAGAATGCCTATAAGCTAAATTTATAGAAATGTTCAAAAATTGTTCAACGTGTTTCAAGCTTGCAAAGGAGATCGAAACAAATATAACTTTGGATTTAAGAGGAAAGAAGGCAGACAAGATTGGAAGAAAATTTAATTAAGCGGTCTATAATGAATTACATACCGCTATGCATTCGAATCGACTGCTAATTCCTAGCACCAAAAATGGAAGCTTTCCTCCTCGTTTCTCATTGAAGAGGGGAGTATATGAATACAGCAAGCAGATGGACCGTTTGGTATCACATACTCAAGACATGGCAAAATATGTCATATTTATACCGTGTCCCGACAAGCTTCTCCAAAGCGATGAAGATATGAATCGTTCAGCGGAGTTTCATATTTGGCAATCATGAGGAAGGGACGAGGGGTACCCATTGACTTAATGTTTACTTTACGAACATGGCATACAATACATATAAGTGCAATTTTACAGCGATACACGGACCTCTAAATTTTCTCTTCTTCCAGTACTACATTTTTCTTTTTTAGGGTTCTAGATTTTTCAATGATTTTTAGCATCAGTAAACAACCACAATACTTGGGAAGTTTACGCTCTTCAATAACGCAGTTCGCTTGCCAAAAAAAATTCGATACGCTAAAAAAATCTAAATATTGCGTTTTTTGTGACATATGTCGAAAAGCTACATTACTCCGCATATGGGGGTGTTAAGAAATCTCTTCAAGAAAGTCAAGAAGATTTGCCACTAATAGTTTATTCAGAGTTAACATGAGAAAATGGAAAACCTCATTCCTCTCAAAATGGTTTTCTATTTTCTCTCCACGACTACCTGTTCTTTCTCAAGTTCATAATTTCTTCTACAAGAACTCCCCCACCTACAAGAGTTGCTAGGAATGAGGAGGAACTTTCCAGGCTCAAGATATTGAGGAAACTGCTTTGCCAATCATGCCTATATATCTGGCTCTCAATGACATTCAAGAAAAGCAAATCTTCTATGTGAGTGACAGGCGGAAAATTGCCTGTACGCCTACTTCCTTATGTTTTTTTGTTACATTTAAGAAGTTGCACAGATTTTTATAACCGAAGTACGACCATTTATTTGAAGTTTGCGAAATTTGCGTGATTTGCACGGTCAGCGGAAAACGCGAGATTCGGCCAAAAAATTTTTGGATCCGATAATTTAAGTCACAAGTGAGTTCGGACTCAGCTAGATAAGACGTGTTTCGATCCACAACATGACCGTAATGCGGGATACTGTAGGCATACGGTATGACTTAGTTTTACAAGGTTTAGTGAATTCGAAAGCATAAAATGCAACGAGAATAGGCATCGCTAGCTTCCAGTAATGAAATGCTGACTATATTCCTATTAGGGGCATTCCCACTGTCATTTGCAGCCCTCTTTCTCGGAAATGAACCCTGCAATGCTGGTTTGGACAGCAAATTATTCGGTTTGGATAAAATTTGCTGAATTATTTAGCAGATTTCGAAAGAACGGATTTTTAATGTCCTATTCTGCAGCGAATTATAAAAACGAGAAATAAATGATGTAGAGGAATAACAATCTGCAAGATTGCAAATGTCTCGTGCAAGCTTCTTTGTATGGCATAAAAAAATGAATGAAGGCACTTTTCTGTAGAAAATCCGATTAAGTTCATAGCGCAGGAAAAATGAATGTATACGGCATTTTGTCCTGCAAAAGGGGTCGCTATGGTTTCTGTTCAATGAATGCCCAAAAAACTCACGAAGAGTGCATTTGATGGATGAAATAGCAGACGCAGCCGGAAGCTAATTTCTGTGCCAAGCCTTCTTATGATATCTCTTCTTTATCGTAAATTAAATCGCCCCTGTTGCCATATGTGGCATATTAATTTTCCTTTCGAAGTGAAAAAACCATACTTCGTGCATCTCATGACGCATGTAATTCTAGCTGAATGATGATCAGTAACAAAGAAAAAGACTCTAAATGATTAACCGAAGTTAATACCATTCAAAAAACTGAGAACAACTCAGATTGAAGTTTACCAGCTTTATGTGTGTCAGGAGTAAAATTGCCACCAATGAAAGTGTAAAGGAAGATTTAGAATATTCTGCATTGCTGGAGACGAAATCAATATATCGATTTAGGGATGCAGACTTGTGCGGAATACGGTAGTTCAATGGAAGTTTGAGCAGACATAGGTACAGTCATAGGTTTCTTGGTACTTATCATTCCAGCAATGCATTTGGATTTAATTGAATGGAGCCAAAAAGCAGCACCCATCCTGCAGTTGGCGCAGTAATTTTTGAAGGCTGCAGATATAATACTAGTGCAGGTAACACAAACTTTGAATGGCATAAAGAGTGGTTCATAATATTTAAGAATTTGACGTGGCTTTGTAAGGAAAATTGGATATTGCCCTTGCGAAATTTTATGGATTCCCAAAATGTCGGAGACCTGAAGAAGTTATGTAGCTAAGAAAACGAGAGGTAAATTCCACTCTGTTTAGCTTGATCCGACACTTATCAAAAGCTCTCTACTCTCTTTCCTCTTCCTCTCTCTCCACCGCCTCTTCCGCCGTTACCCCCTTCCCCCTCCCCCATTTCGTCTGCGGCACATCATTTGTGGTGCGAAAATTTGTTGGTGGATTTTATTATTCGCGTAATGTCGGCGAGCAAAGACAGCTCAATCAAGAAAAAGAAAAGAATTCGGAAAAGGCTGAAAAAGAAAGAAATTTGCGTATATTTTTTGTAGGTTGATCAGACGCAAGAATGAGATAAACGTACTAACTATTGCACTATGACATCCTGATGCAAAGGAAAATGGAATGAAAAGAGATTAAGAGGGTACTGATTCCTTCAAGTGTTATATTATGCCGTACAGGTTGTTATAGATGATATAATTTATTGCCCGACGTTTTGGCAAGACCTGTCTTCAGAGGCTGAAAAGGCGTCAATCACAATGATGCACGGTCTCTGTCGTCAAATATCTCCACCGACTAGCCACTCAATTCGTCTTGAGTGAAAGCAGGGAATTCGAGCGCGAGCTCACCCACCAGGTTATCACGGTCGATGTGGCTTTCAGCCACCCTAGATGTCTTGGCCGGTTGCGGTGTCAAAGGAGCAACCATGCTACTGCCGGCTCCGTAAGTAGGGTACACAGTCTTATATCATACAGTACGACAAATACGGCATCGAGATACTCGTTATAGATAACTTCTCCTTCTTGCTGTTTATTTCGGGTTCAGAGACAGGAATGTAGGAACCTTCCAAGGCCTTTCGTGCGGGAAATTGGTGGTCGTGAGAAGATACTGCACCTAATATCGTAATCGACGCCGTTATGTTCGGCCATTCTATGCTTCTCAATTTTTTAAATTATGCTTTGCCTCTTTTTGCTAGCTAGTCTGATACGCACACCCACCGGCCGACCGGTTTCATCATTGTGTATGGCAAAGCACTTCGTACACTCGATTTGGATAGAGCGCCAGATTTCGCAGTATCTCCAAATATCACATGGGCACACTACACAATCTCTCGAAATACAAGCTTTGTTGTAAATTCTAATACAATTACTAGCTGCTTTCCGATATTCTCTTGGGAGATGCTAACATCTTTCGCAAGCTGTGATTCTATCAGACACTGTGATGATCTTTCGGAAATGAAAGGCAAGCACAAAGGTCTCGGCTGGTAGCTTGTCGCTTGTCTTTACTGTGTTTCTTTTCGAACATTCTCGCACAACATATCCATTCGAGGCTATTATTTCGCCTACCAGCTTTAGTGAATCCTGCCTTTCTTTCACCGCTACGGATCTTCGCCGCGGTTTTGATCATAATACGTACGCCCGACGCTTTTCAGTGCTTCTGGATGTGCGAGTTTCATGTGAAAGTTAATGCTCTCATTACTGTATCCACGGAACCGCTTTATGTGCAACGCTCCATTGCTTAACATCAGTTCGGTGTTCAGGGACGATAGCTCCGCAGCGTGGTTTTTCTCTCGTAAAGTTTATGTATCTCGACTGTTAGTTTAGTATTCGGAAACATTCGTCCATTTTGGGCTTTGCCGATATGACTATGCAACAGCAGTCGATATAACGACAACACATAAAAGGGCTCCGGACAGCACAGGTTCTCCTGCTTTGCTCTTGAAACATAACGCTAAAACAAGTGCTAAACGCTGCCCCAACGCCGGTCCTCTTGCTTGTGCACAGTATTTCCCTGACATTTTGAATATACAGGGTGTCCCAAAAAAATGTGCCTACTGTTTGATTGTAAATAATTCTCTTATAATGAAGTTTGGAGAAGCTTCAGAAACATTTTGTAGAGCGAGGTCAAACTTAGATTTACAGTATGGTGCGAATCACCTATCGCCCTTCATTACTGTAGGATTACGGTACGAACTTCGACAAGGATTTTGGGCCATTGGAGGCTATATTTTGCCTCGGAACAAAACCAAACAAGCTAAAAACTCCTATGCTACAGTAATGAGAGCCACTGATTTTGAATTTGAATTTTCCACTTTATTGTGATGCTTCTTTCCAAAGTTATCCCGGGTAAACCATAATAATTGAATTCTCAGTACCTGTTAGAAATGTGATTACACCGTCAAAAAAGCTGAAAACACTCGTAGAAAGTTTATAAGCGGAATCAGCATGCGCGAAAACCTTAGTACACGATTTTTCAGATTTCTTGAAAAGAAATTTTGTTCGGCGGTTTATTTCACAATTTTTCCATATGCTGGAAGTTCGTACCGTAATCCTACAGTAATGAAGAGCGATAGATGATTCGCTTACTGTAAATCTAAGTTTAACCTCGCTCTACAAAATAATACCGAAAGCGTCTTGAAACACTTCACTGCAAGAGAGTTATTTACAATCAAACAGTAGGCACATTTTTTGGGACACCCTGTATATTGCAATCCCATTATTTGGTGGGAGTCATGACGCAGTTTTACTAAATAGGAAATGGTCAGAACTTAACCCAGCCATTCTAACAAGCTGTATATCATCAGACTCACCCTGAAGCGCTGATTTCACATACATATATATGTTTATTACCTTTCAAGCGCCTATCTGGACGGAGTTATGAGCGGTTAAATATGATAAATCATTCGAGTTCCAACGAATACAGTTTGTTGAAAGACAGCCTAATGGCCGAATTCACAGTGACTATGGGTATTCTAATTACAAGGAAGAAGCACATTCACCAAAAACCTACATAAGTGTTTTTGAAACGTGTTTCGCGAATTATGCACCACAGAACAGTTGACAGATCACACGTTTAGACGCTCACAACTCCGTCCAGATAGTTCGCTTGGCAGATAATAAACTTATACTTGAAATCAGCGTTTCAAGGAGAGTCCGATAATCAGCTTGTAGTATATGGCTGGATTAGTTCTGACCATTTCCTGCTGAGCCCGTAAGTGAATATAGGTCCACTATGTAACTCTAGCATCTCAGACAAACCTTGTAAGGCTTTGCGATATCAAAGGACTCAATGCGCAATTCGATGTGAACTTTATTTCAGGCAAAAGTTCGGAAGCAATTAGTATTGCTCAAGCGGGGGGAGGGGAGAATTCTGTTCAAGTGTTGGCTGATAATCTTGTTGAGGAACCACGATATGCGATCATTTGACCGTTCACGCAACTGACGATGGGTCGTATCGTGTGCAATGCAGCGAATGCTGAGTGCATTTCGGATGTGGAGAGTTTATGCGTTTTGAGAGCTATAGAATACAGAACAAGTAGGTGTTTCTGTATTAAGTCTACTGAAAAAATGGTTCCGCTCAAAATGATAAAAGAATGCAATATATCCCCACAGAATTTGTTCATTATATGGCAGTAGAATAAACTCAGCGGATATCGTCTCTTCATGAAGCTTCGCTATTGAATCAAAAAACATATTGACCTTTCTCTATGAACCGGTCAGCGTTCGAAAGTATAGGTAAAAGGAAAAAGCAAAGCTAATGATGACTTTTCTATGACGGGATATGTGATTGAATTCAGCAGGCGATACAAAGGGCTTTGGTAAGGAAAAGGGGAAAGGAGCAACGAAAAAACTGATTGAAAAAACGTGGCATTTTTCGATAATGATGGCAAAATAACTTTTCTAATGAAATAAAATTTCAGTGAAAATTTGTGAAGGTCGTTATCTACGGATAGCGGCAAGTCACTTGCATAATCTGATAACCCATAAAAATTCTTTCACAACTTCTCCCTCACTCCCCTCCCTCCCTCTCCCTCCCTCTCCTCTGCCCACCGTTGATGGATGACCAGCCATATCAGGAAGCAATTGGGTAAGAATCGTATAAAGGATGACGGCAAAGTAAGATCCATATAGAATTGATGATATGAGGCATAAAATGGTAATGGTGTGACTTTATGCATTCGGCAGCCTGCGCCCGTGCTGAGCGGTCGCGTTGACCCCAGCTATCGACTAGTCGTTCGAGTCCCGCACCGTACTGCACCTTTACTTCCCACACCGCTGCCTATTCTCGTTGATTCTGATTATTCGTCTATACCGATGGTCAAGGAAATCAAGGAAACGCCGGTCTATCCGTTGTCACCGGCAGAGCGTCAAAGAAAAAGGAAGCTGAACTTCGATGAGTCGCCGGAGACGTCGCCAGACTTCTACACTGCCACGAATGCGCTGATTCAAGATCAACAGATTCCACTTTATGCCAGGACAATCCTGGCGTACCTCATCGATAGCAGGAAGCAAATGGAGGAAATGATGAAGAACAACCGTGAGTTAATGGAGAGTGTCAAGAAGCTATCGGAAGAAGTCATTTCTCTTAGAGCAGAAAATAATCGCTTAAAAGAATCTGTTACTAGATCTGCTCCTGATCGATCCAAGGACACGGTTACAAAGGACGGCCAAATGGAGGACATCGAAAAGAGAAGGTCTTTGGTTTTTATTGGAATTCCGGAAAGCCATGAAAAATCCAGTAATTGCCGCAGGCATGACAACAACTGTGTAGGTCAAATCCTTGATTTTTTGGATATTGACTGTTTTTCAGTCATGTCATACCGCATGGGCAAGCCCAATCAATTATATAATCGATTGTTGAAGGTAGTATTACCGTCTTCTTTTTTTGCTAAACTTATACTTAAACGGGCTTCTTGGATGAAGAATTTCCCGCATAAAAGGGGTATTTATATTAGACCATCTATGTCGAGGGAGGAAAGGGGAAATTTTAAACTTGTGAGGGGCCCAAAACGTCGTGTTGCTGATATTGATCCTGCCATTGTCAATGTTCCTGATCAAGAACGTAGTTGTATGGATGTATCGATCAATGGTATTCCTTGCACGCAAGTGGCGGATTCTTTAAACGCATAGAATCTCTTTGGAAAGTTGATAGTTCTCTCTTATGCTTTGCAACAAACATCAGATCGCTGCAGAAAAACATAAATAGTCTCAAATTCCTCCTCTATGGTAACTCTCCATGTGCAATAGGACTTACAGAAACTTGGTTGGTGGAAGACTATGATATTAGAATGCATCACTTTTTGGCGATCTTTGCTCTATTTATGAAGTGTACAGGCGTGACCGGACATGTAAAAGAGGAGGAGGTGTTGCTTTTTTGATAACCAGGTCTTTGTGTCCCCATCTAATCTTCAGTGAATCGGTTAAAGATGGCTATGAGGTCTTTGTGTTGACATCTTGACCAAGAATAAGAAAGTTCGATTGGTTCTGATTTAAACGCCTTCTTGCTCCAATAGAGCGCTGGAACAGATGACTAAAGCAATTTCCGATCTTGTATCTTGTGAATATCCATCCGTAGTACTAGGGGACTTGCCCGCTATCGATTGGGACACTTTTGCTGTACCGAAGGGCAATGTTGCGGCGAGAAATTTTCTGAATATGTGCATTAGTCACCAGCTTATACAGAAAGTCAAATCGTATACTTTGGGTAAGAGTACCCTTGATTTGGTTTTTACCAATGACAAAGGTCTGGTGACTAATGGTACAGTTGAACCACCAGTTGGTTCAAGCGATCATGCACTCATTAGTTTTCGAATGAATAGTACCGGTGAGGTCCAAAAATTATATTTTGAGAAGAGACTACAAAAAGGCCGACATGGTTGGTGCTGTGAAGTACTTAGAAACGATTGATTGGTTTGGTGTGGTTCCTTGAATGCGGCTAATACAGTCAACGAAATGTGTGAATTACTCATATTCATACTTCACCATACCATCGATCTTTTTGTGCCCATGAAAATGGTAGCTGTGGGCAAGTATACCGTGCCCCAAAACATAGAGAGACTTTCCCATCTGAAGACGAAAGCTTGGTTCAAAGCTACCAATACCGGTAGAGAAAGAGATCTGGCACAGTTCAAAGCAATCAGTCTGAGGCTAGAAAAAAGACTAAAAAGATATAACGCTTACCTAGAAAGGAAGATAATTAAATCAGGAAATAAGTCAGCTTTCTATCAACTCCTAAACCGAAGGCTTAAGGCCAAAAATCCGATAGGAGTCATTCGCACAACGGGTGAAGTTTTGATTTCCGACTTAGATAAAGTTGAGGGCTTTGCTGACATGTTTGAAAGTGCTTTTGAGAGGGATAGTTGTGAAGACATACTTTCTGATACCACTCAGCCTAGGTTCCGGACTATGAGGGACTACACTTATTTCAATGACGTTGAGATCTATGAGCTACTCAGCAAATGGCCAGATTCCAAATCTCTGACTCCTGATTTCTTACCATCTCATCAAAGAGGTCGCACACGTCATTTCGAGACCGTTGCAGTTCATATTCAATCTTAGCTTGATGCGATCAGAAGTTCCACATAGATGGAAAGTCTCGTTTGTGACACCTATTCCCAAAAAGAAACAGCGCGGTAGTGTCTCAAATTATCGGCCAGTGAGTATCACATCAATATTTGCTAGATTATTTGAGAAAATTATCAAAAAGGCAATACTAAAACATTGGAAAACCAAAGCATAATTTCGCAAGCACAGCACGGGTTTCAGAAGGGGAATCAACTGTAACTTCCATGTTGTACTCACTAAATGATTGGACTCGTTGGTTAGAGCATAATAAGGGGATTGATGTTGTCTATCTGGATTTTACGAAGGCATTTGACAAGGTGCCGCATTCGAGACTTATATTGAAGCTAAAGCTGGTTGGAATTCATCCCTCTATTGTTTCGTGGATTGCTTCCTTTCTAGATAATCGTACGTTCAGTGTTCACATTGGTGAAGCTTTTTCTAGCCTGAGGGCAATGCCCAGTGGAGTCCCACAAGGCGGAGTGTTGTCTCCAATTCTCTTTAATATCTACACATATGAGATTCCTCACTTAGTTCTGAGGTAGGAGTGACATGCTGTGGATTTGCCGACGATTTCAAGATATACAACCCAATAGCAGGAATGGTAGATAAGGAGAAGATGCACGATGCTTTGAACCGAATAGTAGAATGGTCTGATATCTGGAAATTGCCCATTTCACAAGAAAAAATCAAAGTTCTTCACCTAGGACCTTCGGTTATGGATTACAATTACCGCATAAAGGGTGAAGTTATTGATTATGTTGATGAGATAAGAGATTTAGGGTTTTTAGTGAATAGTCGGCTGGATTTCGATAAACATTGCGAAACCCTTGCAGCTAAAGGAATTTCGGCAGTATATAATTTGTTTAGAGCCCTTTCCACAACTAATGTTGACATTCTCATGAGGGCATATAAGGTTTATATAAGACCTCTATTGGAGTATGGAACGGTAATCTTCAATCCAACGAAGCAGAGAACTGTACAAGCACTAGAAAGAGTGCAAAACTGCTTTACAAGGAAATTATTGATTAGAACCAAAGGCCTCAAATACGAACTTTTACCCAACGGAAAGGATCGAAATAAAATCTTGGGATTGGTCAGCCTGTGCAATAGAAGAAGAAAGCTTGATCTTATTATGGCTCACAAAATATTATTCGGAGATTGCCAACTTAATCCCGCCAACTTCTTTGAGACTAGAAGTTCTATTACTAGAGGGGGACCTCAAAAAATGGTAATACCAAGAGCAGGGAGGAATGTGAGAAGAAGATTCTTTACAACAGAGTCAACGGCGATCTAAATAAAATGATGAGAAAGGGTATGCTTCCTCTAAAATTGTCTCAGTTTAAAATGATTCTTGAGAACTATCTTCTTTCGCCATAGTTCCTTATATGATTGTTAGGCCTTTCTAGTTTGTTGTGTTGTGTATTAGATTTTGTGTTCTGTTGAATGTAATATGCATAGGAAATTCCTACGCAATAAATAATAATAATAATAATAATAATAATATGCGATCATTTGACCGTTCACGCAACTGACGATGGGTCGTGTCGTGTGCAATGCAGCGAATGCTGAGTGCATTTCGGATGTGGAGAGTTTATGCGTTTTGAGAGCTATAGAATACAGAACAAGTAGGTGTTTCTGTATTGAGTCTACTGAAAAAATGATTCCGCTCAAAATGATAATAGAATGCAATATATCCCCACAGAATTTGTTCATTATATGGCAGTAGAATGAACTCAGCGGATATCGTCTCTTCATGAAGCTTCGCTATTAAATCAAAAAACATATTGACCTTTCTCTATGAACCGGTCAGCGTTCGAAAGTATAGGAAAAAGGAAAAAGCAAGCTAATGATGACTTTTCTATGACGGGATATGTGATTGAATTCAGCAGGCGATACAAAGGGCTTTGGTAAGGGAAAGGGGAAAGGAGCAACGAAAAAACTGATTGAAAAAACGTAGCATTTTTCGATAATGATGGCAAAATAAATTTTCGAATGAAATAAAATTTCAGTGAAAATTTGTGAAGGTCGTTATCTACGGATAGCGGCAAGTCACTTGCATAATCTGATAACCCATAAAAATTCTTTCACAACTTCTCCCTCACTCCCCTCCCTCCCTCTCCCTCCCTCTCCTCCGCCCACCGTTGATGGATGACCAGCCATATCAGGAAGTAATTGGGTAAGAATCGTATAAAGGATGACGGCAAAATAAGATCCATATAGAATTGATGATATGAGGCATAAAATGGTAATGGTGTGACTTTATGCATTCATTCAAATATCCTGCAAGTTGCAATGAGCTTACATACTTTCAAAAACAACTCGCTTGCTTTAACTATTATTGTATTGGTGAGTAGTGGTGTTTGGTTGTAAATTTTCTCTGGGTGCAAAATACAGTTTTTGGCGATGCTGAAATGCAAAAAGATAGGCCGAATGTTGAGTATTGAGCAAATTGCAGTGTCATGTACGTTAAGTTTTGCAGAGATTTCCTAATTTACTAACTTCCATGTTTGAGAAATTGGAAGGCAAAAATGTGTAGCATAGAGTTGTGCGGTTCTGAACGGTAAGTAGAACACAAGGTCAAAGCAATGGAAAGCTTGCGCAATTAGTAACTTTTTGTAGCTTGACTATTTAAACAAACCCATTCCATGAAAATAAATGTTTACACGGGTATGTAATGTTGTTCCAGTGGGGTTCTTCAAGATTCATCCAAGATTCATCAACTGTTGCCATCCCCATTTTGCAGCTAGAACTTGAAGAAAATATTGACACTCCTGTAAAAGAAATAATGATTTTACTTTTGAAAGTGCGATGGACAGCCCTATTTCCAGTCTGCTATACTCAATAAAGGAGAACATAGCATGTCTGCGCCCATGCTCCATAGTGAATTGTAAAAAGAAAAAATGAGGGCACATTTATCCGTTTGTGTAATATTATTTTCAACTTTGTAACGCTTTTACTCCTGCCGTTACCTTGTTTTGCATTGTTTTGCATTTTGAAGCTTGAAATACCATATAAATTTCATTTTCAAATGGTGATGCAGTTGTTGTCCTCCTCTCACCTCATAAAAGAAAATGAATCCAAAGTTTGTGTATTACGAGTTAAATGTTAAGCACAGCTGGTGACATTACATGCTAACTACGACCTTACTGCTAAATGGAACTGTGAAGGTAGCTTGAATCTACCGGAAAGAGCAATAACACACAAGGGGCTGCAAAATCAACCTTTGATTCAACTGACTTGACGGCTGGAAGGCGGGGCTTGCGATCTAATTAAGGCCACTCGCACCCGCGACGCAGTCTGCGTTCTCTCGGGGCGTGCTCTGATAATTAACTAGCCTTAATTAGGTCACGAAGCCCCGCCTTCCCGAATGCCAAGCCAGTTGAACCAAAGAGTGTATGCCGTTTAGGATGAAAATCCATGGAGAACGTTCTCGAAGTTCCAAAAGTAGTACCTAAGCTTATTTGGCATATACTCGAATGATTGCAAGCAATACATAAAAGTCAGAACGATTTACCTAGTCTTTACTTACTCTGATTGGGGGCATTTCAAATTTTAAAATGTATAAAAATTGTCTAGAATGCAGAAAGGAAAAAGCTTTTAGCCACGCTCCCCTTTTTGTGGAGAACTCCATAAATAAATCTTCCTGATTGTTTCCAGATATATAGCTCTAATTTTTTGAGTCTATAGAAATGAATTTTGTTGTTTATTTATGGGCAATTAAATGCTTGGAGTATCATTTTAGTTCTATCACAGATAGAAATGTTTAGATAACTATCTTAAAAAATCCATAAATCCTTCAAAATAACCAAAGGCTGACTGCATAGTCCTGCAAGAAAGGCGGAGACCCCGCGGAAAAAATTTGCAAATTAATTGTCCCAACTGCTTCCATGTGATAGCATATTCATGCAAGACGATTGGAAAGCGAATTAGCGCAGATGTGGGCTTAGGCTTCTTCCAAACAAGCGCATTGATGACAAATATTAAAATGCAAAAAACATCGACCTAATCCAAATAAAGCAGCTATTTCCAATCTTTCTGAGAGCAAGTATTCAGCTTGGCAACGGAAGAGGATATGTACCACAAATAAAGAGGAAAGGATGGAAATCTGCTTATCTTAGCCTATTCTCTTGCAAGAAAGCAGCAAAAAGTCTTTTTGCAGTAATCAGGGAACTAAGAGGCTATTATGAAATCATAAGGGATTTCTAAGCTATCTATTCCAGGAAGTGTGGGCCAGATAAGATTTTCCAGAACATGATTCATGGAGACAAGTCCCCTTTTCGATGATGCAGAACAAACCAAATGCAGTAAACGAAAAAGAATCTCAGTGAAGAATAGAGGGATTGATCGAATGACGCTGGGGTATCACTCAGACAGCGAAAGCTTTTTTCAAATTTGGCGCACCTCTTCACCAACCAATAATTTCTCACACAAATTGTATATTACTATAAAAAACTAAGTATTGCAGATGATACGAAATTCTGCAAGCCTCAGCAGCAAACAAGTGCATGGAAAATTTCCCACATAAGCAAGCTGCGTGGGAATGGGTTTCTAAGCACACTCTTATACGACAGCTTGAGGGAAAAAAGGCACACGAAAATGTCAGATTTTTCACTTACGAGGAGATATATGACTCAGTTGCTTGGTGAGAGCCACGAAAACCTTTGTCATCAAGACTTCATGTTGAAATTTGTGATTTATTCACGATAGTCACGAAAAATCATTCTGCAAAATTCGGGTATGACGACGCTACGTATACCTCGTATACCTCGCATACTTCACTTGAAATTCTGCCACCCCCGCTTCCCACCATGGTCTACTCAAAAAAAATATTACGACCGCTACTGCCAACACAACACCTCGCTTTTCTACTCTGCAAAATCAACGTCTAAGCTTGTAGATGACTCGCTGCTTACAATTTTGTGTCCCTCTTTGCTGATCCAGTGGTAATCGAGTGCGACATAAGATTACCGAGATTAGAAAAAAGATGGACAGGTGCGCCCAAATCACGAATTACACTTGAACAAACTCAATTTCGACCAATCATGACAGAGTGAAGTTGATATTATCACATTTGTTTGCTGAGAGCAGCAGGTATTATTGAAATTACATTCGGCTACCTCATCTATCGCAAACATAGTTGCGTAAGTCAGAATTTCATACCCTGAAGATTCCTGTTTGAATGACTATAAGATCTACATTTACGTAAAGGAACTAAATCTTCTTTTTAAAATTAGTTTCTCACAATTTTGGCAGTACTCTTACATAGTAGTTGTCATATGATATTGTGCCAGTGCCAGGTTTGTACGGTGGAGTTCTTTATTGGCCTTACGTTTCGACAAAATCGTCTTCGTCAGAGGCCTGAAAGTAGATTGCAGTGTTATCTGTGGGACCAGACCGCCAAACGCCTCCCCGCACTGCCGAGTCTAGACCACGCTCCGCACTCAACGTACAGGGGCATTTTGATGAGAAAACGAACCTTTATCCACCGTGGTGTTAGTGAGAGTCAGCAGAGTCAGTACTTAGTCGCGCCGAAGAGACAGACGACACCGAGTGCTGTCCTATGATCGACACTTATATATGTGTAGACTATCGCTCACAGATCGTTAAGATAGGCAAGAGTTCGGCTGATATTGATATGCATTCATTTTTGTTGTTCATGCTAGGGTTTCGAAGGGAAATCCACGCTGCCTCAACGGTTTTCCTTACTGTAATCTCTGCCTCGTATGACAAAATAGTGCATTTAACGTCAAATTCACCGCCGTTGTGCGTTTCTATTCTGTGTCTTCCCAACGGTGACATTACATTTGCTCGTCTTTTTGCCGCGAGATGCTCCTTAAGTCTAACATTCAGCAATCTACCCGTTTCTCCGATATATGTCGCCTTGCAGTTCAAGCACTCCAATTCATACACTACTCCTGCCTTCGCGCAATCACCTACTTTTCCGTACGGGCAGACTATACATTGCTCTGATAGACATTCTGAGTCATAGAGCCTGTTCCTTACCAACTGCTTCTTGATGTTCTCATTCGGAATGTTCACAAGCATTACATCATTTTGCAGTTGTGCTCGCCTTATACATTGTTTAATAGCTGCACTGAATTTATCGGAAATGAAAGGCATACACAAGGGCACTTTGTTATCCTGAGCGTGGCTACTGTTCGCAAACTTGGAAGCGCAGCTTAAACTTTGTGGCAAGTAACCATTGCTACGCGCAATTTGTGTAGCCAGTCTTACGGACTCGAGTCGTTCTTGCTCACCTGTGCATACACTTATAACAGTTCGATACATATTGCGCACAACGGCTCGTTTTACTGTGATTGGGTGCGCTGAATTGGCATGCAGCAGGATATTCTTTGAACTTTCCTTTCGGTACCATTTTATGCGAATGGTATCACCGGATAGATTTATCTGGGATGGCTTTCCTTTCTAAATATAGAATATTTAGAAAGGAAAGCCATCCGTTTTTCGGGACTTCTCTTGTAAGCGTTATGTACCGCGACTGCTGATTTAGGATTCGGAAGCATTCGTCCATTTCGGACTGCGTCGATGTTATAACGCAGCAGTCATCGATATAACGGCGGTACATCAACGGCAAGCGTGCAAGAACTGTTTCCACGATCTTGCTCATGAAACAAATTGCAAGGATTGGGGCCAGACGTTGTCCCATGGCCAATTCTCTTATCTGTGAGTAATAACTCCCATACCACTTGAATATATTACATTTTAAACATTCTTCGATGAGGACCAGTATGCATGCTTTGCTCAAACCAAAAGTGACCATGTTCGAGTAGTGAGTGTCCAGCAACTCAGATAAGGCCTGCAGTGCGTCATCGTTTTGAACGTTAGTGTATAAAGACGTAACGTCGAAAGACTCGACTACACTATTTCGATCAATATTCACATCGCGCAACTGCTTTATGAATTGCTGGGTGTTAGATAAATGCGATGGTACTTTCGGTAACAGCTGGCTTACGATCTTATTCAAAAACCACGAAATCCTGTCTGCAGGGCCATCAATACAGCTTATTATCGGGCGCACCTTATAAGTAGTTGCCGACATTGAGTGAATTTCTCTCGCTGATATCTTGTGCGTTTTCAAGAGATGATAAAATACCGGACAGATTGGGTTGTCTAATTTCAGCCTATTGATGAATCGTTCTTCCAGTCCTGCAGACTTCGCCACGGTAACCCAAACATCATTCAGCTTTTTGCACTGTGTCTGGTAATCTTTCTTTGAAGAACGCTGGTAGATCGTAGTATCGGAAAGATGTATTTCTGCGATCTCTCTATCTAGCGTTTGCGGCATTATAACAAATTCACCCCCCTTGTCGCTTACGGAGACACGGATAGATTGCTCTTTTAATGATTCGCGTATTTCTCTATAACCTTGTCTTTGTTGCCGTGTTATTACTCTGACGCACGTTCTTAAATCTTTGCAACACTTTCGAAATTTCAGTCGAGAGTACGCGGAACTTGCTGTCAACAATAGGCATCGGATCAGGTTCTTTATAGAAAGAACGAGGAAATGGCAGCGATGGTAGTAGTGCTCTAACCGATAGTACGACTTGCAAGTCACTCTCCTGTTTAGCTTTTATTCTTAGCATATCGCGCAGTCTATGCAAGTTTCCCATGACTTTACGGCAGAGAGAAGCGCTGATGTTTTGTGACAGTGAAAAGGACGGGCCGAGATTCAGAAACTCTTTTGCCTCTTTAGATAAATGAACATTACCAATAACAGTAACTCTTGCATCGTTTTCATTCGGATCTGGACTCTCTTGAAATTGGTGGATTTCGGGTAAGTATTTCTGATCGTGATGCTCACGTAGTGAATCCGAGAGGCGGTCGTACTTCAAGCGCAGTTTGGTTTTAGCCTTAGACCGAATGGAAGCACAAATTGACTTCGATCTCCTCTCATTCCTCCTCCATACATGTTCAGGCAGAAAACGCTGACAATACAATTCTTTGGCTTTACATTTCAATAACGTACTATACAAAACCCGTTGTCTCTCTTTGATGGTAATCTTCATCATCATATGATAAACACTTCTTATCTTCGGGTCATTTTTGGGAAGACCACAGGTAGCTCCTATTTTCTTGTTTGAAATGAAAGCGGGAATGAGGCCATTGTTTCTACATCGCTGGAGGAAGATGACGGACTGCCGGACTGCAACTGCTCGCTGGCGAAGCGACAAGGCTTCGCGTACAAGAGAGAGAAAGCGTGGCTGTATTCCAGTCAGTAAGTTAAATGTTCTCTCTTCTCTGAACCTGGGCATTCGAAATGATGTTAGTAGTTGTCATATGATATTGTGCCAGTGCCAGGTTTGTACGGTGGAGTTCTTTATTGGCCTTACGTTTCGACAAAATCGTCTTCGTCAGAGGCCTGAAAGTAGATTGCAGTGTTATCTGTGGGACCAGACCGCCAAACGCCTCCCCGCACTGCCGAGTCTAGATCACGCTCCGCACTCAACGTACAGGGGCATGTTGATGAGAAAACGAACCTTTATCCACCGTGGTGTTAGTGAGAGTCAGCAGAGTCAGTACTTAGTCGCGCCGAAGAGACAGACGACACTGAGTGCTGTCCTATGATCGACACTTATATATGTGTAGACTATCGCTCACAGATCGTTAAGATAGGCAAGAGTTCGGCTGTTATTGATATGCATTCATTTTTGTTGTTCATGCTAGGATTTCGAAGGGAAATCCACGCTGCCTCAACGGTTTTCCTTACTGTAATCTCTGCCTCGTATGACAAAATAGTGCATTTAACGTCAAATTCACCGCCGTTGTGCGTTTCTATTCTGTGTCTTCCCAACGGTGACATTACATTTGCTCGTCTTTTTGCCGGGAGATGCTCCGTTAAAGATTCGATAAAGGATAAAGGTTAACGGATAAAGGTTCGTTTTCTCATCAACATGCCCCTGTACGTTGAGTGCGGAGCGTGGTCTAGACTCGGCAGTGCGGGGAGGCGTTTGGCGGTCTGGTCCCACAGATAACACTGCAATCTACTTTCAGGCCTCTGACGAAGACGATTTTGTCGAAACGTAAGGCCAATAAAGAACTCCACCGTACAAACCTGGCACTGGCACAATATCATATGACAACTACTAACATCATTTCGAATGCCCAGGTTCAGAGAAGAGAGAACATTTAACTTAAAGTACTCTTAGTAATTTGCGCCCCACATCTATTATAATCTCATACGATCTAATCAAAATTTACTTTGCCACAAGTATAGTATGTTATCATGTTTGATGCACTATGTAAATGTCAAAACAGCTCAGCTTTCGTAAAGATGTGCTAGAAAACCATGAGAGAGGGAATGGCGAGTTTTAGAAAAGAAAAGAAATTCTGGCAAAGAATGTGAGATCATTGGAGTAAGCAGTTACAAACGCTAAAAATGCTTGTTTCTATCGAGAAATGCAAAAAGAAGATTATATGGTTTCCAATTTCAATTCCAATCTGCCAATTTCGATCTTCGTCGTGCAAAATGCTATAAATCAAAATTTTCGACCTCCTTAATGTATGGCACGTAAGCAATACAATGGCCACGCAAGACGAAAAAACTTGGCAAACAAACTAATGTACTTGTAAATTGTGGTTACTTCTATTGCTGTAATGTCTAGCGCTTCTTATATCACATATGGAAGCAGCGTTTGGCCAATGGCGACTAACAATAGAAGATTCATCATCTGCGCTATACATATACATGGAATGAAAACAAGAAAACAGAGAGGTATTGGATGAAGAATCAGAAACCATATCCATATTCATCAAATCACTCATATTCCATTTGATTCATTGTTCATATTATACCGATTAACCAATCAATCTCCATTTCTGATAATTCAATTTTGGTCATTCAAAGCCACTGACATTTACCTGATCGATTCTTACTTCTTTATTCAGTTTATTCATTCATTCACTCATATGCTCCATTCGATACGGAATTCATTTTGATGTTGCGCCTTTTGCCTACGCTCTTTCACGTGGCACTAACAACTTGAATTTCTTCTTGAGGGTTTGAAACCCCTTGAAGGCAGCTTCCAAGCAAAATCTCGACTTCTCTTTTTTGCCTTATCCAAACCTCTTCATGGCGAGTTTCCAAATATGGCACTCAAAGTGCGTGAATTCCTCAAAACCCCATTCTTGAGACAATTTTGTGAGAAGCCTGGACGAGAGCTTCTAATGCAATCCTTGTCGAACAAGCATCAACATATAGACACTATGTGTCCCATTGTGTCACGTGAAAACACGTCAAAGGCTGAGGAGTGTTCGCTCAAGCCTCGTGGACCACGCCCACTCCGTCGTACGGCCCGCCCCCTTGAATGAACTCTCCTCAGCCCTTAAATGCAGCGTCCGGGCAAAATTTGCCTCTCATGTTTCTGCTATTCTAGGGCCTTTCCGTGGCCCTGATTACAATTGTAAAGTCCAAATTGTTCAAAACTCCCAAAAAACCCGGTTCTTGGAGACCCTCTCTTCAAGGAGCGGACGAGTTTCGAATTGCTCGTCCCCATCGTCATGCCAGCGAGAGGAGCTGCAACTGCATGGATGCAGTTGCATTGCATGTGCAGAATAAGCAATGCAACTGCAATGCAACCGCAGCGTAAGCACTCGTCCTCAGGGGTGGTTTGTGATACGAAGGGCGGCTTATGGTACGTATCACGCCCGTATCTCCTTTCAGAGGGCACGTCAAAGGATTGGACCAACGCAGATCGGATACTCATGGGCCCCTCTTTACAACTATGTGCTAGTTCTGGGTGGATGGATCTTGCCTGGACGCTGCCTTTAACGTCTTTACGTGGCAAACACAATGGAACACATGTGTCTACCTGTTAATGCTTGCTTTCGATTGCATTAGAAGCTCTCGTCCAGGCTTCTCACAAAATTGCCTAGAAAATGGAGTTTTTTGAGGAATTCGCGCATTTTGTGCGCCGTATTTGGAATCAGCGCCGCGAAGAGGCCTGGATAAGGCAGAAAAGACAAGTCGAGATTCTGCCTGATGCTGCTTCAAGTGAAGCGCACTTATTGTTAATATTGAAATTTATGGACATGTGCTCGAAACTACTGTAACTAGAGTTGAGCGTGAGTCTGGCGCGCCCGACCTGGAGGTCGTATTGGTGGCAAGACTGGCGGCGTGGCAGGAGTTCCCAAAGCTCAGCCGCTTTTCCTCGCAGGGGTACTTGGCACCTCCAAAAATCCCTTGAAGGACATCACACCTTCTCAGGGCCAAAGGGCGGCTCCGCCCATCGTTCTTCCCTCTGGGTGCCCTCATTCTAAATTGTGTACACGCACTGTAAGACATGCATTATTGTATGTGAGATAATAGAACTGGAATCGAGAAGCAAAAAAAATTCTAGGTTTTAAAAGGTTCAGAATCCATGAACGACCGCAGGTGAATTTCAGCATTTGGTTTTCGGACAGATTGACGCTTCCTTAAAAACTTTTGAGCGCCTGACTAAGTTTATGAAACATATCGCATTGATATAAATTAAGCAGAAGTTATGAGTCTTCCAATCACGGTATATAACAGAGAAGTTAGTTTATTTTACGCAAGTTCTGAAATCATCTAACAATATAGCGAATTACCATATCTTGCAAATTCAGTGTCACATTTGGAATTCTTAGTGAATTCTTCGATCACTCGACGAAGTTTGGTATTCTAGTAGATCGATTGTAGGAAATACAAAATTTCTTTATGATAATTTGGGCCTCACTGATCATTAGAGTAATCAGAATGAAACTCATTCGAATATATGATGGCAGACGATAAAAAAAGTATGTATTTAGCAGTGGCGTACCCAGGATTTCGGCTCGGGGGGGGGGGAGGCACGACAAAAAATTTTTTCTAATGAAGGTGCGTGGCGTTAGCCACGCACTCCGAAAAATCTTTTGGGGTGCTTCTCAGAATTTTTGCGGGTCCCCAACCCCTAAAATCTGGAAAAAGGGGGCGTGGCTGACGCCACGCCCCCGAAAAATTTTTTTATAAGGCTAATTTGAATTTTTAAATTTTAAAAAATATTTCAATTGTTTACAAAAACAATCAGATGACCAGTAATGTACAATTTATTGACTAGATTTTTATAACATTTCGAATGACCGCATTTCCATTCAAAAAATTCTCTGCTATTTTTCTTTTCTTAAAGTGATGTTCATGTGCTCTTTTTCAAAAGAATTGCATAGCAGAAGTTTTCAAGTCGCCTTACTTAAAAAATGTTAGCTATGCTCCGCTTTTTCTCCTTTTTTTTGCTCTTATCACCTCAATATCTGAATCTACGTTCTCGCTGCTTGCACGCCTCACAATGACACCAGTAAATGGGAGGAGCAATGGGCGGGTCCTGACCTCTGAGGCCCGAAGGTGCTAGAACCCTCCTGGGTGCGAATGCTGGTGCGAAGTTGGTGCGAGGAAAGGTGCTAGGAACTCCTGCACGCCCTCCGGCAAGACTGAGGGGGGGGGGGTTAATCAAGAATCAAATTCGCTTGAAACTAAAATACTACGATCAAGTAAGGTGAAAAAGAAAAGCTTTAGACCTATGCATATCACAACTCCAATAGAACTGAAGAAATGACTGTCGTGATTAGCATATTGATTGACTCTATCGAAGTTTCAACCAAATTTCGATTCTCCATACCTTACCTGACACTAGTAAGGTCACCAAAAAAGATTGCTGCGTAAACTGAGTATAGTTTCTGTAATTAACATATCAAATCACCTCTACTAGCACTACAGACCACTACCTATCTAATTTTCTAGCGTTTTCTATCGTCTAAATAGCCTGAAATTCGATGATCAACTTCGTTTCAAAAATGGAAGAAGTCAGCTTTTTATACTCATAACAAAGTAATGTTCCCTGTCTATACTAGAAATTAGAATTCATATCGTTTTCAAATATAGGAAGTTACTGCCAATATACCAAACATCGCGTTTTTCAGTTTGAGAGCGTCAACTCCGAGGATTAGCACAAAACCGAAACAAGTCGAGCTAAGCCCAAACACCTACCGTAGAGTGTTCGAGGTTTGTGCTAGCGAATTACATAAAACTTGAAAAAAAGCGTCTTCAGAGATAAAGTTAATGAGGTCGGGGCAACCCCTCAAAAGGTCAGGTCGCCTGAGCTTTTGTAGCCTTGCGCCTGACACACTTAACTTGTCTTTAAAATTCAGAAATCAGCCCGTTCCTGGTGTGGATATTGAGCTCATCGCCTCTTCTTGCCTCAGTGAAAATTTGGAGCAAAACACTCCACTCCTGGGGAAGTTCCACCTCATTCAATAGGTTCACATCAAAATCCGCCGTTAAACTGCGTGTTCTTGTATTGTGCGATCACAGAAAAGCGATCATACAGTCTCCTAAAGTTGAAAAACTGCAGGACAGACTCGTCTTCCCAGAGTGTCACACGCTGAGGTTCCGCAGGTGGAAAGGATTGAGAGGAGGTCGTTTGGGGGCTTTCCTGGAAGGGGGAGGTCGTTTCCGAACGACTTGTGCTTGACCTTTTGTTCATCTCTGACTGTAACTGTCTCGCTAGATGCGCCTTCGTTCCCATCACATTCCCATAAAGCCCGTGGGCAAGATCATCACAAGGCGATGTTGTAGTAAGCATGTCAGGGAAGCATGGGACTATGACTGCAATGGCAATTTCTTGTATTCCTTCTAGGGAGGGGGCGCAAGGGTTGTGCTAGCACCTTTATTCGCACCAGGATTCACACTCCAGAAGGCCACGCACCTTCGCCCGGAGGTCGAGCCCCACCCATCTATTCACTTCTGTACTGGTCACATTGGGAACCTGCGGGTTGGGGAAAATAGACATTATAAGAATTCGTAAAAGTCGTCCTTGCAAGGCAAACCCCTTTATTATTGCATGTTATAAGCTTAGACATTTGACATCCCCAAAAAAGCCTCACAGTACTCAAAGTAAGCACTAAGTGATGTTTTTGGTAGAAAGAAGGTAATGTTTCCTGCAATGGAATATCTTTCACAGTTTTTGTCTCTACATTACCATAGATTAGCTTGTCTCTTTAACGTACGTAACATTTTATGAACGGCGCAGAGACTTGCTGAGGATAACTATCGGCAATTTTTAATACCATTTACAACATTCTTGATTTTACTAGCTTCAAAGTGCAGTTTTTGGCAGCTTGTTTCTCTGAGGATAATCAACAAAAGCTGAATTTGGATGCTTCTCTTAATACGTTTCGGACCGCGAAATCGCGCGCGGCGAAAAAGAGTGCACTTTCAGCCATTAGTCAACAAAAGGACCTTATTTTATAGACTGTGTACTACATCTGTAACCAGCTTGTCAGTTAAGTTCCATACCCAAAGTTCTGAATGGATTCGGAGTGTTTAAATTTTGTCACTTGTGAAGGACTTCTGTGCTTTCCTGAAAGATAGGAACAAGAACTTAGTCTCTAATAGTATCCAAAAGTATCTATGTCGTAGACCATGCACATCAGTATGAAACTACTGTTTTTCTCTTTGAAAGCAAAGAGAAGTTGAGACGTCGCACGCGTCGTTCGCGTTGCCGCACTTCGTTGCAACTGTTGTTCGATTTGTGCCCATATCTCCTAAACAGATATCGGCGGCGCAACTCTACAGAGTCATTTGAAAAGTAGAAGCTTAGGCCTTTGACTTGATAGCCTTGGACTAAAAGAAAACCTTCTGTAGACATCAAGAAGATCCTTCAAACAGGGTGCTGCACCATATGTAGCACCGGTCCGAAACGTGTAGTAGATACACTTACAACTAGACGCACGTACACTTGTCTCGGCTTAAAATTGAGGAAACGGATGTTTCCTTACTTCCGACAAAGCGGTGACAACACTAACACCTTGTGATCAAAAGACCGCTTAGTAATACAGGGTGTCCCAAAAAAATGTATCGAACGTTTGATCGTTAATATCTCTCTTCTCAAGAAGTGTTTCGCCTTGATTTAGGTACCAATCTGTAGAGCTGGCTTTAACTTAGGTTTGCATTAGGACGAATCACCCATCTCTCTTCATTACTGTAGGATTACGGTAGAAATTTAAAACATATGGTGTCAATGTGGAAAAGGCTGCCGTTTCAGAATTTTTCAAAAAAATGTGAAAACTTGTGTATTGGGGTTTTTATGGACGCTGAGTTCAATACTCAACTATTCACAAGATTACGAAGCTTTCTAAACGGTGTAACCGCACTTTTTAGGAATATTGGAAAAATGGCCGCACCTCTTACCTGGCATAACTCTTCAGTGAAGCATCATAATAAGTTGGGAACTTTACAGTTATAATCAGCAACTCTAATTAGCTTAGTGTAAAAGTTTTCAGGCTGTTTTGTTTCCTTTCTGGGGCAAAATATGGCCTTTCACTGCTTGAAACCCTCTTTAAAGTTTCTACCGTAATCCTGCAGTAATGAATAAAGATGAGTGATTCGTTCTATAATGCAAATCTAAGTTGAAGCCAGCTCTACAGATTGGTACCTGAAGCAAGGGAAAAGACTTCTTAGGAAGAGAGATATTAACGATCAAACGTTCGATACATTTTTTTGGGACACCCTGTAGAACGAATCACTCATCTTTATTCATTACTGCAGGATTACGGTAGAAACTTTAAAGAGGGTTTCAAGCAGTGAAAGGCCATATTTTGCCCCAGAAAGGAAACAAAACAGCCTGAAAACTTTTACACTAAGCTAATTAGAGTTGCTGATTATAACTGTAAAGTTCCCAACTTATTATGATGCTTCACTGAAGAGTAATGAGAGTATGCCAGGTAAGAGGTGCGGCCATTTTTCCAATATTCCTAAAAAGTGCGGTTACACCGTTTAGAA
Organism: Cylicocyclus nassatus; assembly: GCA_958299035.1. Taxonomy (NCBI): domain Eukaryota; kingdom Metazoa; phylum Nematoda; class Chromadorea; order Rhabditida; family Strongylidae; genus Cylicocyclus; species Cylicocyclus nassatus. The sequence goes on along the minus strand of CATQJL010000001.1, from coordinate 90,474,441 downwards.
AGCTTCGTAATCTTGTGAATAGTTGAGTATTGAACTCAGCGTCCATAAAAACCCCCAATACACAAGTTTTCACATTTTTTTGAAAAATTCTGAAACGGCAGCCTTTTCCACATTGACACCATATGTTTTAAATTTCTACCGTAATCCTACAGTAATGAAGAGAGATGGGTGATTCGTCCTATAATGCAAATCTAAGTTAAAGCCAGCTCTACAGATTGGTACCTAAATCAAGGCAAAACACTTCTTGAGAAGAGAGATATTAACGATCAAACGTTCGATACATTTTTTTGGGACACCCTGTATAATGCAAATCTAAGTTGAAGCCAGCTCTACAGATTGGTACCTGAAGCAAGGGAAAAGACTTCTTAGGAAGAGAGATATTAACGATCAAACGTTCGATACATTTTTTGGGACACCCTGTATTTTTGTTTATGTTGCAAAGGCAACCTGCCCCAAATGGCAGACTTCGTCTATCATTTTCTACCCTTCCTTATTCATTCAGACTTGAGAACTATTCTCCAAGCCTGCACAACCCGTAATGAAATTAGCTAGTGGGAGGGGCAAATGGGCGGAGCCTTTCAAAAAGTGCGAGGGCGCCTAGTAGGTGCTAAGTACCCTGCAAGGAAAGGCTGCGAGGCTTTGGGAACTCCTGGGCCGCCGCCTTCCTTCTAGTATTTGTTGCTTTATGACAAATGAAGACTGAACAACAAACTTGACCTTCTTTATTTAAGTGCTACTATCTTCTTCACAAAACTATATATTCTTAATGATGTCTCATTTAAAGAGGCAAACAAAGAGTCCTTCCGATGACATCTCTCCTGGCACTTCAGCAAAGTGCGAGTAAGAATATGCGCATCCAATGCTGTCTGCATTTTTCACCTAAATCATTAAGCATTTTTTCTGACTCAAGTACAGGCAATAACACAGTGAAAATTAATGCAAGAAGCTTTTCCTATCGTAAAAGAGAGGAAAGTGGAAGGAAAGGACTAATCGTACTAAAGCATCAATCCAAATTTCCTGATTTCACAAAGATAGACTGCACTTATATAGAGGTTGCAGTATGTAACGATGTGCTCTTCCAGGTCATGTCCATAATTCGTGACGGATAAGAATGTCTGATTGAAAGTCCACCACGCAACATACGAAGCACCTTTGACGGCCACGGATCGCAAACAATATGACTTTGGTATGCAGCATTCACTTTCCTGCTCCATAACGGTTGCTTACGACCGTGCGCTTTATGCATTTGAATCTCAACCTATGCAATGTGTCTTTTAAGTCATGCAGCAAATAAAGTCAAACATGTAATAGGTCTTGTTTCGAGAAACAGTTCTTTTTTAGAATTTCCTATTGTCTTCACTGTAGTGCCAGTACGTTGGAAGATGTCAGAGAATGTTAGTACTGTATAGGCGCCTTAAAACCTAATTGCCCGCGCCGTGCCCTGAACACCAGCGCAAGCGAGCGGTCGTCGCGAGCGACTGTCGGCGTTCACAGTATTCCAAGAAATCTTTCTTCTTTCATGTTGTTCTCGTCAATGCAAGGTATATATTGACGAAAACTCCCTTCAAAATCTTAAAAAATATGTGTGGAAGGGGTGCGCGCTCATTGTCGCTCGCAAAAAGCTTGCAGCGCTTCACCAAACGTTTTCAGCCGCGCCGCGCGTTGGTGTTCAAAGAGACGCGTGGGCTACTGGATTTTACGGGGCCTGTATATGCGGAGGTCCTGCGAACGCAAAATGGCTCTGCATTTCTTTTCTGACTTTGCAACGTCTGCAAAGTTTGAATGCACTTGACTCATTGATATGCCTACTTCAAAGCTTTTGGGCCTCCTCTTACTCTGCCAATCTATATTGCTAAACTCGTGACAGGTCGACCGGGTAAAAAATTAAACCGGGCTCAATTATCAAATTTTAAAGGCAGCGGCTCGGCAGAATGACAACTTTGGGATATTCATCGTTCTCGGTTCCCATGGATGAGCTAAGTTCAAGACTGTAAACCCTCGATACCTAGAGACATGTACTCTGGTAACCTTCACTTTGAGGGCTATGGGGGGGGGGGGGACACAACCTTCACCTGGAAAAAAACAGAGGTCATTCGGGGCGAAGCCCCGGATGTACCTTCCTGACTATATCGGAACGAATGTTAATGAAGCACATATAGAAAGTAATATCTTTAGCTTATCTCAGCGAAACCGAGAATTTGCGTCTTCATAGCCTTTTTTACCTTAAAAAGAAGGTTTCTGTGGAATTTTCGCCAGAATTCAAGACAAAATTTCTCAGTTATCCTCTTATTTGAATAAAATCGTGTTTCAGAAGTTTAGGAAAGCTACTGGAGTTAAATAAAAACGAGAAACTGCGCTTAAATCTTGCGTAGAGAATCGCGCACGAAAACGCTGGTCTACCTCGTTAATGATCGATTTTCAAAGCTTGCGACATTGTTAGTTCTCCTCATCGTATCATGACGATCAGAATCTTATATATTAGATTGCTGCATAAGTTCTGTCCGATTTGAATTTTTTGAGTTCAAAACGTCGTAACTTCTTTCAAATTCAACTTTTTTCCAAGATCTTAGTTTCTATGTGTTGAGCAGTTCTTCGGCTATGGAACACACATTAAAACCTGCGTAAGTCCTTGTTAAGAAAGAAGCAAGAATGCAAAAACTTCACAGCGTTTTTCTTCAGACCTGTCTTTTTTGACATGGCAGCGCTCCCTTACGAGAATAGACGAACATCTTATCTAACAATGGATAGATAGAGAAATTTGTATAGATTAGTATGCAGCATAAAAGCGCTCATAGGGTCTGCGCTGCCGAGAGATTTTTTTGACCAAGCAAAAAAGAAGTCAATTTTTGACCTCGCTTCAGCACATGTGTGCATGGCTATTTACGAATTAGGGAAATTTTACAACTGACGTAGCGCCGAAAGGAATCGGTGGATGGGCTCTGTTAGCTATTGCTTTGCTCTAGCATATCCAACTTTGAACTTATCGATTACTTATATTCGCAGAAAGTTATTGCTTGTAAAACATCTATACAAAAATTTGATGTTCGACGACGAATTTTACTAGCAAGACGTTTTCTTGATGGAACCAAACTTCTGCATATGCTAGCCCTCTACACCCTTATTCCACAGCTAATGAAAGAACATGACTTGAAGGGAGCATTGTGGAGATTTCCTCGCAAGAACATATATCTAGGGTGAGAACGTACCTCGGCCACTTGGAGATTTTAGGCCTGAAATCTCCTTACATTGAGAAATTTACTGAATTTGATATGCTTTAGAAAGCGCAAGAAATGCACTTTCTAAAGATACTAACAATATCGCATTAGAGATGAAATTCTTTTAGAACAGCTGCTTCAAACATAAGGCAAAGAAATCGGACAGAACTTATGCAGCAACCTAATATAAAGCTGAATGTCTGTTTGTCTGTTTGTCTGTCTGTCTGTCTGTATGTCTGTCTGTATGTCTGTCTGTACGTATGTTCCGAATAGAAAATTCCATTTCTGAGCCGATCCGGACCAAACTCGGCACACATACACTTCGGGCCCCGGCGGGTGTCATAGGCTACTTTTCGTCATCGATTGATATCGATTTTATCGATTTAATCGATTTTTTTGCAAAGTTTGACCTACGGGGCTGCGAGTTGGCACAGGGAGGTAATCGAGCATGCTGATCACCCACGCGGGGGTGATCAGCATGCTCGATTACCTAGCTCAAATTTTGCAAAAAATCGATAAAATCGATATCGATTGATGACGAAAAGTGGCCTATGACACCCGCCGGGGCCCGTAGTGTATGTGTGCCAAGTTTGGTCCGGATCGGTTAAGAAATGGAATTTTCTAATCGGAACATACGACGGAGCCGGGTAAGCCAGCTAGTGATATATAATGTTGCAGGATTTCCTAGAGATCCCGCGGAGATCTAAGATCGGAGCCAAATGCCCCGTCGGCTCTGGTCTTCTCCGCTGCTCGTCTGCGTCTCCGCGCGTTGTGCGCTACCTCGCTACCCCAAACGCGGGCGCGAGGCATTTGGCTCTGATACCCTTTTCTTCGCTGTATCGAACCCAAATTCAAAGCTGTATACCATTTTGAAGCTCTTGATCTCTATTTTCACGCTGACAACATCCCAGAACCATATTTTTTGATTTGATCGATAAATCCGGCAAAAACCTTGTTTTCAGAAATCTCTTGTTTTTCTCCTAATTTAACTATTTTCACGCGGTTTTTTCGTGCATTCTATAGATCTTGCTTCTGTTCATAATGCAGACAACCACCCACCCCTTACCTCTTCGATTATGGTGGAATTTTTTGCGAAAAATCGTAAAAGGTGCGTTTTTCTTTACCTTGTTCTGTTTCAGTGCTTTCGCATCGATGTTTTTCCAGCTTGGGCGATTATTGCTCAGAACAATAAGCGCAACAATCCACACAACGTCCCAGAAAACAGGAACGTCAATGAAAAGGTATAGATTGAAAGGACGCATCAAAAATCAAAACGCCGTGCGGATTGCTGGTCCTGGAGCAAAAACTTACGCTTCTAAAAGCCGCCCAATAAAAAATTTTAGACCTCTGCAGCGTTTTTATTCCGGGTTTTCAGCAATTTCTTTTGCTTTTTATATCTGTTTTACGTCATATTCTCTTCTCTGATCTTCTTTGAACAACCTTCACTATTTATGACGTCAGATTTTTAAACAACCCTCACTTTTCACGCCCTCTCTCTAAACTATCGAAGGTATGCGAGACTGTGCTTTGCAAAAATGCTTTGCAAAATCAAAAGATATCAATAACCCGATTTTTCAGACATAAGAAGTGCTGTTTGGGCGGGTCGCGAAAGTGGCTGCTGGAGCCAATAATCCAGTTGCCGCCGAGATGGGTACGGTGTCTCCACTCACGAGCCAATCGCGCTCTAGAGAGCAGGCATACGCCGCCCGCCCAAATAGCACTTTTCATATGTGGAAAGCCGGGTTAGTGATATCTTTCAAAGGTGCAAAGCGTCTTGTACTTAGCTCATCCAGAGGAACAGCGAACAGTGAATATCCCAAAGTTGTCATTCTGCCGACAGCTGCCTTTAAGAACCAAGCATAACTATGGGGTAAGCAAGTCGATTGAGTGTGGTCTGTCAACTTGCTGAGTGGTGCTGCAATTCAGAAAAAGTGTGAGTTGCAGTTGAGCCAAAACAAGAGAATACCCTCAACCAAAGCCAACTGTTTACTGAATGATTTCCTGTTAAATGTGCTTCCTTTTAATCCTATGTCATTTCTGAACGAAGCCAACTTTGTCCCAGGTCGGACATCGCGTCTTTCAATGAGTTTCCATCTATGTTCTGCAACCACATACTTTCTGAACGTGCGCAAACACCTACTTTTGGAGGCGAAGTTGAGAAATTTTGGCATTTTCCAAGACTTGACTAAGACATATATGAACTTTCAGTGGTTTAAAGACAAACATGAAGCCTTCAGCTGTACTTAAAGGAAATAAAAATGAAGAGAAAAATCATGGTAAAGACTAGATGCACTTGAAGAAGCGATAAGGTATTTTTACACTGTCAATGACGCAGAAGATTTCGTTCTGGCAATGTTACAGCAAATAACGGAGTGTGGAAAGACGAAGGTGAGATGTAGAAAATTACCCGTCTAGTAAAGGAGAAAATAAATAATCAAGGTTATTATAAATTCCAACAACCAGAGAAGACTTCTCAAATGGTTTCTCCGCAAGTAGATCCCATGGGTGCCCAGTATACTTAGGGAAACACAAAATTTTTCTCGAATATCCGAATATCGAATAATATTCGAAAATCGAAAACTTCGGATGTTCGACTATCAAATATTATCGAAAATGGAGAATTTCAAATCGAACGATATTCGAATATCGAATATCATTCGTTATTTGAAATTCGAATATTACTCGATTCTTGAATATTGATCGCCTCGAATACCACTCGATTTTCGAATACTGTTCAAATATTTTATGCCAGTGAGAACACCTTTGAGAGACCAAAACATCTCACAAGGGAAGCTAACTTAGCTCAACCTTTTGGTAAGGAACATATATATTCTGAATCAGCTTCAAACACTGGTTCTAAGTATGCTATTTCTAGCTGCGCGCACCATTCCAAAGCGAGTGGGCTCCTTGCTGCTTTTTCCTTTCAAAATTGGCATGTTACTTGACATGGGAAGACTGCTTGTAGATAAAAACCTGCAAGAAAGTGCTGAGATATCGAAATAACACAAATCCAAATTTTTCTCACTAAAAAAGAAGCTTAATGCAAGTGTATTAGCAGTTAGATGATGATGCCCGTGTAAATGGACTAGATGAATATGCCAGTTTTGCGCAGGAAAAAGCTCAGAATTCGCTTTGGAATGGTGCGCTGCAGCTAGAAATAGCAGACCTGGAATCAGTGTTTATAGCTGATGCAGATTATATATATGTACCTTGCCAAAAGGCCGGGCTAAGTTACGTAGCTTTTCTTATAAGAATAAATTGTTTCTGTAAGTATCAAGGGTAGACACTTTTTATGTTACATTTTACGATGAAAAAACGGTTTAATAGTGACGTGAAGAGACTTAAGAACCTAAAAGCGTACTACTGTGATGGTCGTGAAGAGATTTTCTGAGCTTAAGAAGATTATATATTTTCATTGAGAGTTGTGGATTGATATACAAGAATCCCAACGGTATGTAGATCTGTGGGCTGACGTCAACATGACTTTTAGTATGGAGCCATTTATCGAGTTTTCAGTGTTGTGAAATTTTTTCACTGTCGGAAAATTGAACAGTGTATTGAGACATCAAGTGCCGTTTGCCCAAAAAAGGCAATCAAAAAGGCCGAAAATCTAACATTTGACTTCTAAAGACACTAACTAGGAATTTGCACTCTACCGTAATGTTTTTTTCACAATTTAAGCCAGGTAACCGTAACAAATGTTTTTCAACGCTTTCAAAAATGTGATTGCACATCTGAAAACTGGTGCGTAGTAAAATCAGCATTCGCAAAAACTCTGTTACGGAGATTTCAGATCTTCCTCTGAGGAATTTCTTTCGGATGTCTTATTTCGCAGTTTCTCTATATGCTGGAAGTTCCTACCGTGATACACAATACGAAAAACATGTCTGCTGTATTTTTAAGCTAAAGCCATCCTTACAGGACGTTATACAAAGGTTGAAGATTTCGTGAGAGGTATGAGCGATCAGACAGCGTGTAGATACTCTTAAGACACCGTTGTGGATACCGAATTTCTGTTGAATAGTCAGTTCTTATCGAATTTTCGAATATCAGTGCTCATAGAATATTCGAATATTCGGGGGAAATCGAATGATCGAATCAATGACGATCGAATATTCGGCTATCGAATTATATTTGAAAATTGAGATTTTCGAATATTTGACTTTCGCATAATATTCGAAAATGAAAATTTTCGAACATTCGAATTTTCGAAATTCGCAACCAAATGATTTATTCGAGTAATCGAATAATCATTCGATTAGGTCCAAAGTATAGTGGCCAGCTTACTATTTGAACCACAGCAGATATCCGATAAAGCAGTCATTTCGAAATCTCAAGGAAGTATCAAAAGCTTTGTAAAAGTAGAAGCGAAATCGCCAGATATCCGGTTGAAGGAGGGTAATCTAGAAAAACAAAGCAAGACTTCAAGCGATGGCATTGATGATTGATGTAGCACAATAAGATCGTCTCCATTCAGGCATTTTTGCAGGTCATGTCGCTTACGGCTACCAAGGAAATACAACTGCAAGAACGTATAAAATTCAGACATGCTAGCTTAGCATCAAATAAAGAAGATGAGCACTGAGAATTCGGAGCTCCATTTTGTATTGCAACATTTTCAACGACTCTCAACCATCTGCCTCCTGCCGTCGTCATGTCCGCTCATACTTCCATGATCTCAATACAGTCAAAGCGAGAGTTGCTCTCCAACGTCCACTGCTCTATCCAGACAAAAAGAAAAAATCACGAAATGGATCAGATTATTTGGTGCTTCTATCGTGTGCTGTCCCTCCTTTCATGTTTTGTCTGGCAGATTGCCGGTATCCCTTCCATCTCCTTCAGTAGAGCATGGCTTTCTTTCTTGCGTCTGACCCACTTAACTTCCCTTGAGAGTTCGCACACTGCATGTTCTCGTAACAGCAGTGATTCGATCTCAAACCCTCTTTCCTAAGGAAGTTATGGCTCTTGCATGTTGATACCTACCTCTTCGAGCAATTCTGCTGATAAGCGGTCCTCACCATCATTCCAATTACGAGTAACCTCAGTGAAAACTAAGCTGAGATCGTCATCATTGCTAAATAAATTATCACTGATGGTTAAAGTAAGAACATGACTCTAGACACGGCAAGTGACGGGGCACGTACTCATAGGGACTTTCCACGAGTGTTGTGCCCTGTTCGATTGTCAAACATTCGTTTTCTTCTGTTTCATAATCACATTCAACATAGATCTTGGCCTTCTGCTCCAAGTCTTCTGAGTACTATAATAATACTATAATAATATGGTTTGCAATAATTACCAAAAAGTTTCTATATCAAGGCTTGCAATGGCCCTCCTACTTCACAGACCTGCTACTCCTCGGAACCATATCTTAGTGTTTGGTAGGTTCTGAACGTAAGCTAACCTGATGTTCACCACCTTTCTTGCTTTTGTCAGCAAAGTAAAGCCGCAATCTTTGCTGCACATCAGCATCCTCACTGACTCCTCTCCCACTGGAACAAGCCACGATTGACAAACACTGCAACTGCTCCTTCAAGGGATAAAATTCAGAAATAGCTTAAAGTGAAGCTTACTGCAAGGATGGCGCAGCTTTTGAGCATTTTCTTGTAATCCTCTCCGTAATAGGCATGCTTTTATATCAGGAGTAAACAATTCATTTAATTGTCAAGACTGTGCTACATTACAATTTGCCAAATTTTCCCATCGCACTTGTTGACATCCATTCTTTGGCATTCAATCTAGGATATCCACGTGTGGTACTTTTGTTGCTGGATCGTCATTTTCCAAATAAACCCGCTTACGAACTGAAATAATTGCGGCGTGGAGTACTTGTGTCAATAGCGAAGTCAGCACACACCATTGTTATAGGAGAGGCGAACTAATCAGTGAAGCTTGGCAATTTTGTTTGCATTCTTGCCAATTTAATACAAGAATCCGATTTTTGGTGAAAAGCACGGAAAGTGTAATTACGCCGATCCTGATTCGGAACTGACAATTTAGCAGCTTGCACCTATCAGGTGCATCTCCACGGAAGAAAAAATCAGTCAAAGATGAAGAAAGTTAATCTTCGAAAACATTGCTGATAAGAGCCGCTTTGAACCATGCCCGCAGAATCTTTTCATTGCGGTGAGTGTACAATCAATTCCACACCTTTTTAATAGAAAAAAAGATAGGACCGATTCCGATAATGGAAAATCTTGGGCACAGTACGCCATATAAGCATTTTAACACACATTGGGTGCATCAATGTTCCAAACCTTGTCTCAGCTGAAACTAATAAATGTGCTGGAGAATTATGTGTACTCTATTTAATGATGTGCATGACAGAGTTTGGCAATTCGATCAAAATTTAAGAAGGGGTTAGTGCGATTAAGCGTCTCATATCCTAATCTGCAAATTTCGTGCTCCCTGAAACACAATACTCTAGCTTTACGTATACTCTGAGACTTTGTAGCTCATCAAATCTTTGTACGATCATAAAATTCATTTATCCAATTATCTATGTGTATTATGTATGTGAAGCCATACTATCAAGATGGTGCCAAGGTAGTGCGCGTTTTTTTAGCCCTAATTTCAGGACAACTTTCCTCCATTAAACTTTTTTTTTGAAAAAACTCAGCGCACTGTTAAAAATCTCTTTTCATGCACTATCCGATGGTTGAAACAAGCTTCTAGCCCCTTTCGTTGATAATTTGCAGAGCTTCACACAACCGCACTCGAAATCAGAATTTCATTGCAATTAATTTTTTGGCCAGAATTCAAGCACGAATAAAAGCATCCTTTTGAAAATTTGGCTACTGTATGTAATAGAAGTTGTCTACATTATGCACAATTTACTATTTTCTCGGAAATTACCTAGACTGAGATTTCGGCGCCTCAATATGAATAGTGGTTTTGGTCATTCCGTGGCCCAAAAATTGAGGGCAATCGCCAAAACTTTGCTCATTTCTGCAGGCGTAAAAGTGTGCCTCATGTTCACAGTTGCAGAAATCTTTAGCCGTTCAGTAGGCAAAAATAAAAAATCCCCATATTTTGGGATTTAGAGGCCACGGAAAAATGTCAAAAAAGCGGACAATTTTGCATATTCGTTTTTTCCTACCGCAAATCGTCTTTGTGTGAGGCCCTTTCATCTTTTTTGTAGTACTGACTTGCGGCTACAAGGCGGTCTACTTATCATTTATAATAACAAAATTTGAAGGGAATTATGAACAGTCAAAACGGGGTTTCAGAAATAAACTTTTCTTGCTTATCAATCCATCAATCCATATTTCTGTACCCGTTGATATGAGCATACTTGGATGTGCGCCATATTGAGAAAGGTTTGATGCCTTTGGTGGTCCTTACCGCACTGAAAAATGTGGTTTTTTTTAAAGAAAATTATACCACGTCAAATTAAGAAATTGCAAAACCGCATTACTTTTGCACCGACCTAATACTATTTAGACTACCAAATATTAGCTTGATCCATAATTAATGCATTTTTCAAATACGTGACTCCGACCTGATTCTTCTACGGATTTTAGGAACTTCTAATCTGACAAAGCTTATTTTACTTTCAGATGTGGTAAGATCGTCCAACTTTAGCGATAGTCAAGTGAGCAATAGTGCCAGGCTCGGTTTACAGGAATATTGCTTGCTACGGTGTGTAAAACTCGACAATTTCTCTATCACAGAACCACTAGGTCCATTTCCTGTACAAGGTGAATTTTGCTTTGGGTTTCTATACAGCATAGAAGAGCCACAGGAATTATCTAAGTTTGTGTTGTAGTCCATTATTGCCTCAAATTTCTTCTTGACTTGGAAAGCTTTAGTAGAATAAAACTTTGCTATCTTCTATGCTATAAGTTTCCTTGGTGATAGATATTTTTATTAGGGTGATCGGAAAGTAACGAGACACTTTGATTTTTTTAACGATTTCGAAGGCTTTCTTTGTAATTAGCTATAAACGATCAACAATGTAAACATCTTTGTATAAAGTGACCTCCGCATGCTATACTGACAGCATCTTGCAGCTCCTCTCCCACAATCCTGCGCCTCGGGGAAATCAGATATATTTTTAACGCCATCCAAATTTGTGCTGCTGTACCACGAAGTCCCTAGACATCCGACACAGCACTCGAACAGGCTTTCTGAGCTCTTTCTAATGACTATTGAATTTGCAGCAATCCTTTATCATTTTGAATACAAAAGGCAGATTATTTGAAAAAGTACGGTATTTGGCGCAGAATTCACTTTTCGTTCCACAATTTATTTGCATACGTATGAATAGAGCGTCAAAACCTCTATCAGATGCTGATTGTCAAACGTGGGCTCAGCCTTCTACCTCGATGAGAGAATAAATATTATGTCTTCTGATACTTAATGCTTTATCTTTTGTTGAAAAGCATTAGGGCCACCGGGCTATCGTGGATTTGTGACAATTCTCTTGCTCAATGCGCTGCGGATATTTTTGTTAGCCTCACTTGTTTTACTACGGCGGTGCTGCTCAAAATTCGAAAGTACTTCAGGTGACTAGATTTGATTTTAGGCATTCATGAAAAATAACGCCGTGCGATAATGCCCATCTATACAGCTCAATGAGAAGGTTTTGTCTTGTACTCACATTGGCTAAAACATGGGCATCCAATTAATTTTTTTGTTTGAGAAAAGCATTTATTGTTCAAGTGTCCCATTACTTTCCGATCATCCTAATATTACTAAGCAGACCGGGAGCAAACTTCACACACATACACTTCCGCGAAGCGGGTGTCGTAAGCTAATTTTCGTTAAATTGTTATCAACTTTTTCGCTTTATTGCGCACTTTGAGCTGGGGGGCTGGCAACTGGCGCACAGGGAGGGGGAGAGTGCTTGAGTGATACTACTGAATACGTATGTACACTTTTGCAATACGAGGATGAGAGCATAGCAATGGGCAGAGGGTAAGCGGGCTCGGTAGAGATGGTCTAGGGTCGGGCTTCGTTGTTGGGGTAAAAAGAAAAGAGGATATCGTTTTGTAGGATGTGGGCGGAGCCCCGAAAAAACCATTGCTTACCCTCTTTTATAGGTCAGATTTATACTCAGACAATCGCAAATGACTTCCGGGGAAAACTGAATTCATAAAACTTCCAGACGGACGCTTCTATTGGGCCTTGTGGGTGGGCTCCACCCTACCTGGGTCTGCCCCACCTGGCAGCTCCGATAGCAGCGTCCCCGGAAAATTTAGAAATTCGGTTTTCCCTGAAAGTCATTTGCGATTGTCTGAGTAAACATACGCACTGATAGAATTCAAGCTACAATCACATGCATGCCAGAGCGTTCCTTTAACTAAATTGCTGTGGCCAGATCTGGTTGAGTTGGACTAGAGTTCTCGACGTACTAAACACTAAATGGTGCCACTTTTGATGACAAAGCCGTCAATCAGCTACCTCAGATTATGTATTTTTGTTATTTTATTGTCTTAAATGCCTCAAAATACGCTTTTTGTTTTGTATTGCTATGTTGATTGAATGAAGGTTTTCCTACTGATCAACGGGGGATTCGGAAAAATTTTGTGAAGTCATGAGGGATTTCGTTTCCAAAAATGCTCCAAACCGACAAGCGGGTTCTGGTAGTAAACTTTACATGATTGAATGCAGGGAAGGGCGGAGCCGCCTATAGCTGGTCATGCACATTTCCAATCAAATCGGCTTTTGTCAGTATAATAGAAGCTAGATTAATGAAATGAAAGACTCCTATTCGAAGGTCTTTCTGAAGACTTGAGGCTCAGAAATGAATAAAGATGTAAGAAGGAAGCATACACATGAACTAGAAAAAATAATCTTCTGAATGAAAACATTGCTAAAAAAGGATTCTTCTCTGGATACGAGGGAACTATCTGAGGTATCTTTCCATGTTCGCTGTGTTTGGAAGATTGCAGATCAATGCTTTTGATCCTTTCAAAATACGGCACATGGATGTACAGTGGTCATTCATGAAGAGAACATGGCAAACAAGTTAGTGTACTTGTAAAATTTGGTGTTTGTCAGATTATTGTTTTAACGTCTAGCGATTGTTATCCCACATATATGGAAGCAATGTGGCCAGTGACGACTAAGATTCATCATGATCGACATGCGTAATGGAAACAAGGGATCAAATAGCCAGTGGACGAAAAATCAGAAACGATTTCCGGTTGGCATGTAACCATTCATATTTCACCAATCGCATCTCCAATCATTGTTTACGTTTTCAATAATTCTTCATCATTACCCACTTTTGATTATTTACTAACTCATTTACATTTGCTTATTTATATTCAACATGCTTTTTGTTGAGTTTTTTCATTTTGTGATTATTCTATTCCATACATTCCATACCCTTCAATTTCGAACAGTGTCATCAATTCATTTCGTACATTTCACTCAATTCACTTTATTTCATTTCATTCATATGCACAACTAATTCATTTTATTCACGTGTTTAACTTTGTCATTTCCTTTATTTATTTACTCATTCTTTTTTTCTTTCATTCATTCACTCATTTGTTCACTCATTCATTTATACATACATACATACATACATTAATTCATTCATTCAATCATTCACTCATTTACTTATCCATTCTTTCTCATTCCTCACCATTCTTCATTATCGTTCATTTATTTATTCAATTCAGATTCATAATCATCTTACTTCGCTAATATTTATTTGTTTAATATTTTGTTTTATTCACTCGATCTACCTCGATTTCAAATATTTCAAAAACAGGCACTTTTTTCTATAATAACGCGTTCATCCTTCACTTATGCCAAAAACCATACTTTAGCTCTACTTTTTTGTTTTCGGAGTTCTCCGATCCTCACAAGAATTACTAGCTGGCAAGTAACTAATTCTAATTCAAGAAAAAATCAGTGTATATTTGCTTCTCGCAAGCGATTTCCAGATCCTTGAGGGTACAATCTAGAGCAAGATTTTTTTGCGCTAAGATTTGTCCCGCGATTTCTTCCCTTTCGTCGTGAATTTCAAGTCAGTTTTGCCTAATGTTGAATTCTCGCTACCCACTGAATGAACCTTCAAATTTCAGACTTTTCGTCAATTTTGTACACTGATGCCTAGAAATTCTTTGCACCCTGCGATCAAAAGCCATCGATCAGCCATTAGCGTACAAATTGCCGCTTCCTCACCATCACAGAGTTCATCGATCTTCTCATTTAGATTCAAATTTGTTCCGAGAAGAGCTCGGAGCAATATTTGGGCTGTGAAATGTATCCTCGGTGGGGTGAGAGAGCGAAAATCAACGATGATCGGTGCGTTGGCCGAGGGCATTCGTTCAAACGCAGACCGCTGACCTGCCCTTGTGCCTATCGTCTCGTGCACTAGCGGTAAATAATGGGTGCATAGTACAAGAATGCAAGAAATTGGTTCGAAAATAGTGTTAGAGGAATATTTGTCAACTAAGCAAATTTACAGATATTTTCCTTGGTTCATGAGCCAGAAAAATTCACCTCTTTCCGGCAAAAACGCGAAAAAATTGCGTCTCGATTTCCTGCAAGGGTAATATTGCCCTAACTCAAAAAGTGAAAAATTACAGATTTTATGCTTTTCATATTCTTTTACTGCAGAAATTAGCTTTAAAAAAGAAAAACTACTTGAGATGAACTTTTCTCACTCGCTATGATGCCGATGTTTTGGCTTTTGATTTTGTTTTTGATCAAATATTTCATTCCACAAATAGCTCGTACCCTTTATCAATGAAAGATGCATGAGAGGAGTCTGATAAACTTTGCTTTCTGATTATTGAACATTCAAGGGTTCGGATTTGAGCATCAAGCCATAGAGCAAATGATAATGTAAAGCTTAGCTTGGAAAATCAAAAAGCTCGCAATCGGGGGCTAAATTTTATTAAACGAGTATTTTCTTTATCTGACTATGAACTTTTTCAAATCCTTGTCTCTATTCTATTTTTCAGGTGAATTACAAGTTCCATGTATCATCTCTTTAATATCAAATCATCAAATCAGTTATTATCTTGAATTCATTTAGAAGTAAGCACAGCAATCAGCAATGTTCCCTTCATTTCTTTTATTACTACACTAGAGTATTTCTTTCAAATTCTTGCTTAAATATTATAACATCTTCTGTATTTTAAATTTTGCTTCAGAGACCCTCCTTTTATCAAATAATCAACACAACTCTTCTTAAACCTCAACTAAACCTATTTTTGGTTATGACGTCTAACGTCCCGCAACCTTTACCAATATCTTATTTTCTCTTTGCAGCTTGCTAATCTTCAGGTTGATCGATAAAAAGTGAAAATGAAATAGATTTCGCTACTATCATTGTTTTCGGAGAAAAACATTATCATTTTGAACTTTCACTTTCTTGAGTTTAATGTCATTGGTGACAATTCTGAAGGTTACTTATTGTTTCTCCACACATATACTGCTTGTCCAAAACAAAGGAAAAATGTCCTGTATTAAATTTAGGAAGTTCTTAGTCGCGTGGAAATCGTCAAAAATAAAATGAATAAAATTTACATTTTCAGACAGTTTAATGGTAGTGATCAGCATTGCTCAGCAAGCAATTCAATAGTGTTATTTCGCAACTGCTATATTACCCATCGTGTTTCGTTTGTTGCAGTGACTTCTTCACATTCTCCCTAAAATTTTAACCCATAAATCTCTGCTTGTTGCTAAATCATCAAGAACATTTTGGCGCCATTGAAAGTAATGATTTGATCATGATCTTTCGTTTTGATGTTCGAACAATCAAAGTAATACAACATTTTTTCTTGCGTTTCAGGAAAAATCAACACGTTGATTGGTGGCTTTTGTCACATTTTGTATGTTCTTTGAGTCAATGACAGTTCGTTTTCGAAATTAGGGGAATAAAAATAAATCCAATTTTATCTATAGAGCAGGGAAGAAAGGAAGTGAACCGGGAATTATTTCTACGCCCTGATGATGTGTAATGTGTAATGCTTGTCGCCATTAGCTTCCTTCCCACCTCACATTTACGTTTTTCATACACTTAGTGCTGCCGAATTCTAAATAGCCAATTTTACGCCTGAATTTTTCCATAGTGACGCAGCTAGCGCTACCGTTATCCCAAATAATCTTCTTATCCCTATAAATTTCCATTTTTCCATAGAAAAACAAATTTAGATCTGATCTTTGTACTATGACATCAGCCGCACCGTTTCCGTCAACGTGTCGCGATGTTCGCAAAACTTCTCATGCCTCTCCCCCCTATACCCCCCCCCCCGCCTTCGGCGACCAACTTCAGCCCGTTTTCATCAGCAGCTATATAAGACGAGTCAGCCACACGCGCTTCCGACCGATCTCTGATTTCGGCTTGGCTAAGATTACTCACGCAATTCTTTTTCCGTACACTTTTTGTTATGACGTTATGAGATGTTCGATTATGTTGTACTAGCTGGCTTACCCGGCTCCGCCGTATCCGGACCAAACTTGGCACACATACACTTCGGGCCCCGGCGGGTGTCACAGTCCACTTTTCGTTATCGATCGATGTCGATTTTACCGATTTTTATCGATTTTTTGGCAGAGTTCACCTACAGGGCTAGGAGTTGGCACAGGGGGGAAGTGAGCATGGGGATTCCGAATACAATATTAGTTTTCAGAATTATCGATTGCTTTTATTGATTTTATCGATTTTTTGGCAGAGTTCACCTACAGGGCTAGGAGTTGGCACAGGGGGGAAGTGAGCATGGGGATTCCGAATACAATATTAGTTTTCAGGATCGTCCATTACTTTTATCGATTTTATCGATTTTTTGCAAAGTTTGACCTGCGGGGCTGGGAGTTTGCACAGAGGGTAATCGAGCATGCAGATTACGAATACAATATTAGTTTTCAAGATCGTCCATTACTTTTATCGATTTTATCGATTTTTTGAAAATTTGAGCTAGGGGGCTGGAATTTGGCACAGGGGTGTTCGAGCATGCTGATCACCCCCCTTGGGGATGATCAGCATGCTCGATTAACCCCCCTGTGCGAACTCCCAGCCCCGTAGCTCAAACTTTGCAAAAAAATCGATAAAATCGATAAAAGTAATCGATAATCCTGAAAACCAATATTGTATTCGGAATCCCCATGCTCGATTACCCCCCTGTGCCAACTCCCAGCCCCGTAGCTCAAACTTTGCAAAAAAATCGATAAAATCGATAAAAGTAATCGATAATCCTGAAAACCAATATTGTATTCGGAATCCCCATGCTCGATTACCCCCCTCTGCCAACTCCCAGCCCCGTAGGTGAACTCAGCAAAAAAATCGATAAAAATCGATAAAATCGATATCGATCGATGACGAAAAGTAGCCTATGACACCCGCCGGGGCCCGTAGTGTATGTGTGCCAAGTTTGGTCCGGATCGGTTCAGAAATGGAATTTTCTATTCGGAACATACGTACACACAGACAGACAGACAGACAGACAGACAGACAGACATACAGACAAACAGACATTCAGCTTTATATATAAGATGAGAAGGGGCGGGGGTAATGTTAAGGTATATAAGTGGACATTTTGATCGCTCAGTTTTAGTGTCCAAAGTTCCTGGGTCCATTTTCCCCCAAAATTGGAGTTTCGCATAAGACAATTCTCCAGTTTCTCTCCTGGATATTTCTCGGTGTGGTAGAAATTTCACCCACAGCTTTTCTCCCTTATCTTCTTTACCGCATACTTCAAATGAATTTTCATGATATAAATTAGTTTTTGCGATTTATTCCGACAAGTTCTCGTTGACACTTGATTCTTTCCATATTTTGTAAAATATTGAACTCTCGTTCCAATATTCTTTTTCAAATCTGTTTGTTCGTTTACGCGTATTTGGACTTTGAACTTTGATTTCGCCTGTTTTGCCTTAGTTTTGGAATTTCAAATCAAAATGTGCTCAGGATGAATATCCGGGAAAAAGTGTTTGATTGGCGGGGATTTCTTTACGTATGGTATTTACATTCGCAGTGAAAAGCAATTTTTCCAGAATAAAAGCCGGAAAAATGGAAGAATTCGTAGGACTAATAACTGTGATTAACCACTCTATTGAAAATTGACAAACAGTTTTTGTTCCGATTCTGTATTCTTTTTCTGTACTTAGTTGTGTTATTCCACGATTATTCAAAAGGTTTAATTTTTGATTTGACTAGCATTTCACAAAAAATTCTAAGTTCAAAATATCATGGAAATTTTTGGTAGTCTCGTCCGCAAACGATGTGCGCCACTTCTGCAAACACGATTAGTACAGTTACGTTCTACGATTTTTAAGAATTTCAATTTTAAGCATTTCTTATGAGTTGTACCTTTGACCATTGAGATTTCAATGGTTTGTAGAAATCGAACCTTCCCTTTTTCCCACCGCGGATAAGACCATCTGATGTGTTATCTTACCCAACGTTGTTACCACAGGCATACCTCGGTAACTTTACGACCCCGCATAATTTACCTCCTCCCCCCCTCCTCTATCGCATGCAATGCACCCATTTATCTCCTCGTGGCCGATCACTAGCCAAGACGCCTCTTGGATCTCTTCGCGTCCACCTATTACGATTGTCAGCAATTGCACTCGACTTGTGGGAATTTGGCCCCTAGCCAAGTCGACGGAGGGCGTGTCGAGGCGGACAAAGGGTCAGCACCGTTTTGGGTGCAGTAGCACCCGATATTCATCTCATCGCAGCGCACGATGAGTGGTTCGGGTCCAATTTGCTCTCTTCTCCGTTCTTTACCCCTTCTTCCATCTTGGACGAGATTACTCATCTCGGGGTAGGTCAATATGCAGAGCAAAGAGTAACCTCTAGGCTTATTGCACATGACTGCGAACGCTTTTATTAGTCTAGTGTTTTCTGATTTCTCTCCTCCCCCCCTATCCTCCACTAGAAAGTTTCCACTAAAATTCCAGTAGGATTATGAATTACAACTGTTCTTGAGTTTTTTGCTCCCATTCTCCCTCAAACATTTTTTGCAATTATTGTAGGATTACTTAGTACATAGAACCATACCCCCTACAAAGGGCAGTGCAATATGACGCTATCTATGTTTACCTTTTCTCCGACTCCGCCCACTCGGCTCTCCTTCCTCCCACTTCTTCCCACTCTTTTCCCATTCAATTGCAAACACTTCTTATCAGTCAGACAGTCACTTCCAGCACTCTTATCTTTGTGGTGGTCTGTGCTAGCTCATTGTTCTTCTTTTCTTGTATTCATACCTTTTAGTCCTCTGATCATGACTTTCCGATTTTTGCACAATTTTGTCTTTTCCCCCAAAAAATTCGCGATTTTTTCAGCTGAACCGCACCAGCAAGTCGTCTGTCAACTTGCCGGCGCGATTGAGACAACAGAGA
Source organism: Cylicocyclus nassatus (assembly GCA_958299035.1). NCBI lineage: Eukaryota > Metazoa > Nematoda > Chromadorea > Rhabditida > Strongylidae > Cylicocyclus > Cylicocyclus nassatus. The sequence continues at coordinate 90,454,912 of CATQJL010000001.1, read as the reverse complement.
CAGTAACCTATACTGCCAGAAAATCAAGTCCATTGAGTACGACAGACGGATAGCGTTTAACGCTACCACTCTTAAGGTTGGTTTTTACCCTAGAGGGTTAGGGTAAGCCGTTCGAATTTGAAAATTTCTGCAGGTCTACGAGGTTCGAGCTCCCGAGACCTTCATCAGTTTTCTCGCATTCATCTACGACTCAGTGGACGAAGGCGAACCACCTCCCAGGTAGCATTTACCCAACAACTGAGCTACCGATTCTAACCAAACTGGCTGATTTAACCATGATCAAGCAAATGGAAATTATTGGCGACAGCAAGGTTGGCAAATTGTCTAGAAAAATTTTGAAAAAAATAAACCATTTTTTGTTTTGCAGGTCGGCATCCTCGAAGAAAAAGCAGATGCTGTTGGCTTATGCCGACAAATCGCTCTGAACAAGGACAAAGATGTAAGATTATTCACATTTTCTCTAGCTTGGCAAAATTCCAAATTTTTTTCAGGACAATGATGATGCCTTCATGCTTGTCGACCTGGACGTTGTATTCGATCGTTTTGCTCTATGGAAACGTGAACTGCCAATGATTGAAGTGAGCTGACGATTTTTTTTGGCAATTCTCGAGGGTGTGGAGATTTTAGATGCTCTCTCCTAGACCTAAAATGGATTTTGGCAAACTTTCAATTCTCTAAAAACTCTTCTGTAATCTTCTCAAAGGAAACATATCTGTAGTAGTGCTTACCCAAAGGTCTTGGCCGCGCATTTATGGCTAAGCGATGACGTGGAGTACGGTAGCAGCTTGCATGGATACGGTACATAAGGTTATGATATGGTGCAAAAGGTTTGTACGCGCATACGAAGCAAATCTTGTGAAAAAATTAAAAACGTACAAAAAATCGGTAAACACCTCGAACGAATTTAGCGCGGGAAACTCGTTTTAACAAGAAAAGTGAACAATTTTTGACGCGAAAAAGAGCAAGAACTTGTTTGAATCATTGAACTTTTATCGGGTTTGGCGCGGAAAGGTGTGTTTGAGAATAAACACCTTAATCGCATTTTGGTGGGAAGAAGAAATGTAACGATTCCGAATGAAGTTATTTTTCTGACTTAAAATTAATAATTTGAACAAAATTCACTTTTCCAGCCTTTCTACGCTGTAAAATGTAACACCGACCTTGTCCTCATCCGCATCCTAGCCTCACTCGGAGTAGGATTCGATTGTGCAAGTCGCGAAGAAATCGACATCGTAAGCAATTTTTTTACCATCTAAAAAGCCCCAAAATGATATTTTGGACCTAATTAGGCCCAAACCTTAGGTTATGGACATGGGTGTGACACCGGATCGTATCATCTATGCAAATCCATGCAAGACTCGATCATTCATAACACATGCTAAGGAAAGAAATGTCACGATGATGACATTTGACAATGCTGAGGAACTAGAAAAAGTGGCAAGACTGCATCCAGATGCTGAGTAAGCTTTTTACTGTTTTGCCCTCAACATTCAGGGAGACCTGTCTCTATTTTTTTTTCAGAATGATCCTGCGCATCGCTGTGTCGGACCCAACTGCCACTTGTCCTCTGAACCTGAAGTTTGGAGCAAATCCAGTAAAAGAAGCGCCACAGCTACTCGTTCAAGCAAAGCAGCTGGGAGTTGAAGTCGTCGGAATCAGGTAGATAAATTTTGAGCTCAGAGGGTAAAGCGGTTAAGATAAGTAAAACATATGAAGAGGCGTTGAAAAAGAGGAGAGAAAGGGGATGGGGAGGGAAGAAAGGTGCGCTTTTGTTTTGTGACAATAGTGAGTGCGGGAAAAAATCAAATTTTTCTCAAAAGTCAGTATCAATAGGAAACCGAAGTCTTCGTCAACTGATTATGTGAGGTAGACCACTCCTTGTCATTTGGTTACTGTAGTCGCAATAGGAATTTTTGTCATTCGGTTATTGCAGTTGCAACTGGAATCTTCGTCATTTGGTTGCTGTAGTTGCAACTAGAATCCTTGTTCTAGCTGCTGTAGTTGCTACTATCCTTGTTCTAGCTACTTTAGTTGCAGCTATAATCTTTGTCATTTGGTTACTGTAGCTGCAACTAGAGTCTTTGTCCTCTGGTTGCTGTAGTTGCAACTGGAGTCTATATATCTGGTTGCTGTAGCCGCAACTAGAGTATCTGGTTGCTGTAGTTGCAACTAGAATCTCCTCATCTGGTTACTGTACTTGCAACTAGAATCTTTCTCATCTGGTTACTGTAGCTGCAACTAGAATCTTTGTCCTCTGGTTGCTGTAGTTGCAACTGGAATCTATATCATCTGGTTGCTGTAGCCGCAACTAGAATCTCCATCTGGCTAGTATAGTTGCAATTAGAATCTCTGTCTTCTGGTTACTGTAGCATACTTGACTTATCTGGATACTGTAGCGTACTGCTTCTTTGAGCGCATCCTTATTTTGATCAAAAATAAATTCTTCGGTAAACACTATCAGTTGCAGTTTCCACGTCGGCTCTGGCTGTAATGATCCGACTGCCTATCGCGAAGCCGTAGCCCATGCAAGAAATCTCATGGACATCGGAGAAGGACTGGGCTTCTGCATGAAAATTCTTGATATGGGTGGTGGATACCCTGGAGCTGCTCATCATACTTCGTTCCAGAGTGTGGGTCACAGAGTAAAAAAAAACCAACTGGGAAAATTTCTGAATTTTTTGCTCTCAGATTGCAGCCGTAATTCGCTCAGCAGTGGATGAATTTTTCCCGGATAATTTGGGCGTGAGGCTGATTGCTGAGCCAGGAAGGTGAGAAATATACTGCCATATTTTGGGGGGGAATTTTGGGGGGGGGGGGGCAGGCGTTATGGAGCAAAGCTACGCCGCATTCCCCTGCGGTATATCCTGAGGGGCATTTGCGTTGCGTCCCCTTTAATTGCAGCCGCAGGAGTAGCGCTGCCCCTGACAGCGGATCAAGCCGTTCCCTATTACTACAGCCTGATATGTTCAAATAAATAGATGAATCTTAGGGATAAATCAAAGGCTGACTATGGGATGATTCAATGCTGGATTTGGGTTAAAAGAGTTCAAGAGAAGTGAAACACGAGTATCAACAAAGAAAAAGAATAGAGATTTTCCGTCAATGACTTTCCAAGAGAAGATAACTTCCTTATCTTTTACTTTTTCTTGTCTTGCTTTGCAGACACTTCTTCCTCATATTCTATATAAGGAAGAAGTCTTGAAATGCGTTTATCATCCACATTCTGGTGTTTTTATCTATGAAGAATAAGGAGAATGGCTCAATCCGCTGGGTAACGCTAGCTCCTGTGCAGCTGCAATTAGGAGCGACGCAACGCAAAGGGTCCTCAGGATATACCGCAGGCGAATGCGGCGTAGCTTTGCTCCATAACGCCACGCCGCCCATGTTTTGTAAGGGGGAGGGAGGGGGGCGGTGTAAGCGACTTGTGGCCTTTTTCGCAATGCAAAGATCTTGCTTAGTCTACCTAGTGATTTTTTCCCTCCATCCTCCCTCATCCTCCCAATTTCGCTCAAAACCATAGGAACTGTAGACTGGAATCTTTTTTAAAAAACGAGAATAATTGAATTCCAGGTTCTTCGCAGCTGCGCCATTCACACTTGTCTGCAATGTCATCCATGCAACTGAAGTATCTGCCGAAAAAATTACAAAGAAATGTAAGTTCAATTTAATTCCGAGAAGATCCTCCTCTTTACAATGAAATTTCCGGGTTCAGCTGAAGATTCCGAACATCGCGGCTACATGTATTACATCAATGATGGTGTATACGGCTCTTTTAATTGTATCCTTTTCGACCATGTTCACCCTGAAGGGACACCACTCTTTGCAAGTTTTTACCGCTTGAAATTTTTCAGATGGGAAAATAGTTTCTAAATTTTTAAGGACGAGATAGCAGAAGAGTACCCGACCACCATCTGGGGTCCCACATGTGACAGTTTGGACAAAGTCGAAGATAATAAACACATGCGTCGACTCCGCATCGGCGATTGGATAATGTACCCAAATATGGGGGCTTACACTTGCTCGGCATCCACTACTTTTAATGGATTCCAAAGACCAACAGCTATGTATGTTATTGGGAGAGAGAACTGGTAAGTGTAGTTAGTGAATGTAATACCGTGAATGAATTGTAATGCATCAAATTTCAGGGCAAAAATTTCTTCTTCGCTCTACGTTTAACGCGATGACCACGAGCTGAATAAACTCTATTACCAATTACGAACAAAATTTCATATATTGATATGTAGATTATTTTAATAACGCCTGTTAACGCATGATAACATAAGAAGAATACAACAAAGATGAGTAGTTGGATTGAATTGGTGATAAATCTCTTTGCTTCCAATTATTGCTTGAATGCTTATTATGGTACAAACGATTTCTCACTAACAATAAGAAATAAATCATCTACTTATTTTCTAGCTTTATTCCAAGCAAGTATATCTTTTCGCATGGTGAAAACATGAAAGTGTTTGTGGAGTCTGTTTTTGGAGCGTAATGAAAGAATATTACCGCTCTTAGTGTTTTGAGGTTACAACATGCATACAATAATGATATCGTACCAAGCACTTGATCAGGATAAAGGGATGTGGAGAGTCCAGAGTCTATATATTGCTATCTCAGGCTATAAAAGGCAATATTGTTTGTTCTGGAGAGAGAGGGAGTTGTGTGAGCTTTATCTTCGAATTTAGCATGAATGGGGAACAAAATATTTATGGACCTAAACCGTTAATCGTTAAATTTCATAGATGCTACCTCCTTTATGCGTGGCATAGTCACTCTAATGTGTTTAGCGTAATGGAACAAAAAGGAAAAAAAGGGTGGCTTTTGTTGCCCTACAAAATGCGTACATCTGTTTAGCCGGAATCACCAGAGATTACCATGTTGTACAGGGCGAAGAAAAACGAAGAAGTCACCAACCTTGTTTGATTTTTTTAGTCACCCCCTGTTTAGAAAAGGTTCAGACTCAGGAAAGAGAGTTTCAAAACATATTCAAAGATTGTTCAGCGTCAAAAAAGTTGGGAACCTCATATTTAGACGCAGTTTGGGAAATGTGTTGGAGTTACTTGTTATAGTAATCAATATTGAATCTTTCCATAATGCTCGCCAGTCCCAATATCATCTCTAATGAGTACAGATCTTGTAGGAAAAATACAAGTGCTTTTCTTTCTAAGATCTTGGAACAGTTCTACATTAGATAGGGAAGAAAACTTCAACAGCAACAGATATGTCATCAAATGGTAACAACAAATTTTACAGGTGAGATTTTCTACGTCTTAGAGAGGGAGGAACTTCTGCCAAGCACCACCATTCAAGTCTGAATCATTTGATCACGAGTGCTCCACCCAGTGCTTCTGCCGGCTTCAAATGTTCTGCATTCAGATCGGACGTAGTTATGACCAGAAAAGCTAGATGTGCTTGAAAAACACCGACTTTACTAAGGATCTTAAAAATGTATTCTAAACATGTAGCAATAGTAGTAAGAACTACTTTTTTGCAATACTTATCTTTGTGAGACGATAACCATATATCTTGATGTTGGAATCTTCCTCAAGATATGCTCTCAAGGTGATTTCGACCTCAATGTTTGTTGACAAATACGACCACAGGTGGCACACTAAGACTCTGCCACCTAATCAAACTTATTAGGGTGTTAATAAAATAATTTTTCATCGTTACTATTTTGCCAGTGATGACATAAAAGCGTAAAAACCTATCAATCGATAGAGCCATGCCAAACCTGCAAGGCGACATTCCAAGAATCGCAAAAGGTTTGCTCCAGATGAGTTTGGAAGAAGAATCTAGAAAATTTGAAATACACAAAAATCGGAACTTTGTTCAAATAGACCATACGTGCCTCTATTATCAAGCGTATAGGGTGTCCCACAAAAGTGTGCACACTGTTTGATCGTGAATAACTCGCTTGTTTCGTTGTCTCTCCCGACCAGTAGGTGCCACTTTGTAGAGCGAGGTTCCTTAGATTTATATTGTAAAGCGAAACTCCAATCTCTTTTCGCTACTGTATGATTATGGTATTGACTTTTAGCACACAGAGCCATTGCGAAATAGGACGTTCAATAAGAGAAATTCCAAAAAACTATGCAAATTTGTGACGCAAAGTTTTGTAAGCATGCTGATTTCAATATGCAACTTCTTACGAAAATTTGAACCTTTTCAGGGCTGTAATTACATTTTTAAAGAACATTGAAAGGGCGGTTGTTAGCATGACCGTGGTGTGCAAATTCCATATCTGCAATCAGCGTCTCTAACTAGCCTAGTATCCGAGTTTCTGGCTTTTTTGGTTCCCTCTCCGGGGCGAAATGCGACTCTTACGGCCTAAAACATTCTTCAAAGTTCCTACCGTAATCTACAGTAACGAAGGGAGGTCTGAGTTTCCTTCATACTGCACATCTAAGTTGAGCCTTGCTCTATAGAGTGGTACCCGAAGACGGCGATAGAAATCGGAGCAAGCGAGTTATTAACGATCAAACAGAGTGCGCACGTGTTTTTGGGACACCATATACTATCTACATCAGATACATATATGTGTACATTTGCCGCATTTTGCGACACAAAGCTAGGAAATAAAAATGAAAATACAAAAATTCATCTCCTTGAGGTTTTAACTCAGAATCTGGTATTCTCTAAAATTAACGCTTGCGAGGGAAGGCTGACTTCAAATGCCTTTTTTTTTACCACAGCAACATAGCAATTCTTTTGCTAAAACATGTCGATCCTTATCTTTTTGACTTCGAACAATGGAAGAAATGCATTAAGTGCATAAATAAATAGGTTGTCCGATTTATAACACCAGCGCGTCACACCCGCTTCACGGAGGTTCGCACTGGCTTCCTATCCGTATGCCTTTCTCATGTTCGCATGAGAATGGCTTTGAATCACCACGCGATGCTGAGCATCACAAATGAATCGTAAACAACTGTTCATACATGAAGCATTTCTTAGTAAGATCGGTTATTTGAGAAAAAAAACTTTGTTGCAAGGAAACAAATGCGAATTTAAACGGACTACTGAATTTATTTTAGCTTGCTAATCTTCATAAGGATAATAGTCACCTTGGGCTACATTTCAGTGCAAAAATCTTTTCAGTTTTCTTAAATAAAACCTTGCCGAATCGACTATCTATGCGTTCATCACTTTTTCATTGTTTTCGCAAAGCAAACTTTTTTAGCACTTTTTGGGCTAGAATTCATGGCGCGCAGAGTTACTTGTCAGGCAAATCATAACTTTGCAAAAAGTTGAATTAGCGACCCAGTTTTGCGTGCCAAAAGGTGCGTGGACCCGTTTGACGCGCAAATTTTGAGGGACCCCCTTATCGAACCGGCTCGTCCTTATGCATGGTGGGCCTAAACGCTAGCATGGTATGTTATGCAAAATTGCAGCCCGATAGCTTACTAGTTGCAGCTTCCTTTATAAATTTCGTGACAGACAGATTTTCACAAAGATAGACAGACACACACAGAGAAAAACAGGCGGCCTTAGCGCGTTATTATAGTAGGATTTTTGAGCAAGTTGAAAGCTTATAGAATCTTCGTTAACCAAAATCCGATCTTTAAATGTCTAAAATCTCCACCACGCTTGCTTTGCTCTCGACTGATATATTTCGTACTTTTTTTGCACTCTCTGTCGCGGCAAGATATGAAACACTTACTACTTTTGCACTAACTAATTGTTAGTAGAATTTGTCAAATCTTTGCTTGTGTGATTCGATACCATTCCACCATGCTGCAGAGTACCTTACTAACCGCGAGTGTTACATTACAAAGGCGATCTTTACTTGCTAGAAATTTGATATCCTCTCATAAGATAAATGTCTGACTATTCGTACCGACTGTTTCATTGCGTTGGCCCTCGCACCTCTCGAGTTGCGCCATGGTCTGCGGCGTGCACGAACAGTACCCAAACCGAACTGTTTTGAACCACTGGTGTTAATTATCCATTTTAAACTCTTTAATCAAAGGCATCCCTTTCCATCTCTGATCTGACTCGAAGCGGTGTGAACTACATGTAAGATTGGCTAATAAATAGCTTAGATCGCTTTTGCGGCTCCTACAAAGGCTGCAGATAAATTTCTGTCCAGTGTTTGGTATCTCTGTATAAAGCAAAAGACTCTTTTGCCGAGAAATGGAATGAACAGCACATCACCTTGACAACGGCCATATTTTGCGTGCAATATCGTTGCCGCTTGGCATAGAAATAATTGTTCACTTACGGTTGTTTCATGCTGTTGTTGTGAACGTGAATCTGCGTAGATTTATTTTGCATACAACTAAAGTTATACAATAGTAATTAAAAACCTTCATTTATCAAACACAGGCATAACATCTGCAACGATAAACACCGGGTACACTGAGTATGCATTCGCCGCCACCGCAACGCTGAAATAAGACCCGTAGGGTCGCTAGTAATGATAAAATCCATGTTCAATGTCTATCTGTTTTCAAACACTTATTTGTCTTTGCATCTTGTCAAGTGCTAATTTCGATTCCAGGTGTCAAAAAAATGCTTAGCGTTTAATACGGTAGTGTGCCCAGTTTGCTCATTTGCAACGAAGAGTATGAGCTTACTTTCGCAAATAATTATCTCCAGCGGTTGCATAACCATACAGAAGCTCTTACCAAGATTTTCGCCATAAAAACCGTCGCCATAAGTAGTCACTCTCACAAAACGGAAATCTCCACTACTGAGAAACAAATATTAATTGATACAAAGGTCGCTCAGCACAATCATGAAACCGTGAGTAAAGCTCCTTACTAGGTTTAAATGCAAACATTGGAGCAAATCTGAATGGCTTTCGGAAGATGTCATGTTTATGGCATTTCAAAAGGTCTATTCATCGCTATCGCCGCATCCGCGGTTCGTGTGCAAAACACCCGCTTCATGACTGGAAAGCTTGTCCCCATTTTTGTAAGAGCTGGCATTCTTGCAAATGATGAGCGAAAGACCGGACAATGTGATTTACAGGCAGGGCATAACCTACAGTTCCAACAATGGGGGGATGGCACCAAGTCTACAGAGGTTTATCTGCGCTTGTCAGTGTTCGCTTCTTTGCAATCACGGCTTCTAATAAAGAGAGTCTTCGAGAAATTTGGAAAATTATTTTTGGACTTTTTTCACTTCCTACACGGCGCACATTGCGAGCTCTCAATTTGACGTGCCATAACTTTCTAAAATATCTATATCTTCCAATGCGTTAAAAAACTCTTAGAGGTAGCAAACTTAATACAGCGTACATTCTCGAACACCCATATCACCAATGGGCAGAAAAATATGGATTGAGAAGCAAAAAAAGTTTTTTCCTGACTTGTGTTCAACTGGTCACTCCCTTCAATATTTGTTAATGTAAATGATAAGTAGCCTACCTTGTAGCCGTAAGTGAATAGTATTAGGTTGTTGCAAAAATAATGCCCGTTTTTCTAGGCGTATATTCCAAACGACTTTTCTCCATCAGGCTTTCTTTTTGATGCATATTCTGCACATCATTGGAAAGCTTTCTTCATGTACTTTCTAACGGTGGTAAAATTAAGCTTTTATCTCATCTGTAAGATTTTCACCATTTTCATCAGCATTTTGCACAGCCGCGCTCAAAATCGAAATTTCATTGCTCCAACTTTCTTGGCCACAATTCAGGCGCAAATAAACGAATACTTCTGAAAACATGGCTACTGTATATGATAAATATTGTTTACTCATTGCATGTTTAAATAAGTTTTTCGAATATACCTGAACTGACAAAACGAGCTTCAGAAAAGATACTCGCTGCCTGGAACTCTATGGGTTCGAATTTTTTCCTGATTAGGGCAATCGCTGAAATTTCGCTCATTTCTGGAGGCTTAAAGTCAGGACATCTTATCTACACTTCATGCAAAAAAAACGTGGCTATTCAGTGCATGAAGAATTCCAATTTTCATAGTTTGGGACTTCCAAGCCTATCACAAATAGGCTTAAAAAAGTGAACAATTTTGGATTTCTATCTTTTTTTATTTCGCATAACTTCTTCGCTAAAGTTCTTTTTATACAAGCGTATACTACTGGGTTGCGTCTACAAAATAAGCTGAATAGCAGCCATGACAACAAAGCTTGAAGGAATTTGTAATTTTTTAAAAACGAGGTTTTCAAAAGCAAAACTTTTGGTTTCCTTCCTGTTTGCGTTATCAGTATATGCAGGTGCGCCTTAGATTACGAAAGGTTTACTGCATTTGATGGTCTTGATTGCGTTCAAAAATATGAGACCTGAACGAAGTTATAGCTTTTCAAAGTGAAATTTTGCAAAACGGATTATTTTTGCAACAACCTAATACAAACAAAGCTGGAAAAGGCTGGAACGAAAAGGATTTGCAGAAAGAAAAAATTTAAAAAGCAGAGTTTTTACTTTTCTTTAACATTTTCCATAGTCTCCAAAGTCCAAATTATGGAATTATTGATTTTCTGCACAATGAACTACTCAAAATTTCTGCAAAAAACTGTAAAAAGGAGCTCCTAACCTTACGCTTACAGAAATAAGCAGAGTTTGGCAATTGCTTTCTCGAGTACAAATTCATGAACCGTAGAATGAATACAATGACTACCCATGTTAAGGTGTCGATATTTCAGCTTAGATGACTTCAGAATATATGGCTAACTATGCGTAATGTAGACAATTTCTATTACATATAAAAGCATTTTTGAAAGAATGTCTTCATTCGCGCTTGAATCGACCGAAACGTAAATGCAATGAAATTTTGGATTCGAGTGCGGTTGTTTGAAGCTCTATAAATTTGGCGAGAAGGCTAAAAGCCCGTTTCAACCAATATTGAATAGAGCATGAAAAGGGCTTTTGATGGTGCGCTAAACTTTTCCAAAGCAGAAGAGTTGATGGAAAAAAGTTGTTTTGAAACAAGTGGTAGAAAAACGCGCATTACTTTTACACTAACCTAATAATTTAAAAAGCAAATCAACACAGGAGTTTTAGACTGGCTTTTCAAAATCTGATTGTGAAGTTTGCATTCTTTATACTGTTTCTTTAATGACTTAAACCAAATCTAACGTAACAGCTGTATTTTCAATGCTTTTCAAAAACATATAAAAACGATTATATCGTTTAGAAACCTTTGGAACGTGCAAATGACTGAGCAGTAAAGTCAGCATGCGTGAAAAGTTGCCACACAATTTTCCAAAGTTGTTGAACTTTTTTTTGAAACGCGCTGTTCACAATTGTGCTGCACCCCAAGCTTCCTAATCAGGGTTAAGCGTGTGATGCGACCGTACAACGGGGCCGTAAAGGGCACCGGCGGTGGGGGGGGGGGGTCGTAAGAGAGGGTGGTCAGAATTAAAAAAGTGTGGAATGTAGGAAATAAGCTTCTCAATCGCAAACATTCTCTACTCTTCAGAAACAGCATTTTTCTCCTTGCAAAAAAGGTGTCGCAGACGGAGATAGGGACGGGATCGAACTTGCTGGCCACAAGTATGACCGAAGATTCCGAAGACACTTTCAGAACCTCAAACACTAGGCATGTATGAGGACAACAATGTTAAATGCACCAATTGGCCTAGAAATCCTGGTTCCAAAGCTTCACTCAAAGGCAGTGTCCCGGCAGATGCAGCTCCACCTTTTTGCATGTTTTAGGCGTTTTCGCCACGTAGAATCCGAATTTGAGCTTTGAACGGGCTGAAAAGGCCGATTCTGGGGCGTTTTCTTAATTCCAGAAAAGCAGCTTGGACGAGATTTTTAATGGAAAGTTGGGGGAGGTCCTCAGACGAAGATCCTGCCGCCTGTAATTCTTGCTTTGAAGAGCATGCATCATGGGGGAGAGCGCTCGTGGGGTCCCGCGCCGAACAGGCGGGAAGGCCGTCCAAGCGCGCGCCAGTTGGGGTTGCGCGCGCCGGTTCAAGGGCCATTTTCTCCGTCCAGGGGGAACATCACCCAGCCGGAGTGCGCCTGGAGGTCGACGGGGTGACCAGAAACCCCACCACATGTATATCCCTCAGGACCCGAATCTGCCGGGACACTGCCTTTAAGTCTCACACTCTCGACAAAAGCGCTCATCTCTACCAGCGATGACCATCGATAATTTTTGAAACTTTTTTTGTTGCGTCTTTCAAGGGCCCATACACTTTACCTGTACTTTGGAGAAGCTCTGCTACAAACGTGCAAAATCTGGTTATATTTCAGAGCCTGTGGATTTTTATAAATATTATATGTGGCAACAAAAAATGAAAAAAGGGAGTCTTATCTGGGTCGCATCTGAATTTTTTCGCCGCTGTGGAGGCCTGCTCGCTGCAGTTTTGCTGTATTACGAGCCATCCTCCTACTTTCTGTCGTAGAATTTAGTTGTTTCAAAATTTCCTGGCTGAGTTACAAAAAATCAAGCTTAGAAATCCCAGTTTTTGTTTTTTTGGATCGCATCTAAACTTGCGAGAGTCGCATCTATATTTTTTTCGAGCTCACTGCTCCTCAAGGGCTGAAACTTCTTCTATGGATAGCCTGGGCACAATGCTACAGAACTTGTTCATTGCAGTCTCTCGGTCTTTCCCTGACCTTAGTTACGAATTTTTAAATTACCGTGCTCATACACGTTTTTAGCATCGTTCTGAAAGGCGCTAAAACGGTTTTTTTCGCAGGCAAATCCGTACAATAGGTAGAAAGTAAGCTTTTTAGTCGAAGACAATTTTTACGCTTAAAAGATGTCGTTTTTTTTCTGCAAAAAATATCGTCGCGTACGGGGATAGAACACGGAACTGTCATTTAAGTCTAAAACTTTCTAATTTCCAGAACCATAGTCTATATCTTTCGGTACTATTGGACCATGAAAGGATATGCCGAACATTCATAAACAGCAGCAAAGTTTATTAACCTTCACTAGAAAAGAAGTTATTAGTCATATATAATGACTAAAGTGAACTGTTCCGCAATGCTGAATTTTCCTTGGTTGTTATTTCATTTCATTTTCTATAGGTAGAGTACAGCTTGAAACCATTCAAATCCTAACCGATGTTCTGCTTTGTCAGATGATGTCCTTTCCATTCATATTTTCCCACAATAACCATAGCCAATTTGTAAAATTTTACTACTTAATCAATCTATGTAGAATCGTTTTTTGAGTGGTGAAGCATTACTTGCATTATCTCCCAATCTGTAAGTAGTTATCTTTCTCTGACCTATAATTTTGATTGAGGTCCATTGGCAGGCATCTTTTGAGATTGACATTCGTTTATGCAGGTTACCTCAAAAGTAAGTGGAAGGGAGGAGAACTAGGGGGGGGGGGAGCAGGGGGTCGTAAGGATGGGTACCCTCAGGGGGGAGGGGTCGTAAATGAGGGTCCCGGATCGCATCAGCACGCTTGACCCTGTTTCTAACGTAGTTCTACAGCAATGAAGGGGAATTGGTTACGCGCCCATCCTGCAAATCTAAAATGGATATAACGTAATTTAAGAACATCTCTACAAGCTGCTATTGAGAAGCCTGAAAACTTTTCCGCTCTCAATTTCAGATAACGACTTTTTAAGAGACACTGTCTTACCAATCGTTCTAACGCACCCAGCATAAGAAACGTTGCCCTTTTTTTGCTAAAAACATTTTGCTTACAAATCAAAGACAACAAAATGCACAATTGGGTCTTGTCACGAAATGATGTCACACGTCGAGCGTTTGCGAAGTGAACGTGCGTCATATTTGGCCTCCTCAGCAATTATTGAGACTCGCACCAGCCGGCGCCTTGCTAAACAAATAAGTTTTTCAGGAGACATCTGCAACAATATACCTCTCATTATTCGTCAAAAAAGTCACTGCACTCCAGCGGGCTGCGCCACAGTGCGCTTCAGTGCGTCGGAGTGCGATAGAGTGTGTCGGAGAGCAGCGGAGTGCGACGCATACCGCTAGAGTGCGCCGCTGTCGCATCGTTATATCTCGCTTCAGAATGAACTATTCTCCAAGGATACTGTTCGATTTAGCTCGGCGAGGCGCATCATCTAGTCTGTGGAAATGTCATAACCTATCGAAGTACGGTAGGTATACGGTCGACAGTAGGTTTTCGCTCAATTTTGCAGGTTTTTATTTGATTGGATATGCAGTTTGCTGATAACAATATTGCCATTGATTTGCTGCTGATGGCACATTGTAGGGATATCGTAGGAGTAAGATATGGTAAATCACTTTGATCGAATTTGTTTTAAAATCAGCTCAAGGTTCTATACCGCTCACAGAATGTGCAAAATTTCCGCGGACGTCGCGGAAGTGTGGGAATTCCGCGGAATCACGGGAATCACGCAAACTAGCAACGCTATGACTTCCTTCGAAAAGAGTGTATTCTGAATCCGGAAGCAGCGTTGTACTGTTCCTGTATATGATGCGCTGAAAATTGGCCGTCGACTTCTTTACAAAGGAAAGAGAAGAGCTGGTAAATTCTGTAAAAATCGCGTCGTATCTAACTTATTTAACAAACAAACTCAATTTTACTCGTCATAACCCTGAAATACGAAGCTGATGGTGCAGATATAAGTTTTGTAATCAGCAGGTTAAATAACGTTCATGAGCAAGTTTTCCGAGATGTCGTTATTTCATTTTCTCGTTTTACTCTCTGGAAGCTCGTCAATAAATTTTTGTCAAAATGTTGATGCTCTTAAATTGTAAGGAAACTTCGCTTGTAGAAGTTTCCGAACACACCTTTACGAAAATCGTGGTCTTTGAGGATCAGGATCTTTTTGGTGAGGTGACTGTGACTGAATCACGAAAGTGCGTAACTTTGCCCGCACTTCTCGCGTATCTGTCAAAAAATTTGCCCGCTTGCTTTCTAAGTCAAAGTTAATTTATTTTTGCATTGGACGATAGGTGTTTCTTTTAACCATGAAGTTGCACGTATGGTGCATTGTCTCTTTTGGAGCTGTTGGAATCTTATATATAAAGATGAATGTCTGATTGCCTGTCTGTATGTCTGTCTGTCTGTCTGTACGTATGTTCCGAATAGAAAATTCCATTTCTGAACCGATCCGGACCAAACTTGGCACACATACACTTCGGGCCCCGGCGGGTGTCATAGGCTACTTTTTGTCATCAATCGATATCGATTTTATCGATTTTTTGTAAACTTTGACTTGCGGGGCTGGGTGTTTGCACAGGGGGTAATCGAGCATGCTGATTACGAATACAATATTAGGTTTTGGAATCATCCTAGTTTTGTCGATTTTATCGATTTTTATGCAAAGTTTGAGCTAGGGGGCTGGGAGTTGGCGCAGACGGGTAGGACTAGCTGGCTAGATTAGCTGGCTTACCCGGCTCCGCCGTATGTTCCGAATAGAAAATTCCATTTCTTAACCGATCCGGACCAAACTTGGCACACATACACTTTGGGCCCCGGCGGGTGTCACAGTCCACTTTTCGTTATCGATCGATATCGATTTTATCGATTCTTTGCAAAATTTGAGCTACGGGGCTGGGAGTCGGCACAGGGGGGTAATCGAGCATGCTGATCACCCTCGTGGGAGTGATCAGCATGCTCGATTATACCCCTCTGCCAAATTCCAGCCCCCTAGCTCAAACTTTGCATAAAAATCGATAAAATCGATAAAACTAGGATGATTACAAAACCTAATATTGTATTCGTAATCAGCATGCTCGATTACCCCCCTGTGCAAACATCCAGCCCCGCAGGTCAAACTTTACAAAAAATCGATAAAATCGATATCGATTGATGACAAAAACTAGCCTATGACACCCGCCGGGCCCGAAGTGTATGTGCGCCAAGTTTGGTCCGGATCGGTTCAGAAATGGAATTTTCTATTCGGAACATACGTACAGACAGACAGACAGACATACAGACAGGCAATGAGACATTCAGCTTTATATATAAGATTCCAACAGCCCCAAAAGAGAAAATGCACTATACGACTTCATGGTTAAAAAAAACACCTATCGTCCAATGCGAAAATAAATTTTACATCGCAACAGCTCCAAAGGAGTAAGCTGCCAGCAAGCGAGCCTTAGGCTGGCACGGGGTTTGACGCGCGCGCCTTCACCCCCGCAGCTGGTTAAGTATTCTTTGGCTAAGTTCTTACTTGATTCCCATGTTCTGAAACTGTTCCCACACAGTTCCCGCACTGTGCTGGAACTGTTCCGGCTGCATGCGCTGCAACCGCCTCGCACGCGTTTTGAACGGCTAGAGGTAGAGAATTTTGACCGCTCTCAACGGTATCTCTTTCAAATTCGTCTCATCTTGGTCTTATTCCTCTACCCCGCTTCTCCTGGTGGTGAAAAAAGCTGTGAACTTAAAGCGCGGTTGAGGAACGAACTCTGTTCTTTTCTACTTATCCAGAACAATCACACGCAAGAGAACGTTATTCTCTTTTCAACTCCGCTTCAATGCAGCTTTTCTCATAAATAGGAGAAGCGGAGTAGAAGAGAGAGTGACGAAACGATATGGAAAAAGGAAAGGGGCTGAGAACGCCCAAAACGAAACTCAGTAAAGACAGAAGACAAGTCACACTTCATTTCATTTCAGAATTGCGCTCGTAATCCCTAATTCGTGGCAGATGGCTACGGAAACTACGCAGCGGCTTCCTGGAAAAAATGAAGTAGTTTTGAGCAAAAATACCGATGAGAGAATGGACGAGCACAAGAACACACGTTTTGTCGCATACCCAGAGCAGAAAAGCGCTCATTCTTTAACCGCACTTCGAGTTCGAAGTCCTGCTGATTAAAAAGGGAAGAGGGATCGAGAAATAAGTCCAAAATGAGACGAATCTGGAAGAAAACCTTGAGAACGGTCAACGTTCTCCAACTTCCGCCGTTCAAAACGGTGCGCGCGGCTGCAGCGCATGCAGCATAGTTCCGAAACAGTTCCAACACAGTGCGAGAACAGTTCCAGAACATGAGAATCAGTTTGAACTCAACCTTAGAGATGGCGTTACGTCGCACACAATCGAGACGTAAAGTTACACCGCAACTCTGCGTCCTAATTTCGGCAGGCGTCCAAATTTAGGATCGAGGACTTCTGGAATAAACCGTTTTCGACATTTTCGTAGCCTGCAAGCTGCTTTTTGGGAATCAGCGGGAAGGACAGTTTAGGTGAGCGGAAAAAATTTGCTCGATTTCTGCCCGGACGCTGCCTCTAAGATTAACAGGAATAGCGTTCTTAATATTCCTCTTCTAAAAGCTGAGATGTTGACAAAACATTACCTTGACTTATCAAAAGCCAGATTCCCTCAACTCTTCTTATCAAATCTATCTAGTCAAATCTCTTTCGTATGCCTGCGTTCTCAACTGCCTTTTACGGATACAGGGCACAAGGCTTTCGTACATTCTACCACGCTGCCGAGTGATTGTAATGATAGTATGTAAACATATGAAGCGCAGCGACCAGCAGCTTTAGTTGATGCTAAACTTGCATATATGTAATCTGTAACAAATGAAGAGACATACCGTATTGTGCTTGCAGTGATTCCTGCACTTCCACGTAGCATACCACATTTTTTCTTTGTCGCCTTCTTTATACGTGCCACACTGTTTACCGACATTCCAACTTTGTGTCATCACGCTGATCGTCAGACAAAGTAGCAACATGACGACAACGACATTCCCCGTTTTTGTCATCACTGAAGTTCAGGGACAACGACTGTGCCTGTTTTTGTCATCACTAAAGTTCAACTTTATACAAAGATCCTATGATAATTCCAGCGCTATAGTAAAATCTCTATTCCCGTGGTTTTCTGTCAACACTGCGACGACATTGCGAAAAAGGGGAACGTCTGATAGCTCATATACCCTACAATCAGAATGGAAAGAATCATTTAGTCACTTTCCAGTTCCAGTGGAGTTTGCGCACGTATTCAAGTCATTTGCGCACAACAACACACACCTCAGAGTAGCAACGCTATTTTAGAATAAAATTTGAGTGGCTTCAAGCCTGCTCCTCTGCTAATTTGGCCATGACTTAAATGACTGCCTCAAAATAAAAGACAAGAAAACACTTTAAGCTGCATCCAATGCAGAATTTCTTCCTCTTCTCAAATGCTTACTCCCAGTATGTTCGGTTGGGAGGGTGCTGAGATAATTGCTGGAAACTGCAACATTTCGTTTTCACCAGGTCTAAGTTCCGTTAGTTTTTAAGATTTTTATTCGAGAATTTTGGAAAAGGTTTAGTAGTCAGCAGGTAAGGCAAACCTTCTGCCATTTTTTTTCTTTCCCAGTTATCCTATTAGAATTTTGTTCATTTATTTTCCAAAAGCTTAAATATCGGAGAAATCGCATACCAGTTGTTGTATCGAACACTGCAAAAAATTCAGAATACTGAGGTTTCTAAACTATCGTTATTGACTAACCTTACATAGTAAATGAGCGACTTTAGCTTTAAAATTGAAAATCTTGAAGCTTAGGGTACGTTGACGCGACTCGTGAAATTAAGAAATATTGCAATTTTTCCCTTACATTTCGATTTTCTTGTCAAGAAGAAATCTTACAAGGAAAGCTTGTTTAGTCGGTGACCTTTCCAAATGAGATATATACCGTATTAAAGGGCATAAAACGCTGACTCCAAATCTGCCTTCCTTATTTGCAGAGCATTTACGCATGAGAAGTTATGAGCGTTTTCTAAAGCCAAAGATTGAACGCATTTTGGATAAAATAAGTTACTAACTGTTACTAGCCCTCAAATAATGCAACCAAGTGTGATATATTATTTTTTATTTGAGAGTATTTTTTGAATGAAGTTCTCTGATGATTATCACTGCTAAATTAAAGTACTAGAAAAAGTATTACGGCTATTTTTGTGCTACCTGCACAATCAATTTTTTGCCCCAATAAGCGCTCATAACTTCTCCTCCAAAAACGCTCTGCAGATAAGAAAGGTAGATTTGGAATCAGCAAATTATGCCCGTTAATATGGTATACATACCATCTAAAACGGCCACTTACTTAACAAGCATTTCTTGTTAGAGTGAAGAAAAAAGCTGCATCAAATTGATTTACAGGGAGGTGTTCAATCAAAGTTGTCTCTCTAGTTGGAATATACAGCATATTGAAGGGCATGAAATGCCGATTCCAGAACTGTCTCTCTTATCTGCAGAACGTTTATGGACGATTAGCTGTGAGTGCTTATTAGGGCAAAAATTTGATTGTGCAAGTAGAATAGAACAAAGCACATTCGATTTGGGCTTTAAGAAACGCTCATACGTCCATAAATGTTCTGCAGATACGAAAGGCAGATTTGGAATCAGATTTTATGCCCTTCAATATTTTATACATCCCATTCAAAAAAGCCGCTTCGATTAAACAAGCTCCCCTCTTTACCGTTATTTCCTAGCAGGTTGAAATGGTGGTGAAATTTGATTACTTTAAAAAATTTATATTTTGAGGATACTAAATGAGAAGCCCTGGAGCTACAAAATTGCCTTAGTTTTGAGAAGGTTTGATCTGTCTGCGGACTATCAAGGCTCCGTCAAAAGTTTCAACAAAAATTCTAAAATCTAGCCAAAGTCAGACATAGTGAAAGCAAAAGGTTGTGATATCCAGTAATCATCTCCACACTCTCTCGATCAAATTGCGGACATGGCATTGGAAAGAGGAAGAAATTCTGCATCTGATGCAGCTCAAAGTATTTGTTCATTTCCAGTTTACTGTAGAGGGTCGTTTCAAAAAAGAACTAACTTTTTCGACGACCTAATAATTTTTTTTATCACGTTGATGCGATTGAATAACATACGCGCCTATCTCTGATTATATGCTCTTACAGCTAATTTTATACAAGAATTATGTTTTTTATGTAAGTTTGCTCAAAACCAAAAATTTTATTTCTTTCGGTCTTGCTCACTTTTGCACATACATCTCTACATCTCAAGACAGAGTGTGTTGTGTGAACTTTTTTCAGTGGCAGATATCAATTGAAGGATTTTCCTTTGAGCTGATAATTGAGATAAGGTGGAGGGTAAGTGAACAAGTGTGACAACACTTATCAACAGCCCAGAATTCATTCAAAGGTTTGTGTAATGGATAGCAGGAGCGACCATTCTAACTTGCGCCAAAAGAATGATGTAATTCCTGAGAAGCTAAGATGCGATGATACAAGGCGAATACTGGTGTAAGAAACCGTCGCGCAGCACGACGGTAGGACGGAGGAGGAAAGACGAGGGGCTGGAACATGTTCAGGGAGAGGAGGAAGCAAAGGTGAACGGGCGGATAGTTGTTGGAAAGAGGACATAGTCTTTTTCCATTTTCCAAAATTCGCATACGTTTTCGTACAAGCCCAGTTGAAGTTGAAGTCACCGGAGAAGCCAGCTAGAATATGAATAAAAGTAACCTATTTTATCAATTATAGCGTCTTTAAACGTTGGCTGACCAGACGAGTTTCAGAGAGTAAATGAGCCGATTAGGAAGTGACACGTAAGTAATTTTTCTTGACAATGTGACTTTGAAGTGATTTTAATTTGTCTATTTATGTATTTCGCATAACTCAAACATATAACGACGAAAGCACTTAAAAACATGAACAGTTAACAGAGAAAACAAAACATCAATTGAGTCAGCTCAAGTCCAACTCCAGAAAAGTCAGAATAAAATGGATTAAAGGTAATGTTTCGGCACTGAAAACATTGAGATTTTGATGTGGTCGATTGCTTATCTTCCAACATGAAAGCAGACCACGTCCGGTTGCTCAGCATCTCACCCTGTCGAGAACATTGCCCTTAAACCCCGTGCGCGCAAGCCAATCTCACGCCTGCCCAGACAAGCTCGCGACTTCCCTTCCGTCATCAAAAGCGGCTTGCCGCAATATTATAATCGCAGAGGATCCGCAACAAATCTGCGTCTCTTGTTATGGCGGGAAGTGTTTCACTCATCCGAATTCAAAATGGACGTTTTCGAGAAACGCTGTTTTTTTAACCATCTTAATGCTCTACAAAGTGAATTAGCACATCGGATAGCCTTAGGTAAGCAAAAACCTCCGACTTCGAAGATTTACCATTACCTTCAAGTTTGCTAAGAACATGTATAAATTCCCCCACAATGGTTGGCGGCCTCAACGTGGGTGACGGTGACAATGGGTGACGAACTGCGATGCACAGCCAAGCGTATACTCTGGTAGGGCGTTCCAAGCTGTGAAGGAAGAGCACGACTTTTCGGTTTCGGTCGGATGCCTAGATAAGAGCCGGCAGTCTAGATCCATCGTCTGGTTTTCCGATCGCTAAACGCTTCTTCTCCCCGGTCCATACCCGGGTCAGCAATCGCCCCGTGGAAATCAAGAGTTGGCCTAGAAAGTCTGCTCTTGTAAGGAAACAAGTTTTATTAATTCATCATCAAGAAGATATAAAAAAAACCCCTGTACATTGGATGCCACCTACGGCGCCGACTGTAGCAAGAACGATGTCAGGGTCCTTAGGGCTCCTTTTGGATAGGACAAAAACAACACGTTTGCCCAGACGGCGCTCTAGGAGACTGCCGCATGCTCTGCATTTACAACGACAAGACAGTCTCTACAAATGCCGACCTCCACGCTCTTTTCTGTAAGGAAAGCGCTGATTACGGTAATGCGCTATCGGTTCCTGCACTCTTGCTTTACGAATTTCCAGGGGAAAAAAGTAGTAGCTTTTGTAGCTGAAACCAATGTCAGCGAGGAATGTTCCGTGGTACAACGTTCCCGTCTGGTTTCAGGGAATAAATAGTTTGCCTAGAGTCCGCTCATAGAAGTACCTAGGGAAAGGTGTGCCTATTGATTTCTGGACACTTACGAGTTTTCAACATAAAAAAATGTAAAAGAATAGCTGGTATAGTCGTCCTCACCCCACTAGTCGGTTCGGTGGACGAATTCGAATTTGAGCTGGAGCAGGCCGGTTGCGGCTGAGCGCGGCACCTCAGTCCTCAGTTCAAACCTTCGCCTATTTCTTTCAGTCTATAATATTTATTTTTTGCCTTTTAATTCGTGTATTTTGACAACGTTCTTGAACAAAATTGACATTTTGTTATTGTTAAGCGTCGTTTCTGGCTGCTGTGCTCGGTTTTTGTTTGAGTGGGCTTTGAGAAACGATAAAGATGGCGATTCTGACGTACAATTCACGACTATAGCAGCACTTCTGCACATATTACTTACAAAGAAAAGACTTACAGCAGATGTTTCACAACTGTATCGTTTCTCCATGCTTACCTGTATATAGTGTTGAAGTTATGAGCTTAGCAGAACGAAACAACGCTCGACAACAATAAGATGTTTTATTTTGCTAGCGAACACACCTCACGTTACAAAGATTAACGATCAAATGAGGATAACGATAAAAAAACATGCATAAATTTGAAATGAATGCTGAAATGCCGCGCTTCGCCGCGACCGGCCTGCTCCACTTCAAATTCGAATTCGCCCACCGACAGACTAGTGGGATGAGAACGACTATACCAGGAAATACGGACCATCGAAACCGCCTCGTCCTCCGCTTCTAGAAAATATATAGCATATCTGAAATTCTTCCAAAAAGGCCTGGGTGAAAGGTGTGCCTAATGATTTTTGGAGATTTACGAGTTTTTAGGATAAGAATCTTTAGCTTTTGTATTAGGGTGATCACTAAAAAATGGGACAGCTTGATTTTTGTCAAATTTTGAGTTTTTTATTACGATCAACAACAAGCAGGCTGCAACGTAAATGTCGCTTATATAAGCGACCTTCGCCTATTATTCTGGCAAAGCGTCAACGCTCCTCTCGCACAACCCTGCGCGTGGCGTCGTGAAGAACTCGAACAGGGTTTTTTGAACCTCGCTCATTCTTGCGCTGCCATCTCGCAAAGTTATAGAGCAATTGATATATCGTTCGAAAGAGCTGTTCATGCTCTTTCAAACAGTATATGCAATATACAGAA
The DNA here is from genome assembly GCA_958299035.1 of Cylicocyclus nassatus. Taxonomy (NCBI): domain Eukaryota; kingdom Metazoa; phylum Nematoda; class Chromadorea; order Rhabditida; family Strongylidae; genus Cylicocyclus; species Cylicocyclus nassatus. Next base: position 90,432,091 of record CATQJL010000001.1, on the reverse strand, counting down.
TTTCTTTCTATTTCTGGGTAAAAAAAAGCGAAATACCTGGAAAACCGCGATTTTTTGGCGCAACAAAAAACAGTAAATCAAGTTTCAATCTGTATTTTCCGAAGATAGATAAAATGTGAGGTAAACTGCATATGGATGGATAGAGCGTAAAAAGCTCTTTCAGATGGTACCTATAGAACATGCGTTCACCTGCAAAGCATTGAATAGCACGTATCTTTGTTCTCAAAGCTGCTAATGGCCATATCTCTTGAATTTGAAAGCTTACACCAGCAATCCATCGTGGGTCTGGTGACTGTACCTTCACGCATTGCAGCAGTAGTAATTTGGATGGTTTCGCATGTTTCACTGCGCAGATACTGCTCGAAGTTTATAATTTGTCAAATTGACTATTGCATTTCAGCCACTATAAAAATTATTAGTAATGTAAATGACCTTATATAGGTATTTTCTGAAAGAGAATAATCTGTTCTAACATCTATCAAATTTGGGAAGTTTAATCGTTTTTCTTTTTTGAGAAATCTATATTTATTCTCTAGGTGTCCCATTTTTTAGTGATCACCCTAATAGATGAACGTCTTCTACGCGTGATGGTCACCATTGGAACCGTCTCGTCCTCCGCTTTCAGAAGATATATACTTTGGCAAGGCCCGTTGAGAAAGTACTTAGTGAAAGGTGGGTGTACTCTTGTAATGGGAGTTCTCCGGTGGAAGCTTTTTATCATTGTAAAAAGATGTCTACTTGAGAACTCCCATTATAAGAGTCTCACACACCCTTCACCAAGCACTATTTCTTTGGACCCCAGGCAAAGTATCGTTTTGTTTTCTTGTCACTTTTGTTTTATTTGATTACATTTTAGTCGATAGAACACATTTCTACACTTCGTTAGGTTAGAAAATGTCTCACTGGAGAGTTACCGGTAAGAATGCCGTCGCTAATAGGGCTTATCGTTAGTTCGCAATCTCACATATTAGGTTACAAATGACTCGAGGCTTTGGTTTTGCTTAATGATTGGAAAAGTTGACAAATTCTAATTTTTATATAGGCACTTTCGCATTTGCCTGATATTTGAGAACATTTGAGTTTGTTAGCGGATTTCTTGATAAATTATACTTTCTTCCACGTTCATAACGTCTATATGGGTTTAGAAGGAAACACTTATTTCAGACTTCATTTACTTCAAAATAGGCTAAGAAACACATTCTGAAAAAATCGCAAAATCAAAATATGCAAGAAGGTCAGAAATGATTAGTCCCAGCTCACCCTGCTGCTAGGAGTAAAATGGACTTTCAAGCCCATTTGAAATGGAGGCGAATCCCACCTTGCCCCATCTAAATAGACTTTTCGCGTGATTCTTCCGCAAGCTAGAGCTCATTTAATTTGAATTCTTTTCATTACACCTCTTTGCCTCGCGGTTGAATTCTGGATATTGCGAGCGAAAACAATTCCAACCAGTTTCCACCGCGAACGAATAAAATGGATATTGAAAGTTCACTTTCCTCCATTATGGACTTTCGTGGATAGAAATTCAGAGAGTGGTTGAAACTGCCATAGCAAAGCCGCTAACTCACCGGCTGACAGCTTTGCTTCCTCACAAGTGAAGTGAACTATCCATTCCTTTTGTATTATCTGTTAATTGATCACACAACATGAATCCGATAGGAAGTTGGCTTTTGTCCATCCCTCCACAACAAGGTGTGATCAACTCCCAGTTTTACGTAGCGACTGGGTAGTTCGAAGTGAATGCTTTCTGACCATTACGGTTATTCCAAAAACAATTACCTAATCAAAAGTTTAAAAAGTCTATCAGCATGTCAAATGTCCACAATACTTCGCCTCTATTTGATACTGGGAGTTCGACGGTTCGTCTGTGATGAACGATATAAAAGATCTATAAAGGAAGAATGTCGTTCTACCCTTGGAGTCAAATTCATCACTTTTGGCCGTTGCCAGACGTTTTCGTTGTTTATGCTAACCGCGCATTAGTAACGATGACATGGACCCATTTAGCGTTGACGCTGCTCAATACGGCAATTTACACTGCAAGGGCTGTTTGTAACAGCAAGAAACCAAACAACAACTCGCAATCAAACCTTTCAACGTATCTTATTGATATCGATAAAGTTTTCAACTTTCGCAAATAGTGGTGCCGCAGCCCTCGAATTTTTAGATCTTCGAGGGAATTTCTGGAAAAAACACGGATCTATTACAAGCCAAAAAGCACCTTAAGCACTTGATCTAGGTTTGTTTATCTAATCGGAAGTCACATTCAATATCGAAGTTTCAAATCAGATAAGCGTATCTACAATTTACCTTTCTAGGAACAGAAACAGCTTCTAGCATGCTTAGACAAAACTTTTCTTTCAAGTTTGTTCGAAAGATTAGGTAGCGTATAAATATAATAAATTAAGTTTATCGCTGTATTGAAAGGTTTAGCACCTCGGATTTTATACAATCATTTCTTCATGAACGTTTTCAATGTTTCAGGAACAGATTCAGTTGAAACATCGAAATTGGAGGGTTTTGAGGATTGACGGTCACAAAGTTGTTCATTGAAAGGAAGCCAAAATTTCAAGAAACAATTGCTCACTTAAGTTTTGCGCATTGGCACGTGCATACGCGCGTATGCACGAAATCATTTTGTGGGAGTCATTCTGACACTTACTCATAAAACACGCTAAGGTTTTACACAACCTTCTGTATGTCACTGAAATTTAGCAGGAAATACACATATGAAGTTCTTTTCCACTGTCTTCCGTTGATTCCCCTTTAATACGCCATGCGATTGGTATTTTTGGGGAATCTTCCTTCGTGAGTAGCGTTATAACAGAAGGTGTTCTTTGCCTGAATTCTTGAAAGGATATACAGAGTTTTCGCTCTATCAGATAAAACACATTTACTACATGCAAATGGACTCAATACCTAAATTTGCGGTCTAGACTTCTGAACAGCTAGAGCGATGCCTATGTTTTCTATAAGACAATCAGACCAACTGTATTATTACCGTATATTAATTACCACAGGAACTTCTTTTTATCAGGAAAGCTAGATTTCATGAGTACAATGCGCACTCTCGCTAAAGGCGAGCAGCTCGGCTGCATTGGGCCTCGTGCATCGGTCAGTCTATCGCACGATTCCCTCGATTGAAACGCAGCACGGTATAGTGTTTTCTAGTCGCCAAATTTTAGCTTTTTCGTGAGGATCGAACGAAGAGAAAAAATAGTGAGTTTTGTGCATTGAAGTTGTGATATGAGTTTTTGGAGATATAAAGTTAGAGATTGCAATAAAACTTATTTGCTCAAAATGGCTTAATCGTCAGAATGTCAAGAACTTGATCTTAGGTTGAAGTAAACAAATGTTGCAAGAGTCACTTCAAGCGCCTGTCGTTTGCTTTTTGTTAAGATTTGTGAACACAGTGCTTAATCATCTCAGCAAGGCTGGATAACATCTCAAAGTTCATAGAATGAGGGAAAGAGATGTAGCTATTATAAGACAAAATTAAAAATACCACACAAGAGAGCCTCGAAACTTACTGGGTATTCTCACTTCTAGACCCGATCAGGATTTGATAAAAAGGTAAAGGTTTTGGCACCATCAATACCTATTTCATATGGAAGAGGCTAGTGAATGCGTGCGGACCTCTTACAAAAATCAGTTACATTTAAATTGGTAGAAACTTTAGAACTGGTAGAAACTTTTGCTTTTCTGAAGAAATTTTCATTTTTCGTCGTTGCGCTCGATTTTCTGAGACGCCGCCATGTACGACGTTGTCTCCGATTACCAAATAAAAAAAGAGAAAAGACGGAGAAAATTTCAAAGCCAAAGCAAAATCTTCTTACCACTCCATCGCAAAATCGTTGCTATCGATGCACGTTATGTCAATGTGTACTTACTGTCACTGCCTAAATTTCTGAAATCTATATTGAAAAAATGAAGATTTATTAGCTGTTTAAAACCACAAATCAATTTGACAATGTCTGGTTAAACGTGGATTGATGAAGTGATAAAATGCTGAATGATTGCTTTTATTTGCTTTATCCAAGAAGGAATCCGAGAAGAAGTGGAACGTTACTTATTAGAACTTCAAATCAATTGCAAGTTTTGTTCATAGAGGAGGCTTTTGCTTGCAACCCTGTACTTCTTGCACTCTAAAGGATAAAACAATCAGGTTAATCATGCTACACTTTCATCAGAAAGCGTAAAAACGGGCAAAACGGTCAAACTCTCGATCGCAGATCGACGCTTACTTTTAGCCTCGATCTCTTTCTGCGAAGTCCTGTAGCACGAAACAAATGAAGCATTGTTTGCTTGGAGAGAAGCTAGTGTAACGACAAACAGCCGCACTGTGACTGCGTTTTCAATTTTCATTTTTCTTTTTCAGGAAATTTCAGATAAATTTCAGGAAGTTTTGAACTAAATTCGAAAAAGTTTCAGTTTTGAGAATAGAAATTCGGTGGTCTAACTGCGGTAAAGAACACCGGAACAGTTTTCTGTTACTTTTGCGGAACTTCTTGTTTGGCCAGCGAAATTGTCGTTTTGTTGCCACTACCAAAGGGAGTCACTTAAGAGTTTGGTCAGGGCAAGAAATGATTTTCTAGATTTGTTCTGAATAGTATCTCTAGAACGTATCCACAAATCCATATCCACGTGCAAATTTGTAAGAAACACTTCAAATTCGAAGTAACCGAGATTTGATATGTTGATCCTTTACGCTAAGTATGGAATATGGAAACAATACCGCCGACAAATCCTTACCGCGGAAAAACGAGCCACATCAAGAAATGTAAAGATATGGTATACATGGATATACACTACTAGAAGTGATACGCAGACCAATGTTATTTATTGTAACTAAACATGGCTAATTGTGAAAATATTTATTTGCCAGACATCAAGCTTAGAATTTCTTTGGCATTCGTCAACAAGCCAAGCACCGGCATCTGTAAGCACCATCATGCAATATGCAGTTACCCGCTCCGCACCTCTGAAATGACAACGACACCATCACAACCCTTTGCGCCCCTACATGTCGAGATGAAGACCCGCAACCGTGAACTGATTTCTTTTTGTAAACATGATGTCTCTACTCTATTTCGAGCTGTTTTTGTAAATGGTTTCTGAGATTCGAAATTCAATAGCGAGAAAATTTTTTCATCAAAGAAAGCGACAAGCACCTACTAAATAGGCGTCTCTGTTTCGTATTACTAGCAAAAATTTCTCATTTGGAAATACAGAAAAAATGTTCGCACTTTCGGGCTAAAAGAAAGCGTCTTAACGAATCTCGACACATCGTAAGAGATATTAAGAAAAGATACTAGTAAGCCTTTGTCAGCTTTATTGAACTGAGTTGACCCCTTTCGAAGAATATCATGAGTCAAACTTATTATTGCGCATCCCCATATGTCTTGAGAAAGCCAATGTAGACGTCAAAAACCGTCCGTTCTAGCGCTGCGATCAAATTAACGCGATGCCGTTGAAGTTGTCTTCAAGTTTGCGAGCTTATGAATGGTGTGGTTGTTCAGTGTTGAGCAGACCGAGGGGGGGGGGGGAGAGGCCCCCCCCCCTTCCCCAGAATGGATCGCGAAGTTTTTGAAAGTTATTTATAAGATGTGTTATAAGATTGTGCAAACGATGCGACTTTTTTCTTACTTGCAAATATAATAATTATTCTTAGGTTGAACCGAAAGTTCGTTCGCATCATTTTACTTTTCCCTTATGATAATTTTGAATGACAAAAATAATATTAGAAAAAGCAAAGCGCATATTTTTAAGGGCACCTTGGTTGCTATTTCTAAGCTTCGATTGCAGAGATATTGTGGGGAAAGGTGATCACTTCAGTTTCGGAACTTTGAGGCAAGCCCATTATAAATTCCAAAACTGTGCCAAAAATTCAAAATAGCCGCCTATTTGGAGAAAAGCTGTACAAAAATATCGGAAAGTGGAAAATCAGTTTTGCATCGATATATTCTTTGCAAGGAAGAAACATAACGGGTGGAAATCGCATAGGTATCGTTTTATAGCTTTTCGTAGCCACTCAATGCTTGGCCAATTTGTACATCCAAATGCTCATAACTTCTTTCGGGAAATTTTTTCCGCAATAAAGGAAAACAGATTTGGAATCAGCGTTCAAGGGCGCGTTTAACGATATACGTTTTATCTTCAATTGCCGACTAATGTTGTTGTCCTTTCATTATTAGATTTTCTGACTCCCCCTTTCTAAATGAGCAAAATTCGCGCTGATCGAGCTATTCTTTGGAAACTCTTTCCAAAAAAACAATTTTTTAGAAAACTGTTTTTCGGCATTTTTTTTTCGAAAATCATAGCTTTCTCAAGAAAAGATTATTTGACTTCTTCTATCGCTTAGCAAAATTCTCGCGAATTTTGCTAAGCGATAGAAGAAGTCAAATAATCTAGGATACAGCCTGTTTTGGATATTATGTCACATTTTTGAAATTTTTAACGAGCTTACCTCAAAATGCCGGAATTAAAGCGATTTCATTTTCGAATTTTATCTCTGCAATCAAAGCTTAGTAAAGAGCAAGCAAAATGCCCTTAGAAAGTATACGCTTTGCTATTCCTATCATTTTCGTTGTGCAAGATTGGCGAGTAAAAATATTTTATTTTGAAAATGGTGCGAGCAACTTTCGGTTCAACCTAATATAATGATAGAAAGGTCGCAGCGGCATTCGCCCGCTCCCCTTTAGGTGCGAGATGCCGTCCACCGGTACCTTTTTTGCCTTTGAGTGATTTTTCAAATTGCAATTAATATGACATACCTCGTCGTTTTTGCAATGCTGTACGCATTTTCTCGTAGCCATCCACTTATTTTTTAGATAGTCTTCATACAAGTTTCTTGCACTGCTCACCACAAAACAAAGTAAGAAAATGATAACAAAAGTTGAATTCATCTTTGCTTTACCTGAAATTATTGGGTTTCAATGAGGTATATGGCATAATCACGCTTTCAATAAGTTTATTAACAAGTTCAACAAAATGCAGCGAAGATGCGAAGAGAAAGGTTTTGAAAGTCGCTTATATGAGTTAGAAAAGTATGCAAGTTGTTTGTCTTTGACTGTAAATAAGCATTTTTCCCAAAAGGAGATGAGAAAACGCACCGTTTAAGTAGCGTTTCAGAAATTTTGTCGTAAAGGTGGCCAAAGCCAATCCTCTTCAGTCAAACTTTCTTTCTGTTGCTTTTCCCCTCAAGAAATTCCTCGGACGGCCAGTGATGTTATGCATGCGAAAGACAATCTAACAGGGGACTTCCTTCGTTTGATTAAACGTGTGGAAATGGTACTTCCAGGATTCATAAAATATAAAACTCTTAATTCACCTTTTTAAAGAGAAGTGATTAAGACTTAGTAAAGGATGCTGACCATCAACTTCTACAGTAGGCACCCTTAGAAGTGATCAAAAGTTTGTCTTGCTAATCTCATAAGATTGCAGAGCGAAATTCAAGGAAAACGTTTACAAGCTCGTAATTACTGACAGTTGGTAGATTTCCACGAATTTATTCTAATTGAATTGACGAAAGAAGGATCACAATCGTCACACTGCAACTATTCAATGTTATGGCACTTACGAAAACAATAATCTTGGCGATGCTTCCATGATACAGCTTGAGCTTCCCTAATATGTGGGATTTTCGTCATTAGAAATCAAATCGCTGTGTTTCTTGCCTCTTCGTCGTCGCATAGGCAAGTATCTCATAAACATTCATGAATCACCATCAGCAATTACACGCAGTTATCGGTGAGGGATCCAATTTGCATGCCACCCAAAGTAACAAATCAAAACTGTTGAAGAGTTTTACTAATAGTAGAAAAATGTGCGACACCATTGGGATATCTGATCCAATTCAAATAAAGTCACTCTTTGATTTTAAAGATGTTAAGTTCTCACAAGGATGCTGATATATTCTTAAGTGCTCTACACCATTTAATCATATCATTTTTTCGATTTTGTCCTCGCTATAAATCACCCGAGTTTTGGTCTTGCTAATTTATTATCGTAAGATTTTGAAACTCATTTTGTTTTTTTTAATTTCCCTGCAAACTTGCACTCAAATCCGCTTATAGCCTTCCTAATCTCAAGTGTGGGTAGTCGGCAAAGCTATTATGAAAGTCAGGGCTAAATCAAAAATTTTATCAAATACTATCTTAACAATGGCTATACGGTCCCCTCTGCACAAAAAAGTCTGAACGAGTCAGCAAATGTGGAAGTGCCGAGGCGGAATCAAAAGAAGCATATAAAGGGTCGACAACAGCTGTCACTGAGTACAGCTAGAAAAGCGATTCTTTTGATGCAAAAGATATGAATAAAATTTTTTTCAGCCCATTTCTGCACTTCAAAATCCTGATGCTTGTTTTTTTCTAATCACAGAGCCACGTTTGGGCCATAGTATGTAAGAACCCCACTTTCATCTGAAAGAACTTTTCAAGAGCTTTCACTCAAATTGTATAGCGGTTGTGGTAGAGAACTTCATGAGCAGATTATTACATAGTACAAATTTTGCTCTTGTTGAGTTTAGTGATATCTCAGTTTTCTTTCATCTATAACTTGTCTGTAGCCAATGTAGGAAGTTCCAGAGGTCTCACTGTCTGCTCTGTAAGGTAGAAAACGAAAATACTTTTGATTCGTCATTCCTTTGTCGACAAAAAAACAAACGCAAAGGAACACGTTGAGATGGCGCTTTTCTGAATTATATACAGTGCTGGCTAAAGATGTAAGTCCACACTAAATAGTGGCGGTAGGACGGTCTAGACCGCAGGTTCCACTGACTTAGCAGAACAAATGGTAAAATATAAATGGTTCATCACAAAGTATGACAAACCACAAAAGAAGCTGATACGAAAATACAGAGAATAAGAGTAGCTGATGAGATACAGACGAGCTAATACGGAACAGTGAATAGAGGAACTGTTGAGGAGCTATTGAGGAACTATTGAGGAACGAACAAGACATCTCAGAGCCGACACACGAGATATGGTGCTTCGTACATCCCATGGGTTGGGTTCAAGACTAATAGTGTGACAAAAAAACCTAGGCCGCGCGCCTGGAAGCTACACGTCCCCCCTTATCGTAAGTGGCGTCCCGACACTTAACAACACCTAACCAAGCCCCCCAGAATTGGAAAAAAACTCAACATTAATACACAGTAACAACACAACAATATAAAGCAAACGCAATACTACCGTATACCAACAAAAATGACAACACGGCTACAATCTCCTCTTCCTTTTTTTCCTTGTGGTCGTTGTCCAAACGGTCCTTGTCCAAGCGATCCTTGTGCATGCGATCCTTGTCCATGCGATCCTTGTTCATGCGATCCATGTCCAAGCGATCTTCTTCCAAATTTCTGACACCGTAACAAGTGTTCACTCCTTTCTGTTTGATTTTGTTGTGTCTTTCCACTTGTGCGACTAGTTCGGCAGGGATGTGCTCTGACATATTCGACCATTTCAAGAAAATCCCGAAATGCGCGAGGGTATCCGGTACATCTGCACACTTCCCATACCGCTTCGCATTGACACTCTTGAATTTCTAAACATTCTTGTTTGCTGGTGCGTTGAAATCACCTTCATCTTGCTGTTCCACGCTTATCCGTTTGACGTCGACTAATCTATTCTTTGGCTGTTTCTTTTTCAGCATGTGCATCTTCACAGCTTTTGTCGATTGCTTCATATCGGTCAATGGTTCGTCCAAGATTCCGCTTTGATTCTTGGAATCTTGCTTCATCCTTCTGCGCTTTGTGCGCCTTTTTTCTTTTCTTTTTAGGCCTTTTAAAAGTCTCCTTCCTACTTTTGGCTTCGTCTTGTTTCCTTCAAGTACTCTATCAGTCCGATCTTTCACTACATTCGAGGGATCTTTGACTGAATACCTGAGCAAGTCTCTATTGGTATCACTTCGAATCACTTTGACACCAAATTTGCATAGAACATTTGTCCCCAAGATCAGCTCATTTTCATTCTCATTTTCATTCTCATTCTCAACGATCTGGCGACATATACCGGAATCTTCTTAGATTTGCCAGACAATTCCACAGGCATCTTGATTGTCTAAGACCTCTATCATGTTGCCAGAAGCGTCGATTATCGTAGCATCAGATACAGCTCCTGAGATTCTCTCCAAGTAAGTATTTAGATCGACTCTAGCTTCTTTGGCCCTCGTGAACAGCTTTAATGATGCTATGGACACCTCGGATCCAGTCTCTATAAGTGCGTTTACTTCCATATTCATTACTTTTGCCGGCACAGCTACCTTCTTACCGACAAATTCTTCAGCACTCTTCCTGACACCTGTGGTAGCGCAGAACCACCTATCAAGAGCAGTGGAGAACGAAGATGCCTTGTATCGTTCAGTTCTTTCTGCGTTGCGCTTTGTGGCGTTCTGCAGCGTGCACTGTCTTACTTTATGCCCTGATTTGCCACATTTGAAACAACTACTTCTCTCTTTGCCTTTTACGGTCAATCTTTCTCTACTTTCACCATGATCAACGGCCGACTTCGAATCAGACCATTGTCTCGGTGAAGCTTGATTGCCATAAAGTTTTTTGATGCATATCGCTGCCCTGCTTGACTTCCTTTCTATGCAGGTTTCTCTCCAGCCTCAGCGCTGCTTCTTTTACTTTGTCATAAACGACTCTCGCGGGCTAGTCTCAATCGCTTCAGCCAAGACATAGCTTCCTTCCCAATCAGCTAACTGGGAATACAGAAGTTCCGCTTTCTGGAGTGCCACCCCATCCCCTTTTTCTTCATTAGGGTAGGCTTGACTGCACGTCTTCTCCAGTACATAGCAGAAATCACTTACTGTCTGATTTCTTTTCATTCTCAGATTCCTCAAAGTAGCCAAGGCTTTTACACGAAAAGTGTTGCCTCCTTCAGCTAACCTTTCGCTCATCGTCTTTACTACGCCGTCGAAGGGACCTTCTTTTACACTTCGCGGTAGTGTCTCAAATAGATTTAAGGCTTCCCTTTTCAGAAAACTTTTGAGAAGGTGTACTAGTATTTCATCATCCCAATGCTTCCATGGGTACTTCAACAGGAATGATTCCAAAAAGTTGCGAAACTCTCATTTGCTTTACCATGAAAAGGTTTTACGTCTGGTGCTGTAGACGTCAACATGAATTCTCTCATGGTGAACTCGGAATTGAAATTTTGTGACACATCTTGCAATCGGACATTATGCACATCCGTGTCCAACTGTTGTCGATTGCTTCTGCCCAACTCTAACCTGTGCCTATGCGAGGAGGTCTTCAGTGCACTATCTTGCGCATTCTGCACTGGTGACATCAACGCAGCCTTTGCAAGGATCTCCAACGTCTCAGAGTCAATCTGCGTTCCTCCTAGGTCACCTCTTGTGCATACAGAACTTTCGAGGATTACTCTTAACTTCTGTTCTGCGATTTCGATTTGCTTTTCTAGCTTTGTCAACTCAGACAATCACAGGCTCTCAGCTGGCAGCCACAAAGCCACCGCGCAAACCCACCAAAAGCGCGGTGGCTTTGTGGCAGCCGGCTGAGAGCCTGTGATTGTCTGAGAAGACGCTTTTCTGCATTTGTCACCTGTGCGAAAAAATGTGCTTAGTTCTTTTTCGCACTCTATGTTTACGAGGTTCAAGCTATCATGTACTTCCTTGTACATCTCTGCCATAGACGGGATTCGCTCTTCTGCCCGTTCAGTAATCACCTCGTTATCTGTACTTGGCTGGGCTCGCTCCATGTTCCCCTTCCTTATTCATCATGCCACTCAAATCTTTCTACAGCAAACACTCTCTTTTGACTGTAGGATTCGATCGAATGCCACAAGCGAGCGACTTGAAACTCGAATACACACAGCAGTGCACCGAGTAGCTCTGCCAAATTTCCGTGAAGTATGTTCTGCGATGCTACGCACTCGCGGGCTCTTGCAGTTTGTATAAGCTGACTCCACCGAGCATCTGCACTGATATTCATACACGGTCCACAGGCTTATCCCCTTTCCATTCGCGGACCTAAACTCGAGCTTTTGGGATGTTTTATTATTTTCTTTACTGTTCAAGCTCTAAGTATTCGTTTTTTGTTTCAAATATGGCACGCCTTGTGCGTATTGAATAAATAAATAAATAAATAAGCGGCCTTAAGCGCGCTCTATACCGTCAACGCTAATCGACTAATAGATCGATAGGGGATCCGCCGCCTCAGAAATCAATATGGGGACCAGTAGTGCCCCAATCTGTCGGTCTAAGACGCGATAGTCTTATGTTGGATACAATCGCCGCTTCAAATCGATTTGGAGGTCGTTGACGCTCCACACTCAGTCGACTTTGGAGGTCGTTGACGCTCTAAAATTCAGCTTCTTCTGGAAGGTCTTTGACGCTTCCACAGTTGTCGGTGCTAAGTCGGCGGTTCGGCCCCCAAGTGGCGGTAGGACGGTCTAGACCGCAGGTTCCACTGACTTAACAGAACAACTGGTAAAATACAAATGGTTCATCACAAAGTATGACAAACCACAAAAGAAGCTGATACGCAAATACAGAGAATAAGAGTAGCTGATGAGATACAGACGAGCTAATACGGAACAGTGAATAGAGGAACTGTTGAGAAACTATTGAGGAACTATTGAGGGACGAACAAGACAGCTCAGAGCCGACACACGAGATATGGTGCTTCGTACATCCCATGGGTTGGGTTCAAGACTAATAGTGTGACAAAAAACCTAGGCCGGGCGCCTGGAGGCTTCAAAATAAATATAATACTATGAGTTACTCTGTTGATTAATCTGACATTAAGATATGGTGCAGCTGTGTAAACTGTTTGTAACTGAGACGGGCTTAATTATCAAGAAAAACTTAAAAAGAAGTTTTAAGGCTAGAGGTATGAATTCACGTAAATTCTAATTATTTATTTATTTATTTATTTTGTACGCCAGGAGGCGTGCTTTAATACAACTAAACCAGATTAGAACAGGGCGTAAAACGACAAATCAATAGAAAACATGAAAAGAAAAAAACAACAAAGGAACAATCAGATTGTAATGAATAAGTCATCCAAATCTTGTCCAACCTACTTTGCAGCCTCTGTAGGAAAGAGAAACATAAAAGAGACGTTGACCACCTAAATCCCTCTTCGCCCGTCAGCCCGATGAAGCATCCCAAGTCGTGGGGACAGAGCGGAGGCCCGGCGATCGGCTATACTGGCCGCTCCCGCCAGATAAGCCAAAACGGGTGTACTGGCAGGGGCCGCCAGTACCGCCGCTCACCGAAACCCCCGCCCCTCCCCACGAATCCGCCATGACAGACCGGAATGGCGGAAGAAGACAACACAACGCCCCCACATACTAGTATTACCGCCAGTGTAGTGCAACGGCCAGAAAAACCTGAACAAAAAGCCTTCACAGAACCTGACTGGAGGTACTAGAGAGGTAAAGAAAAGTGAGAAAAGCTAGTTGACGGAAGCTACACCCGGGGCTGAGAAGCTGTGGCAAGGCATGGGAGAGCTAGGAAAATATATGAAAAGGTAGACTGTTCACGCTATTACAGTGCAGGGAACATAAGTAAAAACAAAAAGCGAGTGATAAAAAAAGACAAGAACGGCAACAAATAATTCATTCCACGTCACGTATGCCTAGCACTTGTAGAATGTCCATTTCGCGGATGGCAATTTTGAAGTGTGCTGATAAGACATAAAAGAGTAGTAGGCAAACGTTCCAGCCATTTGGCGACTCTGAAAAAGAAGGAACTCGTACACCTCAGACGATTTGCGCTTGGTAGCTTGAGTCGAAAGCAAAACCGCTATGCTGTCCGTTCACCGGACGAAACGCCCAATAGCTTGAGGGCTTTAAACGAAGTTCCCCTTTGAGAATCTTATAGGCTAAAAATCAAGTCTGCTTCTACCCTTCTGTAAAAAAGACTCTTGAGGTTCAACTCGAGCAGGCGAACTTTATATGGGGGTAGACCCTGCGGATAGCTTGGGTCCGGAAAGACTCGGTAGTAGAGTACTCTGGTAAACGTCCTCTGCACGCTTTCAATTTTGTTAATAACTTTGGAGCGATGAGGACTCTATACGGGGCCGCAGTATTCAATCAGTGGCAACACGAACATTTTGAAAAATTTGATCCAAAGAAAAGGATCAGAACTCGAAACATTTCTAAAAAGACAGTGGAAAACACCCAAGCCCTTGGCCGCCACCGCGTCAATATGACTCTCAAAATTCAAACCATTTCCAACTAGCACGCCAAGATCACGAACTTTCCTGCTCACTAACATATCACCTAGCTCATTGTTATAAACCCTCAGTGAAAGCGATCCTATGGGGAGATGCTGAATTTTACGAAAATTGACTTTGAGATGCCAAAAATTTCTCTACTGCAACATACGTTCGACAGATTTCGTCAAAGCCTGCTGAACTGCTTCTTTTGTTTCACTATAGACTGCAGTGACTTTGTTGTGATCCGCGGCATGCACAAATATCCTCGTATCTGTTTTGAGAAAAGCAGGTAAATTGTATGTGTATATAAAAAAATTATAGGCGACAAAATCCCTCCCGTGAAACCCCCGATAGGCATTCCCTAGGGAAGGAAAAGTCATAAGAGAAGAGCACTATCATCTTTCTATCCTCAAGATAGGATCGAAATCAATCCAGTAAAGTGCCTTCTATGCCTATACACCGCAATCTCTCCAAAAGGCACCCATGACAAACGGTATCAAAGCTTTGCTAAGATCGAAGTAAACTACATCCACCCCTTTCCCTTCTCCTAATGCCTTGTTCCAACGGAAAGAACAATCTACCAACTGTGAACAGGTGGAAGATCCTGCTTGGAATCCATGCTGTTCTATGGAAATGAGATCTAGGTGATCTAACCATTCAAGCAAATGTTTCTTAATGATCCTCTCAAGCACCTGCAATGATGTGGGGAGGATATTGATTGGGCGGTAGTTGCTAACCGTTGCAGATTCCTTCCCTTTTAATATAGGTGTAACGACTGCAGCTTTCATGGATTAGGGATTTTCTTGTCATTGAAGAAATGTTAAAAATGTGGCTTAAGGGAACGGAAAATGGGTAGGAAACATTCTCTAAAATGTCTGCGGTATGCCGTCAGAGGTAACCGACTGCGACGTAGAGCTTTAATTTGTTTTGCACCATCTCGGGAGTGATAATTGGCGAACGGAAGCTCTCGTCTGTTACTTTTGTTAGGTTGCTATGGCATTCCAGTGGGAAGAAAAAGTACTGTTAGGTTGCTATGGCATTCCATGTGGGAAGAAAAAGTACTGTGAAAAAAGCTAGCGAAGGCCTCCGCTTTTTCAAAATCGGCACTGTAGAAGGATCCATCCTCACCTATGAGCACTAGTTGAAACGACCGTTTTGTTCTGTCCTTGATATAAGAAATGATCCCTTCATGTATTTGGTCTTAGGCCCCGGGCAGACTTCACGCGATTTGATCGTCGCGACTGAATCGCGACGAGACAACTGATACGAGTTCATTGCATGCCGGCCAGCTTGCATTTCGGTTGTGGTACTTTTCCAACCCGAAATTTTTGAATGTGAAATGAAAATGAATGGAAATCTTGGCGATTAGATCGCGACGATTAAGTCGCGTGAAGTCTGACCGGGGCCTTAGAGAGCAATCTGGTTCTGTAGGACATGAACTTCTTTAAATAATACGCAAGGTTTTGGCTAACCGTTTTAAAAGTTACGCTGTGCAGTGGATCCCAGGACTGCTCAAATATTCTTTATCTCTGGTAGAAAAGGTTCCGAATGTAATGAGATATTCCACTACATCCTGCCTACGAGTCCTAAGTGGCACATATTGATTTATGATTGCACGTAAGACACAAAGGAAACGGGTATAGACATCGTTTACATCCAAGAAACCATCGAAAATTTCGAACCAGTTAAGAGAAGATAAGAGAGAATCTGATCTACTTTGGCATGCTTGAAGTCTTAGTAAGAGGTCTCAGGCAGCTCTCCATTTGCAAACAATATAGAAAATCCAACAATGTTGCGATCTGAATTACGCAGAGGTGGATGTAACGAAAGTCTGCGAGAGACTCTGTATTTATCAGCACAACATCTAATATACGATCTCCTCGAGTGGGCAATCGAACATGCTGTATCATATTCAATGACTCAAAAGTAGAAAGAAACTTTCTTGAGCTAGAAATCGTAGCAGTATTATTGGACCAGTCTATATCCAATTTCAAATCTCCAGCTAAAACCACTATTGATTTGCAAGAGGATACCAGATCAGATATCAAAGACACAAGCATATCATCCTGTCCCACAGTGCTCAAAGGCGATCGATAGGCCAGGATGAATCGATGATTATTCAAACAGGAACTCTGACATATGTAATCAAAACAAACAAGGTCTATTACGAGACCCTTAAAAGAGAACGTGACTTCTTTGAAAAGAATGGCACTGTGGATAGGAGCACACACACCTCCCCTCCTCCCCCCCCCCTTCTTCCCGATCGATCCTTTCTAATCAATACGTATGGAGACCTCCACATAACTCACCTTCAGAAATATTTGAGGTCAGCCACGACTCAGTAATCAGTACAAGTGCTGGTTTCGATTCGGAAAGAATATGGTGGAGTTGCGTCAATTTATTTAACAAACTTCTAGCGTTGAGAAGATAACAACACTTACTAACAGGGTTTTTTATTTTCAATTTTTTTGCCACGAGGGGGGCTACTTCTACAATTTCACTTTTATAAACTACATAAGCGCGCTTACCTTCTTTTGCATTGAAATCACGAACGGTGGCGCGTAATTCTTTTTCATGAAGCCTTTCATTATCAAAGCCTCCCTCGTTTTTGGGGTCTTTCAAGTAAACACTAATCAAAAGCGTTAAACATTTGCTTCAGTCGAGCTGTGCCTTACCCAAAAAATTGCTATCTGCTTTAATGGCTTAGAAACATTTCTGAACGCTTTGTCCCAATATCTGTGTTTGACTAAGAGCACAGAACGAAAAAAGCGGATAACTGTTTTTTTTTAGTTTTGGTTTCTCCAGGGTTATAGTTTCCCACCCTGCTGGCCAACACTGTATGCAGAGAAAGGGCCTAAATGAGCTAAAAAGGCACTCATGTGCCTAATTTGCAATTCATACACCCAGTTCCCTATATAAAAAATACTCATGAATTCTTTCAAATGTTCAGGAGCATTGGTTCGCTGATTCCCAGAATTCTAACCATCCTTGAATGTTATCAAGCTGTTAGCGAAATCAAGAGCCAAATACAATACCGCTCATAATTCGTCAAAAAAGTCGCCGGACTGCGGCGCACTCCGCCGGAGTGCGCTGCAGTGCGCCGAAGTGCGACGCAGTCCGTTAGAGTGCGGTAGAGTGCGCCACACTCCACTAGAGTCTGTCGAAGAGCAGCGGAGTGCGCCGCAGATCACTAGAGTCCGTCGGAATCCGCGTCGCATCGCCATACCTCAGAATGGACGAATTCTGAATACAAGGACACCGTTCGATTCAGCTCAGCGAGACGCATCATTTATTATATAGGAGTGCCACAATCTAGGGGGATATGATAGGTATACGCTAGACAGTAAGTTTTGCCCAATTTTGCAGATTTTTGTTTAGTTGGATTATTTGTTGCTGATGACACATAGAACGTATACTGTAGGAGCATGGTAGAAAGTAAGTCTGATCGAATTTGCTCTAAAATCTGCTCAAGATCACAATACCGATAAGAGAATGTGCAAAATATCGCGAACCTCGCGGAATTCCTAGATTCAGTTCAAAGTCCGCGATACTTCTGGAAGTTCGCGACATCCTAGGATCCGCGAAATCACGGGAATTACGCAGAATACGCAACGCCATAACTTCCTTCGTAATAAACATATTTTGAATCCGGAAGCAGCACTTTGTTCAGATCGTCAAGGCAAATCTTCTGATGTACAGCATGCCCTCGATATTCCGTTTCCAGTTTTCTCGAATTTTTCTGTGGAGGTCCTTTCGCAAGGATGTAACGCAGCGTCTGTGTAACATAAAAGATTCGCAAAGGTGTAAAGCATGTATTGCTCCCAGTAGACTCCAGCAAAGACCGTTCGATAGTACTTTTTCCGTAGATTATATAAGGTTGTCCGGAAATTAATGTCCGTTTTGAATTTCAACCGCAATAAGTCATACACTTTTCACTCTTAAATAGGCTCCAAAGCACCGTTCGATAGAGCAAAGCAAGCTCTACAAGATGGCGATCTCGCTTAAGCAGCAGCTCTGATCCGCCTCGAGTTTCCAGCCAAAAACTGAAATGATTCAACTGCCCGAAAAATCGGGAAAAATCATAACTCAAATCATAAGAGACCTAGAAAAATTCTAACTTGCTTACGTAAACACTATCCACATAAGACATCTATGTACGTCGTTGCCGTATTTTTCCCTTTGTTAGAAATCAAGAAAACGGAAATTTTCATGCTTTTGCCAAAGTGCTGCTGTGCCGTCCCCACATAGACAGTTGTATACCACAAGCCTGTAGAAGCACAGACTTAAACTTTCAGCTCTTTATAAGCTTTAGTTCTCGAGAAATTTGAATTTTAGCTTGGACCACCTGACTAATGAAAGCTATAATCGATATTTCTCGAGAACTAAAGCTTGTAGAGAGCTGAAATTTATGTCTGTACTTCTACAGGCTTGTGGTATACAACGGTCTATGTGGGGATGGCACAGCATCACTTTGGCAAAAGCATGAAAATTTCCGTTTTCTTGATTTCTAACAGAGGAAAAAATACGGCAATGGCGTACATATATGCCTTATGTGGATAGTGTTTACGTGAGCAAGTTAGAATTTTTCTAGGTCTCTTATGAATTGAGTTATGATTTTTCCCGATTTTTCGGGCAGTTGAATCATTTTAGTTTTTGGCTCGAAACTCGAGGTGGATCAGAGCTCTTGCTAAAGCAAGATAGTTATCTTGTAGAGCTTACTTTGCTCTATCGAATGGTGCTTTGCAATATATTTAGAAATGAAAAGTGTATGACTTATTGTGGTTGGAATTCAGAACGGACATTAATTTCCGGACAACCTAATAGATCGCCAAAAAGTAGCTGCCCCTTTCCAAAAGAGATAGAAGGGCTGGTAAATTGAATCTTGTCGCCCCAAACTCTACTCGTCATTACCCTAGGATACGTAGCTATCTTGCTAAGCAGATGTGATTTTCGAAATCAGCAGTTTAGATAACTTCTACAAGCAAGTTTTCAGAGAACTTTGGAGTACTTGATTCTTTTCTCGTGTTGCACGCTCTGAATCGCGCCAGTGAATTTTGATCGGAATTTATGGATGATCTTGGTTTGAAAGGAATTCGGTTCATAAAGTTTTTCGAACACGCTGTTTATGAAATCGTGGTGTCTGTCAAATACAGGGTCTTTTTGGAGATAAACTGAAATGAAACACGAAAGTGCGTAATTTTGACCGCACTCCTCGCGTATCTGTCAGAAAACTGGTCTGCTTGCCTTTTTGAGTCAAAGCTACTAGAAACTGTGGTATCGAGTGTTGCATGACTCAGGCTCCAGTCTATGATTATCGCCGAGTTACGAGTCTACGAAAACAGGTTCTCATAAATTTTGCCCAAAATGTAAAGATCGCATATTTCGTCGAAATTCCACCGTGAGTGCTTGTTCAATACGCTGATCAAATCTTTTTACATCTTTGAAGGCACCGTCCACCGGATTCGCGACTTCCAGGTTTTTGTCATTTCAAGGCCTGCTCATGTCCCTGATTCCAAATCTGCAGTCGAGAATCCGCGAAAACCCCGACAATTGCTTTGATCTAGCCACGAAATGGCTTTGATATTCAGTTGAGCAGCTGAAGCACATGCAAGCACCATGTTCAATACAGTGGAAGTCATTGGGCGAAGCGAACATAATATTTGCAATGCGAGTGTCATATAAGCACTCGCGGTGGAATTTCGACGAAATATGCAATCTTTACATTTTGGACAAAATTCATGAGGACGTGATTTTGTAGACTCGTAACTCGGCGATATTTATAGACTGGAGTCTGAGACATTTCCCATTCGATGATTCAGTTTACACTAACTTTGGGCTGTAAAAGCAAGCGCGCAAGTTTTTGACAGGAACGCGATAGGTGCAGATAAAATTACGAGCTTTCGTGATTCAGTTACAGTCACCTCACATATCTCTGCAAAAAGACCTTGTATTTGACAGACACCACGATTTTATAAACAGCATGTCCGAAAACCTCTATAAGCGAAGTTTCCTTACAATATAAGATTAAACATTTCAAATCCATGGGCGGACTTAGAGCGTAGTAAAACAGAAAAAATGAAATAACCAGCAGTTCTCGAAAAACTTGCCTATAGAAATTTTCCGACATGCTGACTACGAAAATCACATCGGCTTAGCAAAATAGCTTCATATTATAGGGTCATGGTGAGTGAGGTTTGGAACGACATGATTTTCCCAGAATCCATTAGCCCTTCCATCTCCTTTGAAGAGACGCCTGTGACTACTTTTTGACGCTCTATAATCTACAGAAAAAATACTATTAAAAGATCTTTGCTGAAATCTACTAGGAGCAATGCGCGGTGCCTTACACCTTTGCGAAAGGACGTCCGCAGAAAATTTCAAGAATGCTGAAGTCGGAATATCAAAAACATGCTGCATATCGAAAGATTTGCCTTGATGAGCTGGGCACAAAACTTTCTTCGGACTCAGAATATGATCATTTCGAAGGAAGTTATGGAGCTCGGTATTCTGCGCGATTTCCGTGATTCCGCGGATCCTGGAGTGCCGCGAAATTTCCGGAATATCACGGCCTTTCGCGCAATTCCCAGAATTCGCGAAATTCACGGAGATTTTATACATTCTGTAAGCGGTATTGTAGCTTGAAAGCTGATTTTTGATTTTAGAGCAAATTCGATCAGAGTAACTCATTACTACACTTCTAAAGTATATCTACTATGTGTCATCAGCGAGATTAACGGCAATATTGTTATCAGCACACTGAACAATCCAATCAAATGAAAATCTAAATTGAGCGAAAATTTATTGTCTGCCGTATACGTACCAAGTAGATTGTGGCACTTCTATGTACCAGAGCTGAATCGAATGGTTTCCTCGGATTCAGAATTCATGCATTCAGCGAGATATGGCGATACGACGCGGATTGTAGTGGAGTGCGGCACACTCTGCCGCACCTGGCGCACTGCAGCACACTCTGGCAGCTTTTTTGACGAATTATGAGTGGTTTTGTAGTGCATCTGTGGGCAAGAGGTCCGTAGGGATTTTCTGAACGGAATCTTTTTGAGATTTTTGAACTTTTTTTCCAGACTTCACGTGAATCAATTTTTTTGCGCTAGTTCAAATGCTTCATCAAATCATGTTGTCCCAAAAGTAATCTCGCTGTTTCTGAACAGCTACCCAATTGGCAGAACAAATTTATAAAGGCTGTGCATTGTCATCTTCTCATTTTTAATGACTATGCTTTTATTGCACTGCAGTAAACGAAATCCTAATCATCATCAAAATCTGAAACCCTTGCTTTCCATGGTCAAGTTTCGCTAATTAATTTGTATGATTCCTAGGAGAATTTCAGTAACGCATGGAGAGAGTAAATGTTGCAGGGTAAAAAGCAACCACTAGCTAAACAAAACAGGTGATCGTTCAAGAACTCGAAACATAAATCTCGAGCTTTCCGGGCGCTGCGGGACGCTTCAAAATAGTGAATTATGTTGGTTTTGTCCCCGAAGTCTTTACGACTAACAAGGAAAACTTGTTTTTAAATATGGCCTTTCCAATTGAGGCATACCTTATTAAAGGCAGCGTCCGGGCAAAATTTCGCCTCTCATGTTCCTGCCATTCTGGGGCCTTTCCGTGGCCCTGATTACAGTTGTAAAGTCCAAATTGTTCAAAACTGCCAACAAACCCGGTTCTTGGAGACCCTCTCTTCAAGGAGCGGACGAGTTTCGAATTGCTCGTCCCCATCGTCATGCCAGCGGGAGGAGCTGCAACTGCACGGATGCAGTTGCATTGCAATGTGCAGTGCAACTGCAATGCAATTGCAATGCAACCGCACACCTGCGTAAGGGGTGGTTTGTGATAAGAAGGGGCGGCTTGTGATACGTATCCAAGCCCGTATCTCTTTTTAAAGGGCACGTCAAAGGATTGGAACAACGCAGATCGGATACTCATGGGCCCCTCTTTACCACTATGTGCTAATCTGAGTGGACGGATTTTGCCTGAACGCTGCCTTTAAAAAGCATGAAACGCTGATTCCAAATCTGCCTTCCTTTTTTGCGTTTTGTGGAACTTTTATGGACGAGGAGTTATGAGCGCTTTTTAAAGCCAAAAATATAATTGTGCATTGTAAATATAGTAAAATGACTTGCTAGAATCTTACTCTCAAATAATTCACTCCGATGTGGTATATTTTCTCATTTTTGAATATTAGGTCGTTCCGAAAGTAATGTCGCTTTTTTCAAACGAACGCCACATCTCGTGGAACAAAGATATGTAAGAGGTTCTGGAAGCATTTGATGCAGCATTTCATTCTCTTTCTAATAGTTATATAATCACTGCAAAAAATTTGATAATGTCTCGAAAAATTATCAAAATCTGCGACCCATGCTTTTTGAGAAGACCATGTTTCAAAATTTTTCTAAATTTTTGCAACAACCCTCGGAAGGAGTCCAAGTAATGGATGGATAGAGCAAGCCCTATAGGAAACAGCACAACTTTTTTTCTACTTTCCAGTACTCGTCATAATTTTCATATAGATTTTTTGATGGAACCACCAAATTTCAGCATTCTCGCCTCAGACACAAGTGCATCAAACACCAATAAATCTTCGGATTTTGAAACTTACAAAGGTGGATTATGGTTTGACACTAACTTACAAACCCAATGACTATTCACCGCTTCAGATTAGCAACTTTTAAAAATTCCGGGTACAGCCTGGAACGCCCTGAAAAACTGAATTATGATAATTTTATACCGGAAAACTTGATAAATGGAAACAAAAAACAACTAGTAGAAAGAGGAGAGAAAGCTGCGTCGAATGACACCCGAGTTGCTTGCCGGTTATTGTTCTGTGAGGTTTGAGTTGACCACATATGAAATTTGATGGCATTAAAGAATCGGTTCCAGAAACTCAAAGAAACAAGCTAAGGAAAAGGAAGAAGTTAATCTGTGTCCTATAGGATTTTTTCTATCTACCTGTCATTTGCGCTTCTTCGCAGAATAGGTACAAAATTTTAGAAAAATAGCCGAACTTGACCATGGCAAAAAGCATGTGCCGCAGATTTTGGTAATTTTTCGAGAGCTCATTAGATATTATGCAATGAAATTGCAACTTTTAGAAGGAGGATGAAATGCTGCATCGAATGATCCTAAGATCTATTGAAAATCTTGATTCCATAAAGTATGGCGTTCTTTCGAAAAAAGCGACATTACTTTCAGAACGACCTAATAATTTTCAAATAAAGAGCTTTGTTGATTATCACTGCTCCATTGAAAAAACTAGAAAAAGTATCACGACTATTGTTGTCCTATTTGCACATTCAATTTTTTCTTCGATAAGCGCTCGTAACTTCTCGTCCACGAACGTTCTGCAGATAAGGAAAGCAGTTCTGGAATCAGCATTTTTTTGCCCTACGATATAGTATATACATCTCATCTGAAAGGGCCACTTCAACTAAACATGCATCCCTTGTGAGAGCATAAGTTTCAAATTTTGACGATTTTTATGTACTAAGGCATTGCCCCGTTCTTTGCTTGTCACAAAAAGTAATGTACGACAAAGAATCAGTACCATCTCAATCAATCAGATCATAGGCTGGAAGGACTAAACAGAGGCCTAAGAAATATTACATAAGGGCTGTGCCTTTCCATTACTCTATATTTAAACATGGATGTCGTTTTAGTCACGCATAAAGATTAGCATTTTAAATATTCATCTCTAAAACCTCTAAAAAAAGCTGCATTTTATAGCTTGATTCAAGGTCATTTTTGTTCTGAAAGAATGAACATTGACAAAGTATCCTATTTCTCGTTCTTGTCCTCTTGTGAAAGTGCAGCACGTTGCGCGGACTGATGTTTTTCTGACGTATCGTTGTCCATCATCTGCAAGTGTAGAGTACAGGCAATGTGTATGGTTCAGGAAAGTTTTATTTACAACATTCCAACATCTGAAAGAGCTATCGCGCTTGGTGTTGAACCGCGAAATTTTTTTGTTTCATAGAAGGTCAAGTAAGTTGAGCCTAAAGACCTTGAGACTGAGACTCTGCTCATACGCTCTACAATTTATGTGATTTGCTAGTAAATCCGAAGTGATACATAGATACTCAAAGGCTACTGCATGACGACGGCGCAGAAGTGATATTAACTGAGCGGACGCGAACGCGGCGCCGCGCATCCTCTTATAAATCCCGGTCTTGTGCGCTCTGCGGCTGATAAAGCCGCGTTCACGCCCGACGATATTCCGCCTTCGTCATGCAGCAGCCTGTAGACACTTAGGCTGGCTCGTCTTCACGCGGCGTGCTGTTTTTAGCACAAAAGCTTTTTGTTCCTGTCCCTCGCTTCAAACGTATACGATCTTCTTGATCGTCGTCGGTGGCTGCTTCCACGAGTTCTAGGTGCGATAATCGTAACCAGCCGATTTCCAGCTGGTCCATCCCGACTTCGCGAGAATCCACTCAGATGTTCTTAGTGTCCATCTGTCGTTCTTCTCATGATGTGACCGGCCGATCGGTGTTTCGCTTGCAATGTATTCCGCTGGGTTACGATGACGGGACATTCTTTTCATATCCGTACTGCAAGTCCGACTAGATGTTGCTTGTCGGGTTATTTCAGAAGACTGCGCTCGAGCGTTTTGTGGGTGGTCCGCAGAGCCTTAGACGAGACTACGGTGTCGGCCCAAGTCTCAGCTGCGTAACAGAGCGCCGGGAGAACGGTTGAGTCGAACAAGTGGGCACGAAGCTCCGGAACTCTCAGTTGATCGGTGGCTTCCTTCAAGAGGCCCGTAAACGGCCCAGGCTGCTCTTCTTCTTACGTTAAGTTCTTCCCTCAAGTCGTTCTCCATGTTCATCGAACGTCCGAGGTACACGCAAGAAGACGTCTCCATGCGTCTCTGCTTCAGTGATACTGACCCAAAAAAACGATATGTCCGCAAAACAAAGGTTCGACAAGAATCTCCCTTTAACTCGTATGCCGTTCTCGTCCCAGTCCAGTGACTTCATCAACCACGCAAGACTGCTGTGAACAGTTTCGGCGAAATTGTGTCGCCTTTTCGGACCTCCTTCCCAGCTGGAAGAGACAGGAGGCGATGGGATAGCTGCCGTCGTTGTACAGTCCCAATAGCAGTCGGCTAACCTCCTCACGTAAGCTAGATCCACTCTTTGATCGACTAGCGCAGACAGGATGGCGTTGGTTTCGACGCTGTCAAAGGCGTTCTCGTAGTCGACGAAGGTTAGGCTGCGTTCATACTGATTCCCATGTTCTGGAACTGTTCTCGCACAGTTCTCGCACAGTGCTGAGAACTGTGCGGGAACAGTTCCAGAACATGGAAATCAGTATGAACGCAGCCTTAGGGCGAGAGGCAATCGGTATTCACGACAGTTTGGATGTGATCCGTGCAACTGAATCCCTTGCGGAACTCAGCCTGTTCTTGGGGTTGGGCTCCATCCATGTCCTACATATGCGCACGAGGAAAATTTTCGTGAAAAGCTTGTACAGCACACTCAGAGGCATATTTGACAGTAGTTCCGAAGATCCTTCACCCTTCTTGAGAAAAGGACGGTACTTAATGTTTTTCACTGTTGAGGACCCTCTCCTTTTAAAGGTAAAATGTCAGGTGCGACGAGAAAATCTCGGTCCTCCGGCTCGCATAAATTTGACGGAAATATGGTCTGCTCCTGGAGCAGTGGACGTCTTCATGGCTGAATCGCTTTGCGCACTGCAGGTGGAATTCGTGGTGGTACTTCTCCACTGGGAACAACGGGCATCGGCACGGGTGTTAATGAGCGGAAAAGGTTTAGAAGTTCTTCGCGATAGATTCACCTTCTATCGGGAAGAAGTCGGAGTCCAGTCTTCGTTCAATAGTGCAGCCAGCGGTACGTCATATTCTCAAAGGTCCCTTTGGCACTTTTTAAGACTTCGTCTTCCTTCGGCTGCTTCCAGTACCTTGGTTTGCCTGTACTTCCTGAGACCGTCCTGCAAAGCTGTTCTGCAACTGGCGTTGGCTATCAGTCGCTGAGATAAGCTGCGTTCGGATCCTGCCTTAGAAACCTTCTTCCTTAGTGTTCTCGAAACACGTTCCAAATTTTTCTTAGAAGTCACTGAGGCGCACTCTCCGCAGGCTCGCAATCCTTTCGGAAGCCGGTCGTAGTCGTACGTTGGGTCCTCTCGATGGGCCAGTTACAACTTGATATGAGATTTCACAGGATGTTACCGTCATAAAGCTAATTCTCTCTTGTGTAGCACTATGGCAGGTTTTCTTTTCCAGCTTTCAACTGAGTCGTACCTTTGCTCGAAGGAGGCGGTGATCGGCCACTGCAGAAGGATGGAACTACTGAAATGTCAAGTCAGCTCCACCTTCTGTTGGTGAGAATGTGATCGATCTTCGCATAAGTCGTTCCGTTGGGCGATCCCAAAATCCACCGGCGATGTTTTTTCTTCATGAAGATGGAATTTCCATGGAAAAGTCGTGCGGCCGGAGAAGCCCAACGAGTCGCTTGCCGTTTTTGTTCCGGAGCCCAATTCCAAACTTCCCGATCCTATAATCCTTTTCCAGTGGCATCCCGATTTTCGCGTTGAAGTCGCCCACAACAAACTTGTAAAAGGGCTTCTCGTTGCGGACGACCTCCTCCACGTCTTCGTAGAAAACATCTAGTTCTGATTCGTTAACTGTGATGTTGGTGAGTAGCAGTTGATGATGCTGATGGTCTTCTGACGTGGAGGTTGTAGTCGTGGGATGGCTAGTCGAGATGACAGGATCTCATGCGAATCGACAAGATGGGCGATAGATGGGTGGACGACAAAGCCAATGCCTCCAACTTTTCATGATAAAACCTTTTCATCACGAATGATGAAGGTCTCATCACTCATCTGTCGCATGTCCTTCTTCCTGGACTTGCATTGCGATGACGTGGTACTTGATGTGCTCTGCAGCGTCGAGAAAAGCGTGGAGATCGGTGTTTGTGGAGACTATCCTGGCGTTGTAGGTGCAGAGCATGAGGCAGTCTTCATGGCGTGTTGTCGGGCGGACGTGTCGTTTTCATTTGATTCGAAAGGCGCCCTGAGTACTTGACATCGTTCTTTCTACCATCCGGCACAGGGCTCGGCATAGGTGGCTTGCAGAGCAAGCTGGATATTGTTTTTAGAGGAAAAAGCAAAGGAGTATCGTTTTTGCGGAAGAGCATAACGCTGTCTTTCGATCTGCTGTCGGCACGCTGCCGGTATGCGGCCAGCAAATAAACAAAGGGTTTGTTTACAGCGAAGTGAAGATGAAATGGCACAAAAATAGGTGTGTAGAAGGGCAGTAGGGAGTTGGGACTATGTATGAAAAATTTTGAAAAAATTATGTGAACTAAGGGTATGGCAAAGTTTTTTCGGGGATAGGTGGCTTTCAAGCCACCTGGATAGCCACCTGAGGTGGCTTAGCGCAAACAAAGTCATATAATTCCTATTCTTTACATACTTTTTCCAAATCTTTTACATAAAAGTAATCTACATCTAATATTTTACAAAACAACTTGTACCTCCCCAAACCCTCTCCTCCCCGCCTAGTTATAGCCCTCCAAATTATCTGGATGGCAGCGGCAAAGCTGCTCCAAGCTCGCGGTTGTGCGCGGCGAACACAGCATGGCATGCCGTCAACCCGGAGAATACAAACAATTACTAGGTCTTATTGTCTATTTAGTGTCGGTCTTGTATTCTGTTTCATTCTTTTTGTTTTCATGTTTGATTTGTTCGTTAGCGTGTCAAGAGGGATGTCGTACTTTTGTGGGAAGACTTCGTTTTTTGCATTTTCAACTAGCCACCTCGTGCCGAGCTCTGATCCGGCACCGTAGGCGGGATACCATTTCCAGGGTTTGGCACACTTTGTATCACTCGAAATCAGCTATAAATAGATTCTTTTCCACGCCTCAGTCAGGGCTCGGCACAAATGGTTTAAGCTCAAACTGGGCTTCGTTTTCAAGGTAAAAAGCAGAACCGAAGCGGATCCCTGGAAAAACAAACGTATTAGGTTTTACGTACTTGACGTGTTTTTTCGCACGCGCGAGTTTTAGATACAAGACTCGAACAAACAGATGGTTTGCTTACAACCCACAAACAATCACATGACAACGAATTTGGTTATGTGTACTTGCAGGATACTTAAACTACATTATGGAAGACTCAAAACTTATGCGTCTTAACATCCGTTCCAAAATTTGTTTATTTTTAGACTCACACCAAACCAACTGAATTGCTTTGGAGCATAAATATCGAAGAGTTCACATAAGTTTTAATCCTTAACTTAGACGTCTAAACGATTGAAACGCTCAAGAATCTATTATATCAGGTTGTCAAGAAATTAATGTCGTTTTTTATTTGCTTGCTTTGGCAAAGCAAGCAGACTCAATCCAACAAAGGGTAATAGGTACTGTTCGATAGAGCAAAGCAAGCTCTACAAGATGGCCTTCATGATTTTGCGCCACGTTTGATCCACAGAAAGTTCGAACTCAAAATCTGAAGATTTCCGAATGGTCAAAAACTCGAAAAAAATCATATCTTCGTCCAAATAATTTCTACGGACCTCCCACTCGCATACATCAGTACTTTCGAAATGTGATACCTATATGTGCAGTTGCTGTATTTTTTCCCTGAGTAGAAACTGAAAAAACGAAGATTTTCGTGTTTTTTAAAGCAATGCTGAGCCGTTCTTGCATATGCGATTCTATACTACAAGCCTAGGTTCTATACTACAAGCTTAAGTATAACTGTAGCTTTTCAGCCCATTCCGAGCGGTAGTTTTCGAGAAATGCCGCTTTTAGCACTGAAAGTGAAACGAAGAAAGCTGATTTTGATATTGCTTTTAGAAAAACACGAAAATCTTCGTTTTCTCAGTTTCTAGTCAAGGAAAAATACAGCAACTGCACATATGGGTATCACATTTCGGAAGTACTGGTGTGTGCGAGTGGGAGGTCCGTAGAAATTATTTGGACAAAGATCTGATTTTTTTATCTTCAGACTTTGAGTTCGAACTTTCCGTGGATCAAACGTGGCGCAAAATCATGAAGGCCGTCTTGTAGAGCTTGCTTTGCTCTATCGAACAGTACCTACTACCCTTTGTTGGACTGAGTCTGGTTGCTTTGCCAAAGCAAGCAAATAAAAAACGACATTATTTTCTTGACAACCTAATATTATTAGATTGATGCATAATTACTGCACCAAATTAGGTACAGACCACAATAATCCGGGATAATCCAATATCTCAAATAGGGTTCGTTATATCATTAGATAGATCAAACCTAGCTCTACAAGACGTTTCTTGAAGTTTTGCACCAGCTTTGATCCACGCGAAGATTGAAGCTAAAAACCGGAAAGATCCAAGTGCTCCGAAAACCCAAGAAAAAATTGAAAGTTCGTTCAGAAAAATCCTCCAAAATTCCTAACATGCTCATGCATTGTCATTTCGTCTAGGACATATTTCTGTGCAGTTGCTGTATTTTTCTCTCAGCTAGAAATAGAGAAACCGTAGTTTTTCATGTTTTTTTTCAAAACAATGCTGGGATGTTCTAACACCTACTCTTGTATACTGCAGGACTTTAGAAGCGTGTTCGTGAATTTTCAGCTTTTTAGAGCAGCTGGTTTACGAGAAATGTCGAATTTGTGGCAACAAGGCAAGAAAAATTCGGATAAAGAGAGCTAGAATCGATAGTTTTCGTGAATTAGTCCTTCTAGAAGGCTGAAAATGTAAAATTTTACTGCTAATGGCATGTACTATACAGCTGTCAATGTTAGAACATCTCAGCACTAATTTGGCAAAAACATAAAAAACTTCGTTTTCTCATCGTCTAGCTGAGAAAAAATTACAGCAACTGCATAGATAGATGTCTTACATGGAACGTCTACGCGTGAGCAAGAGAGAATTTTTGCAGGGTTTTTCTAACGGAGTTACAATTTTGTTTAGATTTGTCTTAAGGTTTTCGAACGCATGGTTTTTTTTCAGTTTTTGGTTCAAAACTTCGCGTGGATCAAAGATGGTGTAGATTTTTGTGAACTATCTTGTAGAGCTAGGTTTGCTCTATTTAATGATTTATAAAATTCTATATAGAGTATAGGAGAATTTTGGATTATTGCGCTCTGTACCTATTTTAGTGCAGGAATTATGCACCAACCCAATAATTGGGTCACAAAGTTCGTTCGCAAGATTTTCAAAAAATCATAACTTCCTTTCTTCTCGGTAAAATTTCTTAATCTTATTTTTTTTGAAAGAGAAAACCTTCCTGTTTACAACAGTATCTTCGGCATCAGAAACCGTGAGAAATTTCGAGAGTTAGAAGCTAAAGGATAAAATTACTCGAGATCAGCATTTTTCAAGCTGGATCACGAAAAATTATGGCAGTATTATTATTTGACCAGTGCATCACCTCTGCTTCGCAGAGGTTCGCACTGGCTCTACTATCTATGTACCTTACTCATTCTCGTAAAATCGTGGCACTGGAACTCACCGCGCTATGCCGATTATCACGAATAAAATGTAAACAACTACTCATTTAGAAAGTCTTTTCACATGAGATCGGTGATTTCGCGTGGATGAAATTTTTCGCAGGAAACAAACGCAAATTTGAATAGGTTTTTGGATTTGTCATGACTTGGTAGTCGCCATAAAGGTAATGATAACCGTGAGCTACATCTCTGTGCGAAAATCTTCTCAAACGCTTAGCTAAAACTTTGGCAAATTGACCATTTACACAACCAATTCGTTTTTGCGCCGTTTTCGTCATGTAGTAAACTTTCGACGACTTTTCTGGCTAAACTCCATCGCTTGCACATTTGCTTACCAAACTCATCCACGACTCTGCAAAAAGTGGTGATACGGACCGAATTTTGCGGTACAGAAGCCAGGTGGACCCGTTTGGCTCGCAATTTCTGAGGGAACCACTCAACGAATCTACTCGTGCTTTTGCATGTTGGACTTTCATGAAGGTAGCATGCGCCATGCAAAATTTGGACTCAAGACATTAGCTGGAACAGGCTCCCCGAATTTCGCGACAGGCACACACACACGCACAAAGTCACATAAACACCCTTAGCCCGTTATTATAAGTCATGATAGAGAAAATTATGCTCTTTACTATAGTGCCTTTTCTACGAATCAAAACGAGAAAGATCGAGAGTTATGAGCAAATGAAGAGAATTACTTCAGTTTTGCAATATTTGAGCGTGCCCAAAAAAGCACAAAAACGCTCAAAAATGCTCAAAAATGCAAAACTAAAGTAATTCTCTTCATCTGCTCATAACTCTCGATCTTTTTCGTTTTAATTCGTAGAAAAGGAACTGCAGTAAAGAGCATAATTTGCTTTATCAAATAATAATACTTCCTGAATTTTTCGTGATCAGCTTGAAAAATGCTATTCTTGAGTAAATTTATTCAATTGCTTCTAACTCTCGAACTTTCCCACAACATTTCATGCAAAGATACTATTGTAAAGAGGAGTGTTATTTCTTTCAAACAAAAATAAGATCAAGAAATTTCACCAAGAAAAGGAAGTTATGATTTTTTGAAAATCTGGCGAACGAACTTTGTGACCCACCTAATATATTGGACAGAGCAAATCAAACCAATGCCCATCTTCCTTTTTAGCCAAGGATAGTATAAACAATATACGCATTGCATTGACTTCCTTTGAGTTTTGTGATGACAGTCGCATCGCCAAATTGTGTAGGCTACAAATTCTAGTCTACAGGCTACAGAGTCTTGACTTCGTTTCCAAAAATGCTTCAAACCAACGGGGTTGAGCCCTACCCAGGGTTCTTCGCGCTCGAATGATTGCAATAAGTTGAGACTCAAAATGGCGGAAACTGATAACGATTTCCACACGTTTACAGTTCTGTGACCCATAGTTCACTTACTCACTCTAACTACTAAACGCAATTTTTTTCGCTGATGTAGTGTTCCGAGCACACTCGATTTTATGGCCGCGCGATTAGGCATCTTGACGAGTGTACTAGACACTCTAGCAGACTTCAAAGCGTACGGTGTAAAACTTTTGCGACGAAAATTGATAAAATTGCATATTCTCTGCGATTATAGTGCGCTCAAGATGACTTGTAAACAGTTGGAGCGTTGCCAAAATGCGTTGCTACTGGATTTATGGATTTAAATGTTTTATGCATGGTATGGGGGCCTACAATACGTTCACATGTAGTCGGTTAATTACATACTTACTTTAGATTTTTGACGTCTAAACACTGGTGGAGGTATGACACAGCAGACAGCGAATACACCAGTGGCTGCAATGAACAGCAGCCTAAATTTGATGGTTAGTCATATATTAGGGTGGCAACCAGGGTAAAGCGGGGGGTGCGGCACTCGACCGTCGGATACGACCCCCCCCCCCCTGATTGCTGTCTTAATAAGACCCCCCTCCTAAACTATACACTTAAGATAGTATTACCTGAAGGCTCTGTCAAACATAATGGACAACATATCCATAATTAGCATGTCAAATACCCCCTGTAGACAAAGTGTGAGCGAATTCTGAAGATTCAAGATACTAGGCTACCTAAGTGAAATGGTCAAATTCCAACATGGTTAACTTTGTTTTAAAGGTGAATTAGCTATCCGTTTTTGCACTCAAGACAAAGCACTACTCCTTCTTTGTCCACCTCAGGAATCCCGCTTCAGAAGACCTCCAAACTGTGGAATTAGAAGCCAACCAAAATCTCATTTTTCCCATTTTTCGCTTTTGATGGCTGTGCTTTCACCAAATATTACTCAGAGCTAAGAAGACGAATCAGGCTCAAAACATCCCTATGGAATCTACGAGGTTTAGGCTATCGATTCACATAAATATTGTCCGCTAAAAATGTTTTTTTGATATAGTTAATGGCCTGCGGCACCCCCCCTCAAAACCTGCGGCTGCCGCAGGGGTGCCGCAGGGGTGCCGCAGGCCATTAACTATATCAAAAAAACATTTTTAGCGGACAATATTTATGTGAATCGATAGCCTAATCCTCGTAGATTCCATAGGGATGTTTTGAGCCTGATTCGTCTTCTTAGCTCTGAGTAATATTTGGTGAAAGCACAGCCATCAAAAGCGAAAAATGGGAAAAATGAGATTTTGGTTGGCTTCTAATTCCACAGTTTGGAGGTCTTCTGAAGCGGGATTCCTGAGGTGGACAAAGAAGGAGTAGTGCTTTGTCTTGAGTGCAAAAACGGATAGCTAATTCACCTTTAAAACAAATTTAACCATGTTGGAATTTGACCATTTCACTTAGGTAGCCTAGTATCTTGAATCTTCAGAATTCGCTCACACTTTGTCTACAGGGGTTAATTGACGTGTTAATTATGGATATGATACGAATATCATGTTATCGCTATAATCAGATCACCTGACTACGACCCCCTCCCCTTTTGACTCCTCAATACGACCCCCCTCTACGGCGTGCCGCACCCCCCGCTTTACCCTGGTGGCAACTAAGTTCCGCATGAAATCATAACTTTCCTCTTCAACGTAGAGCACCAGTTCTTCAGCATTGCATAGAATATGATAAAGGATGTATACTATGAACATGCGCGTGATGTTTCATTTGTCAATTTATTGATTCTCCAAGATTGTCAAACTAAGAGCTAGACTCAGAGAATTGCCGGGATACGCGGCCATGCATTTATGGGCAAGTGGACACTCTCAGACGGTCGGTGCCGTAACTCCGGAGGACAGTCGAAATCTGGCAGAGCCGCGGAGGACCCAATTGACCATTGAGAGCGGGGCAAGGGGCGGTCCCTTCTTGTAGGTCACGGTGACGTCACAAGCAGGCGAATGAGACCCCTCTCCGGGACGCGCAAATCTCTGCTCCGGAGGTACGCCAGATTAGGGAGAGCCCCAGAGCAGAGATTTGCGCTCCGGAGGTACGCCAGATTTGGGACACCTCCCGAGCACAAGATGGGAGGGCTCCGGAGCACAAATGGGAGGTCTCCAGAGCAGAGGGGCCCGGAGCAGAAAATTGGAGGTCTCCGAAGCACAAAACGGGAGGTCTCCGGGACACAGAATGGGAGGGTTCCGGGGCACAGATTTG
Organism: Cylicocyclus nassatus; assembly: GCA_958299035.1. Classification (NCBI taxonomy): domain Eukaryota; kingdom Metazoa; phylum Nematoda; class Chromadorea; order Rhabditida; family Strongylidae; genus Cylicocyclus; species Cylicocyclus nassatus. The sequence goes on along the minus strand of CATQJL010000001.1, from coordinate 90,397,872 downwards.
CGCTCCGGAGGTACGCCAGATTTGGGACATCTCCGGAGCACAACAGGTACGCGGCCAATTTGCTGTAATACGCAGCTTAGCATTTTCGAAAATAAGCTGCCGTCGCTCTCGACCTACCCTTTTTTGTCATTCTTTCGCGCTCGCTTTTCTTTTTTTTGGTTTTCCGTGTTCTCGTCGGCGCGTTGGCGTTTATGTTGTTTTAAGTTATTCGTTTCAGGTTTATTTCGGATTTTCGTGCGGATGCACTCAATCGCCTTTGGTGTTCGGCTCTCGTTTTCGACTTGCTGTCGTTTTTCCGCGTTCTTTTCCGTTATTTTTCTTTTTCGTGTTGCTCTTCGGCGCTTTTGGCGTTTATTTGTTCAGTTAATTCTTTTCAGGTTTCAGGTTTTTAGGTTTTCGTGCGGATGCACTTAGTCACTTTATGTTTGGCTCTTTTCGACTTGCTAAAACATCGTTGACTATTGATGGGGTGGTTTTTGTGATAGATCCTGGATGTATGAAACAAAAAGTTTATAAACGACTCGTGTTGAGTCACTATCAGTATGACCGATACCTAAAGCTAGTGATATGCAACGTGCTGGTCGCGCTAGTCGTAGTAAGCCTGGTTAGCTTTCGGTCCTAATCGTTCCCACATTAGGAAACTTTGCATTTTAGGAAAGTGTTTGCGGAGATCCCTGTTCCTCTACATGTTCACGAGCTTTCTGAGGTACCCAGTCTTTCAGAATCTCATGTACGAAAAAGTCTGCCTTGCATATGACCAGCTATTGTAATGCTTGCTCAGCTTATCCTAAACTTTCGTTTCTAGGACTTGTCTTTTTGTTCGAATTTATCAGCCTATTACTCTGACCAAGTCATACAAGCTGGAGCGAATCACTTTTATTTTTTATCATCCATCGTACTGCTTCCGTCACTCCTTTCAACTCTAGCATTAGAAGCAGATGAGGTGAGGATTGCTATGATTTTGGTAGGTTATACATGACGTTGGAACAACATTTTAGCTGCGGATATGTGGAGCATCAAAGTCCCACTCTAATTCGTTTCTTGGCTTGATCCTTTGCCCAACAAACAACATCGTTCAAACTGTTTACATGACCTTGTCAGTTTATATGCTGCTCATAAGCGACGCTCCGTTGGCATCTGTGGCGGATATAATCCAGTTAGTGTTTTTTTTTCTGTTGGAGTGCTTACGTTGACGTATGGTAATTTTGTGAGGCTCAATGCACCCGAAAGGCACTCGCCTCTGTAGACTCTACTCGTCATACAATATGTTAATATTCATTCTTTGATTAAGAGACGCGAGCGCACTTTGCGTACGTTTTACTAACAAGTTCATGAATGAGTTTGATTACTAGCACGTCTATTAGATTTACTATTAGATTTCGTGGAAGAACATGTTTGAGCTCGTTGAACCACGCTGGCTTGAACACTTTCTTTTACGTATTCCTGATATTGAATAATCAAGGTAGAACCCAACCATGAACTTGCTGATCAAACGTACGCAGAGCGTGCTCGCCTCTCTTAGTCATAGGATGTGATATATGTTGTATATGTTGTAGTATATGAAAAAAAAACCAGTAGTTGCAAAAGCGGTATTGCTTGCGTCCTCAAATGAACTATAAAACTTCCTCATATGAATCCTTTAGTCACAATCCTCAGTTATGGCGTAAAAACAACATCCACTACTCGTCGCAGTATTAGAATAGCTGGTCTCGAAGGTGCTATTGGCCTTGGAGGTTAGGATATGCCGTTTCTGGCACAATCCGAGAGCAAGCATTTATTCTGAACTTCGCCTCTTAGCTTGTTTTTATTTCTGGCACTAATACGGATTAACATTCATGGTATAGTGGACCTCTTAAGTAGTTCACGTAATTCTTTTATGACACGCAAAAAGCTAAAACGCATCGATGAAGAGTTTACAGCATCAGCTCAAAATGTTCCTGTTTTCAATCCTACAAAAAAGCGGAGACAAGGGGTCAGATAGGGGAGAGTGAAGGAGGAAAGGGCAGGTAGCGGTTTCGGCACTCGCTGATTTATTATATAATCGTTTTCGTAAGAAAATCTACAAGCAGAGCGACAGTACGTATGGCGTGATTACTATACGCTCAACTGCATCTATTCGATACTTGCAGCCGTCGTGGAGCAAACGTGATGATACCTATGGACAGAAGCGAACTCAAGCTCAACGCAATGTACAACAATTTTGTTTTGCGATTTGCAGTAGATTGTTTGCAGTTAACTCGAATTAAATGTCTTGTCTCTTCATTCTTCTTATTCTATCTGTAAACGCTAGGGGTGAGATGGAGGGGGTAAAGAACGGGGTTGAGGGTCGCGCTGAACTCCTACCCGCGGGGTGGGGGGGGGGGTCGTATTCGGCGGTCGTATGCCATGCTCGACGCTGGTCTAAAGCTAATTTAGGTGGGGTTTGGAGCTTAATTAGGGCTAAAGTATGCCGCGGCAGACTTCCGGAGCACAAAATGGGAGGACTCCGGAGTCCAAAATGGGAGGGCTCCGGAGCACAAAATGGGAGGGCTCCGGAGCACGAGTGGCAATCCCCTGCTGGGGAAACCCCGCGGCTCTGCCATTTCTGCTCCGGAGGTATGCCGTCGACTGTCTGAGTTGGAAAGATATTATAGATACTTGATTTCATGCGGACCGCTTGCAGATATTTGGAAAGGAGTTGACCACTTTTTAGACTAACGCTCAGAGAATGATCGCTACTTTTTTATAGGTTAGCTGGGGCGCGGTGCTCAGATAAAGGCCAGGAGCAGGCAGTCAGCAAACTCGCGCTTTTCTGCAAACGGTCAGCGAAATTTTGAGGCGTGGTCAAACCTTCAGCGAACGATACTTCCGTGTTTTGCCAACGGGCAGCAATATAGAAGTGCAGGCACTTGTCAAATAGTCTCCCTCAGCGAGCACTGGCCAAACTTTTCGCTCGGACTCTTTTAAAGCAGTTTCGTGCGCACGCCGAGCAAAGGCGAGACTCCGTGTGGCAGAGGTGTCATCGATGGTTTGATTACCCGAGTCTGGGGTACTTTCTCACAGCGGAGGGTACCTACGGGCTGCGTGGTCATCTACGAAGGACCGGCGGCCCTCAATAATCTTATATATAAAGCCGAATGTCTGTTTGTCTGTATGTATGTCTGTATGTCTGTGTGTACGTATGTTCCGAATAGGAAATTCCATTTCTGAACCGATCCGGACCAAACTTGGCACACATACATTTCGGACCCCGGCGGGTGTCATAGACTACTTTTAGTCATCGATCGATATCGATTTTATCGATTTTTTGCAAAATTTGAGCTACAGGGCTGGGAGTTGGCACAGGGGGGTAATCGAGCATGCTGATTACGAATATAATGATGAAAGGACCGGGCGGAGCCGGGTAAGTCAACTAGTTTTGCATATTCTCGCGTCAAGTCCGCGAGAATGCGGCCACTGCGGAGCAACCAGTCTGTTGAATAACCGCGATTATTCTCCGAGCACTCGCCTAAAAATTGGCCAACATTCTCCCAAATTTTTGCAAGCGGACCGCAAGAAATTAGCGAACTTTCCGGTACCCGCTTGCCCAAAAATCGCATGGCCGCCTACTCCCGGCGATTATCTGAGTGGTCGCAGCTAATCTATGAAAAAACAGCAATTGTTCTCGAGCGTAATTATACTGTATAAAAAGTATCACTTCTCAGAATTGTCGATTGGCTTTGTCGTCTCATCGATTTTTGACAACTTTGAGCGAGGAGCTAAGAGTTGCTACAGAAAATAAGGTGGTACGCCGATAATGAAGGAACACTTAAAAAACACTGGTTGCATTTTCGTTTTCACCAATTTCTTGTACAGGATCAGAGGTGAAAAGAGTTGGAAGCGGAGTAAGTGAGCTTGGGGAAACAAGCGGAAACAAGGAACTGGCATATAAAAGTGGGAGGTCATGGAAAGTGAATTGCAAAGAAGTAGTTTGGCGTTTTTAATCTATGTAGACATGGCCGAGTGGAGACGGATACTTAAGGATACTTATTTATTCAATCAGCGCATAAAGGTTCACCAAAACACCAGAAACCGCAAAAACGAGTGCGGGTTACATAAGCTCGTAATCGCCGGGGCAGGCGGACAGCGAACTCGCCCTTTCTTGCCAGCGTACAGCCAAATTTTGGGGCGTGGCTAGACCTCAAGCGAGCGGAACTCTATTACGTTGCATGCTCTGCCAACAAGCAGCAAGACAGAATTTTCTGCTAGGGCTCATTAGCTATTTTTGAGCGCATATCAAACGAGTGCTCATCATAAGATCAGCAAGAGCAATTTTACAGAACAAGACAATCATGTTTGGTAAAATTCTCAGTGATCACATGCCAAGGGTGCTATAAAATTGTCAAATTCTGCTTTCACAACTTTTTTAGAAAAGTTAATTTTTAGCTTGTGTTTTACATTGTGTTTGCTTGTTTGTTCGTTTGTGCGACTTTCGGTAAGACCTGATTCTACCACCCATACAAAACAACGATGAGTACCGTGCAAAAATTGAACGATTGGATCTAAACCTCAATTTTATATGGAGGGCCTCCATTGCAGCATCGTTGATGTTTTTCATTAGACCTTTATGACCTCGATAATTTGTAAAAGTCGAGGATTAGCTTTTGTTCTCATTGACCTTCCTTCATCTTACAAGGTCGATATTGTGCTATAGTAGGTTCTCAAAGAGCTCATCTTTAACAGTAAACCCAATTTGCCAATCAAAAAATTCTTAGGCTGTTTAGAACACTCATAAGAGTACGAAATATTTCAAACAGCATTATTTTGTTGGATGATAAAATCGTAAGAATTTTCTGGAAACATTCAGGGCTACTATGTTAGATTTTTGGAGAGAAGCTGAACTCATTTTGTACAAAACACTCTGGCTGCATCGCCGATCAAGATACGTTCAAGTTGAGCATCATAGAAAATACGCCGACTAAAGGTAGCTTTGAATGACAAAGATGTCATCGCTGGTTTAGTTACCTGTAAGGTACTGTTCGGGCTATTATGGATCAAGCTGGATTTCATAATGACCGCGCGGCCCTACACTTTCTTACATAACTCGCGGCAACGCGCCACAACTACGCAATCAAAAAGTAGCGATTGCATTAAAGCGTTCGTCTAAAACGCAGCACTCTTTCAAACAGCGCGCTTAACCCGGCGATTGTCTGAGACCTTGTTCATTGTGGAAACCACTCTCCTTCTCCACGAAATGAGTAAAACCTACCGGCTTGTTCTAGGCATAGAAAGCAAAAGCTTCTGAGGGCCGATCAACTTCATCCAAGGAAGACGATCCATCAGGAAACTTGAGCTAACCAAAAGAGGGACCTTTGAGAAGGGGAGATGGTTTTCGATCTCATGAACAATCATCCAAGCTAAGAGAACGTTTTGAACCCTTGAAGGCTGGTGATGATAAAGCCAAACAGGTGCATAGGGCTTGGGAGAGCCAATCAAGTATTTGTATAGGAAGTGCAGATGTGACGAAAACAGGGTCTAAAAACCCCCGAAAACTATAGAAGCAGTGTGATGCAATCGCAAATATAGAAAAGCATCCAAGGCGTAAGCAAGAAACATACTTACAATTATTGACTTCCCTTCATACATGTTCTTGAAATTCCGAAAAACTGCATTGCACAAAAGCTTCAAAGGTCGTCAAAAAATTATCTCCGGTACCGATGGCGAGGATCACGATGCTCTTAGGAACCACGAGGAAAACTCTTCAACGTCGTCAATGTTCAGCATTCGCAGAATGTGGATTGAGGCTAGGTCAGTTAATGTTCCTTATAATGTCGATGAACGAGTTTTCTACATTCAAAATGAGGAAATTCGTGTGTTTACAAATAGTTGCAGAACTTAGTCACCACAATGGTTAGGGTGGAAAGTTATATGGCACAGGCCCCGTAAAATCTAATTGCCCACTCATCGCTTTGAAGACCAACGCGCGGCGCGGCTTGAAACGTTTGGTCCCGAAGCGCTACAGGCTTTTTGCGAGCGACAATGAGCGCGCACCCTTCCCACACATACTTTTATAAACTTTTAAAGAAAGCTTTCGTCAAGATATATCTTGCATTGACGAGAACAACATGAAAGTTAAAGAAAAATTGCTTGGAATATAGTGAAAGCCGACGATTGTTCGCAACGACCGCTCGCTTACGCTTTAAGGCACGGCGCGGGCAATTAGGTTTTACGGCGCCTATACAGTTTTAGCTTGACGCACCCTCTCAAGCCACCATTTATCATGACAGGTTCATTTCTTTTGAGATGTCTGAGTAAACATTCTAAAAGCTCCCGGTTTCGTGTTGTGTTCGCGGACGAAGAAATCAATTCTGGTGTGCCTGTTAACTTCAGGAATCTTCTGAACTTTTTTTCGGCTTTTGTGAAGTTTTTGAGTGATTTCTCAATGATTTTCTGAAAAGTGATGATCAATTTTGAAGGTCGGAAGCATGCACGTCAGCGCTCAGACAATCACAGGCTCTCAGCCGGCAGCCACAAAGCCACCGCGAAAACCCACCAAAAGCGCGGTGGCCTCATCGCCTCACTGTCGCTTCCCGCTGAGAACTGGCAGCGAGCGGACTGCTATAAAGCCTTCAGCGCGAAGCGAAACCGCCGCTTTCGCTTCGCGCTGAAGGCTTTTCGCTTCGCGCTGAAGGCTTTATAGCAGCCCGCTCGCTGCCAGTTCTCAGCGGGAAGCGACAGTGAGGCGATGAGGCCACCGCGCTTTTGGTGGGTTTTCGTGGTGGCTTTGTGGCTGCCGGCTGAGAGCCTGTGATTGTCTGAGCGGTTAAGTAATACGCATGTATAATAAAGTTCTAGTTTTTTTCGACAGTTTCGCATATTGCAACGCTAGGTGGTGTTGTAGTTGGATGGATACTGTTTTCTAGTAGAAAAATGCATATCGACGCTTTCATTTTTAATAATCATCTTTAACTCTATACAAAAAGCTTCTGCGGTCTTTTGACGTTTATAATGCAAAGCTGACTTCAACTTAGATTTGTAGTATAAAACAAATCACCGAGCTCTCTTCATTGTAATTACAGTAGGAATTTCCAGAAAGCGCCATTGTGGATATGCTACCGTTTCAGAAAAAATCTTTTAAAGTTTTGAAAGTTGTGTACTGGGTTTTTACTTATACTGATTTCCATGCTCGACTTTTACACTTTAAACTTTTGGATGTCCTAGTCGCACTGTGAGAATTTGAAGACGTTGCCACGGTATATACTTAGCCTAACGTATACGCGAAGTAATACGGCAAAGTGCAGACTTCATATTTAGAGTTAGTTAATTTACTAGCCGCATAGTTTTTAGATTGCATAGTTTGTTTTTTGAGGCAAATAGGCGTTTTATACTTTAGAATTCTCTTCAAAGTCATTATAATTGTAATTACCAAAAAAATCAGTAATACGTTACATACGGTAAAATTGAAATTTGAGCAACCTTTACTTGGTGCTGGTGAAAGTTTCTCATACGCGCAATTAGAAATCGAAAGTTCGTTTCCTTTTTGGATACCCTTGCACTTATAAAGCCTAGTCCACATGAAGTGTGACATAAAAAGCATAACTTCTTAAAAACTGATAGAGACTTTTGCCTTTATTGCATAGGTAAGAAAATTTGTCATGAGATTTTCTAGATCACTTCCAATTCATTTGCTTCTGACTTTGATAGAAGCATTTATTCTTTTTCGAATCTATTCCAAAACTTTCCCAAGTTGGGCTGAGTAATATGTTGGCAAGATTTTGTCCTAGGCTCTGATCAAATTTTCTTTTGGCATCAAATGGCATGTGTTTGAGGATCAGGCTTTCTAGTCCCAGGGTGACCAGAAGAAGATTGATTTTGTGTGGTCAAGATTGGGCGGATCAAACGCTACATCATTTGACTGTCCGAGAAGGAATTTCACACCACTGCAGTATCTCCTTCTCGCTCCGCGCTGATTCCCGTTTCTGCAAAATTGAAGACAGCGTCCATAGTGTTGCTTCATTCTGAGAGAGTACCAAATGTCCTTCGGAGTTTGCTTTTAATGCTTTTCCCACTCGGAAAGTTGCAATTCGCTTAGCCATACCAGTTGCTTTCAATAAACCCTTAAACGAGATCAACTCTAATCAAGAGCTGGTCAGGAAAAAACCACAAAATGATTATCTTCGAAAAATAGCTTGAAATTGGCTTGACAAAAAATGTATTTTTTGCATCCGTCAAACTTCATACGGGCACGTTTAAACAAATAATGCTTACAGCCCGCCCGCTACTTATTAACTCCGCAAATTCTTTTCTGGTTATCTGTGAGCAAAAGGCCCGCTCTTCCAAACCGAAGTAGCTGGCTTTGCTGAAAAGGGACCTGTGGCCGTATTCATTATCGCTACCTTGAGGTAAATCCTACCTCCAGGCAGTATTATCACTTAAAACCCGTATACATCAATGTACCTTGAGGTAAATGCTCAAGGTTACAACCTTAAAAATGATTTCATGGGGAATTAAGGATACTTTGAGGTGAATTCTACCTTAAGGTAGCCTTATCAGCGATGAATCCGTGTTCATCAAATTTGATACTTTTACCTCAAGATACATTCACAATAGAAACTCTAATCCAAGCTAAAGGCAAGATTAGAAGTGAAACCTTTAGAAAACTACAAGGTGTTATTAGAGGCTGATTTTTCACACGCACACTGCAATGACAAAACTGACCCCATTGCAGCTATTTTGTCTAATTTCGTTGAGAATAGCTAGAAATATAGACATATAAAGAAATTGGTACTACACATCTCTTTAATCCTATGGATATGTTGTAAGTGTTTTAAAACTCCTGTGAAACTGATGTGCCGAACCAAAAAAAGCCAAACACATCCTTTATTTGCTCCAAGTGCATTATGAGCATCATAGATCTTATCAAACAGTATTTTGAGCATAGCACACTGAAACCAAAAGTTTAAAATTGTGTTAGATCGTCTCAAAATTATTTTCACTTTTTTTGAACAGCCGCCACAGTCCGCAGAATTTACAGAAGCTCTTGGTAGCATTCGAGGCAGTATTTTCATGCCCTTTTGAATTGTCATTTTTATTTAGCAGTTGAAACAATGAGCTATCAGAAATTTGCGGTAAACTGCGACTCATGCTTTTTACCAAGGTCAAATTCCACTATTTTCCTTTCTTGTACTGACCCCTCGAAGAAGTCCAAGTGGCCCTCGGATAGAGCAAAGAAAGTAGGATACAAAACAGTTTCGATCTCCTTTCCAGGGCTCTCCATAATTTTTTGACAGAATTTTGAACAACACATCGATAATTGGGAGTCCCATACTAGGCGTAGACTCGTCAAACTCCACTAACTTCTCGTTTTTTGATCCTTTCGAAGGGAATTAGGGTTCAGCACTAATTTTACGAAACAAGTGAGCGTTTCGGGTTCCGAAATATCTAATTTTTGATTTGTCGGGTACAACCTGGGGTTCCTTAAAAAAACATGAATTTTGTCGATCTTATAGTCCAAGAATTCTCAAATCAAGAACAAAAAATATGTCTCTGAAAGAGGAGAAAGTACTGCGTCGAATAACACCCGGTTGCTCGCCGGCTGTTGTTCTATGAGGTTTAAGTTGACCATATATGGATTTTGATAGCATCAAAAAATGATTTTGAAAAATTTTTAGAGTAAACTATGGAAGGAAGTGCCCTATCTGCCCCCCCCCCCCCCCAACAAAGGCAGGGACCGTAGTCAGGCTCTCCGCAGGCTGTTCGTGCCGGGACCCAAGCGCGCTTTTCTCACCGTCCTTTAAACTTTCACTTCCCGTCTCTGTGATTGAAATGCGGTGGCCGTTTACGATCTGATATCATACAGCTGCATATTTCTAGTTCTGAAGTAAGGGTAATTAGTAACCCACTAGTGCCGTACTCAACAGCTGGTTTTTCGGTAGTCCGAAGTCTATTTTTGTGATTTCATGCATACCGCCTAGTAGCGCGACAAGTCGGTTCGAGCAAATCGTGATTGTTTGTTTGAAATAGTTTTCAGAGGAGAACATAGAATGAAATCAGTCGCTGCTCAAAGTCTAGCTTGAGCATGCGAATTCGTGGCACAGTTACGATCACCTTTTTTCCATTCTCACTATGCCGTTGTGGAGGGGAGAGTTTTGACCAAAATGCAGCACTTTAAAGTGATATCCCCTAGAATTGAGCGCATACTACAAAGAGAAAACCAGACGAACCAATCAGAGTCTACACATTCACTACTAGAAACAAGATAACCATCACGCAGCCGCCCTCGGAGTTAGCCTATTGATAAATATGAGGTTGGCAATTCAGTAATGCAACTTTTCATAACTTTTTTTCCTCCGGAAATTGTAGGAAGTACAAACTTACAAGCTGCTTTTTGTTATTTTGCGGTAGTCTTACCTATGTTATAAAATCGAGAATTCGATCTCCCAACTTTCCGAAACTTGCTACTGTAGTAGCATTACTTAACTGTCATTTTCTGCTTGTGGTGTTAAGCGGAACACATAAAGATTTTGTAAATGCGTTAGACCTCAACTTGCAAGAAATGGCAGCTGAGAAAGTAGAGTTCATCATCTGGGAAGTCAGTGGAATAAAGATTTTAGGGCTGCGGAATGGAAAGTTTAGGGAGAAGAGCTGACAGGGGAAGCGTGTTTGAAGTGGCTTTCTTGAATGAGACCCATACCACTTTGAAGAGTACTGCACGCTGGCTCCAGATCTGCCTTCATTATCTGCCCAGCGCTTCTAGACGCCGAGTTAGGCTGGGTTCATGCTGGTCTGCAAGTTTCGGAATAGCTCCAGCACAGCGCTCGAATTGTGTGCTGTGTTGGAACTGTTCCGGAACTTACGGATCAATATTAACCCAGCCTTATGACCGTCTTCTGGATCGAAAAATGAATGCAAAATTCAAAATGTATCCATGAAGAGCTGCTCTAAACCTCGACATTGGACGAGCAATGGGAGATTTTGTTTCAGTTCGCGTTCAATTTTTGACCTGAAAACGCCCATAACTCGGCTTCCATAGGCACTTGGCAGATAATGAAGGCAGATTTTGAATAGTGTCCAATGCTCTTCAAAGCAGTATAGGTCTTATTTGAAACGGCCACTTCGACTAAACAGGTTCTCTTGTAAGCACTTTGGTTCGAAATGCCTTTGAGAGATGGAGGTGGCAATTTGGTCCAGACCTTGACAAAGAGAATTTTTTTCCTACCGGGAAATGAACAAAGGAAGAAATCTGTGTGTGCAATCGCTCATGAAGCGATCAGAAGTCGCAGTTTGCCAAGTTTTCCTCGAAGAGTTGCCGAGGCGACCGATGTAAGATTGCTTCTCCCTTTCATTCGCTTAGTCCAAAACTATGAAGATCCGCGACTTGTGCATCTAGAGATGAGCGCGAACTGCGGCAAAGCGATCGCCATGCTTTTGAAGTTCCATTTATTTGAATTTCGTTTTTTACGAGTGGAAAATTTCTATTCAAACATCACTAGGTGACACTTTGCTAGCTCTTATGGCATCAAAAAGGTGTTATTCGAGGTTTTGGTGACTTCGTACCGAATTTCTCACATATGCTCGCTGGACCGCTAGTACAGCAAAACTGAATCTCAGAGACGGAAAATGAAATTTTAAAGGACAGTGAGAAAAGCGCGCTCGGGTCCCGGCACGAAGAGCCTGACTACGGTCCCTGCCTTTGTTGGGGGGGGGGCCAGATAGGGCACCTCCTATGGAAGGGGCAAAGAATGTTTCACATCCTACTTTGTTTGCTCTATCGAGGTTACTTGGACTTCTTCGGGGAATCAGTACTAGAATTCAGAAAAATAGCCCTGACCCTGGTAAAAAGCGTGGGTCGTAGTTCATAGCAATTTTTTGAGAGCTCGTTGCTTCATCTGCATTATAAAGATGATCCTTTGAAAGAGCATGAAAAACTGCATCGACTGCTACCAAGCGCTTCTGTAAGCCTTTGTTCTGCGGACTGTGGCGGCTGTTCAAAAAAAGCGAAAATAATTTTGAGACGACCTAACACAATTTTAAGCTTGTGGTTTCAGTGTGCTATGCTCAAAATACTGTTTGATAAGATCTATGATGCTTATAATGCACTTGGAGCAAATAAAAAATGTGTTTGACTTTTTCTGGTTCGGCACATCAGTTTCACAGGAGTTTTAAAACACTTACAACATATTTATAGGATTAAAGAGATGTGTAGTACCAATTTCTTTATATGTCTATATTTCTAGCTATTCTCAACAAATTAGACAAAATAGCTGCAATGGGGTCAGTTTTGTCATTGCAGTGTGCGTGTGAAAAATCAGCCTCTAATAACACCTTGTAGATTTCTAAAGGTTTCACTTCTAATCTTGCTTTTAGCTTGGATTAGAGTTTCTATTGTGAATGTATCTTGAGGTAAAAGTATCAAATTTGATGAACACGGATTCATCGCTGATAAGGCTACCTTGAGGTAGAATTCACCTCAAAGTATCATCCATTCCCCATGAAATCATTTTCAAGGTTGATTTAACCTTGAGCATTTACCTCAAGGTACATTGATGTATACGGGTTTTAAGTGATAATACTGCCTGGAGGTAGGATTTACCTCAAGGTAGCGATGATGAATACGGCCACAGGTCCCTCTTCAGCAAAGCCAGCGACGTGGGTTCGGAAGAGCGGGCCTTTAGCTCACAGACAACCAGAAGATTTGCGGGGTTAATTAGTAGCAGGCGGGCTGTAAGCATTATTTGTTTAAACGTGCCCGTATGAAGTTTGACGGATGCAAAAAATACGTTTTTTGTCAAGCCAATTTCAAGCCATCTTTCGAAAATAATCATATTGTGGTTTTTTCCTAGCTACAGCTCTTGATTAGAGTTGATCTCGTTTAAGGGTTTATTGAAAGCAACTGGTATGGCTAAGCGAATTGCAACTTTCCAAATGGGAAAAGCATTGAAAGCAAACTCCGAAGGACATTTGGTACTCTCTCAGATTGAAGCAACACTATGGACGCTGCCTTCAATTTTGCAGAAACGGGAATCAGCTCGGAGCAAGAAGGAGATGCTGCAGTGTTGTGAAGCCTGATCTTCAAACACATGCCACTTGATGCCAGAAGGAAATTTAATCAGAGCCTAGGACAAAATCTTGCCAACATATTACTCAGCACGACTTGGGAAAGTTTTGGAACAGATTCGAAAAAGAATAAATGCTTCTATCGAAGATAAAAGCAAATGAATTGAAAGTGATCTAGAAAATCTCATACCGCGAAGAAAAAGCCACGCTGACCCCGCCTATTAACGTGGTTGCTCTGAAGATGTCACAAATTTGATAATCATATTGAAGGGAGGATCTATGACGGATACAGCAGTCGATGGGCGGAGCCAGCATGGCTGCTACTACCTTCTGGAGCGCTTTTCTCGCTTTGAAATTCATTTATTGCAGCGAGACTTGGCCAGTTACTTACAATAGAACCATGTTAGTTTTTAGTCAAAATGGTCTTCTTAAATGAAATGTATACCATTTGGGGAGCATAAAACGCTGATTTCACATCTGCCTTCTTTACATGTGGAACACTTGGACGAGAATTTGACTTTTTATTGGAAAAGTTGCTCTAAAAATGGGACAAAAAGTGTCACGATATGTTTTCTAGCGCTTTAATGAGCACTGATAACCATCAGACCACCCCACCAATGATTACTCTTACAAGAAAGGATACTTTGTCGAAGAGGCGTTTCCATACGAATGTATTAGGTTGTGTAATAAGTTCTGTCCCATTTTTTGATTTCGTTTTTTCTCTACAGCTTCTGCTGTGATTGACAAATTATGCATATACAGGGTGTCCCAAAAAAATGTATCGAACATTTGAACGTTAATATCTCTCTTCTAAAGAAGTCTTTTCTCTTGCTTCAGGTACCAATCTGTAGAGCTGGCCTCAACTTAGATTTGCATTATAGAACGAATCACCCACCTTTCTTCATTACTGTAGGATTACGGTAGAAACTTCAAAGAAGGTTTTAAGCAAAGAAAAGCCATATTTTGCCTCAGAAAGGAAACAAAACAGTCTGAAAACTCTTACACTAGGCTAATTAGAGTTGATAATTATAACTGTAAAGTTCCCAATTTATTATGATGCTTCATTGAAGAGTTGTGCCAGGTAAGAGGTAGCGGCCTTTTTTTCAATGTTCCTAAAAAGTGCTGTTACACCGTTTAGAAAGCTTCGTAATCCTGTGAATAGTTGAGTATTGAACTCAGCGTCCATAAAAACCCTATTACACAAGTTTTCACAATTTTTTGAAAAATTTTGAAACGGCAGCTTTTTCCACAATGACACCATATGTTTCAAGTTTCTACCGTAATCCCACAGTAATGAAGAGAGTTGGGTGATTCGTTCTATAAAGCAAATCTAAGTTGAAGCCAGCTCTACAAAACGGTACCTGAAGCAAGGCAAAAGACTTCTTGGGAAGAGAGATATTAACGATCAAACGTTCGATACATTTTTTGGGACACCCTGTATTTCAGAAAGCTTTCAGTTTCCTCTACTCATTTTTATACCTCGTTTGTGCGTTTGAGAAAATCTACAAAAATTTTGTTCCTAAGACAGAAATTCCAAATAAGCCAAAAATCCATTTTCGACAACTATATTCAAAGTAGATTCCAAATAGGTAAGCAAACTTCGAAACATTTGAAAAGAATTACGGACGATTGGAAAGATTGCCATGGCTCTCGCAAACTGCCCAAAACTTCTGTAAAATTCAAAAATTCATTTTGTACCCTCAGTATGGATTTCTTTTTGATGTCTATTCAACATCAATGTTAGGTATCTGGAGAAAATCCTGAGAGGCGACAGTATAAGGACAATCCGGGAATTGACAAAAGGGATGTTTGCTTACACAAAATCACCGAGTTATTTGTTACTTTACTGAAATCCGACGTTTAAGGGACACACAAGATAAGTACTCGAGACGACGAACGCCATCACGAAAAAGCTTTGTTCCGCCGATTTTCAAGAGTACTGCATTGAGCAGTGAGTGAAAGGGAGAGAGCAAGCATAAACAGTAACACTACCGTATAGATGACAATTCTATTGTCTAGCTTTTTGTTTCGTTTTTAAGTAGACTTTATCAATGAAAAATTAGAGGAAGTGGAAAGAAATAAGGTGTCGGAAATGGGTTTTTTTGCCTTTTTGGATTTTTCGTTTTGGAGACAAAAATTTTTTGTAACTTTCTCAGACCGGACAAACGGGGTACAAAAATGAGTAGAGAATGCTGAGAGCTTTCTGATGCAGATGCATACTTACAATTGCAGCACAAACTTTAGAGAAAAAACGGAGGGGGCAGAACTTACTACACAATTCAAAATATTATCTTACAAAGCAAGGAACGCGATTTTCAAAACTGCTTCTGGTATCTGCAATCTGCAACTGGGTGGGTTATGTTAATTTTTTGCAGCAAAAAGTCGAACACGCGGTTAAATATTGAATTATTTAGAATTGTAGTCTGTGAGCTGAAATGATGCGATAATTACTGCCAGAGCCCTTAATGCAGTCAATAACTCTAACTTCAGCGTAAAAAGCTGGTTAATCATTATTCCCCTCATGCGCGAGAAAGACTTCAAACCCTTTTTTTACCACAAGATCGAGATTTTGCCTGAAAATTTCTATAACTCCGCTACCAAAGGTTTGGAATCAGCATTCCATGCTCTTTAAGATGGTATACATTTCATATGGAAACTCCACTTCGAACAAGTATCCTTCCCCTGTTGAATAAAAAAATATATCACACTTGCTTTATTTGAGGGCTAGGAACAGGAAGGAAATATTAACAGTCCATTTCATCCTAATTCATTTTATCCTATATGCACATTCACTTTTTTGCTTAAGGCTCCCGCCAGAGTGCCGAAGTTATGCCAGCGCTACGCCAGCATTTCGATCGATACACGTGTATTTCGTTGGGGCGGGGCTAGCTCAGCAGGTAGGATGTCCCCAACGAAATACACGTGATCGATCGAAATGCTGGCGTAGCGCTGGCATAACTTCGGCACTCTGGCGGGAGCCTAAAGGCAGTGGCTCGGCATATCTCAACCTAGTCAAATTTCCGCTTACCTGGGGTTATTCAATACGCTGATCCCGAAAATCCACTTTTGAAAGCTTGAAAACGGCGAAAATAAGCGTTTTCATTGCCTTTCCCTTTGGAATTGGAGAGTGGCGCAAGGCCGATGACGCTAAATCGTTGCAGGACCCAATGGTTATAGCGTTGCGGCGGGCAGCCTCCAATGGTGAAAAGGAAGTTGCCAACTCGTCCAGATGCGTGTAAGATTTGCCAGCGCGTGTAAGGTTGAGAGCGATTCTCTCGGCAGGGAAAGCATGCTGTGCAACCGCGATTGCACTGTTTACATAGTTGGGCGATAAGAAACCTACCGCGTTAAAATCCGGAGTTGTTGGATTTTGCCAATCCGCTGCCTTTAAGCAGAAGCTACTAAATCCTCGTCCATAGACATTCCGCGGCAAATTTGAAATTAGCATTTCATACCCACCATTATGGTATACATTCCATCCACAAAGGCCACTTCGACTAAACACACTTACCTTGTAATTACGAGCCCCGCTATCACATAACATCAAAGTCTCATCACCCTACTTTGCTTCCAACATTGCACGCTTCCCTACTGTGCTTGCTACGTCACAACGTATTTGGTGGGATTTGGAAGAGCGGGCACGGAGCTGAGGCACCAATGAAAACGTAGCAGGATTTTTCTTTCCTTTTCTTGAACAAGCTTCTCGTTTCAGATTCATCCTTTTCAGTGACAACTCAAAAAGTACCCGCTAAAAATCTTAGCGCTGTAGTTCAGAGATCTAACTACTACTTAACAGTATTAGGCAATGCTTTCAAGACTTCGATATCTTAAACTTTTGCAAAATGGACACTGTTTTCAACTATAGGTTCGCAGGTTAACTACCAAGCACGTTGCTTCAAAAACCAAAGTTAGAGCAAGCCCTTTGGAAAATTCTGCAATGGAAGTAAAGCAAGTGTGAGCATCCTATGTTTTACGTGATTGACACCTCGTCATGGAAGAGTGATATTCAACTCGTGGCTGATTTGTTCATCATTCCAGACACCCTATACATCGTCATCCAGCAGAATTGTCAAATCTATGCTGTTGGCAGCTAATTAGTTCTTGAGAATGGTCAATTTAACTACTGTAAAGCTGAATAGATGGATTGCAAATGTTCGCTCAATAAATTTGTGCCTATCTCGAATGTTTGAAGCCGACCACATTTGTACTTTTCTTCCAACAACTTTGGAGTCTTAGCTATGAAGAAGCCTCATCTCCTGCAATTGAAGCTTTTGAACTCTTCTAGAAGTGCTCACTATCGCATTCTTCGCGGTGTTGCAGAGGCTTTGATCACACAAACATACGACATGAAATCCATTATTGAACCAATAAACTCCACATAAGGGCAGTCCTTTCTGAAAGTTATCGGTCTTTCTGAAGCGAGTAACATGTTCGAAATTATGAAAAAACTCATTGTTATTTTCATTATTCAAAACTCGATCCGCGAAACTTTCTTTTTGAGTGATCTTATAGTTGAAGTTAAGGAGCAAACAAGCACATTCAAAGTCAAAGAATGTCTCCACTGAATACGTTTCATTGAAGTTTTCACACTTACTCGATATGCATCATGCTTCTAAGTTTTTGCTTCAAAAATTCTTCACAAAAAAACTATACTTCCCAGGTATCGCTTTCTTAAAGTGATAAAATGTAAACTGCAATAAGATCAAGTGTTAATTGCGACACAAGATACATGCTGCTTCATATGTATCGAGAAAGTATACAGGAATAGTATCGTCCTCTTCACGATTGTTGCTATCCTTGCTGTGGGGGACTAATTTGAGGTAGGGATCGGATCATGACCAGGTCGACCAAAAGATATGGCAAACAACCGCCTGATACAACCCACTCCTCCCAGTTCCATCTCAATACCCCTCCTCCGCTCCCAACATCATTATTTGCTTACGTAAGCGTAGCATAGCATAAAGGCTCTACCGAGCATAATTGGTAACATGTTCGTAATTATCATGTTAAATAACCCCTGTAGGCCAAGTTCTAGCGAATTTATTCTGAGAGTTCCTAACATTAGGCCACTTCAGTGAAGTGGATTAGCTACTTCCTTTTGCACTCAGTGCAGAACACTACTGAATCCTGCTTCGATTAACCATCATACTGTGGAATTACAATCACATTTGTTCCATTTTTCGCTTTTAGTGGTTGTGCTTCTAGCAACTAGTGCTCAAACAAAAGTACCCATCAGTTATAATCATTTCTACGAAAACTACGAGATGTTGGCGATCGGACTGTTTATATTTTGTTTGCTAAAATTCTCTTTGGAGGTAAGTTAATGGGGTGGGGCACAACCTCAGAAAAGCTGCGGCTGCCATATTTTCTGGAGTTGTGCCACACCCTTAACTACCTTCAAAGCATTCAAGTATTTGTGCCTGTATCTTTTCTACTGCTAAGTCTTCTTCTCTACACAGCAGGAATTTCGTTCAAAATCGTTTGCCCTAGAAAAAGACAAAGTCGTTTTTCCTTAACTATGCTGTTGGAAAATACTGAGAATACTATATAAATAAACTAGCTGGCTTACCCGGCTCCGCCGTATCCGGACCAAACTTGGCACACATACACTTCGGGCCCCGGCGGGTGCCACAGTCCACTTTTCGTTATCGATCGATGTCGATTTTACCGATTTTTATCGATTTTTTTGCAGAGTTCACCTACAGGGCTAGGAGTTGGCACAGGGGGTAATCGAGCATGGGGATTCCGAATACAATATTGGTTTTCAGGATTACCGATTATTTTTATTGATTTTATCGATTTTTTGTAAATTTTGACATGCGAGGCTGGGATTTTGCACAGGGGGGTAATCGAGCATGCTGATTACGAACACAATATTAGTTTTCAGGATCGTCCATTACTTTTATCGATTTTATCGATTTTTTTGTAAAGTTTGACCTGCGGGGCTGGGAGTTTGCACAGGGGGTAATCGAGCATGCAGATTACGAATACAATATTAGTTTTCAAGATCGTCCATTACTTTTATCAATTTTATCGATTTTTTGAAAATTTGAGCCAGGGGGCTGGAATTTGGCACAGGGGTGTAATCGAGCATGCTGATCACCCCCCTTGGGGGTGATCAGCATGCTCGATTACCCCCCTGTGCCAACTCCCAGCCCCCTAGCTCAAACTTTGCAAAAAAATCGATAAAATCGATAAAAGTAATCGATAATCCCGAAAACCAATATTGTATTCGGAATCCCCATGCTCGATTACCCCCCTGTGCGAACTCCCAGCCCCTTAGCTCAAACTTTGCAAAAAAATCGATAAAATCGATAAAAGTAATCGATAATCCTGAAAACCAATATTGTATTCGGAATCCCCATGCTCGATTACCCCCCTGTGCCAACTCCCAGCCCCGTAGCTCAAACTTTGCAAAAAAATCGATAAAATCGATAAAAGTAATCGATAATCCTGAAAACCAATACTGTATTCGGAATCCCCATGCTCGATTACCCCCCTGTGCCAACTCCCAGCCCCGTAGGTGAACTCAGCAAAAAAATCGATAAAAATCGATAAAATCGATATCGATCGATACGAAAAGTAGCCTATGACACCCGCCGGGGCCCGAAGTGTATGTGTGCCAAGTTTGGTCCCGATCGGTTCAGAAATGGAATTTTCTATTCGGAACATACGTACAGACATACAGACATACAGACATACATACATACATACATACAAACAGACATTCAGCTTTATATATAAGATACTGATACTGAAAATACTGAAAAATTGAGTTACGGTAACATGCCAAGTCTGTGCAGTGACTCGGAGAAAGACGGAAGTATGTTGAAAGGCGCGCGTTTCGGCAGTCGTCATTGTCAGGAGGGATTTGTGCTCTACAAAAGCGAGGTTTCCAAATTCCTAAAGTTTTGTCATCATATGGCAAACAAGCTGGCTTACTTGGCTCCGCCCGGACCTGTCAAAACACTATGATATAAAGCTCCCATCCCTATCCCTGTACAACCTTTCCCTGTGCTTACTTCTACATACAACCTCCAACTCCCTGTTCCCACTGTTTTAGTTATCAGCATGCTCACTTATCCCTGTGCGAATTTCCAGCCTCGTAGCTCAAAATTTACAAAAAAATGATAAAATTGAAGAAAGTAAAGGATAATGTCAAGAACTAATATTGTATTCGTAATCAGCATGCTCGACTACCCCCCCCCCCTGTGCCAGCTCCCAGCCCCGTAGGTCGAACTTTGCAAAAAAATCGATAAAAGATACCGATCGATGACGAAAAGTAGCATATGACACCCGCCCGGCCACGAAGTTATGTGCAAAGTTTGGTCCGGATCGGTTCAGAAATAAAATTTTCTATTTGGAACATACGTACACACATACAGACATACAGACAGACATACAGACATAAAGGCTGCTGCATGATGAAGGCGCAGCAGCAGTATCAGTTGAGCGGGCTCGAACGCGATGCGCGCGTATCTTCACCGCTTTAAATCCGGCGCATCCTGCGCTCTGCGGCTAATAAAGCCGCGTTCGAGCCCAGTAATATTGTGCCTTTTCATGCAGCAGCTTATACATATAAACAGACATTCAGCTTTATATATAAGATAGTAACAGAGGATTACAGTTGAATTCCGGAGGTACTAAACCAATTTCGAACTTTTTTCCTAGTTTTCTGATCGCTCCATTCGACTGTCCCTCCTCGGCCTGCGGCAGGCTAACTTGTTGGCAACAAGTAACATCATGTTGACCTCAAGGCTAGCAACTACCACTTTGTCCCTATGCTGTTAGATGTTGCCAACATGTTACCATGCCTACCGTAGATAAAAACGCAGTAAGGGTAACTGCAATCGTAAAGTGGATGGTACTTGGAAAACACGAGTTACCAGAGGAAACAAGTGATTTTATCCCTCATGGACAGAATTGAGTGTTAGAAGTTGAACAACATAAACATCGTAATGCATAAGGCACATACTGTGCCAACAACCAAAATTTAGTGACTGTACGAACTTCCACAAGCCACTGTGCCGCAGATCATAGGCGCAAAAACAGTTCATATCGGAGATAAAATGCAAAAAATACATTAGAAAGATAGAAAAAAGCTGACATCTTCAGAGCAAACAAAGCAATCTTTAAGCATCTAATAATTAAATCTTCTTGAATTTTCTTTCTTTTATTGGGTCGGTTCAGTCGTTTTGGAATTTATAGACCCGCAAAATCAGTACCTTCAAACTGTATCCGATAAAAAATTTCTTCCTTTTTCCATGTCATATGCTCAATCTGATTCGCTGAGAGAGTCTTGAGATAGTTTTGAACATCACAATCCTTCGTTTGTACCAAGTTTGCTCTTCGAATTTTCAGAATTTTTAACTGAGACTTTTGAGGACTCTTCAGTAGCCAGTAGATAGGACAAATCTTTTGCCAGTTGAAGCGATTTTTTGTACTTTATGGCCTGCCTTTCAGAATTTTTGATATTAATCCCTCTAAGCTTCTTTCCTCGGCGAGATGAGGGTTCACTTCGTGATGTTAGTGATAGTATTAGAACTATGCGGCCGAAAACTCGAGAAGAATCGTAACTCGGTGTCTAAGAATCCTACAAAAATTTTTACTCGCTCACGTAAACACTATCTACATAAGACATCTATATACGCCTTTGCCGTATTTTTCCCCTGTTAAAAATCAAAAAAACGGAAATTTTCGTGCATTTGCCAAAGTGATGCTGTGCCGTCCCCACATAGGTAGTTGTATACCACAAGCCTGTAGAAGTACTTGAATTTTCTCTACAAGCTTGTGGTACACAACTACCTATGTGGGGACGGCACAGCATCACTTTGGCAAATGCACGAAAATTTCCGTTTTCTTGATTTCTAACAGACAAAAAAAAAACCGGCGAAGGCGTGTATAGATGTGTGGATAGTATTTACGTGAGCAAGTAAGAATTTTTGTAGGATTTTTATGAACTGAGTTACGATTTTTTTCGATTTTTCGGGCTGCTGAGTCTTTTTAGTTTTTAAGTCGAAACTCGAAAGGATGAGAGCTGTTGCAAAAGCAAGATAGCCATCCTGTAGGGCTTGTTTTGCTCTATCGAATGGGTACTTTGCAACCTATCTAGAAATGAGAAGTGTATGACTTATTGCGGTTGAAATTCAAAACGGGCACTAATTTCCGGACAACCTAATAATAATCGAATGCAGAAACGCCACTTTTTTGAAGATTTTGCTGTGTTTGGCGCATAACGGGTCGTGCTATTTTTTCAAAACACAAAATTTTCGTAAAATTGCATAAGAGTGGCTTAAAAGAAGAAAGAGAAATTTTTTAGCTGGGCAAACGTCCGTCCCATCGCTGACTATTAGAGCGCCGTTAAAAGTTTTAAACAAAAAGTTTGAAATTTAGCGAAAGTTGGACATGATGAAAACAAGGTTTGTAAATTCGAGTGCTTACTTTCTCTCTCAACAAATCACGCTGGGAATATAGCAGTTGGAGAGAGGAAGAAATTCCGCATAGGAGTTTGTCTTGTTTATCTTTATTTCAAAGTACTTGCCGGCGCACTCAGAAAACGACAAAACTTTTGCACCGACCTAGCATGTTTAACCAAATAAAATGGTCCTAAATTTCTTGTTTCAAAACTTCCAATTTGAACGCACCATTCGATCCGGGGTGGAGGACTATATGTCGCCGAATTTGGAAGAGTCCCGCGCGGATTCCCTGCAGGAACGCATGTCCGCGCATGTATAAGGATGCGTATTTGTCGCAAATGACCGCGGGGACCGCCCTTTTTCGGCGACATATAGTCCTCTACCCTTCGATCCGATATCCCCGTTTGAGTGATATTTTCCGGCTCCGTACAGGCTGCTTCTCTATATGACGCCGTCAACAGGCAGGTCGTTGCCTGAAGTAATATCCGCAGCAGAAGCTAATTCATGTCAAAGTGGTGTATTTGGTGTATTGTTGGCACATTGCTATTTCACAATGCTGACTTTGCGGCCAAGTGCCGTCAACAGTTCTTGAGAAGAGACCGAAGGACAAATTTCAAGGTTGATAAATCTCCTCTACAACGATGACTCAAATTATCGGTAGAAGGACTCACTAAGGGCCGCATGCATAAACAGTTTTTGCTCAAGAGGACGCAACTTAAAAAGTGGGTTTATAATATAAAAGATTTGGAATTTACGATGTCCATCCATTATTTGTAGCCCTTCGATACAGACACATGAAACGGAAGCGCCTTTGCATAACTGCGATGACACCTAGCGGTCAATCTCTAATTCAAAGACATTTTTCTTTTATAATTCAGGTAAGTTTTTGGAAGCTCTAAACTAGAAAATTTGTTAGCGCCTAAAAAGTTGCGCATTTCACGATTTCGCAAAAATAACGGTTTTCGGAAAAATTATCTCAAGAAATAATGTATAGCAGGTTGAAGAGACCAAAATAGGATTGTTTTGCATTTTGTTTGTTCTAACTGCTGCCAAAGCTATTCTAATGAAAATGGAAATTTTGAATTAGTTGAATTCAGGAAGGGTAACTATCATGGGTAGGAGATTCTGACGACTATTCGAGCGGACATCAAAGCACTCTGAACAAAAACGTCATTTATCGTAGGAGGAAAAACTTCTGCATCGAACACTCTTTAGAGCGTCTGTGTATCTTATTCAAAATGGTTTGAGCATGGGTCTGATTGTGAGAAACGGCACGGCTCTTCGAATCGACCAATACTAGAGTGATTTCGTTGAATTTACACACAGGTTTTAGAAAAATACTTCTTCGCAATCTTGACGCTTTCAGAACGCAACTTCCTTGAAGTCTTTTTTTCTTAGGAAACATGCGAGTTCTTCAACAATCATCATGACTTATAATAAAGCGTTAAACGACTGTGTTTTTCTGCGTGTGTGTGTTTGTCTGTCTGTCACGAATTTCATAGAGGTGGCTACAGTCAAGCTATCGAGCTACAATTTTGCATAGCATACCGTACCAGCATGTAGGCCCACTATGCACAAGGAAGACCGGTTCGATAAGCGGATCCTTCAAAATTTGCGCCTCAAACGGGTCCACTTGGCTTTTGGCGCGCAAAACTAGATCGCAAATTCACCTTTTTGCAACAACAATTCTAGCTCAAAAAGTGCTCAAAAAATTTGCTTTTCTGCGAATACAGCGCCAAAAAGTAGGGTCGCGTAGAGAGTCGATTTGGCAAGGTTTTACCTAAAAATCTGAAAAGATTTTTGCACGGAAATGTAGCCCAAAATGACTACTATTTTTGTAACAGTTATCAAGCCAAAATAAATTCATTAATCTGTTTGAATTCGTACCTATTCCTTGGCAAAAAAAGTTTGCTTTCTCAAAATTACCGATCTTAGGCTCCTACCAGAGTGCCGAAGTTATGCCAGCGCTACGCCAGCATTTCGATCGATACACGTCTATTTCGTTGGGGACGTCAGCTAGCACCGCCCCAACGAAATACACGTGTATCGATCGAAATGCTGGCGCAGCGCTGGCATAACTTCGGCACTCTGGCGGGAGCCTTACATGGAGATGCTTCAAGAATGAACAGTTGTTTACGATTCATTTATGATGTACAGTATACTTTGGACCGAATCGAATAAATATTCGAGTATTCGAATAAAGTATTCGAATAAATTTTATTCCAAATTCGATTATTCGAAAATCTAGAAATCTCGAATATATTCGACTAGCGACCCTACGGGTCGCTAGCAAGTGGGTCGGGGCAGATACAATATAAGGGCTTAGTTGTGACTATAAATACTTCTTAAGTTTCCTATTCCTTTCCTGAGAACTTTTTTGCGAAAAGCATTAAAAGGAGAACTGCTCGAAGAAGAGATAATCTCCACAAATCGTTCAGCATTTCTCGAAATTCCTGCTACAACAATGCATGGAGAATATTATTTTCCTCTCGTTTACCACGCTCTTTCTGCAAATTTCCTCTCCTCTCAGAGACATTCAGATATCCTCCCCCACTTTTCTACCCTCTCAAAGAGAATTTGCTCTTCCAGTTCTTCTCAACAAATTCCATAAAAGATCGTTGAGTAAGTAGCAGAACACCTACACTTTTGTAGAAATACACCCATAACAACTATGTGTACTATGATAAACACTTTTCTCTCAGAATCAATGACCCAGTTCTTCTCAACAAATTCCATAAAAGATCGTTGAGTAAGTAGCAGAACACCTACACTTTTGTAGAAATACACCCATAACAACTATGTGTACTATGATAAACACTTTTCTCTCAGAATCAATGACAGCTACGAAATCAACCGTGCAAGAACTTTTTCAGAGAATCCCTCAATTTTTTCGCCAAAGAAATATGAAGTTTTATTACAAAAGGAGATCAGTCCCCGAAAAGCACACTACTGAGCCACCTAATGACCGTCAATTAACATACAAAAAATTTGTTTCCCTGCCCGATCGAGTTGCCCTACATGCCGGTTATAGACAGATAGTAACTATTCAAAAAAGAAAATTTGCCCTATGTGCCGCTTGAAGACCGTTTGAAAATTGTAAGAACTGCCCCAAACGTACAAAAATTTATTTCCCTGCCCGATCGAGTTGCCCTACGTGCCGCTTACAGACCGATAGTAAGTATTCAGAAAGAACGTTTATGCCCTATGTGCCGCTTGAAGACCGTTCAAAAATTACAAGAACTGCCCCAAACGTACGAAAATTCATTTCCCTGCCCGATCGAGTTGCCCTACGTGCCGCCTACAGATCAATAGTAAGTATTCAAAAAAGAAATTTTGCCCTATATCCCGCTTGAAGACCGTTTGAAAATTGTAAGAACTGCCCCAAACACACAAGAATCTGTTTCCCTGCCCGATCGAGTTGCCCTACGTGCCGCTTACAGACCGATAGTAACTATTCAAAAAGAACGTTTATGCCCTATGTGCCACTTGAAGACCGTTCAAAAATGACAAGAACTGCCCCAAACGTACAAAAACTTATTTCCCTGCCCGATCGAGTTGCCCTACGCGCCGCTTACAGACCGATAGTAACTATTCAAAAAAGAAAATTTGCCCTATGTGCCGCTTGAAGACCGTGTATATAAGAAAAACCAACTACAACTCCTACAAAAAAAACAACAAATTCAAGTATTTACAGCGTATTCTCAAATTGCTGTACATGTCACTTTAGGACTTTCAAGTCTGAAAAATGCCCTACACAGAAATCTGTTTCCCTGCCCGATCGAATTGCCCTAGGTGCCGCTTACACACCGATACCTAGTTCAAGCACCAGCGGGACCCAGTTACACAAGCAAAGCAAGGTTGTTGTTAAATAAACGCTTTCAAAAGTACCAGCGAGGCCAAGTTACTCACGCCTCTCTTGTCTACACGCGGAAGCAAAATAATTCTAAAGTGACTGTTCTTAGTTGGAGCATTTTTACCAAGAGTTGAGAATATAAGAATTCAGCTCAAGTCAAGCTGTTCGCAATTTGGCATCATTTCAAAGGTACCTAACAGGAATACAACATATTTGAAAGACACAATTTAGGATAACAAGCTCGAAAAAAGCAGGTATAACAATCCGGACACTGGCGACCCAGTCTCTCATTGCGACACTCATGATTGCTTTTCGAAATACGTGTAACCCTTTTACGAAAATACGCTTAGTCACTCGTTATGAAATTTGGCAGCGTTCCAAAACGCATGCCACTTGGCAGCAATCCAATTCCAAAGATCAGTGTATTTCATCATAACTTTTACGTCTGCGCCCTCCTCGTTTGCCATGATCCAACTATCAGCGGCTTAATGGGTAAACAACGAATTCGTTATATATTACGTAGTGATACTAGCTGGCTTACCCGGCTCCGCCGTATGTTCCGAATAGAAAATTCCATTTCTAAACCGATCGGGACCAAACTTGGCACACATACACTTCCGGCCCCGGCGGGTGTCACAGTCCACTTTTCGTTATCGATCGATGTCGATTTTATCGATTTTTTGCAAAATTTGAGCTAGGGGGCTGGGAGTTGGCACAGGGGGGGGGGGGGTAATCGAGCATGCTGATCACCCTTGTGGGGGTGATCAGCATGCTCAAAGTATTTATAATGCACAGCCTCGCGCGGTGAGTTTCAACGATCATTTTGGGAGCATGAATAAGACATACGGATAGCAGAGCCAGTGAGAACCTCCGCGATGCGGAGGTGACCCACTGGTATGAAAATAATCCAAAAGTGTGTGCCATTTTTTGCTTATCCCTTGATCCCTCGAATAAAGATAGGAGAACACATCGAACATTTTTCAAAGAATTTCTTCCGCCTTCGAAAAATTATGGTTTCAAAGTGGCTCTTTGGACGGACGCTAAAATAATCCCCAAAGCTTCAACTTTTCTTATCTAGATTCAACTAATATTCTGAAAATTTATCTTACAGTTCTGACAGGGACCAAAAAAATAGATAACCTTTTTTGATATGATATTTTGCATTTCTCCAGCTAACTTTTCAAGATTCACACGATTCTTAGAGCCAAATTCCACAGTCAAGGAAATAACTTAATAGTACATCAATCGACAAGCACGTCGGGCATCGTTAGATGCAGTTTCTCCTTTTTCTAACAATTGCTTTTTTCCGGTTTGAAGGATCTTCGATGATAAAACCAACTATTTGTTTTTGAAAGCGCCCCATTTTTCAAAATGCAATGGAAAACTCAATTTTTTGTTTCAAAGCGTTAAAGGCTCACTTGCCCTGTGAGATTAGGTTGACGTAATCATTTCGAACTTTAAATTTTGAAGATGTTTTGGTGTTTGATGCATTTATGCATTTCAAAACTTTGCAAGAGTGAAAAGTTGCGAGAAGATTATTAAATAATGGGAAGCCAGTCGGAGAAGCAGAAAAGGATATACAGCATTTTGTTCGTTTTACTTGACTGCTATCGAATCTTTTCCAAGAATCTTATATATAAAGCTGAATGTCTGTTTGTATGTATGTCTGTATGTATGTCTGTATGTCTGTATGTACGTATGTTCCGAATAGAAATTTTTATTTCTGAACCGATCCGGACCAAACTTGGCACACATACACTTCGGGCCCCGGCGGGTGTCACAGTCCACCGGAATCCCCATGCTGCTCACTTACACCCCTCTGCCAGATTCCAGCCCCCTAGCTCAAATTTTGCAAAAAATCGATAAAACCGACATCGATCGATAACGAAAAGTGGACCATGACACCCTCCGGGGCCCGAAGTGTATGTGTGCCAAGTTTGGTCCGGATCGGTTAAGAAATAGAATTTTCTATTCGGAACATACGGCGGAGCCGGGTAAGCCAGCTAGTTTGAAATAAAATTTCAAAAAATCTGACAGTTGGACACGAGTGAGCATGGCAACTTGACAACACGAGCGACTACAAAGCAAATATGATAGGAGACCGGTAAAAAGAAAAGAGGAATCTCAGTCAAATAACGTGTGAAACTTTCGCATATCTTTATTCCAAATTTTTATGATAGGCCGAAAAAGGGCACCTATAAGGCTGCCAAACATCTGATGCACTATCAGGTTGTCCGGAAATTAATGCCCGTTTTGAATTTCAACCGCAATAAGTCATACACTCTTCATTTCTAAATATATTGCAAAGTACCATTCGATAGAGCAAAGCAAGCTCTACAAGATGGCCATCTTGCTTTTGCAACAGCTCTCATCCTTCTCGAGTTTCGAGCCAAAAACTAAAAATACTCAGCAGTCCGAAAAATCGAAAAAAATCGTAACTCAGTTCATAAAAAACCTACAAAAATTCTAACTTGTTCACGCAAACACTATCCACATAAGACATCAATATACGCCGTTGCCGTATTTTTTTCTCTGTTAGAAACCAAGAAAACGGAAATTTTCATGCATTTGCCAAAGTGATGCTGTGCCGTCCCCACATAGGTAGTTGTATACCACAAGCCTATAGAAGTACAGACTTGAATTTCCAGCTCTCTACAAGCTTTAGTTCTCGAGAAATACCGAATATAGCTTTTCCTAGTTAGGTGGTCCAAGCAAAAATTCAAATTTTTCGAGAACTAAAGCTTGTAGAGAGCTGAAAATTTAAGTCTGTGTTTCTACAGGCTTGTGGTATACAATTACCTATGTGGGGACGGCACAGCATCACTTTGGCAAATGCATGAAAATTTCCGTTTTCTTGGTTTCTAACAGAGAAAAAAATACGGCAACGGCGTATATTGATGTCTTATGTGGATAGTGTTTGCGTGAACAAGTTAGAATTTTTGTAGGTTTTTTATGAACTGAGTTACGGTTTTTTTCGATTTTTCGGGCTGCTGAGTCTTTTTAGTTTTTGGCTCAAAACTCGAGATGGATGAGAGCTGTTGCAAAAGCAAGATGGCCATCTTGTAGAGCTTGCTTTGCTCTATCGAATGGTGCTTTGCAATATATTTAGAAATGAAGAGTGTATGACTTATTGCGGTTGAAATTCAAAACGGGCATTAATTTCCGGACAACCTAATAAAAACCGAAGTTGTCGTTATCGTGAGATTCAATAACTCTTTCTAACAAGGGAAGGACCGTTGGTCAAAGTGAGATTTCCACATGTGGTGCCTATCATTTTATGGTTACTGAATCCGTACTCCATAGCTGCTCAATGGTCCTTCGCAGAAATTGAGCAATCGATATTCAAGATGACCATCGCTCATACTATGTTAGCGCCGAGTATTGCACAGTTATGGATTTTCGTATACCCTTAAAGGCTCCGAGCGCCCCTAACAACTTTTCGGTACGTTGAAACAATTGCAAACTTTCTCAAAACGTTTTTGTATTTTGAAGTTGAGTATCTATGAACATGTGTGGTAGTATGTAACAATGTTCAGAACGTAAAACTTCTCAAAAAGAGCACGTTCTGATGAAATAACATCCGGTTACAGTTCCAAATTCACAAATTCCCCAGTAAACTGGATAAAGAATAGTACTGAATGGAATTTCAAATTTTTTGGAATGAGTGCCAAGGCAATCTTATTGTTCTTGCCAATGTAAATTTGTGAAAGTATTCTCTTGATTCACCAGATATGCCCAAACAAGATCCTGTAGAGTTTTCTCATTTCTTTCGAGATTTTGGTGTAAACAATTTACCAAGGCCGCTGTTTGGCTTTTGGAGCCTCTAGGGATATATAGGTCATCCGTGAATTCGTGACGACGGATTTGACTGCGACCTTTGCGCCCGCAGGAACAGAAAATACTCATACAAAGAAGCCTCGCCTCAGTTCTCAGCTCAGTCACTTCCAACGACTTTATACTATCATACACAAGCAGAAAACCATTAGAGTATAAAAAACGAAAGAAATGGATTTGTAATGCTGGCGATTAGTCGTGTTGGAAACCACGACTAGTTGTGATAGAAAACTATCGAACGGAAATGCAAGAAGATCGGCATGCAATGATATTGTTATAATTGTCTCGCGATCAATCGCGATGATCAAATCGCGTGAACTCTGCACGAGGCCTATCGCATGGCATTCTTCTGACCCATACTCCCTAGGCGTGGTTGGAAAACATAATGATTAAACCAGCGGTTCTCGCCGTACTGACTTTGTTTTTCATTTCAATACTTAAGGAGTTTAGCATCACAGCATCACTTCTGCTTGGGAAAATGAGTGAAAATGTGAAAGACCATCATTTTCGTCTTCTGGTAGCTTCCATACCTGCGATAGTTGTTGCACAGTAATAATTTTTTAGCAAGAATTTGTTCCTCTCAAGAGAGCAATAGTTGATGCTGTTACCTTTTCTTGGCGCCATTTTTCCGGAAATAAGCTGCTGAAAGCTGTTTTTGTTGAGGTCCTTCACATGTTTCCAAATCAACTGAATCTATTTTTGTGAAAAGTTTGAAAGGATTTCATTCCACATGGCAAAAGTTTTTGCGTAAGCTCGGCATGTGACTTTAATGAACCACGCATCGCTCACGCTGTGCTTTCACTGTGCATGCCGAACTGCATGCTGATAGCGTATGTAAGGCAGCAATGACTACAGGACTTGGCTGTCCGTGTCATCGTAACACCCAGACTTCCACACAGGCAAAAACAGTTTACTATACCGAGGAATTTTCACACCATATTTTCTCATGCCTAATCTTGCAGTCTTTTTCAGGCGATAAGGTTTAAACGTTTAACTTACCTTCTCCTCAGTAATAACAGTCTGGCCTCTGTGAAAGAAACAATAATTCGCAAAAGCTGCCTGTATTGCGAACAGCGTTAGAATGCGAACAAGCCCTGCAACAAAAGTGTAATAATCTCAAAAACTTTCCTTTCTATTTTCCTTTTCAGCCAAACAACTTGAATATTAGGTATTTCCAAATGTTCGCTCTTTTTTTCCTCTAGCATAAAAAAGCCTGGGATGAAGTTATGCAAACATTGTCGCCTCTACGATTCTGTTCGCAAGAGACTATGACAAAGATTGACCTTTTAGTTGAAATATTGGAGGCCCGGTAAGGTAGGATTCGGTGGCACCTCGCACAAAAGCAGGCTACGCAGTCACTTTTCAAGACCACTCGTTTCTATGAATACTGAGATGACCGCAGAAGTTTTGAACCCATGGTCTTTACCATGCCCAAGTATGGCAAATTTTCACATCTTTTACCAGCTTCAGGAGGATTTACATAACAGCTGAATAAAGCAAACAAAGTGCTACTTGAAATCTTTTTGGCTTCAGCCCTTTCAAAATTAGCAAATATATTTTTCTGAAGTCAACATGCTTCCTAACTGGTTAAGCCAAACCTCGTAGAACATCAACCGGCAAGCAACACGGGCACTGTTCGATGCATTCTTTGCTTCCCGATTTGTGGAACTTTCGATGAAAACACTCAAGTGATGAATTTCTGGACGCGCCTTTGACTGTACGCGAAATTTCAAAATTATGCCTTTAAGCGAAAAAAGCTTGTTTGCTTTGAAAAATTAGTTTCAAATAACAAATGAAACGGAATTCCAAATTCCGAGATATCTCAAAGTTTGATGCGTTGGTGCATCGTACAACTTTGCAAAATGAAGACGTTTGGAAAAGTCTTAGACAGTCTAAAACAACAGTTTGAAACATCTCAAAATTACATAAAAATTACTAAAAGGCTAGCCTGATGTATTCTAAATTTCGTGTATTGCATTTTGTTTACTCTATCCACGTGTTATCACAGCTTTTCCAGAAGTGGTAACCAAAAGTTTCAGAGCCGAACTTGAATGTGGCAAAAATCATGGGTTAAAAATCTTGTATAATATTGGGTCGTTCCAAAAGTAATGTCGCTTTTTTCAAGTGCACTCCACATTTCATGGAATCAAGATTTTTAAG
Organism: Cylicocyclus nassatus; assembly: GCA_958299035.1. Classification (NCBI taxonomy): domain Eukaryota; kingdom Metazoa; phylum Nematoda; class Chromadorea; order Rhabditida; family Strongylidae; genus Cylicocyclus; species Cylicocyclus nassatus. The sequence continues at coordinate 90,365,595 of CATQJL010000001.1, read as the reverse complement.
AGATTTTAGGAGCATTCGATGCAGCATTTTATCGCCTTTCTAGTGGTTGTAATTTCGTTGCATAATTTTCAGTGATATCTCGAAAAATTAACAAAATCTGCGACTCATGCTTTTGCCATAGTCAAGTTCGGCTATTTTTCTAAATTTTTGTACCTATTCTCCGGAGAGGTACAAGCGACTGTAGATAGAGCAAATCCTATAGGACACAGAAAAATTCTTTTTCCTTAGCTTGCTTTTAAGAGTTTCTGGAATCAATTTTTCAATGATATCAAATACCATATTTGGTCAACCTAAACCTCACAGAACAACAACAGGCAAGCAACTCGGGTGTCATTCGACGCAGCTTTTTCTCCTTTTTTTACAGTTGTTTTTTGCTTCTGATTCATCAAGTTTTTCGGAACAAAATCATCATAATTCAGTTTTCCAACGCACTTCAGGTTGTACCCGGAATTTTCGGAAGTTGCTAATCTGAAGCAGTGAATGCTCATTTGGTTTGTAAATTAGTGTCAAGCCATAATCTATCTTTGTAAGTTGCAAAAGCCAAAGATTTATTGGTGTTTGATGTATTTGTTTCTAAGACGAGCCTGCTAATATTCACTAGTTCCATCAAAAAATCTATACAAAATTTATGACAAGCTCTAAAGAGTAGAAGAAAGTTGTGCTGTTTCCCCTAGGGTTTGCTCTACCCATCCATTACTTGGACTCCTTCCGAGGGTTGTTATAAAAATTTAGAAAAATTGTGAAACTTGGCCTTCTCAAAAAGCATTGGTCGCAGATTTCGATGAATTTTCGAGAGGTTATCAAGTTTTATGCAGTATTTTTATAACCATTAGAAAGAGAATGAAATGCTGCATCAAATGCTTCCAGAATCTCTTACATATCTTTGCTCTACGAGAGCGCTTAGGCCCATATGTAAGTACATCCCCGCTGGGGAGGGGAGGGGATCTAAGAGGGGATGCGTCATATCTCGCTACTCTAGCCTTTTTTCTTTGAAAATCTTACTCATCGTTCCTGCGATGATTTTCTAGCATGCATAGAATAGCCAAAGATGTGAAGATTGTAACGCAATTTACTGCAATCGCAAATGTCAAATCCGAATAGAGTTATGCCTATTCAAACTCGAAGTTCGAAAACGGGTAGAACTTCTGAAACAACCCAATACATGCTTAATTAGTAGCCTCTTCGATTATGACTTAGCGTGGCGCAAAATCACAGATGTCGAGACGCAGAGTAATTAGATGGTCCGACAGTCTCCACGCCAACTGGGCGGTGCCCGGAATCTCCAGATGAGCTGGCACTCCCCGGGTGCTCGGTGGTCCCCTCCCCAATTATGTCCCCCATTTTATATATATGCTATAATGATAAAATCATCTAGTCAAGAACTCTTCTGTTAAGATGTAATACAACAGGGTAGAGGGATCAAGTCCCGAGAGTAATTAACTCGTTAAACTTGACATGGAGGTCCCGGGTTTGTTTGAACTCATTCTAACACAATTTTTCTTGATGGGAAAAATATTAAAAAGCTAGATTCTGCAGATCTTAGCTTAATTCCACCGCCGGCACCAGCCCTCATCTCCTACGTCTCTACGTAGCTATTTTTCTCCTATTTTTTTTCTCTTATCTCATTTTCTTATTTATCCCTCGTTTTTTTTGAGTCAGGCGATGAGTCTGAGTTTTGTATACATACAATAATCCATCTACTGATATTTATCATTTTCTTTCTTGCTATTTCCGCGAGCCGTGATCCCCCGAGCCGTGAAAAAAGCGAACCGTGATTTTTTCCGACGCGATCTTTCTAGACGAGTTTAACTCTCTAGATTGAGAATCCGCGAGCCGTGAATTCCGCGAGCCGTGATTTCCTAGAGCCGTGATATCCCGGAGCCGTGAATCATTGATATTTTTCTTTATTATTTTCCTTTCTTTTCAACTGGGAATATTCTCCCACAGATTTTTCTTACGCGCACATACAAAACTCAATGACTCTATCGCCACAGCCGGCATTGTACATATGTAAATAGGTTTTCACACGTGGAAAAAGCACTGTGAGCCAAATTTTTTTTTGCCTTTATAACTGTCACATGTGGAAAAAGCACTGTGATAGTATTTTTTTGACTCTCGCAAGTGGAAAAAGCACTGTGAGCCCCACCAAATCAAGTTTTCACATGTAGAAAAAGTACTGTGAGTAACTTTTGCCTGAAAGGACTTTCACTGGCCGTTTTTATGATTGCCTGTGGAATACCTAACGGCTACCCAATCGCCCGCGGTCACTCTAAAGGGTACTCTCCCAGCGCTTATTTTCTTGATGGCTAATCACTCAACTAAGAGTGACATTTAGCCGCCAGAAGTGAGCACATGCTGCGGCAATGCCTTTGAACCTTGTAGTCCATCGACGAACGTCTGGGCTACAGGTCAACTTCGCGTGATTGTGCATATATAAGCACATCACGGGCCGCGGACGATATCCATTCGTCGACACGAGGAGTGGAGAAGATATTCTGCTGACCTGAGGATTTGCCAACGAGCAACCAAGGACACGGAGCCAACTATCAACCACTACTATCGACCACTACAAGCTAGAAAGAAGAAAGAAAGTATTTTGCTGACCTGAGGACTATCAACTTCAAGTTAGAGGTACTCTCTTAGCTTGATTTTCTTTTTCTTGTTTCATTTAGTCACTTTTCTTAGTATTTTCCTTTGTATTTCCCATACTCTTGTATCTCATCCTCATTTCTTAAAAAAAAACCAAACAAAAAAATGCATTCGGTAAATTTTCTGTTTCTTATCGCGATAACTGCGCTAATTATGCCTACTTCCTCCGCATTCTCAATGGACTATCAATTATGTTCATCTGGTAAATCAGGATGGCCTATAGCCTATCCTGAAACTATTTCTTGCGCGAAACCAACCAACTTAACTAACGTATTGTTAACAATGGCTTCTGTTTTTGTAGAAAAAACAGAATCAACTACGCTAAGTGCATTTCATTGTTTCAATAAAACAAGGAAAATTTGCGCGTCATCTTATCTACACATTTCTTTCTCGCTAAACAGCGATGAGGAATTTATGTCTCCCATCGACCCAATTCTCTGCCATAATATTGCAAAGTCTAAAAAGTACCTTGGTGAACCGTTACACATATTTTCGCCTAAAGTATTCGGTTCGCAGCGTCCTATTCATTATTCTTATCCCTGGTTCTTTGGTCAAAAGTGCACAGTCACCACAAATATTTATGTAGAAGAAGGCGAAATTGCCACTTTTGATGGTGATCAATTGCTAGGACAGTTTGGCGACATGGCAAATTGCACACTTAGCCATGACTACTGTCAACTGTCGCATGGTACCGTAGTTTGGAAGTCAAAAGACGCTCAAGTTGCTTGTAAATTTGTAAAAGCTATTGACAGTATCGCGTATGTCACACAAAGTCACATTCTTCTTGAAGCAATACAGTCCGCATTCACATACAAGAGCGTTTTCTTTCAAAAATCACAACTTACAAAGTGGTGTTTGTCTGAAAACGCTATTCCAATGGACAATGGCGTATTCATATTGCTTCCAGAACTTTTGGGAGAAGATCCTCGCACAATTTTTGATAGTAACATAACTCTAGTGCGAGAAATCAATGAAAAACACTTCAACTTCTCCAAAAGCTTTCCAATTTACGATGTAGACACTACCTACACTCATAAAATTCGCAGTCCTTATGCATCACATGGCAATACTTTTTCAACTTCTAGCAATGCCACTATTCTTTCATCAATACTTTTGAAATCAAAACCGCTTCAAATCAACCAAGTAAAACCGCTGATCAGAGGAAAACGATCTAGCGATAACTCAAAACCCGCGCACAGGACAATTAACATTTCTGCTATAGTCGCAGAGCATATTGCATTGAATTCACCTCCAATATTCTCAGCGCAGCCGTCTGAATTGAATACCAAGTTGCAGTACCTTAAATTCAAGCTTGACGAGGTAATTCAGCGCGATTTTTCTATCATGTTTAACCGAATTTGCGTCTTGAATAATTTCAAGATTTTGACTATCAAAAGTATTGCTAAAAGCGATCCTACAAGTGCTGCTAGGATGTTACTCAGCAGAGACGATATTTTCGCTATTTCTGCTGGGGATATTTTGATGATTTCTAAGTGTAAAACTATCCAAATTGATGAGATCTATCCGGACCATAAAGTGGATAGCAATTGCTATGTAGATACTCCGGTACGTGTTGGGAAAACTTTATTTTTCGTCAAACCTGGCACACGGAAACCAATGCTTTACAAATTCTACAATCGCAAAAATCAATAATTTTACGGTCTATAGAAAAACATACTCTGGTAATTTATGCTGTTAGAGCAATTATCATTGCATTAGTTCTATTTTTGATAGCTCTTATCTTTTATCACGGTCACATTTCAAGACAATCAGTCTCAAACGCGCGATCTAGTCTATCCAAATTTACAGGACGAAAAACAAGTTGAGACATCGTTTAGCACAAAAGCCGATCTCAATATGCCTATTACCAATTTTCACGATTTCAATCCTATCGTAATGTCTGTCCAGCAACTCGGTCAAAGCAACACCATATTCATTCCGCTAAAAATCAATAACTTCAGTACAACTGCCCTTTTTGACACTGGTTCAGCTATTAGTTTAATCTCAGATAGGTTTGTTCAAAAACTTAACATTCCTTTCACTAAGTCCTCTTTGAAAGAAGCTGTAGCAGCAAATGGTACTCCTATTCAGCTATTAGGCCAAATCACAGCCACTCTTTCTGTAGATAACATTGTCATTACAGTCACACCATTTGTAGTCAGTAATGCACACTGCTCAACTGATTTACTTTTGGGTAATGACTCGATAACAAAGTTATCTACAAGCGTAACAATAAACTATAAAAACAAACAGGTTGTTTTTGAAAAATGTGCAGTACCAATGGTAGATCCTAGCAGTGATCTCGTGCTCACCGAACCTGTTTACCTATCTTGCAAAACACTTCTTAAACCGCTTTCTGATACTGTTGTACAAGGCACCATAAGATCTTCTTATCCTCCCGATTGGGAATTTCTTACATGCGACGACCCTACAGTCAATTTACCATCAGGTGTCGTCATAGGCAAAACATTGTCATGCCCTGGTTCAAGTGGCACAATTACGCTACGCATTTTCAACTCTAACCCTAATCACGTAGAACTAGATGTGAAACACATTCTCACAAATGCTGAATTCGTTGGTTCTGCCCAGCAATGGCCAGCTGTTTTTGAAATTCATCCTTCAAATTCTACTAATTCTAATACCTATCAAAATCCAGTCCATTACACCTCACCTGAGGCGGACATAGCTGCAAATCTTCCTACTTTTCCCCATCAAACTGACAATACACCCTTATGGGAACGTGTCAAGGTAAATCGCAATTTACTTAATAAGCAGCAATCTCTCCAATTTAACAATCTTCTCAGAAAATATCAAAAGTGCTTTGTGGGATCGGACGGAAATTTTGGGAGGTACACAGGTCCTATTTCTCACAAAATCAAGTTTGTTCCGCATGCAACAGCTCCAAAACAGCGTCCCTACAGGGTACCTTTGGAAAAGCGTCAAGAAATCAAAAGACAAATTGAAGAAATGCTCCGCACGCGTATAATAGAGCCGAGCACTAGTAAATTCGCTTCACCTATTGTTTTAGTGAAAAAGCCTTCAACTAATCAATGGCGTTTTACAGTAGATTACCGGCAAATTAACGCTATAACTGAAAATGAAACCTACTGCATACCGCATATTCAAGACATCATTGATTTAGCGAGCGGTAAAGAAGTTTACAGTATTCTGGACTTCAAAAGTGGTTTTTTTCAAATCCCTCTCGAAGAAAACACAAAGAGAGAACGGCATTTTCCTCATTTTTGGGTCTTTTTCATTTCACTGTAATGGCACAAGGTTTGAAGGGTGCCCCTGGTACTTTCCAAAGAGTCGCAAACAGCTTGACAAGAGAATTGAAAGCTTGCTGTTTCGCCTATTTGGATGATATCATTATCGCCAGTCATTCCATAGGTGACCATTTTCGTGATCTAGAAGAAGTTTTGCAACGCATTGCAAATTTTGGCATGAAACTCACAGCGGAAAAATGCTCTTTTATGCAAGAAGAAGTTCCATACTTGGGAGTTCTTATAAGTAAGAGCGGAACAAGATTAAATCCAGAAAAGATAGCTAGCATCACCAAGATAACTAGACCTCAGGATGCTAAAGCTGTCAAGTCTTTTCTGGGTGCAGCTTCATACTTTCGCAGATTCATACCACGCTTTTCGTATGTTGCCGCTCCTTTGAATGCTCTTCTCATAAAGAATGCTCCGTTCCAATGGACTGATCTTCACGAAAATGCATTCGTTTCTTTGAAAAGCGCGCTTACTACAGCTCCAACTCTTGCATCTCCTATAATAGGCAAGCCGTACATTATCCACACGGATGCTTCGACTACAGGTCTAGGAGCGTGCTTACTTCAGCAAAACCCGCAAACGCTAAATGAGCATCCAATTGCGTACTGTAGTCGCCCGCTGAACAAGCATGAGCAAAATTACTCAATCATAGAGCTTGAGGCGCTTGCCATAGTCTTTGCGCTCAAACATTTTTACCCATATGTTGCTAATGCCTCTATCACACTTATTACTGATCATGCTCCGTTAAAGTCACTACTGTACAGATCAGACCTTGTTGGACGTTTAGCAAAATACCAAATCATGATACAAGCTTACGATCTGAAAATTGAATATCGGCCGGGTAAACATAACACTTTTTGCGACTTTTTGAGCCGTTATCCGGTAGTAATGAACATTTCTACTACTCCCGACTCAATTCCTAGCTTAGATACCATCAGGGAAAGCCAGCAAAATTCTTATTTTGGAAGTTTGATCACCTTCTTAACAGGGAATGCTGAAAACCCTCCACAGCAGTTTTTGAGTTCATTAGACAAATATTCCATTTTCAATGGTGCATTGTACTATAAGGCCAACGAAAGACCAAAACTTGTTATACCCGACTCTAAACTTCAAAAGCAGATCGTAAAACTTCTTCATGATAATCCTTTGCTAGGTTCCCACTTAGGAATTCGAAAAACGTACGTAAAAGTCTCGGATAAGTACTACTGGCCAAATATGCATCAGGACATCGCAAATTACGTTAGATCATGCGCAGCCTGCCAAAAGGTGAAAACACCAGCAGGAAATATCATTCGCGAGGAACTGGGAACTTTTCCCATTCCTCAGCGTCCTTTTGAGCGTATCCACATTGATGTAATAGGACCATTGCCGCAATGTATTGATGGTAGCAAATTCATAGCTATCACAGTCTGCGCTTTCAGTAAGTACATTATCTGTACGCCTTTAGTGAATCAGACGGCTGACTTAGTAGTAAAAGCGCTCATTAACGATGTGGTATCCAAGCACGGGATCCCTAACGAAATCGTTAGCGATAGAGGCTCAAACTATGTGAGCGAAATTTTCACTCAGGTTAACAAAACTCTGGGAATTGAGAACAACTTTACCACAAGCTACAACCACAAGGCGAACGGCCAGGTTGAAAGAATGGTAAAAGTTGTTACGGATTCTCTCACAGTCTACTGCGCAGAAGCCAGAGACTTGTGGACAGAATTCCTGCAACCCATCGTTTTTGCTTACAATTGTAGCAAAAACGATACGACAGGGTACAGCCCGTTCTTTGTAATACACGGTAGACATCCGGTCACATGGATGGACGTCGTTCACAAATTGCCTTCTACACTTACTTTTGCCACAGATAATTTCGCAGGCCAGTTCACGACAGCCTTGCAGACTACGATTGTGGAAGTGGGAACCAGCATAGCAGCGAAAACAGCTGACTACAAAGCTGGTTACGATTACCAGAAGAAGGTATACAGTAAGGACCTTTCCATTGGGGATCTTGTATTGTTGCATGACGACACAGTGCGTCCCAAATTCACACTCCAATGGAAAGGCCCATTTGTGATTGTCTCCATGTGCCGTCCCAATGTCACCATTAAAAGTCTGTTCAACAATAAGTCACAAACGGTGCATGTGAACAGACTCAAATTGTATTACAGCAGGCCGCAGGAGCGTGAAGTCTCTGTGCAACCACAATCTAGTCACACAGAGGCAGAGACTCCACGTTCTAGTGAGCCTAATCTCAGACGTTCAGAGCGTCTGAGACAAACAACGGATTGGACTCCCTCGTAATGAGCGAAAGGTGCCAGTAGCAACCTCACAAAATTCATTAACGCAGCGGCTACTGGTACGAAGTAAGTTTGCCGCAAGCATACGCACTACAAAAAGAAAGAATTTTTCGATTGGCGGGTCGAAAAACGCTTTCAAACATTCACTTTTCCTTTACGCCCTTGTGAGCAACGCTAGGAAATTGTTTCCTCTCGAGTTGTGAGCTCGATAACCAAATGTTGTGAAATACCGATGCATTTATGTTAATATTTGTCAGTAGCGAAAACATAGAATTACGTATTCTATCTTTTCGTTCAACATTTCATGTTTTACTTTTGAATTCCTTCTTGTTGTAATGTTTATACCATTTTTTATGTGTGATTTCATCCCTCCTGCAAAATCCCTCACGATATTCATCCTCTTATTCAATTCCATATTGAACAACAATCCATTCTGCTTCAACGTATATATGTCTTCCGCTCGAGGACGAGCTTTACTTTATTGACGGGACGTACGGGAGCGTGCGCTTCGCCTTCTGGCGTTCGCCCTTCTGTTTACCTTGTCTCTTACCGGCTCCTCCTCTATGCAACGTGAAGACGCAATCCAGCAAATGAAACCCAACGATGAAGTTCGATTCCCCCACGATGACTTCAATTCCCCCCTCCCACGATGAAAGCAAACCGCGAAAAGATGCATGGTTCTTGATGAGATGAATGGTATAGCAACGATCAATACTCGAGCAATGATGATCAATACGCCAGCAAAATCAGCGACATCAAACAGAGCAGAATTCAATCGATGACGATACGACTATGAGCTAGAAATCGATCAATGATGATGGTTGATGACGAAATGACGATGATGATGATGATATGGTCAAATGGTCAAACGTGCACTCCGAGATGATCAAAAGTTACGATGGTTTTTCTTCTTCCCGAGCCATGGTCAAAGATGAAAGCTCGAGGACGAGCTTTGCTAAGGAATGGACATGTCGAGACGCAGAGTAATTAGATGGTCCGACAGTCTCCACGCCAACTGGGCGGTGCCCGGAATCTCCAGATGAGCTGGCACTCCCCGGGTGCTCGGTGGTCCCCTCCCCAATTATGTCCCCCATTTTATATATATGCTATAATGATAAAATCATCTAGTCAAGAACTCTTCTGTTAAGATGTAATACAACAGGGTAGAGGGATCAAGTCCCGAGAGTAATTAACTCGTTAGACTTGACACAGATACGCCAGTCTTTCATTTTGTTCCATTAGGTTCTCCCGAAGTTTCTTCCGTTTTTAGATTTACATAAAATCATGTGAAACAAAAAAAAGGCAAACACTTTGAAGAGCTTTCGAGCAGCTTTTCTTCCTCGCCTCAATCTTTCAAGGCTCGGCGCAGGCGGCTCATAAGCCAGCTGGATATTTTTGGGGCAAAAAGCAAAAAAATTATCATTTTCGTGACGAGAAAACGCAATTTGAGTGACCTTTTTTGGTCGATGTTTCCTTTTCTTGAGGGTATTTTACCTTGGTGGTCAAAGGGAACTTGTAAATTTTTGCGAAAATCAAGGGAGACTTCGTTTTTTGCATTTTCAGAAGGCCACTCGTGCCGAGCCCTGGTCATGTTCATAAACCATTTGCTTTTGTGGTGGAAAATATTAGGTCGTTCCGAAAGTAATGTCGCTTTTTCAATCGTACGCCACTGTCCCTCTAGCCTGGTTCTTTACCTCAAACATGAGGCAAATCTGTAGTTTTTTTATTCCCATATGTAAGCGAGATTCTTGAAATTAGAAGATAATTTTGATTTGAAACTGTTTCTGCTTCTTTGTTTGAACGAATGATAACAGCGCGCAAGAACATTGACGATGCGCCGATAGCATTCAAGTGCGATTTTGGACCGTAACTATACCACCAGCATTAATATAAGGTACAAACTAAACCGGTATGTAGGCATGATCTCTTCTTCAATATTCTACACCCATCATGACTTATCAGTGCGTCACCTCTGCTTCGCAGAGGCTCGCACTGGTCTTACTTTATATGCTTTACTTGTTCTCGCCTAATGATGTCTTTGGAACTCACCGTGCAGTGACGACTACCACGAATGAAATGTAAACAACTACTCATTTCAAAGGATTTTTCATGTGAGATCGGTATTTTGCGTGGATGGAACTTTTCGCAGAAGAACAAATGCAAATTCAATTAGGTTTTTAAACTTCTCTCGGCTTGGTAGTCGCCATAAGGACAACAATTACCGTGAGCTACATTTCTATGCAAAAATCCTTTCAAATGGTCAGGTAAAGCCACGGCGGATTGACCATTTGCGCAACCATTTCTTTTTCGCGTCGTTCTGGTATAGTAGTAGACCTTTGGTCACTTTTTCGCCTAAAGTCCATGTCTTGCACATCAACATGCCAAGCTCATCCACGACTTTGCCAAAAGCGTTGATACAGACCCAATTTTGCAGGCCAGAAGCCAAGTGGATCCGTCTGACTCGCAGATTCTGATGGATCCACCCAACGAATCTGCTCGTGATTTTGTACCGTGAAGTTCTACGCTGGTAGCATGCGCTGTGCAAAATTTGGGCTCAGGACATTGGCTGGAACTCGCTCTATGAATTTCGTTACAGACAGACGGACACACACACACACACACACAAAGTCACGTAAACACCCTTAGCCCGTTATTATAAGTTATGATAATAACGGGCTAAGGGTTGTTTACGTCTTTTTGTGTGTGTGTCTGTCCGTTACGAAATTCGTAGCGCGTGTTCCAGCCAACGTCCTGAGCCCAAATTTTGCGTAGTGCACGCTACCAGCATGAAAGCTCACTATACAAAAGCATGAGCGGATCCGTTGAGTGGATCCGTTGAAAATTGCGCGTCAAACGGATCCACTTGGCTTCTGTCCAGCAAATTTGGGTCCGTAGTACTACTTTTTGCAGAGTTATGGATATATTTGACAAGTTAATGTGCAAGCCATGGACTTTAGTCTAAAAAAGTGATGAAAAGTCTACTACTTTACGAAAACGGCGCCAAAAAGCATTGGATGTGTAAACGGTCAATTTTTCGAGATTTTACCTGATCATTTGAAAAGATTTTTGCACAGAGATGTAGCCCACCATGTTTATTGTCCTTATGGCGACTTTAAAACCATGAAAATTTCAAAAACTTATTCAAATTTGCATTTTTTTCTTTTGGTAAAGATTTCATTCACGCGAAAATACCGATTTCACTCGAAAAACCTCTAGGAATGAGTAGCTGTTTACGAATCATTCGTAATAGCCTACAGAGCGCGGTGAGTTTCAATCTAATTATTATGCGGGAATGAGTAAGGCATAGATAAAGTAGGGCCAGTGCGAGCCTCTGCGAAGCAGAGGTGACGCACTGGTTATAGATAAACCAGTGCGTCACCTCTGCTTCGTAGAGGTTCGCACTGGCTCTACTATCTATGTGCCTTACTCATTCTCGTAGAATCATGGCACTGGAACACACCGCGCTATGCCGACTATCACAAATAAAATGTAAACAACCACGCATTTAGAAAGTCTTTTCACGTGAGATCGGTGATTTCGCATGGATGAAACTTTTCGCAGGAAAACAAACGCAAATTTGAATAGGTTTTTGGATTTGTCATTACTTGGCAGTCGCCATGAAGGTAATGATAACCGTGAGCTACATCTCTGTGTGAAAATCTTCTCAAACGCTTAGCTAGAACTTTGGCAAATTGACCATTTACACAACCAATTCGTTTTTGCGCCGTTTTCGTCATGTAGTAAACTTTCGACGACTTTTCTGGCTAAACTCCATCGCTTGCACATTTGCTTACCAAACTCATCCACGACTCTGCAAAAAGTGGTGATACGGACCGAATTTTGCGGTACAGAAGCCAGGTGGACCCGTTCGGCGCGCAATTTCTGAGGGATCCCTCAACGAATCTACTCGTGCTTTTGCATATTGGGCTTCCATGAAGGTAGCATGCGCTATGCAAAATTTGGGCTTAGAACGTTTGCTGGAACACGCTCTACGAATTTCGTAACGGACAGACAGACAGACACACACACACACACGTACAAAAAGACGTAAACAACCCTTAGCCCGTTATTATGAGTCATGATTGTAGATTGGTGAGTCTTGTTTTAGACAAATAAGGAAGATTGTATCACGCGCAAATCGCAAAAATTCTCGCGGCGAGTCAGGACTGCGCTTACTCAATCGGATCCAAACTACGATTCGAAATTCCAGACTCCAACAAAAAGTAACAGGAATAATGAAAAGGGCATCGAACTTTGTCTACATCACGATTTTGGAGCGATAAACGATTACACCTAGTCTCTGTGCCACGTTTTCTGATCGCACTCTGTTGCTCCGCAGCCATCTTCTCGTTGGAAAAGTTTACAACTTTCCTCTCAATACAACTGTTGACTGGCTGTTTTCAGAATATTTCGGGATCCACTACCACATTTCGCGTCACAAACAAAAAAATTTCTCGAAAATCCTCGCAGTCATACCCTCGACACATAGAGCCACGTACTCTGGTAACCTTCACTTTGAGTGCTATGAGGGGACACAACCTTCACCTGGAAAAAACAGAAGTCATTCGGGGCTTCGCCTCGGATAACTTCTGTTATGTTATGTTGTGCGTTGATGTGTTAATGTGTTGTGTTGTGTTGATGTTATTATCCTGACTATATCGGAACGAATGTTAATGAAGCAAATGTAGGGAATAATATCTTTAGCTTATCTCAGCGAAACCGAGGATTTGCGTATTCATAGCCTTTTTTTGCGTTGAAAAGAAGGTTTCTGTGGAATTTTCGCCAGAATTTAGAACAAAATTTCTCAGTTAACCTCTCATTTGACCAAAATCGAGTTCAAGAAGTTTAGGAAAGCTATTGGAGTTAAATAAAAACGAGCAACTACGCTCAAATCTCGCGCAGAGAAACGCGCACGATAACGCTGGTCTATCTCGTCAATGAGTGATTTTCTGGCTTGGAAGCTTGGGACGTTGTCGGTTCTCCTCATGTGTCATGACGGTCAGAATGATATATAATGTTGCAAAGTTTCGTTGAGACCCCGGGGAAATTTACGACCAGAGCCAAATGCCCCGTCGGCTGTGGTCTGTCTCCGCTGCTCGTCTGCGTCTCCGCGCGCTGCGCTACCTCGCTACCCCAAACGCGGGGGGAGCATTTGGTTCTGGTACCCTCTCCTTCGCTGTTTCGAACCCAATTTTACATGCTATATATCATTTTGAACCTCTTGATCTCTATTTTCACGCTGACAACGTCCCAAAACCACATTTTTTGATTTGATCAAGAAATCCGGCAAAAACCTTGTTTTTGAAAATCTCTTGTTTTTCTCCTAATTTGACTCTTTTCACGCGGTTTTTTCGTGCACTCTATAGATCTTGCTTCTGTTCATAATGCAGACAACCACCCAGCCCTTACCTCTTCGATTATGGTGGAATTTTTTGCAAAAAATCGTAAAAGTGCGTTTTTCTTTACCTTGTCCTGTTTCAGTGCTTTCGCATCGATTTTCTCCCCGCTTGGGCGATTGTTGCTCAGAACAATAAGCGTAACAATCTAGACAACGTCCCAGGGAGCAGTAACGTCAATGCGGGGATAAAAATATAGAGGACGCATCTAAATTCAAAACCCCATGTTGCGAATTGCTGGTCCTGGAGCGAAAACTTACACTTTGAAAAGCCGCCAAATGGAAGATTGCAAACCCCATTACAGCGTTTTTATCCGGTTATGACAGTTTCTTTTGCTTTTTTATCTGTTTTACGTCATTTTCTCTTCTCTGTCTTCTTTAAACAACCTTCACTATTTATGATTTCAGATGTTCAAACAACCTTCACTTTTGGCGCCCTGTCTCTAGACTATCGAAGGTATGCTCACAATCCTTCAATTTGTAAAGGGGAGTTGCAAGATTTGATGTGAGATGCGCTGCGAAAAGGGATTTGCCACTGGGTAAAATTGTAGAATGGAAGCCAGTTTTTGTAAAGTGCTAGAGTATATTCAAATCTCGGAAATTATGTCAAATTTACCAGAAAAACCTGTGAATTACGCCAATTTTCTGAATTTTCTTCCGCTGCCTGTATATGTGTCTATGCACGATACACACACTATGCATTCCTGACCTGCAGATTTTGGATACGAGAACATTTGGCAAATGGCCAGATTGCGTAACGAATTAATCGCTTGAAGTATGCCTGAGGCCTTAGTGCGTATGTGGCTAAATCATACTTATAGCACGAGCCTGCTTGTTCTCCTTGCTAGTTTTACTTCAGTCATCTGTGTTTAAAATAGAGGTTTTTGAAGACCATTTTCGGCGCTCTCCAAGGCCGAGGTTCATTCTAGCGATTAGCATGATGATCGACGGATGGACCATTTGACTGAGCTTTTGTCGAGCCACTGCCTTCAACCGAGAATGTATGCATGAGTGACTCACATTTGCTCAACATCGTTTCGCCTAGCAGTTGCACAAAATGAAACTGAGTGGAGTCTCTTACAAACCATCTTTATCATTGCCTATTGTGCTGCAACATTAGCTGACTGAGATAAGCTTTCATAAGCTTAAAGGCAGTGGCTCGGCAAATCCTCGATCTTTGCTTTTTCCGCTTACCTGGGGTAGTTCGACGCGCCAATTCCGAAATTTCACTTTTTAGAGCGCGAAAGTGGCGAAAACCAGCGTTTTCCAAGACTCCTCTTTTTGAATTTGGACGAGTGGAACGCTTCCCGCCATGATTAGAGACGTAGAGTCGTTACAGGACCCTCATGTTTACAGCATTGCGGCATGCAGCCTCTGACGGCGTGAGATATTCGCAAGCTCGCCCGAGCGCGTGTAAGAATGGCTTGCGCGCACGGGTTTAGGGGCAATTCTTCAGGCAGGGTTTGCATGCTGTGCGCTCGGACCTGTTCCATTCTCATGTTTGGGATGCAAGCAACCTTCCATATAAAAATTTTGAGATTTTATTTTGCCCAGGCATTGCCATTAAGACCTCGCGCACAGTGAACGCAACTTCGTTGTGGCGATCCCACCGCCGGAAATCTCAATGGTTTTCTCAATGCAAACGCGACGACGAAATTTCTGAGCATCGTGGGCTGGGTTGATACTGATCTGAAAGTTCTAAAACGGTTCCAGCACAGTTTTCGCACTGTGCTGCAACTGTTCCGGAACTGTGCTGCATGCGCTGCAGCCGTCCGCCGGTTTTAGCGGCGCAATTTAGCAGTTTTTTTATTTTCTTATACGGTTTTGATCGTATACCTATATCTTGCCCATTTTTGTCTCATTTCGTAAATCGTTTTGCAGTCAATTTGAAATAAATGTTTCGTCTTGTCTTCATTCTTCTATTTTCTATGTATAAATGCTAGGGGTGAGAGGGAGGGGGTAGAGTACGGGGGTGAGGGTCGCGCTGAAGTCCTACCCGGGGGGGGGGTCGCATTCGGCTAATTTGGGTGGGGTTTAGAGGCATAATTGGGGTTTGGATTATTTAGGGTTAGTTACAGTATGCCGCGGCAGACTTGCGGAGCACAAAAATGGGGGGGGGGGAGGCTCGGGCGCACAAAATCGGGGGGGGGGGGCTTCGGCGCAGAAAATCGGGGAGCTCCGGCGCATAAAATCGGGGAGCTCCAGCGCAAAAAATCGGGGGGTCCGGCACGAGTGGCAGACCCCCCGCTGGGGAAACCCCGCGGCCCTGCCATTTCTGCGCATGAGGGGTCCGATTGACTGTCTGAGAGGGGTCGTATTCGGCTAATTTGGGTGGGATTTAGAGACAAAATTGGGGTTTGGAGCTTAAATAGGGCTAGTTACCGTATGCCGCGGCAGCCTTCTGCAGCACAAAATGGGAGGACTCCGGAGCACAAATGGGAGGTCTCCGGAGCACAAATGGAAGGGCTCCGGACACGAGTGACAATCCCCGGCTGGAGAAACTCCGCGGCTCGGCCATTTCTGCTCCGGAGGTATGCCGTCGACTGTCTGAGGCGCTTATCAACTGCATTCAGAACACGTCAGGCGTTGGTTTGGAGCATTTTTGAAACAAGTCCTCATGACTTCGCGAAAATTTACGAAGTCCTTTTTGACCTAAAAGTCGTGGGGCACCCTTTTTAATCAACATAACACTGTGGCTCCAATGATCTGATGATGCATTTTTCGCTAAATAGTTCGAAGGACATTGTGATTGGAGCGCGATATCTATCAATGCGTAGGTTTACACTAATTCTGGCTTTAAAAAAAAGAGGAGAGGCAGTGATTCGATTCGCTCCCTTCGCTTTATAATAGATTTTTAAGCTTTTCAATAGTCCAAATCAAAAAGGCAAAAATTATGTGGACTCTCAGATATTTATGTTCCTGATTAGCCCAGTTATTTTGGGTTGGTGTGGAATCAACAGATTCGGGAATGGGTATTGATACACATAAGTTTTTGAATTTTTGAATAGTGTAGTTTGGAATTACTGTATACACATAGCTCAAATCTAGTGTCATGTGATTGTTTGTTGCTGTAAACAAGGCATTTATTTGCCTTCTGCGTTTGAAATTCGCGCGCTTGTGAAAGAACACGTTTAACTCGTAAAACCTGACAAGTTTGTCGTTTTTTCTTCAGCGCTTCGCACAGAACCTTATGAAAACGATATCTCCGTTGCTTCTTACTCCAAAAACAAAGTCTAATTTTACCCCAGTTCGTCACCATCTGTGTCGGACCGTGACTGCACTGTCGGGCGCTCCAGCGCAGGACTCTGCACCTCTTCCTAACATGCTCTCTAATCATATTCAATTGATTGAGGCTTCGCCTTTCCCATGCTTTTGCTGGGAAGATCAGAGAGTATATTTGCGAAAGGTTACAGCGTCCAGGCGAAGCGGCCGCGTAGGAGCGGGTATGCTAATGCTCCCGACACTGCAGTTGGTAAACCTGTATCTCTTCTTCTCGACATCCAAGCCTTAAAACGCTGTGCTTGTTATTCCTGAACAGGCAACGTTTCTAAGACATGCTTGCACAGGAAATTGACAAATTCTCTCTCAAGAATTTAGAAAACGCTTCAGATGCATTACATTCAAATGGGGAACTCCCGCATAGATGATCCAGTTATAGTTTTTGACTTGGTTCCGTACATTATCGGTCCGCCAGCGGTCATCGCAGAAATTGCCAAGGTCGCCGGAGCCAGGGTAGGCTTAATATTCCTTTAAAAATATGGTAGGAAGTAGCAAAATCTGTAAATTTCAGTACAGTAAGGGAAATTACGTGGTCGACTGCAACGCCACCATTCCAGACCTTGTAGTAGTACCGATACCTCTTGGAAGTGCCCATCAACCTATGCCCATAAAATCAAACAATCTTATCGTTGAGGTACAATGTTTATCAGACTTTACTATCACTTTGGGACAGCTCAGGCACTAAGTTTCAAATTTGTTTTCCCTCAACCTTTGTTCAAAATAAATTTGAAATAAGGAAATTCTGATGGTGTGGCTGACTCCAAAACAACGCACACTCTCAACTTTTTCAAAATAGGAATAAATCGCTTTAGACAAAACAACGTCTTAAAGGAGGGAAACGAATGCATACTCGCAGTGGACTTTCGAGCAAGCATTGCCTTTGGTCCGGACATATATATGGGTGCCCCGTTCTTCAAACAGTTCTGCGTTTCTTTCGAACCTTTAGAGGGAATGGCCGCAATTAGGGTTTTCGAAAGCATACCTACTTTTAGCTCCAGGTGAGCAAGAATAGTGCATAGTTCCATTTTTTCACTTCTCAGACAATAACGCGGACGAGCGGCGGGCCTTAACGGCTTTCCGCGCGAGCGGCGGGCTTTGATTTGTGGGCGTGCCTTTCTTGCGGACGAGCTTCGTACCCTCGCTACCGAGCGTGCGAGCGGCGGTCCTTGATTTGACCAGCGGCGGCCCATCCCCTCAAGCGGCTAGGCGGCGTACCATTAACACGTTAAACTAACTTGCCATCATTTCTATGTGCGAGTCATTCTCACTTAGTGTTATTGCGGCGTGAGGGCGGACAACTAGCAGTGGCCAGCAACAATAAGAAGGTAAGTGTGCTCAGATAGTTATGATGAGCATCTGCCGGCCACCCACATGCCCATCCCGAGGACGCGCCTATATGCGCGCGCCACATACCTCTACCAGTTTCTGCGCGATATGAAATTGCACCAGTTATGTTCAGGTATCCGGGACATTTCGGGCCTCAAGTACTTCCAAATGCGAATTCGGTGCCCCCTTTTGTACAATCACTTTTGTTGAACTGAGAAGCCATCTACTCAACAAGGAATTGATTTTTCTGCAAGAAGAAGGTGGAAAAACAAGTTCTTTTTCGTTCCCTTAGGAAACGGAAACTTGCGTTTTTTGAAATATTTTTACACCGCTGGAAAAAGAAAATGATTTCCTATTTCTCTGCTACCAAATACTAGGTCTTTGTTCGAGCAGCAGAAGTTCTGCAATCAATGCGCAATCAAGATTTTATACGGCCGCAGAAAAGCGACCCTGCAAGGTTATGTTTGAAATTTTCAGTTCGAAAGATGTTGGCCATGTTCGTGTATGCATTTTGTTGCACAACGGATCCATTTTTCCATCAAACGGATCCACTTGGCTTCTGGCCCGCAAAATTGGATCCGTGTTTCCACTATTTGCAGAGTCTTAGATGAGTTTGGCAAGTAAATGTGCAAGCCATGGACTTGAGCTCAAAAACGCGATCAAAAGTCTACTAATTTACATAAACGGCGCCAAAAAGACTGGGTTGCGAAAATGGTCAATTTGCCGAGGTTTGACCCGAGCATTTGACAGGATTTTTGCGCAAAGATGTAGCCCACCGTCTTATGGCGACTATCGAAACAATGAAAAACTCAAAACCTATTCAAATTTGCGTTTGTTCACTTGTATGTTCACTGTTCGTTTGTTCACTGGTATTGTGATAAGCTGCAAAATATTAATCAAAAAATCAAAAATCAAAAAAATTACCCTAACAGCAAGCGAGCGGTCTACCTTCTCCAGCAAGCGTAGAGTCGGTACGACTGTTACAGCCTAATTCCCCTTGAACGCTGCAGCACTTGCACACGGATATATCAACTTCTTCACTTCGCTAATACAACAGTTTGACTATTGCACAGCCTTCATTGCTTTGAGAAAATCAGGGAATTTTTCGTTTTCTCAGTTTCTAGTCAAGGAAAAAATAGGCAATCGCACATTTGGATATCAGATATCGATAGTATTGATGTGAGCGAGTGGGAGGTCCGTAGAAATTATTTGGACGAAGATCTGATTTTTTTCGATTTTTTGTGCATTTGGAAATCTTTAGATTTTGAATTCGAACTCTCCGTGGATCGAGCATGGCGCAAAGACATGAGTGCCATCTTGTAGAGCACAGGGGGGTAATCGAGCATGGGGATTCCGAATACAATATTGGTTTTCAGGATTATCGATTACTTTTATCGATTTTATCGATTTTTTTGCAAAGTTTGAGCTACGGGGCTGGGAGTTGGCACAGGGGGGTAATCGAGCATGTGGATTCCGAATACAATGTTGGTTTTCAGGATTATCGATTACTTTTATCGATTTTATCGATTTTTTTGCAAAGTTTGAGCTAGGGGGCTGGGAGTTGGCACAGGGGGTAATCGAGCATGCTGATCATCCCCAAGGGGGGTGATCAGCATGCTCGATTACCCCCCTGTGCCAACTCTCAGCCCTCTAGCTCAAACTTTGCAAAAAAATCGATAAAATCGATAAAAGTAATCGATAATCCCGAAAACCAATATTGTATTCGGAATCCCCATGCTCGATTACCCCCCTGTGCGAACTCCCAGCCCCGTAGCTCAAACTTTGCAAAAAATCGATAAAATCGATAAAAGTAATCGATAATCTTGAAAACCAATATTGTATTCGGAATCCCCATGCTCGATTACCCCCCTGTGCAAAATCCCAGCCTCGCATGTCAAAATTTACAAAAAATCGATAAAATCAATAAAAGTAATCGATAATTCTGAAAACTAATATTGTATTCGGAGTCCCCATGCTCACTTCCCCCCCCTGTGCCAACTCCCAGCCCCCTAGCTCAAACTTTGCAAAAAAATCGATAAAATCGATAAAAGTAATCGATAATCCCGAAAACCAATATTGTATTCGGAGTCCCCATGCTCACTTCCCCCCCCCCTGTGCCAACTCCTAGCCCTGTAGGTGAACTCTGCAAAAAAATCGATAAAAATCGGTAAAATCGACATCGATCGATAACGAAAAGTGGACTGTGACACCCGCCGGGGCCCGAAGTGTATGTGTGCCAAGTTTGGTCCGGATACGGCGGAGCCGGGTGAGCCAGCTAGTATTATATATTATATTATATTATATTATTATATATTATATTAATATATATTATTATATTTATTTATATATATTTATATATTAGGTCATTCCGAAAGTAATTTCGCTTTTTTCAAACGGACACCACATGTGATGGAACAAAGGTTTCTAAGAGATCTTGGAGGCATTCGATGCAGAATTTCGTCCTCTTTCTAACGATTATAAAAATATTGCAGCATAGTCAATGAGCTTTCAGAAAATAATCAAAATCTGCGACCCATGCTTTTTAAGATGGTCAATTTTCACGATTTATTAAAACTTTCATATCAATCCGCAGAAGGAGTTCAAGTAATGGTTCGATAGATTAAACCTTATAGAATACAGACTACTTTTTTCTCTTCCTCGTATCTCGCCGTAATATTTTTTAGATTTTTTGACAGAATTATCGGATTTTGGCAGGTCCACCTCAGCCACAATCGCATCAAACATCATAATTTTTCGGAATTTGAGACTACCAAAATGGTACTAGGAGTTACCATTAATTTTACAAAGCAAGTGAGGGTTTACGGGTTCGAAATATCAAATTTCGAGTTTTTCGGGTACAGCCTGGGGCCCGCTAAAAAATGAGTTATGATGATTTCTCCCCGGAAACTATACGAATCGGAAACAAAAAACATCTATTGGAAAGAGGAGAAAATGCTGCATCGAATAATGCGCGAGCTGCCTTTCTTTTGATGTTCTACGAGGATTTAGCTGCTTAAGTATGGAAATCGGTAGCATCAGTAAAAATTCTGTTAAAATGTATGACAAGCTATGGGAGGGAGAAAAAAGTAGTGCTGTTTCCTATAAGATTTACTCTATCGAATCGTTACTTGAACTCCTTCTGAGGATTGATGTGAAAGTTTTAAAAAATCGTGAAACTTGACCATCTCAAAAAGCATGGGTCGCAGATTTTGGTTATTTTCTGAAAGCTCATTGACTGTTTTGCAACAATTTCATAACCCTTAGAAAGAGAATGAGATGCTGCATCGAATGCTGCCAAGATCTCTTAGAAACCTTTGTTCCATCAATTGTGGCGCTTGTTTGAAAAAAGCGAAATTACTTTCGGAATGACCTAATATATTAATATAATATATTTATAATATATTATATTGACATATATATTTTATATCAGATCCGAAACGGGTGAAAGCGTAAATAGCTACGGATCTGTTATACTTTTCCTATATAGCGCACTGACTAACTCTGTAACAGTGTTGCTGGAAGAGTATTCCACAAGTAACCCTTTTGTGGACCTTCTTTTTCGGATTAATCGATTCCCACATTCGGAAGAGGGCACAAGAATAGGATTAGGACTTATGAAAGAAGTCATGGACAGTAACAGTAACTTCTTTCGCAAAAAAACTGGAGCATATACAAGTACCAGGAATGCTTCTGACATTGCCGGAACATGCTCAATAATCAATTTTGGAAGCGACACATATATATATATATATATGTAGACTTTGAATGATGTGTTTGATTGAATAAATATCTTTTCTCCCGTTGCTTGGCTTGATTTATATCGTTATCATGCCGATGTTTTCTCTAGCACATTGCTTCCTCTGCTTAATTGTTTTGAATTACTATTGCAGTGAAATGTACCGGCCATATATTCTTAGCAGTGTCGCAGCCCCACCAAGAGTCTACGCCGAGCAGAGACCCGCTTTGAGGCAGCTGGCCGTAATCCTGAAACATCTCCTTCTCCTAAATCCTTATACGACTGCGTTCGCAACAATGTTTTATACATGGATCAAGCCGCCAAGTATATACTGTCAAGGATGCGTCAACAAAGATTCAATGAAGCAACTTTTCATGTGAATTCTACCCCTGTAAACTACAAAAGCAAAAAAGGGTTTTTTTTTGTAGGAATTTGTGAGATCCAACGTAGTAATGTGCGCAAAGACGACATATGGAGATCTAAATCGCTTGAATGATCCCAATAACATCAGCTGTGGAACGTTGCTAATAGAATGACGGTATGGCTGAGTTTTTTTGTTCGTTAATATCATTGTAATATCCTGTTTCAGGCTGAGATAGCCAGGGCAATTTCAACAAAGACGGCACGATTTATGGAAAATGCGGAAAGGAATGCTCCAGTTACTAACGTTACTGTTAGTGTGCACAATTGCTCAAAGCTATGGAAGATAGACGCGAATCCCCCGTTTAAGCAGGTTCCTACAAAGATTTCATGACATTTATGAAAACACTAATCTAGGTCAGTCTAGCGCAACTAGCTAGGGATTGGGAGAGAAAAAGAAAAGGGAATGAGTATCAACTACTTTGTTCTTTGTATCGATTTGTGCTGGAAAGAGTAAGTTTCAGGAAGATTTGCAAGGAAGGGTACTTTCTACAAAGTGCATTTAGATCACGGAGCCCCCAGAAAAAAATCCAGGAATTTTCCGTGAGAATGAGCCAAACCGGAGGAAGGAATGGGGCTTTAAAAAGCCTCCCCGAAAAAAATTGAGGACGTGTTGAAAGGTAAAGGGAGTTTATAGGGGCGCGGTTTGACAATATTACCAATATTTAGATTTTGGAGAAGATATGCTAGGCTTCGGGCACGACGAATTAAAACCCTGGATGGATGTCAATCTTGAGAATTCTAAGTGAGCTCTCCACGATCGAAACTTGTTGTGAACTACGAAATAATTCATTAAAGGTTTTACAAAATCTAGCAAAAACGGATGAAGAAAGAGAGAAAATCTTGTATGAATTAATGGAGCAGCAAAAGGACTGGCGGCCACACCTCTTCAGATGCCTGCAAATGGCGCTGTACGTTTAAGAAAATCGGTTTCACCATTCTACATATTGTTTATAAAATTTAGGCGAGATGTGCGGTCTTACAGTTACCACTCGGGGAAATGGATACCTAGCGACGTGAGAACATAACAGCAAATAGACAATCTAGTGATTATTTTATGTGCTTCAGCGACAGAAGCGTGCGGCACCAGGAGATGAAGATGCTTCGGAAGGTGAAAGAAAAAGATTGAGAAGATTCTAGAAGAAGACTTTTTGGTAAACAGCGGATTTTTGGCGCACGTGTAGATGGGTGCTTGCACCTTTGCACCTTTTTTTCCGGTCACCGGTCATGAGAATGTGATCTTGTTGTTTACTTCGTTGATACTTATTTTGTTCCGGTTTATCATCTCGTGCTGTTTCAACTGAATTATGGCAGTCCAACATTCAAGATTTTAAGACACCGCCTACAAATTTCCTCTTCTACTCTAAAACCGCAGCCAATTTTCGAAGAATTGTATTGAAGAGGAAGAAGAAGTGATTTTGGATCTTATATTTTTTTTTACAAAATTGTTCATAGAGAATGCTAGGGATTTATATAAGACTCATTGTCAGTGATGTGAAATTCCAGCTTTGATCTTTGTGATGCTGATCGTAGTAAATAATTTTGTGCAAGTGTATGGTTCTTGAAAATACAGTGGAAGTTTTATTCTGTTTAGCCATATGTCGATAAGTAGAATAATAGAGCACGATTTCTTTTAATTTGAACTGACTCAATGTATTTCTGTCGAATTTGGGCGTCAAATTTTTCTACAAGCTGATTAGATTGTCCTTTTGAAAAAGCTGAAGTCTTACGCGGTTTCATAATAATTATTTCCTTCATAAGTAGGGCTCAAGTCTTGCCTCTTAACATCGGCAAGATTTGAAATATTGAAACCAAAAAAAAATTAGAACATGCGCAATTCTGATAAAGAATAATAGCTGGTTTATAGAGGCGACGCCCAAACCGGAAAAGCACATGGTACCCTTATATGGGAAAAAGGCTGTTGACGTGTCAAAAATAGGAAGTCTAATTAAAATTTTTATGCACAGAAAGAGTATTCAAGTCGAAGTGGTCTTTCTAGACAGTCTATATACTTTCGAAAAAATTAACCCCTGACTGCAGATTTTACCTTGATTTTTTGCTGCGCTCGTCTGGACTCGATTGAAATACGTATTTGGGTGAAAATCAAAATCGAAGTCATTTAGAACCACTCAAATGGGTTTTAGATATTATACGACTTTAATTAATTTGATTCATTGCAAAGTGATGTAGAGATGTCCATTTTGTTTAAAAACACATTTTCTGCTGGGAAGATCAGTGGAAATAGGCTCATCATGATACATCTTATTCGTTTAACTTCACATCAATAATCTGAATAAAAAACCACTTATTTTTCGGCAATTTTCAATAATACTTCTTACAAGTTCATGTTAGTCTTTTGTGAGACGGTGGAATTAACGGAAATAAATAATCAGCAGTTACGGCATCTGGGATTCCTGGTTTTCCTGGGCAGAAACCTCACATATAGCAGGTGCCAATTTTTATTTACCGCGGACTTTATCTTGTCATACAAAAAATTATTGAGTTATAAAGTTAAAAGTGATTACCTGATGCCAAGCTTTTAACACTTCTCACGAACGCATAGTTTCTGCGCATAATTGTATCAGGAAATTACAAGAAATCGAAGTAATAAAAGGGTTCATAGCTCAAAAGTTTACTTAAATGTCGACTAACACGCCAGATGAAAAAAAAACTGATGGAAATGAAGCTTGCAGCCTGCACATATCTTTACACTCGATTAAGGTTTTTTATCGAATAATCTAAGTGACTATGGAACATGAACACTTTTTTTAGAAAAGCCACAGCTGAAAGCGATCTTGACGCATACTGCAAATAGTTTACAATATTTTACGAAATTTTTGCAAGACGAGATAGCAGAAGAGTACCCGACCACCATCTAAGGTTCACGTATGACGGTCTGGAGAAAGGTGGTAGCGTAATGGGAAAGATGTTTGGGTACGAAAGTAAAGTTTGCGATTAATCAATGGGGGAATTATTGCTGCTGACTATAGACAGCTCACAATCGTCGACACAATCACATCTTAATTTTGATTTGATTTATAAGCCCACTATCGAAATTTGAAAAAGGATAACCAGCAGTCATCAATAAAACGACATATCAAACTTTATTACAAATGTAATATAGCAGTTAATATTTAGATGTCTTCTGATAATATTTGCCAATCCCGATTTCATCTCCACTTAGCTGTGATTTTAGCGAGAAAACGCAAGCGGTCCTCTTTCCATTTGGTAGCGTGGTTGAGGTCTTGGAATAGCATCCATAATAGACAGTGCGCGAGGATTTTTTCAGCTGAATAATCGTGTCCTTACTTGGCAAACTCAATATTCGTAAGTGGTGTACTTTGCATTTTGAGGAAGTCAAACAACCGTTTATGTAACAATTTTCTCGAAACAGTTTCTATGATAATATCATAAACTTATGTGTTCGAAATTACATTAGGCTACTGCTCATTCTCAGAATAGTAACTGCGTGCAGGATACTGAATATGCTACCTACCCTGATCAGATATTTTTCACCGAGATGAGCCATGGTGACGGTTACATGAGCTGGCTTAGAGAACCTGAAAATTTTCATTCTTAAAAAACCAATGTTTACACAAGACATACTCAAAACTTGCAGCGATGGTCGTAAAGGAGACATTCTTGGTTATCCACTGCACGAGGTAATCACTTTTAAAGATTTTTAGCACCATAATTGCCGTCTTTGTCAGATCACAACGATATTTCTGAAACAAGAAATTCAAACAAGGAGTAGAAGCTGGAGAAAAAAACCGTAGGTTATTATTTCATCACTTTAATTAAGATAAATGATGTGCTATGCAGTCGACTTGAGCATTCACTTGTTCATTTATCTGCCAATTGAGAATCAAGCAGAGATATTAATTTTGCTTCTGTCCCATGGCACATTAATCGATCATTTTTTGTTCATAATAAGATCCACCCTTGAATCAGAAACTTACCTGATGACTGCGAGTAACCTTCATTTTTCATAGTATATTTGTTAAGCTATCGCAACCTCATTGAATTAGTGTAATTTGCTTTCTCTCTTGTTTTAGAAGGACAAGAAACTGTCTCTTTGTGACTTTCGCTGGAAATACTCGCACGAGAACGGCTGGTATATTCAATTCTTGAGCCCTTCGGAACCTACACATATCCGTAGCTGTCCCAGAATCTCCCGAGGAGGAGGGGGGGGGGGACAAAATATTTTTTCGAATGAAGGTGCATGGCGTCAGTCGCGTGCTCCAAAAAATTTTTCAGATGCATTTCAAGATTTTTGGGGGACATTATCCCTTGAATAGGAAAAGTTTTTCACAAGGCAGATTTCAATTTTTATAAAATTCCTGAAATAATTCAATTATTTACAAAATTAAAAATCACCCGTTCTTTATAACCTGAAATCAGGTTAATAGTGGAACTTTTATTGACTCAACATATCGAATTTTATTATTCACAGCCGATTTTTAGAAATTTTTGTACTGTACAGTAAGAGTCCAAATTTTTGAATAGGCTCAACTTGGCATGATTACCTATTTGGCATGTTAATGACTGTAAAGTGTTTTTTCGTTAAGGGTATTTATTATGAAGTTGTTTGGTGAAGACATGTGACAATCATCAGTCTAATGCTCGTTTCTTTACTTTGCAATTCTTTTCCTGACCTCTTAGATTTCCTCATCTATAATATATTAGGTTGTCCCGAAAGTTTTGTCGGTTTCTTTCATCGCTCACTGAAACCCACAGAACACCAATCAGGGCTCGGCACGAGCTGGCACCAGGGAAATTTCAGAACGAAGTCCCCTTTGAACTTGAAAATTTCGTACGAAGTCCCCTTTGACCTGTTTCGAAGGCCCGTCAATGTTTTTAGACTCTGTAAGAGTTGTAATAGGGTTTTCACGCCAACTGACTTCATTTAACAACTCTTCACTGACTTTCTGAGCTTTTAAAAGATTTATTCATAAGAATCCATGTTCGGCTATTCACAAATATATTTCACAGAACAATACTATGTTGCAAGAAACTCCTCACAAAGCGCGACCTAATTACACAACTGCACTATGGACTGACACTTTGTTTTTGAACCTTTGGTAGCGCCTCAATATCGGCGAAACCGGAAAACTGACAGAATGGAGTAAATGAGCTCTACAACGATGCAGTAATGCAAATTAAAAATCTGAGGAAAATCCCAATTGAGTAGCGCGGGAAGGACACCTGAAAACAACTGTATTATAGAAACGAATTGGTCATCGACTTGGTTCGCTAGACGAAACAAGGCGTAGAGGGATGGCATAGCTGCTGTGACTGCATAAAGTTCGCTAAAATTATCATACTGAGTTTGTCTGTCGACAAGCATGGAAGAAAGTGTTCCGCACTTACGTACGTCGAAACTAAAACTAAAAATAGTACTCCAGGTTGCAGTTCGGCACTTATAATGAACCAATCTGGCTGAAATGGGCAATTATATGATTTCGTTGTTCTTTTTCGCTCTGATTGTTCGCAAAACAAACAAAAAGCACTTTTAAAAACTGCAAGTTCAGAAAAAGTCCCGAAGAATCCGGAATTTGATTACAGCTGCGCATTTCCTCTGCGCCTTGTTTAGTCTAAAGTACCAAGTCTATGACTTGTTGGGTTCTATAATACAGTTCCTTTTCCCCTGTCAAAGCACGACAGATGAATAAAGAACATAAGAACATGAGGAAAATAGAAGCAATAAAGCATAAAAACATAAGAGAACAGATTAAATAACTTACCCCATAGTTGTGTTCGATCCAGGATCCTCATAATCCTTCGATAAGCTCTCGTCAGCATCCAATAAGCTCAATGCGTGCTCTATAGAAGTGTGCAGTGTCGAAAGTGGATGCCTGGAACAAAACAAATAGAAGAATAGAAAGGACAATACAAAAATAGTGACGCAAGAATACAAAAGCGATAAATAATAAGATTGATAAAGTGTCGAAATGAAATCGGCAGAATTCGCGCCGCATTTGCTCAGAGCGCGCTTTGTGATTGGAGCAGATTACTGGACTGCGGAGCAGACCGGAAAAACTTCAGATGGCTATAAAACGCCGAAAAGGAAACATTATGAAATCGTTTTTTCTCTGTATGTAAACTTTTAGGGTGTAGATACAATTGATTTAAAAAAGTATGAAAATTCATGTGTGCAAAGGGTCGGTGCCAGCTCAGCTGGCACCCAGCTGGCACGGTGCCAGCTAATTCAGAAAAAAGTTTGGCACAGCTTCATTTCACATAAGTTTTCATAAATTTTTGGGCCATAGTTTGTGGACCCCAACGCGCATGCACTCACCAAATTTGGTGTCATATGATTGCGTTCCATTTGTAAATAAGGCTTTTGTTTATTTCTGGCAGAATTTGAACTCCCGCGCTCACGCTGCCGGCATGTCGCCGCTGGCATGTCATTGGCATGCTAGCGGCCAAATTTAGACTTAGCATGCCGTCTGCATTTCGGCCGAATATGTCTGGAAGAGCATTTTGCGAGACAGACTTCGTTTGTGTTGCATGTTTTTGCAATCTTTGTGATCTTATGAAGGAGAGTAAGCGAAATTTTTTCCGGGGCTCCGCCCCGGACTCCGGAAAAACGATATCCCCTTTGCTCTCAGCCCCAAAAACGATATCCAGCTTGACCCGGTGCCAGCTGTGCCGAGCCCTGACACCAATTCATGGGCAAGCTAGATACCATCTGATTCAGATTTTTATCCTTTTTCATATGTCTATATTTTCTCTCTGATCTACCCTGTCTTTGCAATGTTATCGCCATGGCTTTTTAAGCAGCTCAGCAGTAACGCCAAATCTTTCCTGAATTATAAAAATTTTTATACTAATGATTTCAGAAAGGGCTGATAACTGTTATGTAGAACTAACCTTTGGCTACATTGTGTTTATTTTAGATTACATGGGCCACGTTTACCAAGTCCGTTATATTAGGTTGTCCGGAATTAATGCCCGTTTTGAATTTCAACAGCAATAAGTCATACACTTCTCACTTCTGAATGGATTGCAAAGTATCGTTCGATAGAGCAAAGCAAGCTCTACAAGATGGCCATCTTGCTTTTGCAACAGCTCTCATCCACCTCGAGTTTCGAGCGAAAACTAAAAAGACTCAGCAGCCCAAAAAATTTTTAAAAATCGTAACTCTGACATAAAAATCCTACAAAAATTCTAACTTGCTCACGTAAACACAATCCACATAAAACATCTATATACGCCTTTGCTGTATTTTTCCTGTGTTAGAAATTAAGAAAACGGAAATTTTACTCCATTTGCCAAAGTGATGCTGTGCCGTCCCCACATAGGTAGTTGTGTACCAGAAGCCTCTAGAAGTACAGACTTAAATTTTCAGCTCTTTACAAGCTTTAGTTCTCGAGAAATACCGAATATAGCTTTCCTTAGTTAGGTGGTCCAAGCGAAAATTCAAATTACTCGAGAACTAAAGCTTGTAGAGGGCTGAAAATTTAAGTCTGTACTTCTAGAGGCTTGTGGTACACAACTACCTACGTGGGGACGGCACAGCATCAATTTGGCAAATGCACGAAAATTTCCGTTTTCTTAATTTCTAACACAGAAAAAAATATGGCAAAGGCATATATAGGTGTTTTATGTGGATTGTGTTTACGTGAGCAATTTAGAATTTTTGTAGGAATTTTATGAACAGAGTTACGATTTTTTTCGATTTTTCGGGCTGCTGAGTCTTTTTAGTTTTTGGCTCGAAACTCGAGGTGGATGAGAGCTGTTGCAAAACAGGATAGCCATTTTGTAGAGCTTGCTTTGCTCTATCGAATGGTACCTTGAATTCTAATCAGGAATGAAAAGTGTATGACTTATTGCGGTTGAAGTTCAAAACGGGCATTAATTTCCGGACAACCTAATAATTAACTATTAGGTCGTTCCGAAAGTAATGTCGCTTTTTTCAAATAGACGACACATTTCATGGAATGTAGATTTTCAAGAGATCCTAGAAGTATTCGATGCAGTATTTCATCCTCTTTCTAATCGTTGTAATTTCATTGCATAATTTTCATTGAGCTTGCGAAAAATTAACAAATTCTGCAACTCATGCTTTTTGCCATGGTCAAGTTCGGCAATTTTTAAAAATTTTTGTACCTATTCTCCGAAATAGTACAGGTGGCAGATAGACAGAGCAAACACTATAGAACATAGAGTAATTTTTTCGTTTCCTTAGCTTGCTTCTCAGAGTTTCTACAATCAATTTCTCAGTGCCATCAAATTCCATATTTAGTCAAGTCAAACCTCACAGAACAACAACCGGCAAGCGACTCGGGTGTCATTCGATGCAGCTTTTTCTCCTCTTTCTAGCGGTTGTTTTTTGTTAACGATTCATCAAGTTTTCCGGGATAAAATCATCATAATTCAGGTTTTCTAGGGCGCCTCCGGCTGTACCCGGAATTTCCGAAAGTTGCTAGTCTGAAGCGGTAAACGCTCATTTGCTTTGTAAAATTAGTGTAAAACCATAATCCATTTTTGTAAGTTTCAAAATCCGACGATTTCTTGGTGTTTGATGCATTTGTGTCTGAGACGAGTCTGCTAAAATTCGGTGTTCCATCAAAAAATCTATACAGAAATTATGACGAGCTCTGAAAAGTAAAAAAAAAAGTTGTGCTGTTTCCCGTAGGGTTTGCTCTATCCATACATAACTTGGACTCCTTCCGGGGGTTGTTATAAAAATTTTAAAAAATTGTGAAACTTGGTCTTCTCAAAAAGCACCGGTCGCAGATTTCGATAGATTTTCGAGAGGTACTGAATTTTGTGCAGTGGTTATATAACCATCAGAAAGAGAATGAAATGCTGCATCAAATGCTACCAGAATCTTTTACACATCTTTCTTCCACGAAATGTGGCGTACGTTTGAAAAAAGCGACTTTACTTTCGGAACGACCTAATATTTGATGAAAACCGCGACTTTTTGATTATATTTACCACGTAAAAGTATCAAAAATTCCAAAAAGCCGCTTTCCAAAGCAAATCAAACTTGGTCATGTTGCATAAATAGATCTTCAATGAGAATCACCTCTCAATTTGTAGAAACTTTGAAAGTTACCATGTATTTGCTGCAGTTGCATGTTTCATGACTTTGTCAAAAATCGAGACCTCCTAAGAAATAATTTTTTTTCAAGGTATAAACAGAAGATTAGGAGAATCTAAAAATGTTGCCTTGTAGTCCGAGAATTGTTCTATCAAAATCATACTTAACCATTTTGAAAACTTTAAAATGAAATTTTGAAAAATTAGCCGATCTTTGACCAGATAAGATTGGCGGATGGAGAATTTCAACAAATATCGAAAAAAGCATGCAATATTGTGGCTCGAGAGTGTATCTATAAGAAAGAGAAGGAAAAGCTGCATCGAATGCATGTTGAGGCTCATTCGAGTGTTTATTGTGCGTGGTTCTATAGTGGTTTGAAAAAACCGACAAAACTTTCGGGACAACCTAATATACAGAGTGTCCCAAAAAGATGTGCACACTGTTTGATCGTGAATAACTCTCTTGCTTTCAAGTCTTTTGCCGAGCTTGAGGTACCATTCTGTAGAGCGAGGATAAACTTAGATTCACAGTATGGAGCGAATCATCAATCACTCTTCGTTACTGTAAAATCACGGTATGAACTTTCAGCGTACAGAGTCACTGTGGAATAAGATCTTTGATGAAATAATTCCAAAAAAATCTAAAAATCTGTGCAGCAAGGTTTTCAGGGGTGTTGATTTCATTACATAACTTTCTACCACTTTTTCGAGCTTTCTTGATGGCGTATTCACATTCTGACAAACACTGGAAAATTAGTTGTTACCCTAAATTTGAAATAACTCATGAAAGAAACAGTGTACTGACGTGCAGTTTTCATATTCCTAATCAGCAACTCCGATTAATCCAGTTTAAGAGTTTCTGGCTTGTTTGGCTTTCTTTCTGAGGGAAAATACCGCTTTCAATGCTTAAAATCCGCCTCAAAATTTTTATCGTATTCCTACAGTAATGAAGAGCTGCTGAGACGTCGCTCCATACTGTAAATCTAAGTTTATCCTCGCTCTACAGAATGGTACCTCAAGCTCTGCAAAAGACATGAAAGCAGAAGAGTTATAATATTAACAATCAAACAGTGTGCACATCTTTTTGGGACACCCTGTATATACCGGGTGTCCCAAAAAAATGTGAACACAAAAAATGTGAACACTGTTTAATTGTTAATAACTCCCTTGTTTTCACGTCTCTCGCCAAGCTTGAGTCACCATTCTATAGAGCGAGGTTTAACTTAGATTTACAGTATGGAGCGAATCGTCGACCGCTCTTCATTACTGTAGCATTACGGTATGGACTTCGACAAGGATTTTAGGCCATTGTAGGCCATATTCTGCCTCGGATCAAAACCAAACAACCCAAAAACTTCTATACTATGGTAATGGAAGACGCCAATTTCGAATATAAAATTTCCATTTTACTGTGATGCTTTTTTCCAAGGTTTATCCTATTTAAACCGTAATATCTGAATTTCTAGCGTTTGTCAGAAAGGTGACTAGGTGACTACACCGTCAAAAAAGCTAAAAACACTCGTAAAAAGTTGTCTAATGGAATCAGCGCGCACGAAAACCCTAGTACACAATTTTTCAGATTTTTTGAACAAATTTTGTCAAATGGCATATTTCACAACAAATCCACATGCTAGAAGTTCATACCGTAATCCTACAGTAACGAACAGCGATCGGTGATTCGCTCCATACTACAAATCTAAGTTGAACCTCGCTCCACAGAATAGTAGCGCCTCAAGCTCGGCGCAAGACGTGAAAACAACGGAGTTATTAACGATCAAACAGTGTTCACATTTTTTGGGACACCCTGGACAGTAGGTTTCGACCAGTTTTAGGCGGAAATTGAATTAGCGGGCGTCCACCTCGCAATTATTCGTGCCGTTTTGCAGCTACAGTAGTCATATCGTGCTGAGAACCCCAGTCTACGTCTCTCCATTCCCCTTAGTCCTTGCTTGGCGAAATGCCAGAGCTATGCGCTCGCGAAGATTCCAGCCATGCGCACGCGCTGCTCCACATAGAAGGTTTGCCTAATCCGAGATGAAACCGACTGTAGACGAGTCTGTTCCTCTTGACTGCGACCCCCCTCCCCCCCCCCCTCCCCCGCTCTCCTCCGCCTATTCCCAACACGACCTCTCCCCCTCTCTTGCCCCAGGCCCTCGATCGGTTATGCCTGACTCCACGTTTAACACCAAGTGCAACGAATGGAGCGTGGCCAAGTTTAAAAGCCACTCGTATCAATTAATGCCAATGCAAGCGTAGTCTTCAAAAGGCATTAACATGATTGTTATAGTCGCATAACCATTTGCCATCGAAAATTCCGGAAATTCAACAATTTTTGAACATCGCAAAGAAGATCCGCCCGAGGCAAAACTATCAGCGTGAGACATTAAAAAACTGACCATTTTTATATTCAGTCCCACATAAAACGCAATTTTCGACATGGTATGCCTCAATTTGTCTTCCGGTGAACAGGATATTTCATCAACTTGAATTTCATTGCTTTCTAGTTTAGAATATTGAATTACAATCTAAATAGAAATATAAGGTAGGATAATAAAAAAGCACGACTTACTGCAAAAATAATGCACACTAGCGTCATTCAGCTTCGGACTTGGCTTTTTCGCAAGCTATCAATAGATCGTGTTGCCTCATTTGGATTTGATGTTGTTGCGTTCAGCCAATTTAGCACTGTTCCATAAAATAGTGCATCAACCTTTGTGAAGAGGCACTCAGCGTACTACAGAAAGGCAATGTTTATGTTCAGGCAATGTTAATGTTCAATCTTTCAGTTCAATAAATTTCAACAATTTCCAATTTGCGACAAGTCTGGTGTAAGTATACGCTAAACGTAGGGTCTCCTACCCTCACATACTGGAAAAAATCGCATTCCACTCACAAATATCCTTTACATCGCACAACATCGCCCTCTTTCACGATCATCTTGTCTCTTAATTTCCTTCATGGTTGGTCCATAAACACTCTATATAAGACAGCTCATAGGGTCAAGTGGCGTATGAGGTATGAGGCGCCGCAGGTCCGACCATCGCTGGGCCCAGCCGAGCCCTGTACCCCACCGGGGATGGTAAATTGGTACCAGAGTAATTCTGGGAGGATAAAAGCACTGGCTTGGTAATCGGCTGGCCCCCGCAAGTCATGTGAAAGGCTTGCACGCACACAAATACCTCTTCGACTATGTATTGCGCTTGGCGCATGGCTGCAGAGGGTACTAAAGACTTCAGATCCTTTGAACTTTTATTTTTAACTTCGGTTAAGGATTCTGTGACCGAAGTGCTGATTGAAATGGTCTTTTCATATCGAGTTTACGCTATGTAGGGTCATTCCATTACACTATCTGTTATGATCGTCTATTAGCTACTTCTGAACAAATGGATTTTTTCCACAGTAGATTTGTGCAGTCAAAAAGTTTACAGTGTTTTGATTCCACGCGGTGTTCCAAAATGTGAAAGCGCCTGTTTCAAACAAAGCACTAATGCAATAATAGTATCGCAGTGCATATGCAAGGAAGTGGCGTAATTTCTAAAGTCAAGTGAATATTTGGCTCTTCTTTTTATAAACGCCCCTTGTAAGAACTGTGACCCGATTACCCACATTAAATCCAATCCGATTGGGCAGAAATATTTTATACGGAGCAGCGCGTCCAATTCGTGAAGGCCATGCATAGATCTCGAAGAGAATGAGGAGATGCAGATAAGGAATTTTAGGGGTAATATACTGTAACGACGACGCGACCTGCGCGGCAGACTAAGACTAAGACGACAGAATACGATTACAGCTTAACTGATTAGAAACTTGCTGTAAACGTCTACAGCCTGATTTTACCATCGAGAACGAAGGTGATGTGCAGGTATACAAGATAGTAGATAATACTCACTTGTTTGCTTGTTGAATTCAACGGTCGATTTCTGTGTACTTCAAAATCGTTGCTTCGCTGTTTGTTGCTCAATTGATTTTAGCACATTTACAATCAAGAAGCAAGCTGACCACTGCAAAAGTAAAATGACATTTACCTGGAAAACAAGAAGTTAAACCCAGAGAACCAGAAGCTCTCCACTAATTGTTAACTATCCTAGTCTCTTTTTGAGTACGCCTGACTCTCTCGCGGCTAGGTTAACTAGATGGCTTCTCCACCAGGAAATGCCAAGTATCTCGCTATTGTTGAAGGAAGGTCTTCGTGCATGCCATCAAATTGAACTTCAAATCTATGGCTACGAAACTAAGTGTTAGGCCAAGAGGGATAACACTTGGAAAAACTCGGTAACCACACTAAACTTCAACCTCGGTAAATGTACATTGCTTCGCACTGCCCACGCAGTCATGATAAAGAAATTTCCAGACGCATATGTACAACATGGATGGCACTTGGCAAAGTACGACAATTCCTAACCATTTGATATGTCAATGTTTGTCTGAATGGCTGTGGAACTTGGGTGGTAACTAGAACCTTGATTTGAAAGTCCTATGATGCCAAAAAGCTGTGGAACGACCAATGTTGTCCTCGTTTGAGAGACCAAGAATCTTCGAAATGGATACTTTGTAATACAAAGTTGAAAAATATACACTGCTTTTCAATTTAGGTGTCGGTCAACGCGGTTCGATGTCCTCGCGAGACGCCTCGCCTGGGCCACGCCACTCGACGCGTTCGCGAACATGTTTCGGAGCACTTACCCAAGCTATCCTTTCATGTCTGGGTACGGTGATTTCCACCCCTCGAGTGTAAGAAAATACCGCATTCCTTAAGGGAGAACGGACGAGAAACCCAAACAAGGCAACCTGCGGAAAGTTGCGCCGATGTGACTCGGAATCGTGACATCGAATCAATATCAATAATCGAATGCAGGGGCCTCTAATCCACGTGATCGTGGATTGAAGGCCCCTGTATTCGCAATGGGGCAAATGCGCATTGCTAGAGACTTTTAAACGGTAAAAAGGTGGTAAAAAATTTTAAAAAAGGCTGAAAATCCAGAGTTATTCTCACACGTTCAATTCCACCCACTAGCTAATGATTCGGTGATGGAAAACCCAAAACGCGATGATAAGAAGATACTCGTAAGCATTGCAAGATTTAATAGCTTACTTGTAACTGGTACGAACTAAGAATCGATTTCGCTGCATGGATTAAACATGAAATTATATATGCGTTCCCATTATTAACATAAAAACACCTCAAATGATATTGCCACTATATCTTGCATGAAAAATGAGAACCGTTAGGATTGTAAAGGCAAAAAGTAATTAATGAATCAAAAGATTCAGATAGACACGAGCCAAAGTCCTGCTCTTTCTTTTTTCCATATAAGGCTTGTTTCATTTGCATACTAAAAGCGCCTAGAACTTCACTATTGCAGTAGTCTTCATTGCTAAAAAACATTCTCTGATGCACCGTGAATAAATTGATCTCAATTGAAGGCAGTGTCGGA
Source organism: Cylicocyclus nassatus (assembly GCA_958299035.1). Taxonomy (NCBI): domain Eukaryota; kingdom Metazoa; phylum Nematoda; class Chromadorea; order Rhabditida; family Strongylidae; genus Cylicocyclus; species Cylicocyclus nassatus. The sequence goes on along the minus strand of CATQJL010000001.1, from coordinate 90,328,744 downwards.
GCAAATTATCTAACAAAATGGTTTTCGCTTATCTGGACTCATCTTTCTCATTGATTCCGAAAATGCAAATTGCAGAGTAGGAAAACGTCAAATCGGGCAATTCCAAAAGCCCCCGATTCTAAATTTGGACTCTGGCGCCGAGATTAGGTGCAGAGCATAGGTGCGATAGGAGGAGCAGGGTCCCCTCCAGGTGAAGGGGGTTTTGGCTATTTCTGACTCAGAAAAGTGAAGGGGGTAATTGAATCTGAGATGAGTACTGACCAAGCTTACATGTCTAACGGGAGCGTGAGCGAAAAGAAGGAAAATAAGCGGTATAGAGGTGTAAAATGAACATTTTCTCAATGCTTACGCCTTTGAAGGTCATCTAATAGAGACTTTTTGACTCGGAAAAGCTTTGTGTTTCCTCAGTCGACATACCATTCGAAAGCTTGAGACATATAGAACTGACGTAGACCGTCTTTTTTTCTAGCTCTCCTGTGAATACGCATATAAGAAATCATATCTAACTTCAGCAACAACTGATTTTATGCATTCACATTACGCTCCATTTCTGAGAGAAAGAGGAGAGCTAGAAAAAAAGAAACGGTCTTTTACTGGCAATGTCTTGCTCTGTGCTATTGTTAGAAAATCGGGCACCTTCATTTATTCTTCACGCAGGAATTTCTTGACAAAAACACACATGTTTTTAGCTAAAATGCCATGTATTTTTGAGTAGAGGGAAGCTAGAGAAAAAGAAACGGTCTACGTCGCAGCCTTTTTCGTGAGCTTTCTAATGGTATAAAGGTTGCTGGGTGAAAAAGCTCGTGGTTTTTCAAAATTGAGGTGGAGATATTTAATACTAACTTGCACCACCCTGCTCCGGCTTTCTATGGGTCGCCGGAGCAAGACTTTTTGGACTGAGAAAGCTTCGTGCACCAACAATTTGTATACCGTTCGATAGCTAAGAAAACGAGAAATCGAAGTAGACCGTCTCTTTTTTCATAGCTTTTCTGTGAAGCGAGAAACGAGCAGTTTTATCCAGCTACTATATCAGTCAATTCTGGATAATTATCTTTTCAAACCAAGAAGTTTCTTTTTCGAACTTTTTATATGTTTCGAAAGCTTGAGAAACGAGTAATCTAACTGCTCTCTTATTTCTTAGTATTCTCTTTTTGAAAAGAGATATGGTACGATTCTTGTCAGTAAACATGTATCCATCACTAGTCCAGATTTTCTACTCTTGCTCCACTCTTTTTTGCGACAGCGTGCATTCACTAATACAATGTTAATTATTCGAAGAACTAGACATTCTTTGAATTTTTGATTATGTTTCAATATCAAGGCCACTTTGAGTACGCAAAAGATCTAAAGATGCGTTTTTTTTTTCAACAAAATGCTGACAAAAAGTGCCGTTATAACAGCTGTTTGATTCTGCCATTATGCCTTGTTTCAGGTCTCAACCTCAGGTGGAAGGGGTCAGCGAGATGCCGGCTCTAAAGTGAAGGGGGTCAGAGAAATTTCTCCACCTATCGCATCTATGGTGCAGAGTCATGGTGGACCCTACGTCTTGACTGTGTGCGATATACGCACTCTAGCTTACCGCTTTATCCCACAATGAGCGGGGTCCTCCGATCGTAGGTAGCTCTCAACTTCAGGAGCATTTTTCACGCTTGCAGTTCCACGAGATGTGCGCGCGATTAGGCTGGTGGGCATGGCTTCTTTTGCGCGACAGTGAAATCCTACAAGCCTTTGAAGGCAGCTCCAGACAAATTTGAACGCGTAAGTTTTTCTCCTGGAAACTGATGAGGGGTGCCAGGTAAGGCATTGCCTAAACGACAGCGCAAATGACTCAATTACAGCTGGAAAATCTATCCTCAAATCCTTCGCGCCTGTGCCGTGACCGTAACCCACCAACGACTTCGCTCACAATGCATACTACGTTGCGCTGCGTTGTACATCCTAAGTCACTTACGAGTTAGGGTCACGGCGCAGGCGCGGAGGGTTTAAGAATGGCTTTCTCAGCCAATGAGTAATTTGCGCTGCCTTTGGGCAATGCGTTGGCTAGGACCACACACCAAAAATTAATTCCATTTCAAGCGCAGATATGTACCAGATTAAAGGTACCGTCCACCCAGATTCGCGCTTCCATATTTTTATCGTTCCGGGGCCTTTGTGTGTCCCTTATTCTGAATATCAAGCCAAGAATCTGCGAAAACCCCGACAAGCCCCGTTTCGGAGAACCCGCAGGACGAGTTGTGCGGACCGGTGATTGGTAAGGTGCGCTGAACTGCTCAGACAATCGCCGGATGCAGGCGGTCCGCAAACTCGCGCATTCTTTCAGGCGGTCAGCAGAATTTTGAGGCGTGGCCAAACCTTCAGCGAGCGGTCCTTCCCTGCTGTCGCATGTTCTGCCAGCGGGCAGCGACATAGTATTTTCTGCAAGTACCTCCACGCCGGCCAAATTTTCAGCGGGCGCTCTGACTCTTGTTAAGTTATTTCAGCCGTACGCCGATAGAAGGTAACATTCTACATGGCAGAGGTCTCACCGGTGGTTTAATTACCCGAGTTTGGAATACTTTAACTCGACGGAAAGTACCTACGGGCTGTGCGGCCTTCAACAATTTTGCACATTCTCGCGTAAAGTCCGCGAGGATGCGGCCACTGCGCCGCAACTAATCCATAAAAGCAGCAATTGTTTTCAAAGCATTTGTCTAAAATTTCCCAACATTTTTCCAAATATCTGCAAGCGAACCGCAAGAAAACAGCACAAATTATTTTTTCCGGTTCCCGCCTGCCCATAAATCGCCCCGACGATTATTTGAGTGGGCGGGCCGAAAGTCACGCCCACTTAAATGGGAGGAGCCGACGTGGCATCTCTCATCCAAAGCGATTTTTGAAGCAATTTTCTCGCTTCGGGAGCAACCTCTGGCAACGCGAGTTGGACAATTGTACAGCAGGAGTCCCACTACTGTTAGGCATCAAAATCTCATCGACCACATTTTGGGTGGACGATGCCTTAAATGCAGAGAGGCACGTTATCTTACACTTTCCATGAATTCGCACTTTAGCAATATTCCATGAGCGTAGCAAAACTTCGAATTTTGTGACCATGAAAAGCTCGTTACGCTGCAGTTCCTTGAGTTCTGTTTGTTCTAAGATGATGACAGTTCAGATTCGTGAATGTTCCGGGGTCAGAAAATTTGAAATCTAAATCGTAAAGTGTTCCTATACATTCGTCAAAGGCTTCTTAACAATGAACCATTGCCTTCGATAACGCCTAAAAATGAAACTTGAAAGTATTTTGGTGAACGGTAAAAAAATGGGACCTTATGAAATAACGGAAAATTTTTCAAGAAAGAGAAGTGATTAGACATTCCAATTTTGAAAGAAGTTAGAATATGTTATTCTCTTTCAGATAATACCTATATAAGGTCATTTACATGATTAATGATTTTTATACTTGCTGAAATGCAAAGTTAATCACTTCGACAAATTATGAACTTTGAGCAGTATCTGCGCAGTGAAACATGTGAGACCACCCAAAGTACCACTGCTGGAGTGGGTGGTGGGATAAACCAAACTCACAACGGCTTGGTGGCCTCAACTTCCAAAGTCAGGAGATATGGCCATCAGCATCTTCAAGAACAAAGATACGCGTTATGCAATTCTCTCCAGGTGAACGCATGTTTTTCTAGTATCATCTGATAGAGCTTTTTACGCTCTGTCCATCCATGTGCAGCCTGCCTCAGATTTTATCTATTTTCGGAAAATATAGGGCAAAACATAATTTGGTTTTCATTGCGCCAGAAATAGCTATATTTCAGGTTTTTTCGCATTTTTCCTGAAATTGAAAAGAAATCTTAGGCAATCTGAAAGAGCATGAAAAGCTCTTTCGAACGGTATGTCACTTGCTTTACGACTTCACGGTATAGCAGTGCAAGATTGAAAGTTGTTCAAAAAATCCTGTCGGAGTTCTTCACGACGCCACGCGTACGTTATGAGAGAGGAGCGGTAACGCCTCGCCAGAATAATAGGCGAAAGTCGGTTATGAAAGCGACGTTTGAGTTGCAGCCTGCTTGTTATTGGTGATGACAAAAATCTTAAAATGTAATAAAAATCAAGCTGTCCCATTTTTTGCCGTTCACCCTAATATTATATTCTTACAAGGGATACACTTGGTCGAAGTGGCTTTTCATACAAAATGTATAGAGTTTTATAGAGCATGGAAGCTGAGTCCAAATCTACTTTCAGTATCTGCAAAACGCTTCTGGGAGGGGAGTTATGGAAATTTCTTGATGCAAGAATTTGAAAGCGCCGCTACAATAAATTCATTCGGAATATTAGTTCGTGAGTTCAAATGGGGCCGATTACTCTTCAATCTAATAAACTCATGTCAGTCACTACTCCTTTCATGCGCCGAAAAAACCTCAACACCTATTTTTATCTTAGCCAAATTATTGAATTTCTACCTCAAAAAATTCCCATAATTCCCTCCCTCCCCCACCACCCCCTCCCCAGAAGCGCTTTGCAGATACCGAAAACAGATCTGGAATTAGTGTTCAATGCTCTATAAGATAATATACATCTCATATGGAAACGCCACTTTGACAAAGTATCCTTCCCTTGTTAGACACTGGGAGCGGACGAGCCGCGCGGTCCCAGGGCTTTCCAGATCCTTTCCGCGGTCCCAAAGGGGCTTTCCGCGGCCTTAACTTGGGGGCGTGGCCGGGATGCGGCCGACCCGCGGCCCTTCGTTCATGTCATTATCATTGCAAGGGTTGAGCCGCGGGAGGAATTGGGCTCACCGGCTCAGCCGCGGCCCTTAATGACGGGCGGAGCATTGCAGCTGAGCCGTGGACCAAAATCTGTGTAGGTAACTCCGGCCGGCCGCGGCTCGGCCGCTCCTGGCATCTTAGCATAAAAGATACTTGCGTGATGTACGACTGTGGTCAGGCTGCCCTTAACGTCCGTAGCCTAGGTGTGTTTCCATTCTCTCAGGTAGAAGCAAGGCCAATATGTTATCTTGTAAACAACGGATAGCAGCTGGCGTTATCATCCAATTTTGAATTCGGACTTGGCTTCGAAGCTGCTATATCGGTGGCTTCGATTTTTGTTTTGCACTGTGCTTTATGTGCCAGTGAATAAAAGACAGTCCCACCGCGTATCTGTGTCCGACCTAGGCGATCAAATCTTACATGATTTAGTGGCAAAGGGGAGCCCTATAAACGGTGAGCCAACTTGGCCGAACTATTTAGAATGAACTACGGACGGCCCGATGCAGCTGAGCCGTGGGCTACCTGCGGCCGAGCCGAGGCTTATCGCTGGCCGAGCCGAGGCCCACTCTCCGGCCGGCCCGCAGGGGCTGCGAAATTTCAGCTCTAATGGGCCGCGGCTCGTCCGCTCCCAGTGTCTGAGTTTTTGCTTTTCCTTCAGTTGTACCTATATTACAGACCAAATTATCTGATAATGTGGAGCTGCAAGACCAGGTCATTTACCACATCTATAGTTTCCGAGGATCCGTGAAGCGATTTGTTCGCAGTTAGCTCAAGATGAAACTCTGCAGAACATCTAGGATGCTTCTGCTAGTTACGACACAGACTCGCTATCAGTATGGCAGCGCAGACTGCTGGACAACAATTCATAGTGCGCGACTCCTTGTACGCGCTAACTCTCAAATGTTGAAGCCGCGCCATTTTGCGCACGCATCAAAGGGAGATATTCAATAAATGCAAAACAGCTTTTAATGACCACATAACATCTAAAAAAAGTTTCCGACGTGCAAACAGCTTTTGCTTCTTTGAGTGCAGACCTATCCAACTGTATCTTGCTATTCCTCCTTGCATTTGCAAAACATTATAAATTTCATTGAAGGTAACGTTCAGGGCCTGCAGTAAACCCCCCGGACGTCGTGACGTATAGCTCGGAGTATGCTGTGACATGTGCTGGCTATCATGGAGCGAGGCTGGCAAAGCGGCTATCCTTTATCATTGCCGGCGGATGCAATCGATGCGTAGCGTCAGGGTAGTCGCACTTTGTCGCGATATGCCGCGACATATCGCGACATATAGCGACATATTGCGACATGTCGTGACGACCAAGACGGCGAAATACTTTGTCCGTCATAGAGACGCAGAGACATAGCGCAAGACTAGAGCTCGACTACGCCAACCTCGCAATAGGTCGCACATGCACACAGTTCTCTATAACGCACGTCAACCGCAATCAATATCAACAGCTGATAAGCGCCTAACTGTTCGAGCAATGCGCCTCTCCCTATTCTCCAAGTACTTCTGCTGCTGCCGCTTTGGTATTTGAAAAAAGGTGAGTTTATTTTAACTAAAAAGTATGTTAGACTCATACTTAGCCATATTTTTCGTACTTATGCAGTTTTTCTTCTTTATTTTTGCTATGCACCTTGTTTGAGCAAAAAGTCCCTTCTTTGTGCCAAACTTTCGCAAATTCTTGATCTTTTTATCATTCTTGGCAGTTTCGACCACATATCTTTGCTGGTTGCTGTTCGTTAACCATGCACCTCTCGTTTCCTTTCGTGTTTATGAGAAAGAACCGTCTGGCGTTATGGCTAATGGAATAGCCCATTTTTGAACGGACTGAATGATGATGATAATATTTTGATTTTTCTTGTACACTTTCAATATGTATTCTACTTTAAATTCCATTTTCTTTAAAAAGAAAATTCTATTTTACGTTCCTTTGCAAAATTCAGTTTGCCAGCAAAAAAAGATAGTGTCGCCTGGAACTTGTACCCCCAACGTCTAGCACACCAGCCTCTCACACTGGCACTGCGCTAACTACAAGCTATGTTGAGTTGTTGAGCTGTTTCACAATAATTGCAAAAGTAGTAGCTAACCCTTCAACAATACTTACGGATAAGGCATGCATATCGTTTTCCCATACTGATTTGCTGCAACTGCTCTATTTGCTACATGTATCCTCTCCCTAGCAAAGCACGGCGTAGTAGCATACAGCGCAGCGAATGTGCGCGCTGCTAGACCATCTGTGTCTTGGCACGGAGCTGGCACGAATCTGGCACTGGCTGACACGCTCAATTTTTATTGAGGGCAACAGTCAAATATGGTCCTGCCATAGCGGATAATGGCGCTTCTTACAGCATGGTGTACAAAGATAAGCATAATTCTGCAACAGACATAGATCAACTGCGTTTTCCTATCAATATTGATGAACATGAGATAATGAGTCAGAATAGGAGAAAGAGACACGCACACGCGAGGATAGTTATTTATTGGATTTCCTTTGATTGATTTACCTGCTCTGGCAAGCATAGTATACTACATTCTTGCCTTGCTAAGCAAATACCCCACGGCATATCTGTACTCATAGCGCAGCGCGTGTGACCGCTGTTATCGCGGTCATCAGCGGTTCAATGACGCGCGGGGCGCTCGTTTTGCGGCGCCCTGCGGATAGCTCGCTATAGTCTTGCGAGATACTCCGAGCTATCACGACATAGTCCCTCTATGTTGTGACAACCACGAGGGGTTTACTACGGGCCCAGGTATCTGGACACCTTGACATATTCGCATACCAAAATGGATTTGGGAGCCCAACTAAGAAACTGCCAAAGTGGCACGCAATGCTGCGCTCGCGGTTGAGATAATCGTTCCCAAAGCGGACTTCGCTACCGGGTGTGGCGTACGACTCGCATCGAGTTGCATGCTGTGGACCCGCCACCTTCTTGGTGGGTCCATGAGCGAAGCACTGCAACCAGAACACTTCGTCCGCAAAGAATGGGTAAATAGGAACGTTGCCTCTGAAAAAAATCGTAGTTCACTACGTCACCTTGTCCTTACTGAGCATCAGACCGGATGGTCTATATGCCAGCAGTCACCCTTTCGGTACAAATCTCGGTTAAAAATGAAGTATTGCATGAAATCGTACGTACGAAGTGCCTCAATGTTCGGACCAACCTTGAGAGAATTTTATTCGTCATGTACGCTGGTTGTAAGATAAACAGAGCTGAACTAAATACTTACGGGTATCAATTACATATGTAGCAGTGGCGTACCGAGGGGGGGGGGAGCGCCCCCCCCCCCCGAGAACGGGTCGCGAAATTTTTGAAAGTTACTTACATGTGTTATAAAAATGTGCAGAGAACTTGTTTTTACTTGCAAATAATTAAAATAATTTTTAAAAAAAGTTAAAAAATCAAATTAGCCTTGTAAGAAAATTCGGGGGCGTGGCTGCCACTCAGGGGCCCGGAAGAATTTTGAGAAACATCCCAAAAAAATTTTCGGAATGCGTGGCTGACGCCATGCGCCTTCATTAGAAAAAAATTTTTGTCGCGCCCCATCCCCGAGCCGAAATCCCGGGTACGCCACTGATATGTGGGTTTCATATTCTAACGAAAACGTCAGTGAGGCTTGACTATCTATTTATGATATGTTGCGCACAAGTATGCCTTAACCAGAACAATTAACTGAGGTTTAGAAATATCATTAAAAGCAGCGGCTCGGCAGATTGACCTACCTCAGATTTTGACACAGATGGATAGGAGGCCCTCCAAGTGAACCAAAACAGCAACTCCGCGCCGAAAATGTGAACTCTGCAAGCCAGGGGGACGGCCCAACCGCCGCTCCCCTTCCTCCTTTCGCTCCCCTAACATCTTGTTCGGACGAGTATTCTCCGCTAGACGGCGCGGGACCCCCAACCGCTTCCCCGCATTGTGCATGCTACACAAAAGCCAAAATTACAGGCAGCAGGGTCTTCGTGACAGGGCCTCCCGACTTTCCTTTGAAAATTCTCGTCCGAGCTGCCTTTTCGAAATTAAAAAAAACGCTCTGAAAAAGGCCTCATCACCCCTTTTAAAGCTCAGATTCGGGATCTACGGGTCGAGAAGGCCCAAAACATGCAAAAAGATGGAAATGCAAAATCTGACGGGACGCTGCCTTCAAAGGCAGCGTCCAAGCAAAAAGTCGTTTTTGAGATTTTGTGCTTATCCGGGCCTATTCGCCATGCTGAATCCGATAAATCACAATGGAGAGCGTGAAAACGCCAAAAAGGCCCTAACGCAGGAGGGAAATCGCAGGTGGGCGGGGCCGTTCACACCGCGACGTTACTCTTCCAGGCTTTAGGAGCGATCTTCTCGGTTCCGATTTTATGTCTTGCGTTTCGTAGTTGGGTGGTGGTGATGTTAGTGCGGTTAGCGGAAGCGAGGGATCGCTCCTGAAGCTGGGAAAGTGACGCCACTATGTGAACAGCCGCGCCCACCTGCAATTTCCCTCCTCCTTTAGAGCCTTTTTTCGCCATTTTCGCGCTCTCCAGTGGTGATTTTCGGATTCAGCATAGCGAATGGGCCCAGGTAAGCACATAATCTCGAAATCGATTTTTGCTTGGACACTGCCTTTACAGAGAAGACAAGAATATCCATCAAGTCAGCTCAAGTTAAACTCTCGGAAAGTTAGAATATTGGAGCTTGTTTAAAGCATGTATGAATTCATATCTACCATCAATCAGCTTAAATCCAGCTTCCGAAAAGTCAGAATACGATTTCATATCTACCTTGAAAGTCATTAATACCTTACACTGCCGTTTACTCGTTCATTCTTTGTTCTTGTCCAATCCATTCCTCTAGTCTTTTCCTTTACATGTCTTTTCTCAGTATTCAAGTTAGAACACCTGGTCGATGGTACTTACTGCGTACAGCTCCCAACTGTCCCTTATCGACCGTTACTCGACCGACTTGAGTTTGAAGCTTCTCTACTGTTTTCATCAACTTCGGATTATAAGCGGAGTTCCAGCTAATTGAAGTCGCACTTTATTCCCAAACAGAGCGACAAATTCTCAAAAGTATGGAAACTAAAGATGGATGTAATAGTTCAGGATTGCCCAAATCCAACAAACCTGACCGTACATGACTTTCAAACTTGATTGTAGTGTTCTTCTATCTTGTCTGTCTTCCGCTTTTCGAACACCTTGAGCTGAGTCCAAGTGCAAGTCCAACCTCATGCAGCACAGCTCCATGAGGTTGGACTTGCAATGAAATGAAAAGTCGACCATTTTCACAAAAGCAATTGCTTAGGGATCGGTCAAAGTTTGCCAGTGTTGCCGGTGTTGAAAGTGTTGCCGGTGTTGAAAGTGTTGAAAGTGTTGCCGGTGTTGAAAGTGTTGAAAGTGTTGCCAGTGTTGAAAGTGCTGAAAGTGTTGTCGGTGTTGAAAGTGTTGAATGGAGATCATCAGTCTAGCAGTTTCATTCTTTCTCGAACGATCTCACCGGCTGGTGAATACGTTGGAAATGAAATTGGGGAATGAGAAATGAAATTGAAATGAGATGGGGAAGATTTTCGCATGCAAATAATCCTCTAACAAACTTTCTGGAAAGTGGACGGCTTTTTGGAATAGGCAATCTCCAATATTTGAGAAAGCTGACGTCTGAATAGTAATGTGTTTCAGTTCGAATCCTGCCGCGCTTGCGATTAGTGAGTAAAGGACCTAAGTGAGGTCTGCAGCATTTTCAAATATTGGAGACTGCCTATTCCGACAAGCCGTCCACTTTCGAAAAGTTTGTTTGAGGATCTTTTGCATGCGAAAACATTCCCCATCTCATTTCAATTTCATTTCTCATTCCCCAATTCCATTTCCAACGTATTCACCGGTGAAATCGTTCGAGAAAGAATGAAACTGCTAGACTGATGATCTCTATTCAACACTTTCAACACTGGCAACACTTTCAACACTTTCAACACTGGCAACACTTTCAACACTTTCAACACTGGCAACACTTTCAACACTTTTAACACCGGTAACACTTTCAACACTTTCAACACCGGCAACACTTCCAAAACCAGCAACACTGGCAAACTCTGACCGATCCCTTAATCGTTCAATCGTAACTGCGCAGCTGAAACAAACAATTTGATTTTTTTCTACCCTAATGTGTATGCGAAAATCAGAACCATTCTTCTTTGACAGCGTCATCTGTTAACACCACTTCCTTTCTATTCAGGTTGTGCCGACTATGTCGGCACTTTCTCAAAACCGTATTAAAGTCACGGAGCCACCACACAGGTACTCTTTCATCTGCTTTCTATCGAAGAACTGAGGAAGTTACTCCGCCTGGAATGATTAAAAGCTATGTCTCTCTCCAAAATCCCCCCCCCCCTTCCGCAAAACCCTTCGCATCATGTGTACTAACGACCACCTGGTGCATTCCGAAATTATTTTGATGATGTCATGTTTTATCACGACCGCTCGTTCTCCTTTGTTCCTACATGAGATTCTGCTGTTCTGCTGCTGATATGCATTGTCATAGCAGAAAGAGAATAAGAGGAATGAGAAAGTACAAGAATAGAGTGGTGTTCACCTGCCAAATAGATAAAAACTCCTTACAATAGAACAGAACCAATTCTGGGAAGAACGCCATCATTCCATCCTTTTTGAATGAAAATGTGAAGTTTGTCGGGTACAGTTCGACTAGTCCTCCCTCAGTCGATAAGTTTATAGGCAATGATCCGGATTCCCAATTTGCCATGATCTTGACGCAACATCAGTATTTTTATTAGGGTGAACGGTAAAAAATGGGACACATACGAAATAACTGGAGTTTTCTCAAGAAAGAGAAGCGATTAGACTCTCCAAATTTGATAGATGTTAGAATATGTTATTCTCTTTCAGATAATACCCATATAAGGTCATTTACATAATTGATACTTTTTATACTTGCTGAAATGCATAGTCACTTCGATAAATTATGAACTTTGAGCAGTATCTGCGCAGCGAAACATCTGAGACCACTCAAAGTACCACTGCTGGAATGGGTTTGGGACAGTCACTAAACCCACCGGCTTGGTCGCCTCAACCTTTCAAAGTCAGGAAATAGGCCATTAGCAGCTTTGAGGACAAAGACAGGCGCTATTCAATTCTTTGCAGGTGAGCGCATGTCTTCTAGGTACCATCTGATAGAGCTTTTTGCGCTCTATCCATCCGTATGCAGCTTATCTCAGATTTTGTCTATCTTCGGAAAATATAGATTTTTTGGTTTTTGAAATTGAAAAGAAATCTCAAGCGTTTAACATATCCTTTGAAAGAGCATGAAGAGTTCTTTCGAATGGTGTGTCAATTGCTTTATAACTTTAGGGTGTAATAGCGCAAGATTGACAAATGTTCAAAAAACCCTGTCTGAGTTCGTCACGGCGCCACGCGTACGGTTATTAGAGAGGAGTGGTAACGCGTTGCCAGAATAATAGGCGAAGGTCGTTTATGTAAGCAAAGTTCAAGTTGTAGCCTGCTTGTTGTTGGTGAGAACAAAAACCTCAAAATGTAAAAAATAAGCTGCCCCATTTTTTACCGTTCACCCCAATATTTCTGACTAAGAGACACGAGCACGCTTTGAGTATAGGCTGTACCAACCAGCATTAATTCCTCCTGGTTTGCCTTGCGAGAACGCACGGTCGCATGCGACGTAAAGTCTGCCGCAATCCTACCAGGCCAAAACTGCCATGGCGAGAGTCCGCGTCGCTAGGGTTTCGCGGTCACGCCCACGGCCTGCTTCTCTGATCTTTCTTCAATCCTTCTGCTCTCTCCGACAGCGCGCACATGCAGCGGTGACCGCTAGCGCTGCGAGCGCGCAAATTTAAGCCGACAGTTCGGCCTGATCCCGATTGGAGCAGACTGCACTCTCGGCGCGTACAGCTGCTGCCGGCGCGACGTCGCATAACCGATGCTGATTGGTACAACCTATACATCTGAATAACCCGTTTATGAACGCGTTCTAACGCGCTTCAGTAATTTACTATTAGGAACTCGTGAAAGAGCATGTTCCAACTTGCTTTGTTTAACGAGATCGAATATGTGCTTCCAAAAAAACTAGTGGAAAATCAACTGAAACTCATAAATTTGTTAATCAAACGCACGCAAAGCATGCTCTCGTTTAGTCAGCGAATGAACGATATACTCTTCATGAACTTTACTTGAAAGGTCCGCTTCTCCTCATTCTCTTCGTGGCTGACAGTTGCTGATGGTATGCGCTCTCGAATCAGCGTATGCGTACCATTCCATAAACTCTTTTGCCTACAATCTGTTTCAACCAGATGTAGGACAAAGCAAATCGTAAGGAGCAGCGTTGCGCGACGCGCACCCATCGCAAGTGGCGCAACTGAGAACGCCATAGGGCAGAACCTGAACTCATTTCTTCGTCACATACAGTGACCGCCAAAAAGTTGCATACAAGCCGCCTTCCTTTTTCCATCGCTCATTTTCGGATGGAAAACAAAGATGAAAAACGATTGGATTGCAAGAGGTGATAGAGCTCTTCAAGAGCTACAACCCATGCATTGTGCTTTCTGGAAAATGTTTATTATAAAAACTTTAAAAATCTTTTCCTAGAAAAAGTCCGAAAATGGCCGCGTCACAATGTCGCGGACATTAATTCTTCGAACGCGGAAAATTTCTTTTAGGTCTTTTCTTGGAGCAAAAACAGAAGTTTTCCGGACAGGTAAGCATACTATGTTGTAGAGCTCATCGAGGACAACAATCGGGTAGTAGTTACTTCCAAAAAACCCAAGACTGAATTTTATTTTGCTTTTTTTTTCAAAAATAACTTTTAATTCTCCATTTTTAACCAAATTTCTTGGCATGGGAACCTTTTCAAAACATACCAACAGAGCTAATTGGATAAAATGGATGCCTTTTGACATCTTCTATGCATCCGACGTGCGCTACTGAGTTTCTTTGCTGAAAATGGCTCTTGACAGTGAGTGCACATGACCCCACCTGCATCTCACCACTGACTTGCACCGCTTTGCAGGCCTGTAGCTCGGCCGGCAGTCACTCTACGAGCTTATATGTAGGCTCATTAGAAAGAGCGTGAGTTCCTCGACACGATGGTATGCAAATGAATTGAGTTTGGGAAGAACCGGAGATTTGGCGGATGGGGTGATAAAGCGCAGCCATAGAGGCGAATGGAGTGAAGGCTCTTATCAACATCAGAACAGCCTTAGAGCTCCGAAATGGTTCTATTGCAAGAAAATTGACGGTTTAAACTTTCAGGATGGCACTGGTGGAGAAAGGAGCTTTGCTCAACTTTTACTCAAAAATCCTCAACATACAACTGAAGCTGCGCTTTATCACCCCATCTGTACGGTCGATGAGTCAGTGTGCGTGCGGTGTGTGCGAACTGTGATCGATACTGCCACGCGGGACTTACGCACAGCGAGTGCACCTCAAACTTGGGTAATTAAACTTTTATTACTAAAGCAACTAATGACTACAATGCGACTACGATAATAACAGACAAACAATGCAAAGTGCATACATGTCAATCGGATGTGCTGTGAGTTGCTGTGAGGGTCCTGTGCGGGGGGCTGTGACTTCACTGTGAGGGTCCTGTGAGGGGAGGTTGACAAATATGCTAAAATTAGATAAAGCATTGAAAGTACCAAATAACTGTAGGAAGAAAGTAAAGAAATAAAATGGTACAACGCGACTAGTCACTACTTATATATACACTGTGAACATAAACAAACTAAGAACAAGCATGATAAATGGGTTGATAAGCTATCAAAGAACATTATGCTGTGGGAAATCTTCGGGCCTATTCCCACCTTGCGCGCCGTGCATTCCTCAGGGTCCAAAGAATGATACGAACCGCAAGTTCGTATACTCCGACCCTAACGTCGAGAATGAGAGGGGCTCGATTCGTCTGTGCTGTGATTTGTGTCGTTGTCAAGTCCGTGGCTGTGTTCCGAGCGCCGTAGTTCGCGCTGGCAATCCTCTATCCTGTTCTCGAGTTCCCTCCTTCTCTGCCTTAGGCGATTGACTTCGTACGGCAATGAACATATGCCTGCATGATGGTCATGAGCCGTTCCTCGTCCGCTGTTCTTGCAGTAGAAGCACAGGGCTGGCTGTTCGCAGACACGCGAGTGGCGTTCCAGGCAACGGTAACATCTTCCTTCACGGTCCAATAGGGCTATTCGACTGCGATTGAAGTCACCCTGGGACATGAATCCGAGAAGTGTTGTCCATGTTCCTTGCAGAAGACGCACATGAGTAGACCGAGCCTGTGTCCTCTTTCGCCAAATCGTCTCTCCGGACAGGATAGTTTCTGTAATTCTCTCTGGATCTCTTTCAGCTCCTCCTGACAATCGGCAATACGTTCCTCGTGGTGGTGTCGTTTCTCCGTGATAGATGTTTTCTGCTCCAAGCGTTTGCGTTTTCTTTTTCCGGAATGACTGCTGTGATCACTGTGACTGTGACGGTGATGGTATTCCGTTTCCCGATGTGTCCTCCTGTGTCTTTCCGGTGATTCGCCCTTCGAGTTGCTTCTGGTGTCCAATTTTGTGATACAGTTCTTTACTTCGTCCAGCAGTTTCGAACTTTCATTGCGGCTCGGTTCAAAGTCTTCCTTGATCTGTGTCGCCAATCCTGACAGTTGCTGTTCCATGTACGAAGTCTCCTGTTGGATGTAGTCCTGTTGACGTTGGATCTCCTCTTTCAAACTGTGCATGTTCTTCTCTCTGTCTTCGGCCATTTGCTTGTCGAAGTGCTTGTACAATCCTTGGACCCAACTCCTTGTCTCTTCGTGTAGTTGGCGAACTTCATATCTCAACTGTGACAATACTTCTTTGATTTCCGAGCCGTCAGTCCGCGAATTGCCATTTCCCTTCTTATCCGAATCGTGTCTTTGGCGCCTCACTTCATCTCGAAGTTCTGTGATCATATCTTTGAGCTGCTGAATATCCCAGTTCGACGTTTTACTTTGAGGCCATTCTCTTCTACCTTCTCGCTGTCTTTGCAATTCCTTTTCAAGTGCTGTGACTGCGTTATACATTTCATTGAGCATCCTTCGTTCGCTCTCGGTGCCTCTTCTTATCTCCTGTTCCACCTCGTAGACCTCTTTCGCTTCGTCGTCAAGGAGCGCATCATATCCTGTGCGAATTCGTTGTAGTATGGGGCCGATTGAGTCCTTTCTGTACTTTCGGAATACTTGCTGTGGTTCCGGGTAGCCATAATCCGTGGGCCGTGTAGGTATTAGAATCACAGTTTCTTCCAGTTCGTTCAGGTATATGACTCGATCGATTTCTTCTGCTTCTCCGGCCGCCACCAGGACTTCATACCATTCGTGGGCAAGAAGTAGTTGATCTGCCCAAAAAATCATCTCTCCTTTTTCTTCTGTGTGCTGTGCTCGTAGCTCCTTGAATTCGAGTATGTATCGCAACGACTCCGCGACTATGTACGAAGTTTCCCATCGCGTTTGCTTCAGGGAGATGAGGTCTAGTTTCGCTTGTTACAGCTTATCTTCGAACTCGTTGCATTTGTCGCCACAGAATTTTATTTTTTGGCGGATCTGTGATTCCGTATACTTTAATGGCGACTCCTCGATGATGAACGTCTTCCATGCCAGTTCCTCTTTTACTCTTCTTTCGAGTTCCGCGATTTGGCTTGGGCTCAATTTTTCCATTTTCCTGTGAATAAATGAGGATTAGAGGAATGGTTCAAGGGGTTATAACTGGAAATCTCCCTCGGTTCTACGTTCTCCACTATCGAGAAGGGCTACATGCTTGCCGAATCTGAAATCTGTGCAGATTTGTTAGTTCAGCGTGATAACGAAGCGTTATTGCGCCAATTTTGCACTGTTGTGCCCTCCGGCCTCACCATCAAAGTAGGTTCCTGTGATCCTATTCTCTTTGATGTTTTTGTTAGTCCGTGATTGAGTTGTTAAGTGGTATCACCGCGTTTAATCTCCGTAAGCGCGATGCAAGGTGCGCGACGGAGTAATGGGCGATGTTTATGTTTTGATATCGCCGTCAAGCTGGCTTCGTTTTTCGTCATATTTCTATGATTATCCCTGTATTCTGTATATTTCTGCTGATTATTCACTGCATTTTTTCCTTTTCGTTTTTCTTTTTATTGTTGTTGTAAAATTAGTTTTAGGTGGCCCTGACCCTCTCGGCGTTTTCCCTGCCTACTCCCCCCTCTTTTTGTAGTTTATTATTTTTATTCTTTTTTTGGGTAATTAAACTTTTATTACTAAAAGGGACTAACAACTACAAAGCGAATACGAAAAATATTACACAAGCAATACAACGTCCATACATGTCACCCATACACTGTGAGCAGTGTGCGTGCGGTGTGTGCGAACTGTGATCGATGCTCCCATCCGCCAAAACTCCGGGATTTTCAAACTCTACTATTTTGCATACCATCGTGTACGAACTCACGCTCTTTCGAATGAGCCTACATATAGGCTCGTAGAATGACCACCGGCCGAGCTACAGGCCTGCAAAGCGGTGCAAGTCAGTGGTGAGATGCAGGTGGGGTCATGTGCACTCACTGTCAAGAGCCATTTTCAGCAACAAAAAAAAACTCGATAGCACAAGTCGGATGCATAGAAGATGTCAAAGGGCATCCATTTTATCCAATTAGCTTCGTTGGGATATCTTGAATAGGTTCCCATGCGAAGAATTTGGCTCAAAAAGGGGAATCAGAAGTTACTTTTGAAAAAAAAGCAAAATAAAATTCAAGCTTGGGTTTTTTTTTTGGAAGTAACTACTACCCGACTGTTGTCCTCGATGAGCTCTACAACATAGCATGCTTATCTGTCCGGAAAACTTCTGTTTTTGCTCCAAGAAAAGACCTAAAAGAAATTTTCCGCGTTCGAAGAATTAATGTTCGCGACATTGTGACGCGGCCATTTCCGGACTTTTTTTAGGAAAAGATTTTTAAAATTTTTATAATAAATATTTTCCAGAAAGCGCAATGTGTGGGTTGTAGCTCTTGAAGAGCTCTATCATCTCATGCAATCCAATCATTTTTTTCATCTTGTTTTCCATCCGAAAATGAGCTATGAAAAAAGGAAGGCGGCTTGTCCGCAACTTTTTGGCGGTCACTGTATATAGAACATGACATGGGCAACAAATGACCAGGTCAACGTTTCTCCAAGGTTGGCTTCAGATACGCATCGTATGATCCGCTTATTGCACTTAACCACTTGACTAGTGAACCAGTAATGTAAAGGTGCCATTTGGAGGAGCATTCGCTTCGGGTCCGCCACACGGTTTCCCGCTATTTGCACATTTCTGAATTGCGCTTACGACTCCTTATATATTAGAACCAGTGCGTCACCTCTGCTTCGCAGAGGCTCGCACTGGCCCTATGCTCTGTATATCTTACTCATTCCCGCATAATAATGACATTGAAACTCACCGCGCTATGTAGGCTATCACGAATAATTCGTAAACAACTACTCATTCGTAGAGGTCTTCCATGTGAGATCGGTATTTTCGCGTGGATAAAATCTTTCCCAGAAGAACAGATGCAAATTCGAATGGGCTTTTGGAATTTTTATGGCTTGGTAGTCGCCGTAAGGACAATAGACATAGTGGGCTACACCTCTGTGCAAAATTCTTCTCAAATAATCAGGTAAAATCTTGAATATTTGACCGTTTACACAGCGAATACTTTTTGGCGCTGTTTTCGTAAAGTAGTAGACTTTTCATGATTTTTTTAGGCTAACGTCCATGGCTTGCACATTAGCTTGTCGAATATATCCTTAACTCTGCAAAAAGTAGTACAACGGACCCAAATTTGCTGGCGAGAAGCCAAGTGGATCCGTTTGACGCGCAATTTGTAATGGATCCACTCAACGGATCCGCTCATGCTTTTGTATATTGAGGTTTCATGCTGGTAGCGTGCGCTGTGCAAAATTTGGGCTCAGGACGTTGGCTGGAACACGCTCTACGAATTTCGTGACAGACAGAGATTCACACACACAGACAGACAAACGTAAACAACCCTTAGCCCGTTATTATAAGTTATGATAGGGATAGATAGATTCACTTCGCTATTCGTCAAATCAGTTGACCATTAGCGAAGGAAGATGGATCAAGTTGACGTCCGCTCACTAATGGTCAGTTCACTGATCCTACCAATAGCGAAGTGGATCAAGCGGATCCGGAACGCGGAGCGCGTGCCTCACACATCGCGCCATTCAAATTATCCTTGTGCAATTACACCACAGTAAAAATTTGAGTTTAAAAGTCAAGTTCACACTATTCTCCAGTTGGGCATCTAACGTTCCGGTCTGCTCTCTAGTTAATACTTTCTAGCGAATTTGGGTGGTTCACTTCACTTTGGTAAATTTCTTATGGAAAACTACGAGTGGGGCATGGAATGCTCGACTATTAAAGAGGACCCTGATCGTTGCAGAAGATCTCCGGCAATGATTTTTACGAGGTAATCTGTTGTTCCGGGTCAGTCGTAAATTTCTTGAGTCTTTATGTCTGCCACAATTTATGCGTTATGCTAACGTGCTCCACAGGCGCAAACACAAATAGTTTATCTATCAGTTGATAAATTGCTCTTACTTTTCATCTGCGAAAAGTCATGTGCAGAATTTAGATTTGTTGAATGCCTTAGTTCTTTGCTGAATTGTATTTTTCTAGGTTAGTGTGTGCTGCCGGCAAGAGGTATGTTACTACTTCGTAGATCGTTGTCCACAGCTTCAACTTTGATAGGTAGAGAACTATACCAAGTAAGTTCCACTTTTGGGTCCTGAATTTTTCCTGCTGTTCCTTTTACTCCCTTTCTCACTAGATATATTTTAGCTTATAACAGATGGATTTACTTTTCTTCACTCATACTGTTTCACTTCGTTTCTAGTCTTAAGCTTTATATTTAAGGGTGAGTCTGTCGTGCGTCTCATTCTCAAAGATGTAAAGCGCCGAAACGCACTGTCGTTGGAGATGATCGAAGCAATTACAAAAGAACTGGAAGGAGTCAACACAATCCCGAAGGTATTATGAGAGATTCCACATTTTCCTTCGCAGTAATCCGAGACTCTTAGGTACGATCAGTGATTCTCACTTCAGAAGGCCCTGCTTTCTCTTCCGGACATGATTTACGGGAACTGGTGAGTTTTGCATTGTCGTACATGCTTCCTATGATTTTTTTACGTACATTCATTTTCGGAAAGCCGAAGCCGGATCTGATCTGCATCAGAAGATCTTCGAAAAATGCGGCAAACTCATGCTGTTGATACGTCGCATGGAAGTGCCGGTGATAGCTGAGGTTAGTCGAGTATTTACTTTGAAATAATTCTGCTACAAAGTAAGAGATGGTGTATATCAGTTATCTGGCGTTCTAGCGCTTCCGTTGAAGATAATATCTGCGCTTAGAAAAGGTCGTGCAACGCAAGTTCGATCTATCATTTTCCATATTGTTTTGTGCGCGCGACTGTTGTCTACATTACTTATTGACCATCGGTTTGCTAGCTGGATATCTATTCCTTTTGTTGATTTGTTATAAACTTGGCTTCCTTGAGTTTTTTTGTGCTACACAAACTTCAGATTATACTGTATCGCTACACTATTCTTCATTAGCTCCTTTTACCAATATCTAGAATTTGTGAATGTTTAGGTCTGCGGTATGGCAGCTGCAGCTGGATGCCAGTTAGTTGCGTCGTGTGATGTGGTGGTTGCATCTGACACCTCCAAATTCATGGTTCCTGGGTAAGTTCTTTTTCTAGAGTCCTATTCTCTTCTCATTTTATCGTAGAGTACTTAAGATGCCCTGAGGATAAGATCCACGAGTGATTTTACTGTACCTCTAGTGGGCATCATCAATCACTTTGCCGACCAATAAAGCGATTTTTACTCACACTAAGCTGAGACTTGGAAACATCCCTTACTTTTGCGAAAAGTCGACGCGTCATAGTCCTTAGACTTCCACGCCATTTGCTTGGGGAACTGACTAATACAAAGAAGTTTCGTGAACCTTCAGAATACTTTCTCTATGCCTCATTGCTAACTTCTCGTGACATCATTTTCAAACATGAAAATTGTGAATCATTTACCGTATTCTGCTATTTGAGCACAGTGTAGCGACCAGAATACATCAGAATATAGCTTATGATAGCAACTGCATCACATGAATCGCAGACGTAGTCTAGCTAGATATAAGGTATTATCGACGCGTTCATGGCAGGCTTATCCTGCTTAAGTAGGGCTTGCGGTCTATTATTAACACATTTTGGATTTATTAGCGCAAATCTTTGAAATCCAAGAATGGTATATAGGTCCGAGAAAGGAGTTTTTGCATTTGGAATGAGAGACTGCTCAATCACAGTCGTAGTAATTTACTTATGAGCTATAGTTCTGGTTGTCGTCTTTAATACTTTCACTTCGTTTTTTTTTTGCAAAGCCTTTATGTCGCGCCAGCTTTAGTAATGGCGAGTTTCTCTTGGAAAATCTTATGTGTTTAGCCAAAAAGTCGGTCTCTTCTGTTCGACTCCTGGTATTGCTTTGGCAAGAGCCGTTCCAAGCAAAGTGGCGATGGATATGCTCCTAACTGGTGAACCTATTGATGCTAAATGTATGTTGTCCACCAAAATTTTTGTTTGTTTTTTGAATTATTACAGCTCATGCTCTATATTTTTTCGAAATGATGTACAGAGTGTCCCAAAAAGATGTGCACACTGTTTGATCGTTAATAACTTTCTTGCTTTTATATCTTTTGCCGAACTTGTACCATTCTGTAGAGCGAGGAGAAACTTAGATTTACAGTATGAAGTGAATCACTAATCACTCTTTATTGCTGTAGGATTACGGTATGAACTTTCAGCATACAGCGTCACTGTAGAGTAGGCCTTTTAATGAAATAATTTCAAAAGAATCTGAAAATTTGTGTAACAAGGTTTTCAAGCGTGCTGATTTCAATACATAAATTTTCACCAATTTTGCGAGCTTTCTTTATGGCGTATTCACATTTCTGACGAACATCGGAAAATCATGTTACCCTGAATCTGAAATAACTCATGAAAGAAACAATGTCCTGACGTGCAATTTTCATATTTAGAGTCAGCGACTTTGCTTAGCCCAGTTCAAGAGTTTCTGGCTTGTTTGGCTCTCTTTCTGAGGCAAAATACCTTTTTTAATGGCTTAAAATCTTCCTCGAGGTTCCTACCGTAATCCTACAGTAATGAAGAGCGGCTGATAATTCGCTCCATACTGTGAATTTAAGTTGAACCTCGCTCAAGAGAATGGTAACTCAAGCTCGGCAAAAGACATGAAAACAAGAGAGTTATTGACGATTAAACAGTGTGCACATCTTTTTGGGACACCTTGTATTTTGAAATCTGACTACCAGCTTTTAGCTGCGCTTCGATGCGGGCTTGTTTCGCGTATAGTACCTGAGGAAAAAGTGAAGGAAGAGGCGCTGAAGGTTGCAGAGCAAATTGGCCGGTATAGCCGTTCGGTGACAGCGCTTGGAAAAGCATTTTTCTATTCACAAATTGAACTAGGAATCAGTGACGCATATAGGTTTGCTTGGTTGATTACTTTTTTTAGGTTTTTCCTTTCTTTGGCTCAGTGACCTACCATCTTCAAAAATCTCAAGGCGAATGAAACCCACTTTTTTCTGTCGTTGACACCCTTTTCTTCTAAAACAATCGAGTTTCTATATGGGATTTTCTGCCGATTTTCTAGTCAACGTCGATGAAAAAAATTCTTCTTCCTTTCATCTTTTTGCTTTTCTTCTTCATTCATTCCAAATTTGGCTGAGTTCTTCGGATAGCTAGACTCAAAAATACTTGTCGCTCCTATATGCACTCTTTGTGAACATGCTATTCACATGCGTTGCCAACGTCCGAGAAGTTTCAGCTCTTACGTTTTGCACACTTTTGCAGAACACAACAGCAAAAAAGTTCCGGACCTAAATCTGCAACTACCTCATTCTTTGTGACGCAAAATCTTGCTGCTTAAGATGCCGGAAATCTTATCCAAATCTTGCTGTTGGCTCATGTTTCGTTATAAACATCTTACGTAGATTCCAATCTTTTTGGATTATTACTGTAAGTCCATCTTAATGGCTCAGTACTGCGCACACATCGCCTGCACAGTCAGACGATGGGTGCGCAGTACTGAGCCATTAAGATGGAATTACAGTAATAATCCCAAAAGCTATTTGCTTACGTAGATTTTTTGCAGACGTAACATGTTGTTATTACGGTAAGCGTTTTATTCTCTGCTTATGTCATACTGTATGTTTTAGATATGGAAACAAGATAATGACGGAAAATTTGAAGTACAAGGATGCTCAAGAAGGTATCAATGCTTTCGTCGAAAAGAGAAAGCCAAATTTCAAGAATACAGATGAAAAAGTCTAGTCATATGTCCTGCCATTGCTAGTTTGAGGGTAATTATCATCAGGTGCCATTTTATTATATGTATCAGGAGATTTTTACTATTTATTACGCAGATATACTCGTGGCGGCAATAAATTTGTAAGAATTTGTCTAACCCAAAGTCTTTTACATATCATTCATTTCGATCTATTATATGTTGTGGGGGTCTGAACAAGAAATAAAGACATGATTGAAGAGGAGAATTTTCGATGATAATGTCATTGTCAATGTCGCACCTGATATCAGTGTCGCATGAGAATTCTATGAATGGCAACTCAGATGTAAGTTCAAGTCTGTAGACCTGGATATAAAGTCCAGTAACATCACAAGGTGAACTTCACCGCTGCTAACGCCGATATCTACTTTACACACCCTCGATGTTGTTATTGGTGTTTCTCAAGTAGCCTAGACCTCTATAAATGCAGATAGACCTACAAGATTGTGATGTGGGACGATGTGAGTTATGGAACAGAACACATTTCTCTCCAATTTGCACCGAATTATCATCAGGTCAGATTAATTTTGGGGGTAGCTTCAGATGTGTTCTGCTTTATAGATCAGATCGTCCATATAAAATCCTTTATCTTCTATCATTCAGCAGCATACGACTGTTATGAACTGCCTTCGAGTTTAGCGATCTAAATAGCATTACACCTTTTCTTGAAACTGTATAAGTACTTGTACTTTGTGGTTCTGAGCTTTGATCCGACCACTTGCAAATTATTTGACCATCTTCGCAGTCATTCAAGCAATACTCTATGGCCTAAGGAATACCTCACGCGATTCATGTCTCTGCGCGACTTGTATCGCAACGACTTTTCATATTTGGTTGTAGGCACGCTTTGGTTGGGCCAGACTTGATGATTTTGCGATAGATTGCAGAAGCTACGCTCCTATTGAGAAACGCGCGAGGCAAATCTATAGGCATTCGGCAATCGCCAAGTCGCGTGGATGTAGCAATTTGACGGAAATGCGGGAACTGCCTTAGGTCTAATTTTATAAGTACTGTTAGATCTTTGACCCAGCATCCAATGCAACTAGCCGGAGGACTTAAACTCGAATGAATCTTAGCGCCAATTCGACCGCCGCGCTCTCGGCTGAGCTATTGATACCAATGGCGCCATCGCCTTTACCAGTTGTCAAGTGTGCATATTATTCCGCAGCCTTACCTGACATTTTTGCTCATCCCATAGTATCTCGTAACAATGCTACAATTTATTTTTTCATTCTTTTCTAGACCTCTTATGAATGGTGTCGTCAGTTCGTTGACTGCACGGACTGCTCAAATTCTGCGGACCACGCGCGGTGCGCCTGAATTGTCGCGAGAGCACGACTTGTACAATGGGCAATTTGTACTGGGGCAAGCGTTTTACCTTGCAGCGCGTGCTCCACAGTGATGTCCAGTCGGTGCGGTCAACGAATCAGCTATACTTGAGGAGCCGATAGGAACCGCTAGGAACGTTCAACAATCAAGAATGACTTGATGGCGTTCATATCGTTATGCGAGCTATAATTTAGTGCTATCAGACTCAATAACAAATTGTATCCGCACGATACCACCAGTGTACCAACGCTAGAGGAGCTAAGGTTTGTTTGTCTTCCTCTTTATACGGATTTTTGTTCTTGAAATCAGAGAGAGGCAACTAACCGGAGGATGATAAGGCATTTAGTGGAGCAAGCATAATTTTCAGATCTCGCATCACTTTAGGCTTCTGAAGACGACGATAAGTCAAAACGTAAGGCTGCTTCAATAAAAAAATAACTTCATACGAACCCGTACTGGCATAACAAGACCAACATGGTTGTACGACATGCCGAGTTTTCAAGAAAAGAGGACAATCAAACTCCTGATATAATCTTGTTCACTGAGCATCCTCGAGGACAAGGTGGAGATTTACCAAAATTTTGCGCTTTTCTTTTCTCTTTGCTTTGTGTGGGAACATTTATTTCCCATCAATCATCACTCTCCGTCCCCTCTTCCCTCATCATAATTACTATGACTTTGCCAAATACTATTCACTGACGATGATCTGTGCCTATGTCGAGCGAAACATATGTATTGATCGATCGCGGAATTAAAACAGCTGATTCTGTCCCTAGTTTGTCTTGTATGTTACACTTTCCAATGTTGTAGCCCATTTTAACGGAAATATTGCCAAATTGCTAACACTTAGTGCAGCACAACTTTTTTTGAACAATATACACTAACACATGATCGCCTTGTGTGCATTGCAGGTTCTCTGTTGCACTAGAACTGCTTTTGTATTCATGGTTTACGTATCACATGTCCCCATGTCCTTTTTCGTGCATTTAACTTTTGTTCAAGGGAAGTTTCAGCTGGAATCATCGTGTGAACAGGATGGTATATACAAAAGCGTCGCGCACCTCTGCAAAACGGCACTTTGAATGTATCCAGAGAACTTCATGAATGCTGCAAAATTTGCAGGATTTTTGGTAGATTTCTAGCGAATTTACGTGGAAGTCCTTTCGGACAGTGCTCTGTCCTTCTTTAAAGAGTTGTTGCCACGTTTTCTAGCCTTATCGCGATCAAACGCTATGATAACCTAAACCTATCATTCTCCTCATGGTAAAATCGATAGGTCCTATTTTTTAGAAAAAGCTATGTAAACCATTGATAGATTCACAAGGACCATACTCATTCTAGATGGCAGGAATAGCAAAGTCTGTCACTACTTACAAGTGGTTCAGTGGACCAATGTCATCTTTGTATCTTTCAAGACTTGACTCACGTTTGAACTCGATGGTGGAAACTGGTGTTAGATCTGTAATAACCAGTGCTTCACCTCTGCTTCGCAGAGGTTCGCACTGGCATCGAGAGCCGTGGTAAACTCACTTTCTGAGAGCTTGTCTCTCAAACATTGTTCGCTTTATTGCAACGTGACCCGCAGTTAAAAATGAACCATACTCGCTATCTTAACCTCACATGATGTTTAGTATCGTAAATCATTCTTCACTGTAATTTCGTAACGGACAAACTCCACACAACTTCAGATTAAGCCGCTTATTATAAGTCATGATGTTTAGTATCGTAAATCATTCTTCACTGTAATTTCGTAACGGACAAACTCCACACAACTTCAGATTAAGCCGCTTATTATAAGTCATGATGGTTTGTAAAAATAACAAGGTTAACAAAGAACATATTTTCCGTTTCGTTTCTACTCACTAGATGGGAAGAGGTACGAATATGCCGATTTTATCTCCGGTACATATCAGTAGTGAGGGAAGATCGTAAGCATAGAAAAAAGGGAAAGAAAAAAAAGGAAAAAGAAATGGTAGTCAAGATAAGCTGATTAACTAGTGGTGTATAGTGTGATTAATCACAGCACAGGTATATTCTATCATGTCTGTGACAGTCTTTTATACCAACTTGCAAATAAAAACAAGAATCACAGTTCGGCTTGCGTCCTGAGCGTTTGCAAGAATTGAGCACTCCATTTCTAGATGTCCTCATAGACTCAAAGGAATATGATTGTGGATTTTGATGAATTTATAAAACCTGGCAGAAGGAATTTTGGTGGTACTAAACGTGGGTGGCATGTCCATAACTGCTTGAGTTTTTTCTTTTGAAGTAGTCCCTTATGGTTGGTCCATTGGCTTCCTTACTGATGAGTTTTTTTAAACTAGATCCGAGCTTCGGATTTTCTTTACCTTTCGGGTCTGATGTTTTTACATCTTGATGTTGAGTAGTAACATTCGCATTACTTTTAATGTACTGACCCATATAATCTCGCTCATTTGTGCGTAGCAATAAAATTTAAAAAAGAAAATTGCACATACTTGCATCCGTAATCCCCCGGAATAAACTTGGGACATTTTTTCTCGTTGTTAGTATTCTGTTTACGTTCGTAAATAAACTAGTTATGATGTGTTTGCATAAGACACTCATACCATCATGAAGCTTGTTTGCTGCAAATCCACTAATTATAGTTGAGCTTAAACCACTCTTATTGTGGCTAAGATGATTTTTACGTCTGAGACATGGATTTTTCCATATAATGTGCACACATGTAGGAGTGATCAGTGCTCATAAATTTGATAATGAGGCCTAGAAAGGTGTAATCCGGTCTAAGAAGCGAAGTCGTCTAGTCTACCGTAATTGATGTTGACTCAAATGTTTGAGATTTGCAAAATTTGTTTTTTTTGTAGGTGTAGCTTATAAAACAGATTGTAGTAAGTTTTTTTATTACGGATAGAATGAAAAATATTTTTGAGTGCAGGATCTTCTGGTTTTTGTCAATACATGGAATTTCCTATAACAGATACATGCAATTAGGTGAAAAGGACCACTATAAAAGGGTATGACACTTTTCACAAGCATGGTCTTTGTCTCTGGAAACTCCAAAAACTTTTTTTCACCAACTAGGAATCCCGGAGAGGGTCTAGAGATCAGAACTTTGTCGAGGGGAAAGAACAAAACGGAGATTGATACATACTTACCTTCGTAAATCACATAACAAATTTTGGTTTTTCTTCCGAATTTTATTAACTATTAGTACAAAAATGAGATAACGCTTCCAAAGTGTAACCAAAGCCAAATTTGAAGATATTTCAGAATATTTTGTGAGAACACTAAATACCATCACTCCGTTTCGTTCTTCCCCTTAGACAGAGTTTAAAATGAGTTCTAGGTCTTCTATGACCTCCTCAGTAAGGAAGGAAGACCCAAAATCACTTAATATGTTAATTTTGTAAATTTATAAGGTTTCGTTTGCTTACTTTATTGAGCTTTTTATCATTAATATTTATTGCTTATTTTTATGATTTTTCAATTGCTTACCGTCTCAAACCTATCCAACCATCAATTGCAGACAGATTCCGCTTCAAGCAAGATTAAACTTCTCATGGCTAAAGTGTCATGAGCATCTTAGTCGATCAAATCATGGATTAAAACAGGTGTCATGAGCTTGACTTGAGCTGGTGACATTTCCATTTGAGTAAGAGTTTCATATCCGATTTGAAGATCTTGATCGGGAAGTAAAAGAAGAAGCGTCGGGCCTTGTAACCTTTCCCTTTGGGAATCATAAACCTTGCAGCAGTTGAAAACAATCTAGCAAGATTTCAGATTATCGAAAACATTTAAAAGGTGCACGTGAAGTGGAAAAACTGGGATTAGACTATATGCAATTGCATTTGCATTCCATTGAAGAGAAATATATCTGCTCACGTCAATCACCTTCAGTAACCTTACTGGGAATTTTTATAAAATTGCAGATCTTGCTAGATGTCATGGTCTTTAGTGCAGATTTAGCTAAATGTAAAAATAGCTTTAAAAAAACCATATGTATAAGGTGTGTCATTCAACAAAATGGAATAAATATTTTCTTAACCTTTGTTGTCCCCCAGCCTACATATTTTAACATTTTAGCAGGTTACCATAAACTTTTAGAAAAGATTTTCTCCCTGACCCACTAGATTTTCTGCTCAAATGACCAATGACGACATTGTCTAAGAAAATGAATGCAAGAACTGCGTCAAAAGCTTTTCAACGCAGATTTTGCACTAATAACCATACTATTATTGGTTTCGCTTTCAATTATTCTTAGTGGGTAGCTCTAGATCAAAATAGGCATGTACTTTCCATTAAGATAATGAGCTAGAAGCTGCAAGTGATGCAGAAATCTAAAGTTGGAATTAAGCAAAACATCTTCGAAGAAAAGACAAAAAAAGAAAGTATTCCTGGATAGAGTTTAAAACAAGGATTTCGAGGTGAAAACTATGTTTACTCTGTTTTATACCTTGAAATCTACCAACCGGTTGTTGAAGAAGAAGAATTCTGCATTGCTAGAATTTTTTTGTTAAGATTTACTTCCTTTACAAGCATACTACTATTCTAAGCAATAGATCTTTGACTTTGCTAATTGTACACATTTTCGTATCAAAACCATTTATTTATTAGCTTAGAATGCTTCCAGCACATTTGTGATTTTCATAAATCTCATTGTTGACCAAAATGAATTACTCGATAGTTTAAAATGACATCGCTCTTCACTAGAATGTAAAGTGGACCGAAAAAGTCGCTTTTCTCAAATAAATCGATTATTATCATGAGCCACATAAGAGTCACTTATCGATTTAATTTATTAAGATCATTGTAAAGCAAGAAAAATGCCCAGGGAAACTAATTTTCAAAATTAAGACAGTTATTGTCATGAGCTATCTATTAAACTGGCAATTTCATCATTTGTTTGATGATTGTTCAAGAGAATGAGGGTGGAATAGATGAATTGAAGAATTTCTACTTTTTAACTCCAAAGCGCAAACTTTCATCTTGTACGAAATTCAAAAATATTTGATCTGCAACCATTATAAGAATTCTACCCAGAAAAGTTATAACGATAATTCGGAGCACATGCGGTACATACGAATCAGTTATTCCGTCGTGAATAAGTGCTATAATCCCTTTTCTGAAACTGGAACTTTTTTGCGAAACTGCGAATATTTTACAAAATCAAGTGCGCTGATTACGACATAAAGCACTGTACTTGCACTTGATTTAGTGAAAATCAATTTTTTTCGATTTCACTTTGCAGTAGCTGTTGGGCGGACGTGAATCACAGCCTAGTGCAGCATTTTCGATTGTGTAAATAAAATGACGAACAAGAGCGAATCATATGTTCGGAAATGTTAAAAAGCCTTATCAAAATGTTAAAAAGCGTTTTTGTTTGTTTTTTGAAGATTGGGCTGGCAGAAACGATAGAGAATATAAAAACTAAAAATCTGCTGTGTGCAAGATATTACCTCTCAGTTTGAAAAAAACCTCGCATACTTTTTTTTAAAATTTTCCGTTTGCACAAATTTGCCGTTTCATTGTTTATATTTCTTCATACTGGCTTACACATGACATTGATTCTCCTTTACTCTGAGCAATAGCGGCAGCATTGTCGTACTCAGGGCACGACACAGGTGGCTTAGCAAGCAAGCTGGATATCGTTTTTGGGGAAAAAGCAAAGGGGATATCGTTTTTGCGGAAGAGCATAACGTTGTCTTTCGACCTGCGGCCGGCACGCTGCCGGCATGCCGCTAGCAAATAAACAAAAGGTTTGTTTACAGCGAAGTGAGGATGAAATGACACCAAAATAGTTGTGTAGATGGACAATGGGGAGTTAGAACTAAGTATGAAAAATTATGAAAAAATTATGTGAACTAAAGGCGTGCTCAACTTTTTTCGGAGTTAGGTGGCTTTCAAGCCACCTGGATAGCCACCTGAGGTGGCTTAAGAAAGAAAAAGTCATAAATTTTTCCTTCCTCACATAATTTTTCTACTTTCTTTACATACTTTTCATCTACATCCCAAACCTTACAAACTGGTTCCTGAACCGCCTCAAACCCCCTTCTCCCCGCTTAGTTATAGCCCCTTGAAAATTTTAAATGGCCGCGGAAAGGCTGCTCTAGGCGCGTATTGCTGCACGATGGATACATCATGCCGCCATTCCGGGGAATATGAATATCATCGCGTGTGTTCGATGATTCTTTTTCGTTTTTTTCTGCTGTTGCTTTGTTCCGTTCATTTTCATGTATTTTCTCTTCGAATATCTCGTGGCGGATATCGTAATTTTATTGAAGTCAAAGGGGACTTCATTTTTTTGCAATTTCGGGACGCCACCTCGTGCCGAGCGGTCTAGGATCAAAGGGGACTGCGTAAAAATTCGCAAAAGTCAGGGGGGACTTCGTTTTTTGCATTTTCAACTAGCCACCTCGTGCCGAGCCATGGTCGTACTGAGCAAGTGCATAAGAAACGTTCCAATTTCCCCCCCCCCCCCCTCCCACCTACACATAAAATCAAAACTCTACCATAAAGAAAGTATTTTTCCATTAGAAAATTGTTAATAGACGAGTCGATTTTTGTACATTTCTGATTTGCTGGAAAAATTGCCGTTACCGGCTCGGGTAACTGAACACATACAAGAACTAAAAATCTGCTATTGAAAGTATCATCCACTCGATAAAGGTGTTCAATTTCTAATAATTTTTTGGCAGAAATTTGCCGTTTCATTGTTCATACTTCTACCGACTTATTGACTACGTACGTTGACTCTTTTCCTTTTCGAACCATGACATTATTGACGTATTAAGCATAATATAAAATGTTCTCATTTTCAAAAACACCCTCTACCCTCGTCGCTTAAACGGCTCGGGTGAACCGGATATTTATAAACCAAAAATATGTTATATGAAATTTCGAACTGACCTGGTCCTCAAGTTCAACTCCTCTATGCTCTGGTAACAAATAAGCATTCTGTCGTACCATGGAAATATTGAAAATGCTCTAATTTCCCAATTTCCCTCCCCCCCCCGCCTGGCCTTCCGCCTGTCCCATAACAATTTCCTTTGCAACTTTTGTCTTATGACGTTTGTGCGCAACTTCCTCATGACCATTATTCATAGCGTATGTTCCCACTTTTGTTCCTCAAAATCAGTTGCCCTTCTGATTTCTCATTGCAATCACGGGCCCTAACCAGCCTAAAGGCTAGAGGCCAAAACCCTGAAGAGAGCAATTAAGCCATCTGCTTATTGTTGTTGTTTATTGCACACCCACAACTCTTAACAACATATCAAGTGACTTTTGAATCTGATGGCTGTGAATCTACTGAACCCTAATTGGCCAATCAGTCTAATTCAACACTAATTTATTCGAAAAACCACCCTCACATGAGCAACAAGAATTGCTCCATTATTTGATTAAAAAATTTGTGCACAAATAAGAGCATAGATCCGCTTAGAAATGTTTTTCCTTATTCAAAAGCAGAGATCGCTTTTTTGTGTAAGGTGAAGGTCCATAAAAGTATAGAGCTAATAAAAATCAATTAATGTGATCAGTTTTATAGTGAATCATATGTGCTGCTCATAATACTGGAATGAAATTCAAAAAAATTATTCGATGTTATGTGGGTCTTTTTCTTCTAGCTTTTTATTCAGATATTGATCCTAGCTTTAACGAAAAATGTTCGAATGAGAAAAAATTCTATGTGATATTTTTGAATCCCAAAATTCAAAGTTGGCAATTTTTTCAGTTTGCTTTTCTATTTGTAGCTTACAGTATGGTAAAAACGCACTGAACGAATCGAAATGATAATTTTATGCTGTCCAGGATAGTCCAGAGGCAAATCATGAATTTTAGATCTATACACAATTTTACTTGGTCATTTACAGTTCCTTTTTCGCACACAGTTCCCCTCTGTCCCCCCCCGCGCTTTCCTTCCCTTAGTCTTTACCAGAATCTCTTAAATATCTTGCTGAATAGCTCTAGACTTTGCAACGATCTCTGGTGCTAGATGTGTACAGAATGTATCGTCTTAATCCAGGTGATGCAGAGGCGGTGATCTATGGGGCCAAATTAGGATTGAGCTTCTGGAAATTTTTGTTATTATGTTGCATATAGGATAAGACACTAAAAATTAGCATAGAGAGTATACAAAACTATGAAACAAAGAAAAATAGCATTGTTGAAAAAATGTAGCTGTTGAAACAAAGCTACATGTAATTTGGAAAGTTTCTGGTCTTAAGTACTTCAAATATAAATGGTCTATAAAATTCAGCAGTAAGTTCACGATCAAGATTTTTATGGTAAAATTTTCAAAATCCTTGTTGACATGCATTTTGTTGCACAAGTTTGGGTGAGTGACTTTTCATACGATGAGCAAATCCGAGGTGCGAGGTGTGAACACCTACGGCTAAGTGTCAAGTCTCGCACCTCCTTGTCTAGTTCTAATAACCCTTCACCTATTATCAAGAAAAAAAAAGATTGTGGTGTATTCATAATAAGAAAAGTGACTCACTTACTTCTGAAACTGAGTTCCCCGTTTTCTAGGTCACGATATTCTTGAAATTGACTCACTTTCACGAAAGTGAAAGCATACATAGGAAACTAGAAGAAATTGAAGATTTACAAAGTTCTCTATGAAAAAGAATTTCTCTTTGAAGCCAGAATTTCAAAAGAAGAGATTTGAAAAATTGCATCAATTAGGTTTCAACTTGATAAACAGTTGAGAAGACTGCAGAGAAACCTGCTTCGTGTTTATTTGATAGTTGTTAAGTTTAACGATAAAATGAAAAAATATTTCAGAAATTGCATAGGAAGCAATTAAGGTTAGAAATTGGCCAAAAATGGCCAAAAAATGGTCACACTTCTCTAAAACTTATAGCTTCATTAACATTTTTCATTTTCAACTATTTTCACTTCCTTGCAAAGCTGATCATCACTTCCTTTTTGCTAGCACTTTCCTAATTTTCAAGGAAATCAAAATGTAATGAATGAATATAACTCCCATGAGCTAACTTTGATGGTATACTTTTCCCCCGTATCCTCATCACTTTCGAGGAAAATACCAGAGATTGGAGCCGATTTCAGCTCATCTAAAGCATCCTAGTTGTAGAAAGATCATTCTCGGGTTGATATAGGGATGACTTAGTTATCTGTCATAGATTTCCAAGAAGAAATAATCCTCACTCCGGATTGCAAATCAGCTTCAGACGATGATATCACTCTAGAATCTAACAAACATAGTTTTCATCCCACAAAAATAATAAGAAATTTGTTGACATGTGGTGTAATTTTTTTGGTAAAAAAATCTCAGAAAATTGTAGTAAACACATCCGAAATTCTTTTATAATCATTATAATCTAGTCATGTTGTATGTCGTGCAATTACACACGCATGGTGGTTGCCAGTATGTCAGGTGTTTTCACCGCTCAAGCATTTGGAACGCTTCGGTGATTTTCTCAGTGTAAAACCAAGAGTAGATGAAGCTGGAAAAACCCGTATAGGTGTGGTCGTGGACTGTCTGAGACGCAATTAGGGGAACTGTAAAGGCGTTTCAAAAAGATTTCTCGATAAAGGAGAAATTGCACCAGAAAAGGAAATGTTTGGCTATCTTGAATTAACACTGTCTGAAACAACTATCAATGCTAATATGTAATATGGTGGTGATGCCATACGCATGATGTACTTGTCGTCAATCTTGAGTTAATGGACGCATTTGCACCATAATTAAGGCCATGAGTGCTTCGCCCACAAAATTTTCAAATCATTCTGTTCTACTTGTGCACTTTCCCCAGCCAAAAAATCATACATTGGCAAAAAAAGGATTTTTTTAGGGGGGGGGGATGGAGGAGGAAGGGGTGTGACTATTTTGCACTTTATCGTGTAGGTTCGACCAGAATGTTGCGAAATCTGACAAAAACTGATTGTAGCGTTTTTTCGATTCAGCTACAACATAAACGTCAGTTTGTACTTCACTTTATTACGAAAGATTTCATGAAAAACGCTCAACATCATAACTCTTGGATTTTTTTGATTAATTGGTGCAAATGCACAACAGTGTGTGTGCTAAATGCTTGCATTAAATTACGAAACAGTTAGAAATTCTAATTTCTCATAATGAGAATAAAGGAAGATCTTATCGGATTTTTAGCAAAAAAAGTGCGTAACTTATGGTAGTACCGTACTTGCACCTTTAAAGTTGAATAGAATTCAACATTAGTTGCGAAATTCGATGTCATGAAGTCCCATTCAACTTTCGCTTTTTTGTCCTGTTGACGTCAACAGCAGCTGAAAAATGCAATAATCCCGCAAGCTGCAAAGCAAAACAAAATTTTCTCTTGTGGTAGAATACTGCTCAATTTCAATAGAAGCATTTTTTCTAGCAAAGCACCATTGACCGTACATTATGATATCATGTTCTGACTTTTTGGCGGATTTCACTATGTTTATCCGTCAGAAAAGTTGGATTTGTGCCAAAAAATGTTCTCATGCAGCTTTAGTGACTTCCTGACCTCGAAAAAGGAAGAAGTTTTATATTCCACAGTCTTAGTCGGTCATGAAGGTGCTATCATGAGCTTTGGGTCTATGTTCTAAGTAGAAATGGAGGAATGAGTGTGGAGGATGGGAAAAGTTGGTGGATGAATTTTATCGGAGACCGTCTGGGCCCAAACAAAATCAGAAATAAAAACTTGTTAGATAACGTAGCGATTAGTTCAAATACTTTGTATTTCTCGTTTCCAAGTCTTCACTATCGTTTCTTGGAAGCGCATTATTCATTTAAGACCGAAAAATTCGACTGTAAACTCCGGCCCAGTACCGTACGCTTTCCGAGAAGAGCCGACTCGGGTACGGTATTGGGCGAAAGGTGAATTAGTTTGCCTATCAATGAACACAATGAGTTGCTTAGACTTAGAATTTTCAACCAAAACTTTGAAACCTTTGATGCAAGAATTTATATCGTCTTACCAAAGGCAAATATTCCTCCCCTCCCTCCCCCCTCTAGGGCTTGTGACGTTGACTAATTCCTACGACATCTCGTTGTAGTTAGATATTTACGGCTTCTTCATAGTTTATAGCCTAAACAGGCTATATTTTGAAACGTGACGCTACATTTTTGCTAATAAAAGACCTTATCCCAGAAAATAAGGAAGTGACGAAATTTTATATCTGCATTCCAGCTACAAAACACTTTTAGCACCTGACTAGAGCACTGTCATAAAAGTTGCACGTCAGCATATTTTATATCGAAAACAATACAGCAGGATGCAAATTAGAAAGTCAAGTAAACAACAGAAAAGTGCGAGTTTGTTGTAGATTTGTACTTTTGAATAAATTGTATCTATAGTAGCTGTCTGAAGAGATGACGTCGACTTGCTGCTAAAAAAATACAAAAAAAATGTAGGACATTATGATTGCAGCACTTTATCTAACAGAGTTTGTCTGAATTATTACAACTCCAAAATTTGTAGATTTGCAAGATTCATTTTACCAGTCAAATATAAACAGTTGCAAAAATAGCTGTAAGAATATTCAAGCAATTTTTTCCTTCTATTTTTTTCATTCTTTTTTCATCATATTGCCCCAAAGCAGAAATTTAGGGTCTTTGATTCACCCTTTTTACAAAAATCTCTTGGAAAAAATTAATTTTCAATAGTTACTACAAAATATAATAAAAATAACGAAATTAAGGAAATAGACACAATTATAATCCAAAATGTATTGTAAACGTTGATGGGTTGATTTTATCAATTAAATATTATTTAGCTTTATTTATAATGCATTTGTTCGTCCCTTAGTTTTCCAGTTTTTAAAATCAAAGTCTATCTATTTTTTCCATTATGCTTATTTCATCGTATTGCTCCAAGCCGAAATTTACCGTCTTTAATTTCACAAACTAGTAATTACTATTTCAAAATAATGATTTTGAACCTGGATAGTGGGTTCAAAGTCATTAATTCAAAGGTAGCGATTAGTTAGGAATTCATTAAAAATTCCTTTTTTAATTGCGATCGCTACAAATCTAAAATATTCGGAATACCTACGAATGAGACGATCGATAAGACTTTTCACAGTTTCCTCTCCCCTTAGCCTATAATTACATGCACACTAGCTATGATTATCTCCCTGGGGCACACTTTCCACAAAAATTTTCTCTGCCAAAATTGCTAGCTACAACTCTCCACCCTCACTTCAATGCCCACCAGACATTTTACACAGCATTCATGCCATGCTTGGCGGTTTTGGACTGAATTCTTTCATGGTTGTGCATTTAAAGAATTTCTTTATAATTTGGGTTTGTGGAATTTTTATTATAATCCTTGCAATCTTTGAACGTATTCTTTCAAGTTTTTTGAGCAACAGTTATTTTGTAGGAATGTTACTCATGTCAAACAGGCTAATGTGCAGTTCAGAATCCAGGTCAGCCGCTGAAGTGAAATAATAAAATCAAATATTTCATAGCTACAGCAGATCAAATATGTTTTTGTGTTCGCTTGTGCAGAATGCTGGTTAAAAAAACCGAAGATTTAGTGCAAGTATTGCATGGGGACCAATTTCAAAACTGCTCAGTGAACAAACCCGTGCCAATGAACTATGATTTTCAGAATTTTCAACGAATCAGAAAAAGAGAATATTTTGGAAAATTTTTGTAATTAATGGTTATTCAATCATGTTTGTCTAACTCGCGAGATGTTGACTACGCAATAGAATTATTCCACAAGTTTATGGACCTCAAAATATTGTTAGAAATAAAAACATTGATATTGCCGTTTTCAAAACAAATCTCTATCGAAACCTCCAAAGGTAACGTTTGGAGATCGTTGAACATAAGAAGAAAAGTAAAATTGAAAACGACGATATCAATGTTTTCAAATCTAACAATATTCTGAGGCCCATAAACTGCGAAGGAACGGAGATTTTTACACGCTTTACTCTTTGTTTTCTAAATTTGTAGCTGGTCTTAATGATCTGTCTTTTCAAGAAAAAAGCTTCAAAAAAACTTTTCTTGAGACAAATTTCAAAAAGAAACCTTTTGTTTCCGCGGTCTATTTGTCTGGTTCTTAGGATTTTGATTGTGGTTGTACAAACTCCCTGATACTTTGATGACTGCCTTTGATGGGGGGGGGCACCCTATTAGCCTTGACTAGTCTGATTTTGCATTGATTTTTATAATCGAAGTTAAATATAGCCATTATTCAAATTTGCGAAAATCTCTAGTGCCTTCACGTACCATTGAAAACTAGCTTTTCCCTTCGACTATCCACTATTTTGCAATCTTCAGGGCTATTTATGTAACATGTTGAAATGAACAAATAAATGAAGAAGTTTCATTAGCCTGTTCGCATGTTTCATTGTTAAAAGTGCCATATATGTAAAGTATTGAAAAGGAAAAGGTTAGCATAGATGTTCTTTCTGCTTTGGCATTCAAGACTTAGATTCCAAGAATAGCGCCAAGAAAACAGACAACACTAAAACTCCACATTGAAAGTTTGGAATTTCTGAACCTTAATTATGCCCTAGGATTTGGAAAAGTGTCTGGCCTTTAAGATTTTTGATCCAAAAATCCCGGATAATTATCTCTTAGTATAACAATTCCAAATTCCCAGACAATCTGGAAGCCGTAAATTGGCAGGTGAGATAGCAAAGGTTATAATTTTAATCGTTATTTTGCTATTTACAATTTTTTGCATTTGATTACTATTCTTTGTAGGAATCTTCGAATCATATCGTTAATGCTCATTTACATTCCAGACAATTAGATTTAACATAGCAAAATAACTAGGCATAGTGCATATAAGGCATTAATTATGCGTATTTACCATTATAAGAATAGTAAACATTAGGTTAAGAACTGCTATTTGTGATGTCATAAAATATCAAGAACAAGTGGGCTGTGTTTATCATCGAAAAAAGTAGTATTTGACACTCAAAACCAGCATATTTTTATTCAAAATATTGTTTTGCACAATAGCATAGATATACGTCAAAGCTGAAAAAATTGCAAACTTAATCTCTTTCGTATTGTCTATCTGTCTGGAAATGTTAATCATTTGATATAATAATAAGAAGTATTTATTGAGAAAATAGCAAGGTACGTCGGAAAAAACTTATTACCAAAAACTCGTTTTGATTAAGAATAAATATTGCGAGAGTATCAAGGAGTGTGAGTGAAAAAATTAGACCACTAAAAATATTATCATAATCATTTGGTAACTTATTTAGTGGTATCTATGATATTTCTATAATAGATATTAAATGAGATTACTATCAATCAATAACGTACTAATTATTGATTACAGTTGTTGTATTATATCGACATTATTGATTTTTGGCACCGGAAGAAAGCAATTTATTACGTCTAGAGGGGGTGGAGGAACCAAAAGGCTTTTTTGGCCCCCTTAATATCCCTGATCCAAATGCAATCTGCAATCTTCCACCCCCCTATGCGAAAAAAAAGCTTTCTACGATATCATTTTCACATATTTTTTGCAGAAAGATGTCTATCCATATAACGTCATTTTCATAGCGCTTAGTGCCTCTAATCTTTACGAAAGCATCACAGAATTGTGGTCAAATCAAAGCAGATAATGCTGAAAGAAGCTTAAAGTTCGAGAATCCGAGAGAAGATAAAACACAGTTTGCTTTGCAAGAAGTCTTGCAAAAAATTGAACTTAGTGGAGGCGTAGAAAATTCTTGTATAATGGATTCTAAGGTACTTTCGGAGATTGAGGTGTAATTTGTTAGAAATAATAAAAGGGAAGGGAGGGAATCTGACTGCATACTAATTTTAGCCATGAGAAAGTTGTCTAACCCCCAGAATAGCGAGAAAAAGTGCAAAGTGTTACAACAATATTTTAGGGTCATTCTCTTTTATAACAAAGCGATAGCTTGAAATAACAATTAATTGCGAATAGAAGTGTCAAGTATGCTGAATTGCAGAGGACCAAAAAGGTCATAAATATCTCAATTAAACCTAAAAATCTTCGAAGCATCTGCAATTAGAGATTCTTCCAAAAGCTCAAAATGTATAATATAATAGCTTTCATCAAGGCAAGCACACAACACGTGAAGAAAGTTTTCGAAAAGGTGATAATGCTGCTTTCGGTGAATAGCTTAGCGTTACCGTAATCCACTAGCGTTACCGTAACCCAGCCGGTAGTTATGTTGGGGACCAGTTTGTATGCAAATTTATATAAATCACATCTGGAAAATATAACACAAATATAACAAGTTTGACCTCAGACTGTACCATTACTGTGCTTCTAACTTATATTGAACCGTACAACTACCGTATGCCTTTTGTAACTGAATTGAGTAGGCAAAAATTGCAAGTTTTGCTGTAATTGTGGTACAGTCTAAGGTAGTGGTACAACTTGAGGCCAACCTTATAATATTTGTCTCTTATATGCTCTGTAAAAGCATATATAATTATGTTTATATTGCT
This sequence comes from Cylicocyclus nassatus, assembly GCA_958299035.1. Classification (NCBI taxonomy): domain Eukaryota; kingdom Metazoa; phylum Nematoda; class Chromadorea; order Rhabditida; family Strongylidae; genus Cylicocyclus; species Cylicocyclus nassatus. The sequence continues at coordinate 90,288,889 of CATQJL010000001.1, read as the reverse complement.
TCTATGTAGATCCACAATTTTTGCCAACTTTTATTCTGATTAAAATCCGGTTATTATCTTTAAGTAACATGAACCCCTAAACAAATTATTCATAATGCCTATAACAGGTGAATTTAACCATGGCCTTGCATCAAAATTATCAAATTCCTCTCTTCTGTTTCACCACGAAACGTTTTATTTTACTGTCTTTTGTGTTACTCATGACCATTTAACCGAGCGTAAGGACAATTAGGGTGTGGTAAGTGCAATTGTAAACTTGGTGAGGTATGCCGTCGGTCTAAAATCTTTCCATTTTACGCGTATATTTTTTAACTGCAAATAATTGCATGTTTTCTGCAATTTAGATCTGGTTTTTTCAGGCACTCGTGGACCACGTCTAATCGCATTTTTCACCATTTTTAGCGATTGCAAAGGCGTCAATCATTGACTAGACATACGAAGAGTCACATCACAAGCCAGTGATAAAAATAAACCGAAAATAAACCTATTTGCTTCAGCTTTATTGTGTTTACAGCAAAAATGATGGGGATACGAGACATATAATAACGCAGGCGTTACACTCTTGATCGGAATTCGAGCAGGGTAAAGCTACTTTGGGGCGATAAACCGTCTCATAGTTAGGATTTATGAGCAGTAGTAATCTTGCTTTGAGTGTTTATAAGCCGATGTTAATGCATAGAGTAATAAACAGTTAATGGCAGATGTCTCAAGAATAACCGTACTACGAAAATCGGGCCATAGGTGTGCTAACAATGATATTATTAAGAAATTTGAAAAAAAATTACTTTGGGCATGTAAATGATGAAAATAGGCCTTAGGGAAGTCTTGATCAAGCCAAGCTGCAGCTCGATTCATTTGATGACTAAAAGACTCGGCTTTGGACTCTCGCCCAATACCGTAACCTCTCCGGGCAATCGTAACCCTTGAGTACGGTCTGGGCGAGAGTTTAGGGTTTGATTTCTCATCCACCAATGAACTTTAGGAAGTGTGACTTGATCAATGGCCTTATTAAGGCCTCCCAATCAGCTTCCATATAAGAATCCCGGCCACCTAGCTTTCCGTAAACTTTACCTCTGAGGGATTGGGTAACTGAACCGAACATATTGGTCATACATGATAGGAAAGTGGGGGGGGGACGAGGGGGCCTGGAATTGCTCAGTTCTATTTTTAGAGTTTTAACTGTAACTTGCTGACTAGCTGCGCATGTCTCATACTTTCTTTCTGTATTCGAAGAAATTCCTTACATGCCAAGGTGTGATGTCATTATTGTTTGTGAAGATGTGCACAGAAGTTTTTTACCAGACACTTTTCTTGATTTCTCACATATATGTTACTCCAGCTTTTTTTTTTAGCGTCATGCTTTTGTCTCTTCCAATGCTTTCCCTGGTTCGTAATTTGATGTTTTTTAGAGAATAATGTCAAATAATTCATTGAAATGTTGCTTTATGTGAAGCAATTTGCAATTCGTCTCGCCGATTGCTGAATACTAATTTTTTCCTTACCTACTGACCACCTGCTAAACATTTGTTCGCAACAAAAAGGTCATTTGGGTAATGACTATCCTAATAAGATTGATTGCCTCAAAAATGGATCAAAACTAGAAAAAAGAACGAGAATTGAGGAATGAGAAAAAAGATCCCTCGAGTAGTGAGACGAACACTTCACAGAAATAAGATTGGCATAATAATCCACAAACAGATATCGGCACTAATGTTCTTGAGCCTTTCTTGAGCCTTTTCTCGATATCCACACCACGATCTTGGGATAAGAAACTCAAGATGATTGCTTTCTGTTTGTTCTGTCATAACTCCCCACTCTAATAAATTTGTCATTTGTATTCAAAGAGACGATCGGATTGGAAAGTGTAAGCCTTGTGAAGTAAAAATCTTCAAAGGGCATATCAAGACGATCTCTAAGGGAGTGAGGCCGAATTGAGGAGGAACTTTTGAGGATCTTTGTTTCAAGAACATCGAGGTGATTTGTGATTCGGCGAAAATGGAAACGAAAAAAAAGGAAAGAGGTAAAGAAGGTAGTTTTATGAAGATACGCAGATACAGCTGACGTGATTATCTGAACCAAAGAAACGATGAACTCCAAATGTATATTTGGGAAGATTACCAAAAGAGTAAAGAAGAAAGAGGCTCCTAAGGAAAGTGAAGACATTTGGATGATAAAATTGAGCAAAAATTTCAAAATAAAGCTTACTCGATGTCGGCAAATATTGTGCCTGACCGTGGTGCCAAAACGGAAGCGGTAATTCAGTTCGAAAAAAAAATTAGTGGTACGGTTAGTCCAGGGTTACTATATCATACTCCACCAAAATGACCAAGAAAATATGAGAGTTCAATTGACCTAGAGCCTGAAAAGGTTTGGTCTATTATCTTAGAATTTGCTTCATTTAGAGCCTTCAAAGATTTTGATCCGTTCGTTCATTTTGAATTCTATCGGTCACAATTTGAATGGTTTATGTTCTGCTTTTTCAATAGGAACTTGAGCAGAAGCAAGATTTTTTTGGACTTCTAACCAATGCATTTTTATAAGATCATGTTCAAGTCTCCAACTGTACTTTTAAAATCTTTCATACTTCTTAAAAGATGAGTAAGGGATTTGATTACCCTTTTACTATCCATTTCCGGTCATTTAGGACAAACTTCCAGTTTACCGTCAACGCCCATATTTCCAAAATCTCCGTGGAAACAGTGTACCCACATAAAATCCGGTTACTCATGTTGAAGTAATGTCGTGTGATTACACAAAGAAATTATTATTAACTTATTTATTATTGTTTTCTTTCTTTGAGAAAGAGTGTATGAGACAAACACAACATAAAGCAAATTGAGTGGTACTCGTCGTCAATGAGATCACAGAACAGGCGATAAGAAGGAGAAGAGGAGATGAACAAGAAGATGAATATCTATTTGTTGTGAAAAAAGCAAGGAAAAAATAGCGGGGGGGGGGCTTATATATAGATACAGATATACACAGTAAGCATTTCCCTTTAGGAACAACTTTAAGGGTAATTAAAGGGAATAACATGAAAAGCGTCAACATATCAACACATATACAGTTTCACTCCTCTACTAAGGTATGATCTACTGATCTATCTACTGATCTAGTGCATCTACACTATGTACATTTGGTACGTACCAAATAAATTACGCCAATTGGAGGGGCATTGTCCTGGAGAGTAATCGCATTGGTAATTGTAGTAGTGTTGAAGGTGTTTGGAATGTTCGTCGTGAAGATGAAGAAGAGTGGACAACTGGTTGACGACGTGATTGCGGTCGAACTGTGGAATATGACGACTTCGGTTGTTCAGTGGCTTGTTCAACGACTGCCGTTCGGCTCAACGTCGGGAATGTGGGGCAAAAGTTGAATTGTGAACGGAGCACTGAAAAAATAAAAGAATAAGTATTATGTGCAGGAATACTTAACAAAAAAGTAGAAAAGAAAAGGAAAGGTAGAAAATGTGAAAAGAGAGAAAATGTAGAAATTAGAAACCTGAAGGGCTAGGAGCAACAGCAGCAGAGACCTCTTGTCGTTGAATTAATGAAAGTTGCGGAATACGCAAGTGTAGAATTGGTCGATGTGGTCGTTCAGTGGCGGCCACACATTGCACCGGAAAATGATCAACGGGAACTTCGAAGAGCATTTTTCAGCGACTGTTTTGCTTGGAGCAAGTAGTAGTGATTAGGGCACGTTTGTTTAGTAGTGCTTTTAGTGCAGTTGTAGCTGTGAGTAGACGGACTAATTGTTCGTTCACACACACTGTAAGCTATGTGTTCGCCGCCGCTTATATACACCCGACGGCCACACCCCTTTAAAGAGCCGCGCCCCGCCCCGACGCGATGCCCCGGCGGCGTCCAACCCCGCCGCCGCCGTCGGCGATTATGAGGGGTAGGAGCCCCGTGTTGCGGAGCGGAATGTGTTCTACGGATGATTCATGACCTGTCAATCAAGTTATTCTCTTTTGTGATTATAATGTCTTTACCAAACAGAGATCTGTGTGCACCGAATTTAGTGTAAAATTGCGTAAGAAAACGGTAGTTCTGTGTGCAAAAGGTGATCGTTTCTATGTAAGGTCATGAGAACGTGCAAATAGTGACATGAGGTTTTCATACTTCTTCTTAATTGCTATTTTTAGAATTTTGAACTAATATCGTAATTCTACAGTCTTTCTCTGACCAAGTGAGACAGTTTTCTAAGTTTTATAGGAGTCGTAGGGAAAGGTAGCTCTTTAAGCCTACCGTAAACCTACAGTAGTCCTTCCTAGTTTTCCTACTTGCAGTTTAACACTATGCATAAATGGAGCTACTTTGGGTCTCAATTTTATTTTTCTTCATGATTTTAGAGTACCGACTACCGTAACCGCATAAATATAATTTTTATGCGCAGCTCACTTATCACTCCCTTAGTTTGAGCTCCATAGAACTGGTGATCAAAAATTTTATAGTCGAAAATCCAAATCTAGTTTCATGGTATTTTTCCGGTAACATTATTCTAAGTGACGGTAATGGATATCTCAAAATAGCAGCTAATTTTGTTCGGAAAAAGGTCTGTGTTACTTAGAGAATTCTCACATTTAGACCCCACTTCCTTCCGGTACCCTTTAGCAGAGTGGACAAAAACGATCGCTAATTTACGCATTTCCTCTTCACCCCCACAAGTGAATTTAGATGTTACCATAAACGTAAAAAATAAAGTTATAGTCACAGTTATAAGCGAACGACTGTAGCCTATAGAGAATGAACCTCGAAAATTGAGTAGTTTTTATTTTCACCATTTATTATTTTCGTATTGTTGTATATGTTAAAAGTAAGGAACAATATATGAAATAGATTATGCCTTTTCTTTTAAAAAATAACCGAATTTCTAGAACTAAAAATGGCTTTCTCGTATTGCCTACAAAGTCTATCAAGTTTTTTATACTCTACAAACTCTTCTGACCACAAAATAACTTTTATAAGAAGTCCTATGCAAAACTAAAGTTGAACAAGCAGTCCCACAAAACGCATAGACAGGGCCCGGCGGGGGTGGCGCTTTCACAAGCTGGATATCGTTTTTGGCCCGAAAAAGCAAAGGGGAAGTCGTATTTTGGGGTCCGGGGAGGAGCCCCGGACCCTAAAACACGATTTCCCCTTTGTTTACCGATAAACAATGCACATATCATTCTTTATTCATCATTCCTTGTTGATGCTACTGTCCTATGAACTTAGAATCCAGCAATGTGAAGATTCTGTGCTCCGATCGCTAGCCTGCCCGCAGGCGGGAATTCAAATCGCAATTCTTGTAAGAGGAAAATAACAAAATAGGCTCGTTTTCAATGCACAAGTAACGATATGGCACCAAATTTGCTGTGTAGTTGGAGGACCATGAGCACAAAAAAAGTATGAAGAATTATGAGAAACTTATGTGAATTTGAAAAATGGTAAGTGTTTTTCGAAATTAGGTGGCTCCCGCGCCACCTGGGAGCCACCTGGGGTGGCTCCCTGCTTCCCTTCACATAATTTCCCGGATTTCTTTACATAAATGTGGACTAGATCGAGAGTATTACTATATGTTCAAATCCGCTTCCAAAACCACCAAGGCTCCGCTTCGCTACAGCCCCGAATAGGGTTCTCAGCGTTATGATCGGCCTCGGAAAGCGCGCTCCAATCGCAATCGGTTATTGTAAATTGTAAAGTTTCGCGGCTGACTAATAAATAAGTAGTATCTTAGATATATAAAACGTCAAAGTTTGTGCAAATCTTGACCCTATGTTTTTTTATAGATTCCTTTGCGGATGAACCCATTGAGCTGAAACCTTGATGACCCGGGCTGGACCAGGAAAGCCAGGTAGTACTACTATAATAAGCGCTGAGGCCGCCCATCTTATTATTTGTGTGTATCTGTTTGTCAGGGACTTACGGGGGGTCAAAAATAGGGTCAAAAGGGAAGTCGTAAGAAATTTTGGCTTCAAAGGGGATATCGTTTTCAAAATTTTGAAATGCCACCTCCTGCCGGGCCCTGCGCATAGATAGAGGAACGGAAACTAGAAAGCACAGAATTTCTAGAAGAGAAAAAGAAAAGGCTATGATTTGCATCCAAGATCATTCAAATATCATTCATAGATATCATTTATATGAATTAATGACATTACTCTTTTTTAATAGTGATCATGCTTTAAGTTCATTCATTAAGGTCCATTGATTAAAAGTCAAAGATGTTTTGTTCCTCTTTTGAGTAGCGAGAAGAGATCTTTTTGATAGGGTTTCAAATTCACTTAATAGTCCTTTTTTCAGCAATGGAATAATCGAAAAAAAGAAATGATCTGAATTTTGATTTTGGCCAATTAGGGCAGCATTTTAATAATTGTTACATTATCAAGCGATCAAAGTTGATCTACGAAAAAATGCTTTCGAAATGGAGTTACCTACGCAATTCAATGAGCACACGGAACTTTCCAATCAAAACATTGCGTAAGCTGTTGATTCACCTTACCTCTTCAATTTCAGTCTACATATAGTATTAACCTTGTATGTTTCTTGAAGGCTTTGACGACAGAGCCGTGAGAGCGGCGAAACTATCCTGAGCCAAATCTCGATTGTTATTGAAACACTTCCGGTTAGTTGCTCGAGTAGCTCATCTTGTGCTGAATGGTAAAATACTTTGTTTTTTTTTGTTTGGTTTACTCTGTAGGAAATGAGCTACATTTATCCTAAGAAAACTTCACAAACATTCCGGCATGATTTTCAGCTGTAGACAGAAAATGAAACAAAAATGAAAAAAGAAACTGAAGATAATTTATTGCCTTCAATACAATAGATGAAGCAGAAATCCTCGCAGGCTGAGCTACCTTGTATACAGAAAACGGAACAGAAATCTGTCCTGAAGTGACTCTTGGTTTATATGAAGAAAATGGAACGGGAATTATTTCTTAATTGCAGTCAGATATGGTTTGAACTTACATACAGAATACGAAACAGAAATTATTTTCGCAATAACGGTAATTTTCCCATGTACTCAGTTTTATGCATTTTGAGCCTGTAAATTTCACACTTTTGATTTTTGTGTTTTCTTTTCAGGTGAAAGGAAATCGAAAAGGTTCACAATTTCTCAAAAATGTATTGATTGATCGCACTATTAGCTTAATTTTTGACAGAATCTCAAGAAAAGTTCCATTGTTTTAGCAAAAACATAAAATGAAATTAATGAATACTCACTGTGCTGGGCAAATGTGAAAATAATTTATTTGAAAACTTTTTTTGCCACACACGTCGCTGCACCCGAAGCTACTGTAGACTTTGCAAGGTCAACGTGAAGAATGACGTAGGGTTCAATCGCTAGTTCAAGGTTAAAATTGGCACGGTTCCAGCAAATTTTCGTCATTAGATTCGCTCGGGAATGTGTACGGGATCATCCCATAGGGTGCACTGAGACTCTAGGGAGATTGAGCAACACGTTTGATGCTTGAGTCTCGCACTTGGGCATCGCGAAGTGCACCGTAGTGTATGTTGTTTTTCTTCTCCTTTCCCAGCTAAGTAGAAGAATGATGAACGGTCAGGGGGGGGGGGGGAGGGGGAGGCAAGTAATTCACTGTTTGACGTTGTTTGGAAATACTTATAGGCTTTAGGGTGTGGTTGATGCTAATTCTAGCTTATAGAACATCATTCGGCGCAAACTCACAATGGTAGCAAGCTGTCTGTGACGTCTCTACACAGACAAATCAACGAATCATTCGAGTGGGGGCAAATCACATCATCTACGGGTGGGGGTTTAACAGTTTTGGCTTCTTTTCACAAGGGGGGGGGTGGAAGACGGGGAAAGATACTGAAGGTGGCTAAAGGAGGGAAAGTACGCGGGTTTCAGTGTTTATGCTCGCATTCGTATTAACATGAGTTATTGATTTTACAGAAATTTTCCTTTTTCACGCTCTCTACATAGACCAAAGATCATTCTGCAAAAATTTTTCCGTTTCAGTTTCGGCATATAAGTCGATACATGAGAACAAGGAAATAGAGGAGTTGTTCCCAACATATGATGCTGCAATAGCATTTACAACAGTGAATATTTTCAAAATGACACGACAATGATCTTTTTCCAATGAATCTTCAACCACTAATGACATTTTTTTTGCAATCATGAAGATTAATCATCTGCGCGAAAAAATTACACATACACACGAGAATTTCACAAAGAGGAAAAAAACGTTCAGCCGGTGCACGATTGAAAAGCATTTTTTTCGTTTCTATGATTTTTTTACTGAAAGTCTCTCAAACAGAGAGAAAATTCCAAAGATGATGTGATTGAATTTTTTCATGCACATTTTATAATTGATCATAGCGAAATGACGGGTCTATTATCATACCAATACTCCCTCAACTTACTCCCTCATTTATAAAACAGACAGAAAATAGAATGATGATGTTTGGAGAGTATAATTTCTTAGGAAATCACATCATTGGAATGTTACAAACATTGGACTTATTTCGTTCATCCAATTATTTGTCTGTCCGATGTTTTGAAAGGTAAGCTATATAGTTCTTTATATGGTCAGCTGTTTTACCCGTGCAAGACAACCTTGAACATGCAAAACTTCAGTGACAGATGTTATTTTGATTTTGTGATCTTTGTGAAGTGATCTTTGAAATCGTATCACTTGCGCCAGTCATAGTACTAGTACTCAGATGTGGAGTTTGCAGAGACCTTGTAGCCAAAAGTAAAAAACCAAAGACCTGGTCAGAAGTTCTGATTACCTCATCCCACTATAGGAACGTAAATTCATAGTTGGTCTCAAAAATCAACGTAGAAACACCTCCAGAAAGAAAGTTGTAAGATTTCCTAGACCATGCTGACCAAGTGTTTCTACGGAAATTTGAATTTTTCAGTATGATATTAAAAATTTCTGAATTTGATTCAGTGAGAATTTTGTATTTTGACTAAACATGGCCATATAAAGACGTTATTTATGACAATTAAAACGATTTCTAAGATTTTCGGTAATAAAAGAATTTTTATTTATGCTATAGAAAATTTTGTTCATAATTTAAAAATGTAACGCATTATAAGTAATAATCATTGTAATTGCAAAAAATCCCCATATGGTTCTTCAAAATATATGCAAAAACCCCTAATCTCGATGTTCTCGTCCGAGAAACTAGATATAAGCAAATTTTCTCGTTTGGAAACCAAAGCATTTGTTTTTACATAATTTGGTTACTATTCTACTATCAAGTGAACTGATGTCCAAGTCCAGGCAAATTGCAATTTATTTTATTTGTACTTGTAGTTTCTAAACTTATCGTTGTCTGCTCTTACAGTTTGGTTTTGATACATTTTGAATTGCAATTTCTGTGCTGTTATGTATAATCAATAAATCATCCATATATCCTTTAAAATCTGATGAGTCATTTGAACCAGCTTGGTAACATCACGTATGCCTATGAAAGTATTTGAGACCAATTGAGGAAGCTGAACCAGGTAGCGGAATTGACGCATAAGTGCAATTCTATCAATTGCATTCGGCCATAATGTATCTATATATCCTTCTAGGATCTAATACTTCATAATTATGCGTTTGAGCAGAAACTAGATAGATTACTAATTTTAGTGTAGAAACTAGCTGTTGGCAAGTTTCGAGCCGTGCAAAAAGTTTGACGAAGTCGTGTTTAGAAAATGGGTATTAATTTAATGCAGAGTTGCAAGCTTGGAATTATTTGAACAAAAATCGCTCTTGACATATTGTTCTGACACATTCTGGCTCATTACTTAAAAAAAGTAAAAATTTCCACCTTTTCATAAACGGATGTCCTTTGAAAAGACTTTTGGTGTTGACGTAAGCAAAATCATCTTTTGCAAAAGCCTGAAAGCATATTTTTGGTTGCAGCAGAGCAGAATTTATGGCTCACTGCACCGATCCCATCGGTTTCAAAGTATGAGCTCAATAAGCGCATAAGTATTTAGAGGCATTTTGCACAGAATTACGTAAACCACCTCCTCGAAAGATGAAGAAAGAGAGGGGGGGGGGGGTCAGCAGAGATCTTGAAATTCAGATTTGGTTTGGAGTTCGTAAAGGTAGGGATTGATGTGTAGAGAAGTAGATGGAACACCACTTCGAATACGGACTCTCGACATTCGCCTATGATAGCAAAATTTATTCGTTTATTCGACTGATACTTTGCTCTAATGTAATGTGCTATTTATAAAGACCTTTGAACGAAATCAAACTGAGAAATGGAGGCATTTATAAGGGCAAGCAAAAATACAAATAATGACGTCGCTTTCATTTTTCGCTAGATCTTATGTACGAAAGACATTATTGTGGTAACACCAAAAATATAACTTCGGGTATCAGAAATTGATAAATAAGTAATTACACGTTACTATGCTCGGTGTTCGATATACTAATGCATTGTTTGAAAAAAAAACTACTTTTGAAGTTTCCGAAAGGAATCATCTTTGATCAGTATTAAACGAATCAATCAAATAGTTATCGCTATTCATTAAGATCTTCTTGATTGATTAGCTTCTACCTGGAATATCCTTGCAATATTCCTGCACTAGTAACAAGGATGGCAAAAGTTCAGTTTTTGCCGACTAATTTCGAAATAGTCACGTTCTGGGAGAGATGGAACCTGGCCATTTTGAGGAAGAAACAATAATTCCACGAACCATTGAGATTCATCCTGACAGGTAACAAACAATTTTTTTTCTTACTAAGACTTCGCGAGATTTTTTCAAAGTAATCAAAATAGACAAGGAAACGTGATATTGATGGTGTGTTTAGTGTAATCCGCTTCATCTTCCTTGCTTGAGACGTACAGTCAATTTTCTTTTTCCATCGCATTTCAGATGACGTCAGTTGGTGCCACAATGTTTTAGCACGTTGCCAAGTGCAAAAGTGCATTCTCAGCTGACCACTAGCGATGGTGACGGTGCAAAATTGCGTCACTGCACGGACGACGGCACTTCCGTTGCCAATTGCCCAAAGTCACGCTGAACTCCCGCAGTAGTGCACCCGATAAGACATCGACCAAATGCCTACGCAGAAAATTGCTAAAGTTCCATTGCCGTCTGGGCTAGGATTAATCATCGAGTACGTGCACGATGCGCGTGTGTGTGCCGAATACTCTCACACGTGACTTTCGTGAAAAAATTTGAACATGACGATTTCCACGAGGGATGGCTATGTCTAGGAAATAATGATTTTATTTAAAAAAAACTACCAGAACCTAAACTGTACCACGTGGTACCGGACATTTGACGCCTTTTTCCGAAGAGTGTAAATCACTGTAACAACATCATTAAATTACATCGACTGACAAATGAAGAAGAAGGGTCTGATATCAAGCCTATTTATCATAGGGCCACAAAGCACCATGACGGATGGAATAAAATGTAGGCGAGCATTTGCTTCGACTCCGAAAAGATAAATTTCGTTGGCAAACTTCCAACACCAGCGCCCAAGCTTCTCAAGGTTCAATATAACATGGTTCTGGACAGTCAACTCCTGCCCATAAATGCAGCTAACTGCTATTAGTATACTGAAGTTGGCCTTTTTTATTCTCCCAAATACATCACTTGCCAAATAAAGCGAGAAGAATGCACAGATATTTGTTCGGCAGCTGTCGCTACCAGATGTTCGCATCATTCATTACGAAAAGGGAACAATGCAAACTTACGCACTCCACGCATCGTGCAAATGTATTACCAAGTTATTCTAGATGAAAGCATTTCCATCCATCAGTAAAATCAATAAAGTTACACACAAAGTTACAGTTAATAAAGTTCTGATTAAACTATAACATCATAGCACTCCAAATAAGCAGAATGTGGTTAGGTTCTGTTAACGAATAAAAAGTGAAAGGTACCGCCAAATTAGATAGCGTGCCACCAATTAAGCCATTGCCGGTTCTTTAAATGTGAACCAGTTCATTGTAAAACCATAACATCATTATGAACATCATTATGAACATCATTATTAAATTCTCTAGAGTACCACTATATAGCGATAAATGTAGTTGACGGACTTTCGAAATCTTTACTCCACAGGCTTGAATCTCTTTCATAGATCACTTTACACATGATCGAAAATCGCTGCTCATACTTAAAACAGTTAACACAGATAATAGTGAACACTAAGCGTGAAAGTTTGGCTAAAAGTAACATAACGCTACGAATGAGTTCATTTTGGATGTAAATGGGTAGAAATTCGAAGCAGCGTCTAGGAAGATAGGACGGCTAGGCACTTGTGAGTAATTTAGGGGATGACGAATATACTGTATACCTAAAACTCATGACACAATTTAAGTTACACAAGAGTATCAACGCGAAGATAGAGGAAGATTTTATGAGTGCAAGACATCCAAACATATTCAGCATTTAACACTCCATATTATTTAGACATATGGTATGAACTCTGCTTCTTCGAATCCAAGCAAAACTAGACACTCCTCATCACCAATCAAAACAGCTTTCAGTTAGCATGATTGGTATGAAAGCTAAATTATTCCAGGCTCCATGCACACATTCACATAATAGGAAATTTTCATGTACATAAGAAGTTTGCAAGGCTGACAGTCTGCAATAACATGTGTATGTGTGTGAAAAAAAAACTGATTTTCTACCTTTTGAGATTTAAAGCCTATAGGCTATATAGGCTATAGTTTATGTAGCCATATGAATGAGAGTCTAAAATGTGACACTTACGCCGCTTGTATCTTCTCCTGGTCTTGCAACATACACGTTTCTGTAAACGCTGATAGCGGCAAATCAAGCTGGCATTAGGGATTCATCTCATACTTCACTAGATGATAAGTTTAGTGACTTAGCAGAAGTTTACTGAATCACGTTTTTACATCAGTAAAGAGAATACAAACTAGTTGCACTATTTACTATTGCATCTAATATAAACAGACTGAAAACCAGAAGTTGAAAAAATGATTTCTAAGCTTTCCATGCTTTGAATAAAGTAAAGATTGAGAATTTATGTCTTTATACCGATTACGTGCAGGTCCGCACAAATCTATGCGCGAAACAGTTCAATCGATAAAGGGTCTGATTTTGCGCGAAAAAACCTCATATGTTTCAATTTCGCGTTCTATAGTCTCTTGCTAGCCTTACTAATACAAACTTTTACAAAAAGAAAGCACTTACAATGTTGTTTTATTGAGTAGACTTACGTTAAGAATAAATGTTTGGTGGCTTTTTCCAAGGTAAATCATGACCGCAATCATTGTCATATTCATTTGTAATCCTAATAACATTATCCAATGCGTACTTTGTGAACAAACCCTCACTGTAACAATGTTGTTGTGAAACATTGTGACTGGTAATTGCGATACGCGAAATGGCGGGATCTGAATTGCACTTGTGTAGATCCAAGATCACTGCCTCTATTCAATGAACTTTGTTGGATAATGTCATTATAAAGTAATCATTCATTATGCTTCATTTTGTGTTTTCGACCTTTTTCATGTCAGAGGAGTTATTTGCCATAGTAAGTGTCGTATAGCCACAACAATATAGCACTAATTTCGGAAATGTCAAAGTTGAGCCATACTAAATATTTTTTTGCATGCTCTGTCATGCTTCCCAAACATTACGCAAAGATCATATGGACTTTGTTAGCGTTCGTTACTTCAAATCTGTAAATGACGTTGTCGTTGTTTGCGTGGTAATAAATCATTTAGTCACAACTCAGCATGATTGCTCGGAAGAACATCAATCATCGAGCGCCAAAGTCAAAATTAGAGTTTATCTGATTAAACACATTAAGAGCTTGATTTTCTATTTTTAGTGAGTTGTTGCCGTATATGGACATACATGCGTCATTGTGACTGGTGTTTTCAACAGATTCGGTCAGTTTATATGTTATTGGTACGCGTATTTACTAGCACTTCTCAGCTGGTCCTCGTGAGCTAAAAATATCATCAGCACAGGTGCGCTGAGCTCATCGTGGTCAGCTATGCTCCGCATAACTAATTGAGAAACGTCATCGTTACTAGAATAGTTGTTTTTCGTCGTTCTCGAATGTTCTTGCTGTTTATACACCAGCAGTTTGCATCATGCTTGCATTTGAGTTTGTACTTTTTGTGCGGATATGACAACAGAATGCATCTTCCAACAAAAGAATGAAAGAAAAATGCAACAAGAGGATAAATTGGGAAAAAAATTCGAAAGGTTATGAAATAGCCTACCATTCAAGTAAAGTTGTTATATCATAGTCTCTTGTTTCTGCAGAAAGTATGGGTGTTTCAAGCCAATAGTAGTGAAGTGAAAAGATGCATTCAAGAAGGAAAACTTGAAAGTGAAAAATTTTAGAGGGCTCGAGGGGTTGCATGAGAGATTTGCGATACCTCTTCACAGTGTTTCGAACAAGCATTTTACAAAAAAGATGTATTCTTTGCTGCTCTTGGTTTTCTTAGCATTTCCAAAGAAGTTTGATCTTTGAGTTAATTGCGACAACACGGTAATGTAAGCACTATGGGGGGTGCTCTTTGTAGATCTAATCCTTTTTAGCGGGTGCACATATTGAAACTCCAATAGAACTGAAAGCACTGACATTGGATAAAGTAGTGACGTAGAGACTCTGCTATGTCGAAATCATGCATGTTCATTATTGTGAGGTCATGCTAAAAGAATAGGCAACGATTGATGACCAGTAATTGGCGGATATCCTTTACAACTTGTTAATCGCTTAGTACATGTAGTTTTGTTGATGTTTTGCTAAAACTTGCATATTGGTGCTGAAGTAGGGGAACACCACACTGCAGGGGGCAAAGTGTTTATGTTTAAAAAACAAACGTATTCTTAGTCTTACAATTATCTGATGTGAATGCGCGACAGAACGTTTGCAATGGCGTGAACCATAACTGGGCTTACTGCCCGCACCTAACACATCTACGCAACAAGCTTCAGTGCGCATGTCTCCAAATGAACTTTTTCTGTCCACCTTCCAGGAATTGCAAGCAAAATTTGTTGTCTTTGCTGAATTTTTGTGGCACAAGTGCATGCTTTAGCAGAAAGAAATTGCCTGATTTTCAGGATCATGTCATGGTCATGGATTGACCGAAAAGCGATTGAATTACTTTTGATCAAAACCCTCGACACTGGTACACTGCCAATCTGGAATTCGAGGCGAAGCAATCCTCACGCTTTTGTTTTCTATCCTAGGTGGGAAAACGCCATTTTGACCAAAAGTTACCAAGTCAAAGAACAAATACTCATTTTTCAAAAAAAAGTTAGTGAGTTCAGATTGCTTTACGCTCCTCATAAATGCTTATGGGTTCACCGTGAGACTTGTGTCATTAAAATGTTGTACTAGGCTGTTGCATAAGTTCTGTCCGATTTTTTTGCCTCATGTTTGAAGCAGCTGTTCTAAGAGAATTTCATCTCTAATTCGATACGGTTGGTATCATTGAAAAGTGCTTTCCTTGCGCTTTCTAAAGCATACCAGAATTCAATAAAATTCTTAGTGTACGGAGATCACAGGCCTAAAATCTCTAAGTGGCCGAGGTACGTTCTATCCCTAGAAATATGTCCTTGCGAGGATATCTCCACAATGCGCCCTTCAAGTCAGGTTCTTTC
Source organism: Cylicocyclus nassatus (assembly GCA_958299035.1). Lineage (NCBI taxonomy): Eukaryota > Metazoa > Nematoda > Chromadorea > Rhabditida > Strongylidae > Cylicocyclus > Cylicocyclus nassatus. Next base: position 90,273,322 of record CATQJL010000001.1, on the reverse strand, counting down.
ATTGGCTTCGGAATAAGGGTATGGAATGCTAGTATATGCAGAAGTTCGGTCCCATGAAGAATACGTCTTGCTAGTGAAATTTATCCTCGAACATAAATCTTTGGTATAGATGTTTTACAAGCAATAACTTTCTGCGAATAGAAGTAATCGACAAGCTCAAAGTTGGAGGTGCTAGGGCAAAGCAAGAGCTAACAGGGCCCATCCACCAATTCCTTTTCGGCGCTCACGTCAGTTGTAAAACGTTCGTAGTTCATAAATAGGCATGCACACATGTGCTGAAGCGAGGTCAAAAAGTGGCTAATTTTTTGTTCGGTCAAGAAAATCTCTCGGCAGCGCAAACCCTATGGGCTCTTTTATGTCGCATAATAATCTACGAAAATTTCTCTATCCATCCATTATTAGAAAAGATGCCTATCAATTTTCATAAGGGAGCGTTACCTTGTCAAAAAAGACAGATTCGAAGAAAAACGCTGCGAAGTTTTTGCATTCTTGGTTCTTCCTTAACAAAGATTTGCGCAGATCTCAATATGCATTTTTTAGCCAAGGGACTGCTCAACACATAGAAACTAAGACCTTGGAAAAGAAGTTATGACATTTTAAACTCAAAAATTCAAATCGGACAGAACTTATGCAACAGCCTAGTATGTAGTAAAGTAAGAGAAAGAGTTCAGTGTAAGTGCTGATCTTTTTAACCTTACAGATACGAGGATCTTGCAGGACTTTTAGGCATACTATGCCTGCGCTTTTTACAGGCTTGCAAACATAAAAATGATCACCTTGTGTCAACTTCATCTGAAAACTGCTCGGAAATCACATAGCAATGGTGCCAATGTCAAGCAAGAACCTCTTATCGTACAAATTGATGTAATAATGGATGGAAGAAGAATTGCAAAGTTGGAGCTCCAAGTCATTTTTTTTCGGTCATGTTAAGCAAAAATCACATTTTGTCATGAACAAAGGTATATTTCTTGCATAAGACCACATTCAAACACATGATATATGCAACTATAATTTTAGTGCTTACGTCACACTTAGTCATAGTGCAACCTGCAAAGCACAATCTAAATCTCCACTGCTTACATCAAGATGTGAATATTCTTGGAAACTCCACCTGTTCAATAATTAGTCCGAGGTAAAATTAGACTCTGCTGCAGGCTTTTACTTCCTTCTGAAACACGTATTCGAGAGTTTGATTATGGGGCAAAGGGGAATGGAACATTCGTACAGTATCATATTGGAGACAAATAGTAACACTAGTGTCAAAGTAAACTTCAAATTTGAAGGACTTGTTTTGAATGCTATCCCGCTGCTTGGATTTGCCATGCTCTCGGCGATTATTTGCTAGGTTTGTACCCGGTGTCTCAATAGATCTTAAGCTGTCTTCATTTTGAATAGTGAGTTAGCGAACCATCTTACTAAGCTATTGCTTAGGCTCGATTCAGTTACCGGCTCAGCCCTAAGAGATTTGCACTCAAAAGCGTTCTTGCGGTGCTTATTTTGCTTATCGGTCGACTACGTCTATTTATGTAGCCAAGTATGATCATAAATAATCATTCCCATGTAGAATTCAAAGAATTCTCGGCAGCGTCATCGTTGCATTTTAAAGAGTTGTTAAAAAGCAACTGTCTCGAAACAACAACAGGAAAATGTATATTTACGTACGAATATCCGTACGAACAACATAGAAGGTTGGCCAAAGTTAAAACTTCGCCCCCATTCACTCGTCAGGTTACAGGACCTACAGGATCGAATGTGATTAGTAGGGAAGTTGAAGAGTTGGATATACGAGGCATCAAACCAAGAACTTGAGTTTGCCGGTACAACGTGTTTGGGTTTGGACTGCTCTTGGATTCTTCATTGCAAAATCGAAGTTGCTAGTGCAAGCAAACCTCAAACAGCTCGTCTCAATTTGCAGTTAGCCTTCCTGATCTATAGCTACGAAATCTTTCGATACAACCAACGTTTTCTATGCTAAAATAGAGTAGTCTCTTTCTAATCAGGCGATAACTAGTAGATGTATCAGAAATCACAATCGGTGTCCGCTTCACGTGATATCGCATTAGATCAAGTCGTCGTTCTCTAGCCGTTTGATACCTTGCAGCGGACAATGTGAAAACCGGTAGGAACAGTGAAAATGGTTGCAGCTAATGTTGCAGGCATAATTTGCAAATGACCATTCTAAACTGGGGTTAAATATAGGAATAAAATATGAGCTGAGGCAGGCTGAAACTAAGGCTGCCAGTCAACTTTCACTCGACTTATCCGTTCGAGCCCTGTTGTTTCGGCATTTTTCTTTGCTAAATCATAGTGTTTATAGCCTAACCATCCAATAAAAGTAGACCTGAAATTATAGAACGACTATTATGTTTTTCTGCTTCCTCCTCCTTACATGGATTGCAAACATTTGCTGCTGGTGGTCCGTTCTTTGTTTCCTGCTTGTTTCATAACCTTTGAGCGTAGCAAAAATAAATATACAGATAGATCGTTGACTCTAATAGACAAACGATTTGTCCTTAGTTCTTTTTCTAAACAATAATCTGGGTATAAAAGAGCTGACCATGTGAAAACTGCACATTGCTCCAATCTGCTAGATCAAAACAAATGTTTCAGTTGACAATAAAACATTTTCGCCAACATCGAATCTGTGCGATAGAACAATTATACAACTCTGAAAATACCGTCATTTGAAAGGCTAGAGTGCGCATGCGCACAGTTAAGTGGATTTACTAGGTCTCTTCATCCTATTCGAGTTCTATGAAGTGGATGTGAGACAATAATACTTTTGCTTGAGCAAAGATCCGTTGTCGCTGAGTATTTTGACTTCAAAGAAACCAACTAAAGTGGTGAAGAAACGTTTTTTGATAGAAAAGAAATGAAAGAAAGGTTACGTCACAAACACTTCATGTGATGCAGCTCAAAAATGGTACACTTGAACTCAAGACGATATGAATGGTCAAAACAACAAAAGCTGGTTTCTAAATAACCCTCTACTCCTAGTCGATCAAGGACTAAACACTGAAATTACCTAAGACTTCTCGTTCTCCGGCAATTGTTCACGTCAATGTGCTGCCGCTTCTGCAGGCGCACTATATGTACCGGGAAATCTATTCTACTGTGCACTGCATGAGCCTTCACTTTTGAGCATTTGCCGCGAGACAAACTACGGTAATCAACGATTTATTGAGATTATATGACACTTTCATGATTCGCATGAAAAACACTGCACTGAACGATCACGATTACAAGATAATCATCAGATAATCATCAAAACACAGCAACAACTAAGCTTACGACTAACTGGCAAAAATTGGCTTGATATCTTAATCTTTGCTGATTTGGCGCACGTACCAAGGATAATCTCGGCTGATCGGCTGACGTAAAAAACGACAACAAGCGACCATAATACGATAGTTTACTAATATGACCAAAACTTTAATCAGATTTCTCTCAGACGGTCATAGGTGTTATTGGTGATTTGATAGGATATTAATGTGCACATCGTGTCGGCAACTGTCAACGGTTAAGATAAGCAAACTTAGGATAAGCAAACATGTCCGATTTTACTTCCTCTTATACACAGATTTATGAAATTATGGGAATCAGAATATCAAGCGTATTAGGTGTTGTAGGTATTCTTGAATATGGATCATTGACTCAAAAGAAGTGATTGATTGACAGACAATACAATCTAGTAGCTTCAAGATTTATCAACCACCTAGTTGAAACTCTGTTTGAACTAGGTCATGACTGATAAATCTTGAGGCTACTAGATATTTTTTTGAAGCGATAGTAAAAAAACTTTTTATTATCGCTTCAAAGGATCATCCTACGTGGTTTCCAAACTTAGTTCTTTGAACTCCCGCTCATTTTTATTGCGATTTAAGTGTTTCTACATGTTCGCTATGCTAGTTTCTCGGATGGCCATGTAAATCCAACGTTTATCATGTTGTCAGAATTACAATCTATCAGTAGGTAGTAATTTTCACATGAGAACGCTCTAAAGTTAATGCAAGGGTGCAGGATTGTACTCAGGGAATTTCAAAGAGCTGGATGGAATCTGCATCATTAATGGTAGATTCGAGAGATACCAACGCATTCTGTTTGAAAGATTCCTCTCGAACGGCCAGCTTAGTCTGTTTGTCAGTCTTGGAATCGGATATACATCTGTCAGAGCTTGCTGGATTTGAGAACTGACCTTTGCGCACGAACTGCTTTCGCGAAACTCTAAAAACACTTGGATAGATGCCAAGGGTCCAACAATCGACCAAAGGGTTGGACCACACTGCATACGCCGCGCAGTCTGGCCCAGCCTAAAGGCCTCGCCGTGACCACAAGTTCGTGCAATAAAGCAAAAGAAGGGTGATAAGTTGAAGGGGATATGTGACTAAGGGCGATATTTGATTTTTAAATGTCCTCTGAAAGGGATGTATTCATATGAATGGACTTCAGGATAGGTAAGTAGCTACAGTGTGACTCGATATGTTATCACTGATGTAAACTAAGCTGACTTAGGTAGGATCTTTCTCAAAGCAGTAGCACTTTCTAACAAGAATTTGAACATCTGTTTTACCGCAGGTATAACACTTTTCTGCTACAATGTAATTCAGTATTTCTTGTGGGAATTTCAGATTTTTTCTCACACCTCCAGAAACCTATCGAGCTAGAAACGAACATTGTAGCGTTGACCTTAAATCACTACTGGAATAAAAATCTGAAAATGCGTGGACTATGAGCGAGGGTGTGGTTAAAAAGAAGTCCAATATTTTCTGACTCATTCCTATTACTTCAGCAATATGCACACTTTTCATTTTCACATAAGTTAGCATCCTTAGTGCAGTATGACGCGATCAACAATATAAAACATCTGTTTAGCTTACCACCGTCTGCAAAGCAGATTTGAAAGGCTACGAATAGCTAAGCCGCAAATCATAAAACATAATCTGGCTTCCTCACCCACTAAAATGCGTCAAGAAAAGAATCATAGAGTACTCAACAGACGAGGAATGTTGCGATTTCATACCCCCACGACAAGATTACTCCACATCTTCGTAATCTAGACTATTTTACTGCTTTGTCTCGACAGTTTCTGCGTCAACGTAGGATTGTCTTGACGCGTAGGTAATATTACATTCAGCAGATGGATGTTGGTCATTTTATTGAGATATTAGATGAACAGATAATACTGGAAAGTCTCATATAAAGGAAAAGCAGAGTTTCTTAATGCTCTCCGTTTCGTCCCTTCCCTTCTTCTCTTGCCGTGGCTTTTCATTTTTAGATCTTCTCTGGAATTTCCCAAGTTTAGAACCGCCAAGGTTGTGCAAAGGATCTACACGCAGAGTGAAATTGGTATAATCTATTATAGGTTGCCAACCTGCCCAAAATTTCGAGAAGGCAAAAATACTCAGAAATTCTCCTTTCTGCGTTCTGATATTTGCGCTCACATTGTACCTTTGTAGAGCAAACTGAAAGCAATATAAGTGTATTTTTCTTGCAACATCTTATTATTACTGCTTGTACCAATAAGCACAAAGAATGAAGGTGTGCCACTGAGCTGATATATGCGGGTTGCAGGGCATTTCTCGAAGTAACCGACTATCGGAAAAGAAAAAAGGAGAAATAGCTAAATAGGGTTGGAACTATTCCAACTTACTCTTCCTGAGCTGCAAACTGAAAAAGTTGCAATCTCTTTTTGGTTTTCACTTACATGGTCCTTATAATTATTATGTTGTTCCAATGGCCAGTAGCTTTTTCTTTCTGCGTTCTGTTATTTGAAGTAAACTGTAACAGAAATCAATAAAAAAGCTGATTATGCTTTATGAGATGTACTTACCGCTTGCGAAAGAAGACTCTTCTCCTTCGATCTTTGAGCCCCAAAAGGTGGAAGCTTTTTTTATACCTCAATGTGAGGCAAAAAAGAAAGTTGCGGAGAAACGCCTCAGCCGAGTTATAACCAGCGTTGAGCACCGAAAAAAAAAACCACCCAAGAAAGAATGTCAAAACTGTCTTGCAAGACTCAATCGGGAGGTGATGCTTTAACATTCACTATTCTCAAATCTCGTCGCAAAAGAACGTTCGCTCCGGTTATGAGAAAGATCTCATGCGCTGCTTAGATGACTTTTCTCGGGACTAAAGCGAAATCGTTAACGAAATGAGACCGACAGTTTGCTGGCAAAGTGTCAAAAGGTTGTGCACACCAGCAGGAAGTACAGTATTGGGTGTAGTTTGACGAACTTTTGTCGTTAGTTTTCAATTCAATTCAGTGCCAACGGTGCGAATCATGGAACGGTCGGTTGAAATATACTTTCACAATTTATCGACATGACCTGTAATGAACGATCATACACACAGACGGCTATCACAGACATCACAGCCAGGGTAGCTCGGTAATGAATCTTGGATCTTGCCGAACACGAAATATCCGATCGGAGCCAAGGCCGCACGTGAATGTCGACAACTCCATATTCTATCTGAGATCTCTTATCTTCATCTGGAAATGGTGAAAGTAATCTTTTCCCTGCACCTGTCACGACTAAGAATAGAAGAAAGGGAGAACCAAGTGGAAGGAACAGTGGCTGGTTCATCGGATAATGCTTATGCGGAAGTCAGAAGAGGATCCTGTGAAGCCAGCCGAACTCGCAGTCGTTCAAGGAATTTCTAGCAAAAAGTGATGAGCCCTTTTCAGTAAAACGAAACCGAAGTATGCATGGCTCCACTATAAAGCATGCCTCACAGAGAACAGCACGGCCTTTGTTTTGTATTATACGTTCGAGAATGGATAAGTATAACAGATTGGAATAGAATCTTTCCTTACTCTATTTTTTTCCTTTAACCTCTTACTCTAAAAAGAAAGAGGTAATTGATGATTAAACTGTACTAGACTGCTGTGCTCAAACGCAAATCAAGTGCAGAGAGATAAACGCTACCAAAAACATACTTAATTGGTTGCAAAGTTATTTCTTTCTGCGCCAAATCAGCTGATTAACCGAAAATGTCTGAACGGCAGAAAACTTTTATGATTTGTGCGAGAGTTATCATTCACAGTCCACGTAACTCTTTGCGGTACAATTAGTGCTGTAATTACAGAGATCTCTGGCTACTTTACAGCCGAAACTGTCGAGGTTATTGGTCAGCAGCGCTTCGGGGCAAAACTTTCTGATCGCTAAACATCGCTCGAGGTCACCTCGGCGCTGACGTAGTCGTGTGGCGCGAAGAAGCGTGTGAAATTGAGCGATGGTTGAAACAGACGGTAAACAGATGAAAAACGTGATCATTAAAGATGTTGATGAAGAGCGATCGGTCCGAATCGCATGGGAGACGTTAACCCTGCGCAGCGATCACACATGTGATTTAGCCCCAGTTGCAGTAGAGAAAGGTGATAGCAGCAAAGACCTCCAAAAACGTTTTGATCGACGTCGGGAGCGGCAAGCTGTAAACATCTTACCGAAAATAAGCGAACCTGTCCAGTTGTCAACAGTTCTGTGGCTATTTTAGTCTCATCAAGGATCTTGTACAGCCGACGCCTTTTTCATTCAAAGCGGAGATAGGGGCCAGTTCAGTCATAGGTATAAGGAGGGAAGAGAAGTTGTACCTTATACAGGAACTTTTAGGCATAGCTGTTACGAGACCTAGCAAATTCTAATTTGCGCAGAAGTGTTATAAGCTAAGAACTATTGCACCGTCTCAGGCTCTTCCACGGATATACAGCGGCTTCTCTGCCGTTGGTCCAAGACGAGTGCGCGCTGGAAACCAACTTGACTACTCAGTTAAGCAGCACGAAAGAATAAAGAACAAAAAAAGCAGTCAAAATGAGGCAAGTGACGTCAGAGAATCGTCGAGGCGCCTGAGTGTAAAATCCACTCCAAATGAAGTAGTAGTCTTGGTGCACTTTCTACGCACTTTAGTACAATGTGCTGCCGCCAAAGAATGTTTTGGCGGGCCTTTCCTAGGCCAGTCCTAATCTCCACACTATACAAGTGTGGCTTCCTTTGTGCTCCTCATCAGTAATTCCCAAAACTTCAGAAGCCATAAAACTAAGGTAAATTAAACTGTAACGTTAACAATGTTAGATGATACAAGAGTTATGTCATCGGTTACACATTTAGAGACTTCGTGGTGTTTCGCACCACCTACTCCTTGATGTTTACAAACATTGCTGTGGGATTCCAAGCATAACCGCTTACCACAACACAGTCAACTATGTTAGCCACGTACAATACCAGTTTTCGTGAGACATTATGCAACAATTCACAGAATGCAGCCTGAACTGGATTGGTCGGAGCGTGAAAGTCATCCACAGATAGGGGGTTTCCATGTAGATTTAATATAATTATATTGAAACCTTAAGGAGAGTTGGGACGAAGTGGGATAAACGGTAAAACTTCATGAAGAATAGGGTTCATTTTAAAAAAAATTTTCAAAGCGTTCCCATTCATGGTTGATGTTGGAAAGTTCCTTTTTACATTATTGTTAATTCAATTTTAAGTATTATTAGGTTGTCAGAATTAATGCAGGTTTTTTAAATTTTATCTTTAGATCATTATAACTTTTTACACAAAAAGTCTTTTCGTGTGCAAAAAGAATTGTTGTAATCAGCAAACCCTTTTCAACTCAGCATGCATTGCTGTTTCGTTGTAGCTTCACTGAAAAAATCTTATAGCCCCAATTCTGCCAAGAATTTTTATAGAAAACCTTCACTTTGAGAAACCATAACTTACTACCATATGTGGTAAGGTAGAAAAAAACTAGGTAGAAACAAATATAACTCACTGCGTAACCTATGGTCGGTTGTGTAGCAGCGCTAAATTCCGAATTGAAAAAGAATTCTTTGCGAGAGGATATTTGAAAAGATTTTGAAAGTACTCATTTTTTCGACTTTTCTGAAAATTTGAAAAAGTCGCTTTTTTGAAACTTTCGAATTTTTTCAAAGCTGGATATGGAGAACGGCCCCCGATTTTCTCAGCCATAAATGTCTAAAATCTATTCTTCCTATATAAAGTGGAAGCTCCGCAGTCGCTTTGCGCTGAGGACTTTTATAAGGGCAGACGGAGTGGTCTTAGAGCCAGGTATATTAATAGAAAGAATTTCGAGATTCGGTGTCTTGAATTCATGGGCTCAGAACTTCTAGACAAATTCACTTCCACTAAAACGAAAAAATGCAAAAGACATTAGGAGAAAAGAGCTTCTGAATAATACGTAGATCTCTCTAGGAAAACACTTTCCCGTTCTAAACCAGCATTTTGAAAAAGGTGCGCGAAAAACCTGCATTAATTCTGTTACAACCTAATAGTTCTGATTCTCAGCTAACATAATAGCTCAATAGTCTCGAAAAACTCCATTTCGTCCCTTTCCTTAGCCGTAGTTATCAAGCTTTGGTCCCTCCCGGGACTGCTCAATGAGGGAAGGGTACCTAAAATCTTTGTATCATCTTCTATTTATGAATATCTATATAGGAATCATTTATTCTATATGAATACGATTTGATTTGGCAAATGATTAACTTGAATAATTCGAACAAAAAGAACGCTTAGTTTCAATTAAGATGTACCCTACAATTTTCTCAAGAATTTTCTCCAATCTTTTCTTCAAAATCTTTGTGAAGAAATTTTTGGGGAAAATTGTAGGGTACATCTTAATTGAAAGTAAACGTTCTTTTTTGTTCGAATTATTCAAGTTAATCATTTGCCACATCAAATCGTATTCATATAGAATGAATGATTCCTATACAAATATTTATAAATAGAAAATGATATAAATATTATAACCATTTGTTGCAAGTGTTACTTTTGAGATCCTTTAGCAAGGAATCATAAGAAAACGTACCTTCAAGCTTTTCAAGGACAGGTTCGATGTAAAATTTACGAATCTTTTGACATGAGAGTCAAAGCAGTCAGTTTTATGTATAATTCAGCTGTCAACTTATAGTTCAAGGGCCCAATGTTCAGGACAAGATAGTTACACTGGTGTATACCAATTGCATAGCTTCTATTCAATGTTTGCTTTTTGGAGTAAGTTTACTAAAAATATGAATTTTGTATTTAACTTCGACGAAGCTCCTGTTCTTACCTAGATTTTGCTTAGAAAACCCACTTTGCTTGAATGAATCGTCTTCAAAATTGCATATATCCTAACGCTTACTCTTTTTACTAACCCTATTCGGGGTAAAGCGTCCATCTAGGTCTTAGTGGTAGCGTGCTTTCTGTTTCATGAATATTTCGCCATATAATTTCAACGAGGTCTCTCCTTGACAACAATAGCTATGAAAAACAAGTGGTCGATAATCATTGAAATTCCGTGCTCAATGGCAATATCTCGTGCACGAAAATTGTTGAAAGAATGTGAAGTATGATAGGTTGATAAGCGAAAAAAAATGTAGTGCACATACACATGAGGGAATTTTGGTACTGAAAGAGAGGGTCCAATATCTGAGAATCTGTGACATTTTGGTCTATTTGAACACCTGACGAAGTGGAAGAAATAAGGAAAAGACAAAAACGCATTGAAAAACTCCAGATAGAATTTTGAAGTTAGCTTTTAAAAATCCTTCATTTGACCAGATTTTTGAAGTTAGCTCTCAAAAACACTTCATTTGACCTTTCCCATACTGAAGAATTTTTCGGAATTCTTTTCGATCATCAACTATTTGTAATCACAACTGGTTTTTGAACTCTCTGCTCCGATTTCGCGTAGAACCACTTGTGAATAATCGAATGGTGTTAGCCGTGAGGGGAACAGGAGGTGAAAGAAGTTCGGCCAAGTTTAGGCATGATCCGCCATCTTTGACATTTATGATTTGGTTTTCTTAACCTTCCCGCTAGCAGCTCATTCGCTGATCCATAGCATAAACAGAGTTATGTGACTTATCCTTTCCAATGCCCAGAACTTACCCACAGCTTTTGTTTTTGTTTCAAAGGTCTCTAGAAAAAATGATTTGCAAGAAAAATGAAAAAAATTGATTTCTGCGAGCTAGAAATTCATACCTCCTTTCTAAAGAAACTTTCAATCATCCTTGTACCATCAAAAATTAGGTTAGAAAACTCATATCTCCATTTGCAAATCTAATGAAAGTTGAAGCTTAAGTTTTCCTTCTTTCATTCTTAACTCTGCTATGACTGTTTAAAAAGTCGGCAATCTGTCATTACAAAGTTTTTTCTTTTTAGAAGAAAAATTATGACGTGCAGCACTATCACGATACCATATACCAAATAGGTAAAAAATTCTGAAAATGGATTAGCAAACTTTTGAATTAGAGCAGTAGCAGTGCAAAAGTTCTACTGAGTAGATAGAATCAAATTCTTTATCTTAATATTCGAGAATCCATAAACAAATTAGGGTTTGCAAGAAGACAAAAAATGGAAATGAATTGTCTTCCCTTCATAAAAACTGTAATTATTTCCATAACCCTCACCACTTTTGAACACTCAGATCTTACCGCAATGAATAACTTTATGTACTTAAAAACCAGAGGTGAGAAACAGTTTTGAATACTAGTTCTGTGCATATTATTAGCCAAAGCCAATTGTTTATTCACTCAGTGCAATTTCCTTTTAATCCGTTATTGCAGAACAATTAAGCTATGCTTATTGTTAGGTATGTACTTTCTGCTCATGCAGCTTTCGTTCGCGATTGCAGACACTGACAAATCGTGTCATGGAAGGTAAATAATAATTTTTAAATCTGTCTCTGACGTGAATGATCACCTGCTGAAACAAATGCTTATAAAACATTGTTGAAGATGCAAATTATTGAACGTTCCTTGTCATTAAACTAGCCTGTAGCAATTACTTAAATAAACCAGGTGAGAAATAGTCTTCACGAGATGCTGACGGTGGGAATAAAAAACATCAAATTACACATAGCATAGGAAGTACGCAAAAGGTATTTCTTGCTATATCCGGGGCCGGAATTTCGTCCTATGCTTATTTCGGGAATAAATGAACGCTTAGAAGAACACGGAGAGAAGATTAACTACAAGTCATTTTATAGACGATTTTTGAGTTGAACAAATTCTAGATTTTCCTTACAAAAAGCTCTCAAAAAGCTTCCCTCTCAAATTCTTTATACCAGTGAGAGCATATTTCTGTTTTGGAACTTTTACAGAAAAATATGAGAATACGAAAACTTTGCTCTTATTCTCTTGCAGGTCTCGTTGCATGATTATGAGCGGGAGCTTACGTATCGCCTTCGTAAGATCCGTTTACATACTTGAGCCCCTATAAGACCTCGTTAAACATGCGAAATCCCGAAGCGTCACAAATTGTTTGCTATGATCCGAGATTTTCGCTAATAAATCTGGTTTAGGTTAGGTCATAAGAAGCTAGTTGCAGCGCTGATATTGAGATAAGCGCTAGGAGTCATGGAAGATGAACAAGATGAGTGTTGAAGAGTAATCTCCTGCGGAAGAGTTTAGATTGATGACTATGTTGTCGTGTCAGAGAGAAAGGGATGCATGAGAAACTTTGCGAGGGAAAGGGGCTATTTCTGTTTAATGATAGAATAAACTATTTATTACTAGCAGTAATTTTCAGCAGTAGCAGTAATATTACTGTCTACTATCTCTTATGACTAAACTCTATCAGTTATACTATTCACATTACACTGCCGCTTCTAACACCAATCAACACCAATCAACACCATCAACACCATCAACACCATTCAGCACCATCAACACCATTCAACACCATTCAACGCCATCAACTCCACCAACACTATTACCAATAAAATCGTCTTCAATGAACACCCTCCAGCACTGCCAGCACCACCAAAACCACCATACTAACATCACCATCATCACCATTTTCATAGTAGTCATACTTACATCAGCTTATTATCACACTAGTAAATCAAATAATAATAATGCGTGTTTGATTCAGTAGCTTATAATAATTATGGAACTTCGGTATCTCAAAACCTTAGGAAACGAAAAATCATAGCAGTAAAGTTCGTTCAATGACCCAAATAGTACCTAAATAGCACTAACTCAGAAAAATTGACGCTGGCACAACTGTCGTCCTCTCTTCGGACGATTACAGAGACATTTCGACTAGCTCAAGTCCATGCAAGATCTCAGTGGAAAGCCTTGCCGGAACCGATCTGATGGGTACGTCTTGTTCTTTTAAGCTAACCATGTAAAATAATTTTCTGTCCAATTCAGTGTCGATCTCCACCACATCTTCAATCTCACTCCGACATCCAGTGAGCTCTGAGGAGCTTACAATTAAGGACAAGGAGCAAGTACTTGTTGTAAGGCAAGAACCAAAGGTACATCGGTGTCCATTTTTCCCTTGACTTACATCAAAAGAAAAACTTTTTAGGTTTACAAGCTCTTCTCTAGTCCGATTAGCGTTGAGATACCGTCTGGCTTAAGCTTCAGAGCTGTTATAGTCGTTTCTGTACTCACTACCTGTGATCTAAATACCTTCCAATGTGGAAGACGCTGCGATTTTTCAAAAGGATATAGTAAGCCTTTGCTTTCTTAAATATGTCCGGTTCCTTCAAATCCTTGTCTAGATTGCTCTTTCGCTTGCCTGCAGAGATCCCTACTATGCGATTCAGTTGATAGTTGCGGTATAGACGAAGCAGAATGCCACTATCCAGTCAGTAAGGTAGGTAACAACGCAGAAGTAATAGAACAAATTTGTAATATTCAGTTCAAACCGGATGGCGCCTCCTTTCGATATCACAATATTCTGACATCGAGCCGGCTGATGCTAGTCGGATTTTTTGTGCTCAATGGATCTTTCATAAGTACGTAACTTTCTTGGCATTCGGAAATTCTCCACAAAAGCTCACTTTTGTAAAAAGAAAATGCTATTACCAAGTACAACCATAGCTCAAACTGTAGCCCTCAAGAAAAAATTGAATTTTTGAGAACCCTTTATATATCATACTACATCAGCATTTCGTCCACTTTGCAGGATGACAATAATTTTGTTTCAAACAAACAGCATAGACATTTCATTTTCAAAGAACGGACAACAACGATGAATAGCCGTCCTTCTCACTTTGCTCTTGTTTAAAGAATGCACAGAATTGTTGCTTTTACGCTCTTTAAGCTAATGAGTCTCAGGATTTGCCCCATATAACCACCAATTTCTTGGACGACTTTCAAAATCTGCAATTCTAGAATAGCAGAGTTGTAAAGACTACTATGCAACTTTCTTCTTTTCCCCTAAACTAAACTGGCCCATTGCACATAATTGCCATCATTGTACAGACCGACATGCCCCTCAAACGGTTTTTTTTTGAAAACGTATTATTTGAAGTATAGCAAACTATATGCACCATGGGCAGTCTGCCAATAATCCTAGTCTGCTAGACTGCTCCGGATACTGTCATTATTGTGAAACATTTAAGATTTTTTTGTAAACATTTAGTCTTTTTATACATCTCAAATATTTCATTATTCTTCCTCGGACTGTCACTTTGCTCCGCAAATCTCTGCTTCCCCAAGAGACTTTTTCGTGAAAAGACTCGCGCGTCAAGGATGAAATTCGTCAAATATCTGAGGTAACCCTCCATGATCAACAATATACTGTAATATCCCACTAATTGTTTGTTCTTCCAGAGATGCCAGCGCTCAGCAGCCTATGGAACGTTCAGTATCATCAGAAAACAAACGAGAGCAACGAGCGTCAATACTTGCTCGGATAAATTTCGAACCGCCGCCGATTTTGCGAGAATTCGAACCAGGTCAGTGCCAAAACACACTATTCAATGTTCAGTGATCATCATAGTAGTTGTTTAGAAGTCGAAGATCGTAGCGTTGAACCTCCAAAAGAAGATATCTGTTGTCTGCCGGCTTATCAAGTAGTTTCAGGGGTGACTTCACTTTTTACCACGAGAAAATCGAATTTTTAGGAGTATAAACGTCGCCAAAGCTTGCCGGCTCCGAGGGTTACGGTATGTGCGGGACGACCAAAATGGAAAAGGACTTCGGTGGCTCACTGAGAAGAAAATTATGAGACAGTTATTTAGCCATTATTTATTACGCATTATATACATAACCAGCCATATTTAAGATGATCTTTGTCTTGGGCAAGCTTTGTAGGTCGTGGGATGTGTCATTAATTTTATAATAATTATTCTAGAGGCTATGTATTGTACAATATTACAAACAACATATGTAAAAAAGAATATATAGTTAAACATGAGTAAGAAGTAACTTCAAGTTGCATTCGCATTCCTGGAGCTAATAAAAGATCTTCTCTACGATGTAGCGGTAATACCATGTTACCGTGAAAATTATATGGTCCCGGTAAGAAGTCTGGCGGTTGTTCACCATTACAGTAATCACCTTTACATACGCAAAGCAGGTAATCGACAGTGAATTTGGGTGGATAGCGAGCTGGCAGTGAACGAACGAGGTAGCAGCTAAGAAATGGAAATTATAACGGCTGCCAAGCCCGAACTTGCTCTGACTAACCCTTTTTTATGGATATTTTGCCTTTTCAAACTATGCCGTAAGATGTATTCCATGCATCCTCGGACTACAAACGTGGAATCTGGAAAATAATCATGTGAGCAAAAGCAATAAAAATCAAAAAAAATTGTAGCTCACTTTCAATGTTGGGCGTTAAGGTCACACACAAAGACGATGATGAACATATTTGACTTTCTATGGATGGAAACCAGTCATGGTCGATTTTGTCACTGAAACAGAGAATTATCGAAGCTCAGTCAATTTGTCCAACCCTATCAAAAGCTTTGTTTTCTCAAAGCAGGAAAAAATTCAGAGGATATGCTTTCAAATAATTTAATCCCCTTCAAAACAGAAAATTTTTCTCTGCCTGTGCTTATTCATTTCAACAAACTTCATTAACTCAATCGAACACAAGGAGAGGGTTCGCCATGAATTGGCATTTGACAATTGAAGTTCCCTCTAACAATGCAGAAGCTCACGAACCCTTTGTGGTACTTTCGAAGTGCGGTTTATAATCTGCAGCGAACGGTGAGCGGACAAAATTCAAGAAAAGACGGGAAAATCAGAGATAAAACAGCAATAGCCGAAAAAGGCGTAGGAAGCATCATTTTTGCATCACCAGGGTCGTAGCAAAGCAGAGGGTCCGAAGCTTGGTTGATGTAAGTACTCATAGGCAGAGCTTGAACTGGGGAATTGGTTCAAAAGATTTGGAAAAATTATGTGAGAAAATTGGAAAAATTAGGATTTGTCCAGCGAAAACTCAGGGTGCTACCAAGTTGGGCAGAAGCAAAAATGAAAATCACTTACAAGTCCTTTCATTCACATAATATTTTTTGTACTTTTCTTCTTAACGTGTCATGAAAATGCTGAGATTAGTATTGGAGTATATATTAGCGTATGAGCCCGACCTCCTAGCGCGCAAAACTTTGGAAGCGTTCTGGATTAACGCCAAGAATCCAAAGATGAATCGGAAGGAAGAGTGCATAGCCATCACCAATGAACTGGCGCCATATCAATACCTCTGTGGGTTTTGATATGAGGTCAGGTCACCCGAGCGCTATAAATAGGGGAAGAGGTATAGTCTGAGTATATGGTGGTCTAACGCATCATCACACGTTATCGAAGGTGAGTCTTGGTTACCCAATCTCTCTTTGCCTTTGCCTCTCTCCAATTTGACTTTCGTCTTGAGCTAGAATCTTGGCGTCTGGGAGAATGTTTCACTTATGTTTTCAACTTTCTAGGCTCTGACGAAGGCGATCCCGCCGAAACGTTGGCCGTGAATAAAGTGTGGTTAATATCTTGGTCGACGCTCAACAAGCTCAAAAGTTTCTTCATAACGTCGTCGCAAAGGTACCCACCAAATTTTGTGGCTCACTATAGCGTTATGAACAAACAGACTGTTTATCTTCTTCTTGTTCTGCATAAAGATTGTGATCAGACACGTTGGCAATCGTTTGTCAGGCTATATCAAATATGCTTTAAAGTATTAATTTACCTGTTACTAGAATAATGGTGTGAGAACTTCAAATTCGGGTTTACTAATTGAAAGAATTAGAGTTGTGCTATTTTGTCAAGTTTCCGGGAGTCACCCCTCAACCTTTATGACCTTTTGCTTTTTTCTCAAAAAGGATGTCCAGCGTGTAAAAGGGTCACCTCTACTGAGCCCTAGTTGAAAATTGTGCAAAAGATTCTCGTTATGATAAATTTCACTTTTCTTGTCCTTGTTTGAAAAAAGGAAAATGGCGGTTGAAAATCGACATTAATATCTCTGTAAATATTCAGTCTACTCCAACCATCATTATTTTGAGATACAAAATTGCGAAATCTATCGCCTACACAAACAGATTTCGATTTGAAGTAAGATTGAGATAGACTGACAATTCACGGTGTCGAATAGCAACGTGTTGATGAATAAGGTGACTACACAATTATTTTCTGGTAAGTTTTTATCCTCAGAGGGATGCATACTCAATGTAGACCTCCAAAAAAGCACTGAAATGAAGCTTTTTTCTAGCAAAAGTGCAAGCGTCACCCATGACAGATTTTCTCAAATAATCAACTAATTCGCTCGCTGACTGATTACCTCGTTATGATCACATTACGTACAACACATTGTCTCTAATTATTTTTTGCTCAAATCATCGTAAAGAAGAAGAGATAAATCGCAACAGGCTCAACTCTCTCCTGCTTGATTTTCGATTGCTCACATTCATGAAAACTACGATTGCCGCAATTCGAGTTTTTTGGAAAAGAAGTAAAGTGTTCACTTGACCCTAATCCGCCAAAATTATATATTAGCAGAGAAATCGCTTATTGCAGGCAAATAACGACAAAAGAAAAACTCGTTTTATGATTTGGTAAGTAAAATGATGCTTACCTGCAAGAACTGCTCCTCGATGTTATGGGCATGAAGAAGACGTCTTCTTGTGTGCCGAGATGACTACGCACTTTCGGATCAAGTTGGGCATCTGACGAGAGACAATGATAGCACACTGCTGCAATGCGAAAGTTCTGTTTCTGCTTTGAGGGTTGTGCTGCTTTAGGAAGTTGTTAATGGTAATATGAAACCAGCACTCCTAGTGTTTATAGGTAAAACAGCAAAAATGGTAGCTCCCCCTCATATTTATGTCCTTCTAGCATTATTCAGCGCTTGTAACAAGCATAACATTCATTATTTTCTCGTAAAATATAATTTCGAATTATGCCAAGAGGATTGCTACAGGTAAAACATAGAACGTGAACGTACGCTGATAGAAATTTCGTGGAAATTCAAACGTAAATTCAGTGGAGGCATTGATGGTTAATGCAGAACATTTGGTTCAAACAGCGCCACCTACTCAATATTAAAACATGGTCTCAATTCAGCTAAAAAAAAGAGAGAGCCGAAAAGCCAATTATTATCCGCTCAACAGATCTCTTCCTTAGTTTATAATGTGAGTAGAAAGGCTAGGTATTACAGATACATATATACAAGTATCTAGTTACTATCTTTCAACACTTAGAATAAAAATCTGCATAGTTTATTCTTCTTCTTCTTCTTCAGGTGCTCAAAAAGAAACCATGCGGTACTAACAAGAGAAGTCCGATTAGTCGAAGGCCTTTTCAAATGAGTCTTATACCACTTTGAAGAGCATCAAACGCTGATTCTAAATCTGATTTCATTATCTGGCGAGCGGCCCTGCATGCCGAGTCAGTCACGAATTTTCAGTGCGAAAAATGAACACATAATCTAAAAAAACCAAATTTTTGGGTCTTTTCAGCGCTCAAATAGAGCAGTGTCAAGTATGAGCGTTTTGGACAAAAGGTATTGTTCAAATGGAGCGCTCTGATAATTAAGTTGGACCATTTGAGCAAGTGTAACGAATTGTGCTAATTATGCTTCAATTTTTCATTGCAAAAAAAACGCTTATAACTCGACGTCTAGAGGCGCTCGGCAGATAAAAAAGACAGATCTGGAATCAGCGTATGCTCTTTATAGTCGTACCAATTTCATGTGAAAAGGCCACTTCGATCAAACAGACCCCTTTGTAGAGAAATAAAACTGCTTGTGATTTGTTTCCTGTTGAAGCGGAGCATAAGGGATAAAACGGAGTGAACTCGGTGAAGCTAACAGGGAATATTGCCCGCAAAACCAAACTTTCCAAATGGATCATAAAGGGATTTCAGTTTATAAAGGGTTATAATGGCACCGTGGCAGTGCCCTTTGCTCGCAATCAGACTTCCTGTTTTTATGGCTAAAAAGTTAATGATATGATGCCTCATCAATGAAATTGATTGTTGGGGTTCATATCCATCAAAATAAAGGTCATTAAAACTAACTCGCTAATGATGTTTTGATATTTAGGCATTCCCTGTCGAAGGATAGCTCGGGACATTATGCCACGAAATGGGCAATGAAAAAATTAATTCAAAAAGTCACATGACGCCAAAGCTTTCATAAATAAAATAGCGAAGTGCAATAAAATTGAAGCTCTGACTCTTGTCGAAGTTTAGCTTTTAGCCAGTGTCACGCTATAAAAACAGACAACTGCAAAAAAGGGGTCGTTATCTCGCTGAATATAAGTGAAGCCAGCAATGGAGAACTCCGAAGAAATTGAGAGACATTATTTTCTCTTCCATTAAGAAATAAAGATCACTGGTAATACCTTCTGCACAATTTGTACATTCACAAAGTCTTTTAAATCATGACGTAAAACCAGCATACAGGACAAACAGAAGAAACAACGGCTGATGCGCGAGGCGGCGGCATACTCTGAGTCGCTGCACACGAAAACAACTGTAGTCAACTGGAATCGATTATTAACAAAATGCTCCACTGGAATCGAACATAGCGCAAAAAAAATTTGGCCACTAGGCGGACGTTTTCAAATCTTGAACCTTGAACTCCATGACCGTTTCTCACGCCCAAATGTTGCAGGTTCCGCAAAAACGCTTTATTAACTGCTGAATCTACTAGGAAGCAGCAGAAGTCTTGTTTCTTTTCTTCTGAAGTCCCTACACATCATAATTCTTTCTCTTCATTTCTCCGAAGTCACATGCTCGCAACTTTTTCTACGATTCCATCGTAACTTTGCAAGACCTCAACCGTGTGTGAAACTGCTGGAAGTTCACACATTTGTTCACTTTTTCTACACCAAGCACCCCTTCAAGCTTTCTTGCCTTTCTAGAAACTGCCTACAGCATTAATCATGTACAAAAAGGAAGCCAGAGCGGAAAAACTAAGAAAAATTCCAGCAAAGTGCACACAGTGATGGAACGCAGTGGAAAAAGAAAAGCTGAGCATATCATGAGACTTAAAGCCCATTCAAGCTCGTAAGTGGCGAACAAAAAGTTTATAAAAAGTTTAGGAAGAAGCTGAGACCTTGCAGATGTCTTTTTCTGTTAAAGCAGAAAGTATAACCATTTAGCACAGAATGTAGTTAACGGATATAAGAACTTTTTCTACGGTTTATACAAGCATTGTTTGAATATCGATGCAAGACTCTGGAAACAGCAAGAGAAAAACTTTTATTGCTGTGTTTTATTGTTTCTTTTTCATTCCCGAACATATACCAAATTTGAAGCAATATTGCTTTGCCATAAAGCTTAATTAACGGAAGCTTATTTCCTTTGACCGTCGTAAAAAGGAGAATTCACGACCGTAAAAGCTTGTCTGCCAAGATCGTACCTGCCCTAGTGCTTATGAAGATCTCTAAGGTTAAAAAAATTTTTTGAGAAGATTTCTAGATGTCAGAAGAGTAGAGATAGATATTAAGAAGCATTCATAAGTACAATCTCAAAGGCAAATAAGTGAAAAAATACCTTCACAAAAATCAGCAAACAGCGATGAGAAGTACAAGACAATAGTAGAATATATCAGCATTGGTCCAGGGTGAAAAATAATAAAAGTTTCCGCTTTGCTGACACAGCGTCGAATTGAGGTTGTTGGTTAATCTGACATAAGAGAGACCACGTGGGGGGTCAGTTCACCACAGTAGGGTCGGTCGCAGTGGGATGGTCGTTCCAGCCGACAATTATTAACACGCGTCGATGGTCAAAATAATTGGGATTATAGAAAGCTAGCCGACGTCCTCATTCAGATTCCTTAATGGAATACACTTCGCGATTGAGGTGCATAAGAGGTGTGGAAACAATGGCAGTGAGTGAGATACGGGACTGGAATGCCAACGGAAGTGACGAAAAATTTGTCAAGTACAGTAGAATAATCAGTAGAAAATGAATCTATGACGTCAGGGGGTGAAAGCTATCAATTGCTCGACTCCGCACGGCTTTTCCACTCCTGAAAAAGCAAAATTAAACTCTGAGAAAAAATTTGTCAAAACTCTCAATCAATCCAAGCGAAACAACAGAAAAGATGTAAAAATAGAAGGTTGAAAACATCACCCCTCACTCCATTGCTCAAACAATACGGAAGACTTTAGAGTGCCATAAACAACAGGATTAACGCCTAGAGTGACGCATTCTGATTCTCATCATCAAAATAAAAGTGAAATTCGTTCATCCAGCAGATTTTATTGTTTCTTCTAGCGACTCGTTCGCAATGGATTGAATAATACAAACAAAAAAGGCTAAGACTGAAGCTCTCAAGAAGAGCAAAATTGGTGTTCAATATTTGAAAAAGAAAGAGACGATGCGATATTATAGCTCTAAAAAAGCTGTCATGGGCAAACTTGGAAAACATAAATTTACAACAACATTTACTCCTTGGTTACAGAAAAATATATCGTACAACATCGACGAAATTATAAGAACAAGATGACCTATAAAACCATAGAAAAATCATTTTTGTTCAATTTCTAATACTTAAATAAAACATTTTTAGATGATTATTTGTACCAAAAAAACCCTCTGAAATAGCAACAGCACCGAGCTGTGCGAGTTACAGCGCAACCAAACTCCCCCCCCCCCCTCTTCACTCCACCCCTCACTTTATCACTGTGCCTTGAAATATAATACCGCTATGCATCTGTTCAATAAAGTCGATGATTATCAAGGTCAAAAATATACACTTCTTTAGATCAGACTTTCCTATTCAATTATAAATGCAATTCCATATCTGAATATATGTCAAATGGTTTGCAACAACAACCCTAGACTCATTATAAATACATTAGGAAATTTTTATCGAATCGGGAGACAAAGAAAACAATTCATTCTAAAGAATATCAATTTACGTGGAAAAGGGAGTTGAAAACTCGCATTATTTGCTCCTGATGGAATAGTCCCGAAGCTGTTGAAATGAAACAAAGCTATACTGTAGGTCCTCTTGTCAAAACGTCAGGCAATAAATAGTATATCATCTACGCCAACCTGTTACGGCACAATAAAACTGAATAGTACTTGAAACAAAGTTTGTTGGGAAAAGCTTATAACACGGTGTTCAAGATATCACACCACTATGTTAGCACATTTTCAGCTCTGGTGTCCTCTGCTGTACTATGGTGTACATCATCTAAAAAATTAAAAATAAATATAACCGTGGAGATCAAAAAATCCATCGAGGTAGAGGGGGAGGGGGGAGAGGTTGACAAATTCTAGGTGAATCATGGCACTCATTGAGCCTCAGAAGATTTGTTTGATTACCAGAAGTTCGAAATTTTTGAATGACAGAAGAAAAGGTAAAAAAAAACTCAATTCCAAACGTCATTTCGTAACAAAAAAAGTCGCTCACACTTAACTCATTTAGGCCATTTTTTTGGCCCCCTTTCGTCACCCCTCACCGCCGAGAGTGGTGGGGAGGCCTTCAAAAGTAGCCTAAATAAATGGTTAAACTTATTTCCACTTGCAAAAAAAATTTTCAAATTTTATAGACTAAACAGCTTGTGAGAAGCCTACTTGGCCAGCAGATTTCAAAAAACTTCTCAACCTTTTAGAAAACAGAATAGCTTATGGGAAACATAATTCAGCAGCAAGGTTATAGGACTGCGAAAAGTCTGCGAAACACCTAAAAAATATTTTTGTGGTCTTAGAAATAACACAGCAATGTAAGCTAAAGCCACCACAGTCCATCCTTCTCCCCCCCCCTGTAACTTATAACCCTTCTGCAGCTGATTTACCTCTCTGCATTAATGAACTTTGCAGTGACGCAAAAAGGCCTGGAGACTAGAAGCGCTATGACGGATACGAAGCTGGAAAGAACTCGCATGAGGAAGAAAGAAGTGAAAAACGTTGGGTGCTGCCAATCAGCTGCTGATGTCGCATCGTCACTCGCAAAACAACTGCCAGTTTTGGTAATCGAGCGGAAATTTGTTTCCAGGTACGGGGGTAACACCATTACTTAACTAGGTTTCGGTCAATTTTCGGACTGGTTCAAGGTCAGTTGGGAGTAAACAAAAAAGCCGAAATATAGAACATACTACATAAACATACTTAGAAGTAATTCGATATACCTTGTTCCCCCTTCCCCACACTAGCCCACCTCTTTTTATCTATCCACCATATACTAACATACTCGGAGAAAATTTTCAGGATACAATTCAAATAAATTTTGGAATCTGGAATTTTGAAAATTCCATTCAAATCAATAATGATGGTCAAATCCAATCAATTCAAAATTTTAAGTCTTTCGAATTTTAAAATTTCGCACGATTTTATTCGATTTTTCATAGTAGTACTTGTTTGAGTCTAGTCGAGTTTCAAAGCAAGCGACTCCCTTAATGTAACTGTGCTTCAGTTGCAAAAAATTGGCCTTTTTTTTAACAAAACGAGCAATTATGCCCTAGCATCCAAATTTGTGAAGAGGAATTTACCAGAAAAAGAGCACTTCAAAACCTAACGAGCGCAACAAAGCAAAAAAAAAGCTTCGAAAGGAGGAAAATCCGCAAG
This sequence comes from Cylicocyclus nassatus, assembly GCA_958299035.1. Classification (NCBI taxonomy): domain Eukaryota; kingdom Metazoa; phylum Nematoda; class Chromadorea; order Rhabditida; family Strongylidae; genus Cylicocyclus; species Cylicocyclus nassatus. Next base: position 90,249,579 of record CATQJL010000001.1, on the reverse strand, counting down.
CATCTCAGCAGAAAAAGTTTGCGGAAAAAAATCTTAGAGAAGCATGTCGTCGCAAAAGTGCACATTTTTTCCAGATGTCGCATAATTTTCCAGACTTCTCTGCATTACCGACAAAAACTCTGAAGATGGGAAGCAGCTGATACATCACAGTCGCCTTATGGCTGTTTGTCAAACTTCTTGCTAAGCTCCCAAAGGAAAAGCGATCGAGAACCGGAGATGGAGTGAAGTTCTCCGGTAAACAGCCATTACTTTAAGACGGGAATTGATGTAGTGCTAGAGGACTAGAGGAGTTAGCACAGCAGCAATTTATTACTACGACGGTTGGATCAATCATACTTGAGTTATCGTTACCAAGCCAGAAATCCCGAAACTATTGTTAGAAAAAAGCACGTAACCATGACAGAGACTAAGATTCAATTAGCAACGGAATTCATTAGGTAAGAAACCTTTGCCAGGAAAACTTCTAATAATAAGTCGAGCCCAAATCAATAAGTGTAAGAGAAGGAAAATGGGAGAATGTTCTTTTTCAACGAGAGTCTTTATAGACAAGCTTTGTAGTAGACCACTTCTTAGAAGCATATCATAGTCAACAAAGTAACGAGAACGTCATTTCAATACCTTTGCCAGGGTCAAAAAAGTCACAAAAAAGCAACTTCAAGTATTTTTACCGTCCAAATTTCGCAAAAAAAAAGGCGGCTTGGTTTAAGTTCGAAAAAATTTTGACCACGTTCTCTCTTCTTCACCTAATTCACTGAAGTTCTGATGATGCCTCAATCCAAAAGTAGAGTAGTTGCGATGCGAAAATGGCAAAAGGTTCTCACAGATTTTTTCTTCCAGGAAAAGTAAGCATGCATCTTCTTATTATAGAAAGCCGTTATGTCATTTAAGCTACCACTGGTTTCAGTGAGTGTGCTCGAGCAACTCGTAGGGATTGAACAGATAGAAAAAATTAATAAATCACAAAATTTAATCAATACAATAAGGAAGTTTCAGCAAAAAATATGAACTTTGAGAAAAACTTTACAATGAGAATATAATCCTAGATAGTAAATTCGAATATGCTTCAATCAGAGGAAAATTAGGCATCATGCTAAAAATTTGTAAACAAGAAGAATTCAGCTCCCAGAAATCCAGGTAATTCTGTAATTCTACTACGATAACCTAACGTGAAATTATTTGCATCTCATCAGAATTTGTCGACGCAATACAGCCTAGTACATCTTCCTCCCAGTTCGATGTCATGCATAGTAGATGAGATCCGAAGGCAATGAAGCTATTTCATTGGCATCATTGTCCTTTCCGGCCAGAATACGGGATGAAACTCATGCGAAAGCATAGTCACTCGCAAAAAAAAACTCTCAAGTGAGGAGAAAAACTTTTTTGGAAAAATTTAGAGCAAGTTGAGATTGAAACTTATGTTTCCATGTTGACTCATTCTGCACAAAATTTATGTGTGTTTGTGGTTCAGTTAGCCCGCAGACTCAGACATATATCAAAATTTGAGAGATCGAAAGCAGCTCGATGCAGATGTCGCGCACGGCAGCGATTCACAATTGCCGCAAGCCGGAACTCATAAAGTCAGCGATTAACACAAAACACATGCCCGTGGACGATCAAAGATTATGAAGGGCAATGGGCAAGCTTAGTAATTACCTCAGAAAGAAAAGTGATTTGCCTCATGAAAAAAAGCTAAAGCAGGTGCAGGAAAGGAGTGACAAGGAAAAAGATGAAAAATCGGGCACTCAGAAAAACATTTGCTTGCCAATGCATGCAGTTAAGAAAGCTGCTCAGTCTTCTCGCCTCGCGTATACGCTTCTATTCACAGCTGTCCGAGAACAAAAAGGGTATGCCAACTTAGGTCCCCGGGGACCATCAGAGCACCCGCCCCAAACAACAAAATTCACGATATGGGCACTTTGATAGAACACAAGCAATTCTCTGACAAGTAAAAGCTTTAAAATAAGTTGATTGTTTGCTTAGTCTCATACATCACAGATGTTGCGATTCAGGGATAAACTAAAAATGTCAAAAAACTAATAAATTCAGAGAAGTACTGGTAAAGATTAAAACACTTATTCAATACTCATTGGTTTTCAATAGTAAAAATGATAAGCATTTTAGATGTACTGACACTGAAGAGATTTCCAAATCGAAAACTTTCAAATTTACCTTCTTTTCTGCCGGTGGAAGCATCCTAAACTGTTGCGTACAAAATTTCATGAAGTCCTCAGGACTTCCACTAAATGTACTGCGTAATGTCTCTTCTTGACTTTCCAACCACAATGAGTAAGCCGTTCTGAGAAGGCATACTTCATTCATTTGACGAGAGAAAGTCTTTAAATCTTACTTTCCGTTCTCTTTCCCCTTTGCTGAAGCTGATCCAAATGAAAGCTTCATCTGTTTTGTTGCTGTTGGCTTAGGTGTCTGAAAATTAAGCCTGAAAAAAAGCTTTTGCTTTGAAAAAACGCTGACCTCTTCCTCTGCAGCGCGCTTTTTACCCGTACCAATGAAAGAGCTATCACTGTCAAAAACTGACGAGGTGTCGAGAGATGCTTTGGGAGATTTCTAGAATAACTAGGATAGCCTTTGGGATAATAAGTAATGGTTTCTTGGAATAAGAAGTTAGAGCAGAGTAGCTCACCCTGAAGGGATTCCGAGTCATTTTTGGAAGCGGAACAATGGTACTATCGTTCAGCAAACTATCAGCTTGGCTCACGGATTGTGGAGGTTGTGTCTCAGGCACATCATCTTCAATTGTTGTCGGAACAGTCGGTGTAACATCGTCGTCTTCCATAAAGAGCTAGAAAATAAATTCACATATTTCATGTTTGATGAAATGGCCAAAAATACTATTATCACCCACCGGTTGCTGCACTACTGTAGAAGCTGTGGCTCTTCTCTTGATTGACATTCGTCTTGGAGCTGGATCTTCATCGATATCATGATGTAACGAAGAAGAAGGTGTAGAAATCTCGTGGGACGCCAAGTTCTCCCTTCCTTTTGCAGCAACTTTGTCAGCCAATGTGGATTTTTTCAGCTTCGCAGCGTAATTGCACATCGTTTGAATGCCTTTGGCAGATGTCACCATTCCAGCAAGTTCTGCTGCCCTGCCATCTCTTTCGCTTTTGCATGCTAATGCAAAGAGTTTGACAAGGCACTGAAGATGACCCGATGCAAGCTCCTGAAAACAATAACATAAAGAAGATACCATTTGTGGCTCAAGATCAAAAAATCAACAGACCATCAGCTCAGAAGTAGATCTGCTACTCGTTTCGCTCTGTTGCAGCTCATTCAGGAAAAGATCTTGCTCCAGCTTCGACTTATCCGACTCCTAAATGACATTGGCATCCTCTTGAGTTTCGAAAATTATGTCTATTTTAAAGCAACTTGTTGTGCCTAGGGCATTTGAAAAATTATGACGATGGCGGGACCGCGCGCGACACGCACGCACCTCCCCGCAACCGCATTTTCTCGGTTTTAATCTCTACTCGACTGGTTCTTCTGCTTGGGTATGATAGTACTTGGACATAAGAAGTGACTGAGCTAAGCGTTGGGGTGATGCCATTTTGAATGAGGGTGTTATGTAGGGGCGCAAAGACCGCAGTCGAATTCTGTCGTCACGATTTTACAAATGAACCATACTTACCGGAGCACAGTAAGGTAATGTCCAGGTTGTGATAAGAGGAGCCATCTTGACGGCAATCAGTGGATATTTGCTGCCCTTGCAGTACAAGTATCTGCAAAAAATTTTTTAGAAAAAAAAAACAAAAGTTCACAAATGGCCAAATTGATGAGAACAAAATGTACAATGACGTACCTGATCTGTCTTTGACGCCCCTCCGTCACAGCTATAGGCCAAATAGCATCTGATTTACCCGCAATCTCATGGCTGCCATCGAAAATGGGAAGCCAAAATCCTGAGGGTGACAGTAGACGTATGGTATCTTGAATAATTGATCATCAGATACTTTCTCAGTAATAAAACCATTGAAACTTACATGAACTGTCCATAGAAACAAGCTGACCATGGTTCGTGAAAGCCAACCACACTAAATGCTCCCTCTTAGCCACGGGAACGTCTACGGAGTTTACTGCGTTTTTCTTACGGTACCACTGCCTGCTGTCTACGTTGTATATGGTAACGGAATGCTGAAACAATAGCCTTTCTGCAAAACACCTCAACATTGGTCAAAAAGAATTCATATACCTGAAAATTCGGCTTTTCGTAATGTTTTCCCTTCTCATAGTAATCACCTCCCGATATGGAACAAACAGCAATATTACTTCCAAAGCATGCAGTTGTGAAAATAGGACCTGAATTTTTTCATCAGGTTCATAATGCGCAAAGAAAAGTAATGCGCACTTGGATGAGAGATAATATGACGTTGAGTACCAGCAAGGCTAAATACCCGTATATTCCGCTTTTCTGTGGCTAGAAATACCAGCTCTTGTGATACCTGCAAAATGCGTTAATTCGATATCGACACCAACACTGGAAAGGAATTTTATTTCCTACCAAAACATCCAAAGCACTCTCTTTTGTTGGTAGCTTGGCAGTCCAGCGCCTAGATTCGCTATCCCACGATGAAACATGTATCACCAGCAGTTCACTGGAATTATATTTCGTAGTATAGAAAGGAATGATCGAAACTTTGAGAGAACCGAAACTCAAGATGAAAAAGAGATAGATAAGTTTTTCTAGAGATTTTCGTCTTTCAGTTTTTCTACCTTTGATCTCCCTTTTCTTCCGCTTTACTAGCTAAAGCGACAGCTTGGTCAGAGATATCTGCCAGCACATACTCTGTCACGCCATTGTCCAGTACAATCGTTGGATGTATGGAAACATCATGGAAAGAAATCTGAAAAAAAAAATTCAAATGGCATGCCCGGTGCACGCATACTTTAAAGAAATGAGCTAACGAACAAACCTCTATACTACTTCCATCTTCGCCTGAATAAGTACGTACAATTCCGTATGAATTCCATTTCTAAAAAGATGCAATGAAGAACAGATCAACTAAATTACTATTATAGTCATAGATTACAATCCTTACCAAATATCTCTGTGTCAAATGGTCAGGTGAGGCACCAGAAACAAAGAACGATGGGATTGTTGGAGGTTCATAAGCAATCACTTCCGGAGGTGGTGGAGCAGCATAAGAGCTGCTGAAATTAAACCATTAAAAAGACTGTAACTCATGATAAGATTTTTACCTTGGGATGATATCTTTAGTAGATGCATGCGGAGCTTCATCAGAAACGGTAAATCCGAAGTCTTCGAGCTTTCCAGTAGTGTCGTCTCCAAATCCATATTTTTTCTTGATTTCGCCGATGTCGACAGACACTGCAGGCAAAAATGACATCACACAGACAGGAAGAGTCACAAAATCATACTTCTGGTGTCATTATCGTCTTCGGCCTCATCGTCCAAGAATCCCCTCTTGGTACGGTTCACACGGACTTCATCATCATCATCATCCTAATCAAAATTTTCATAAATCAATAAGAACATTCACCATGTAATCCTTCAATACTACCTCTTCGCTTTCAGAATCGTTTTCATGATCGTTGGAGCTTTCAGCTCTCGTTGTTTCCTGAGGAACTGGTGCAGAGATTTTGGGAATGGCATCTTTTAGCACACAGAAGCCTTCCTGGAAAACACAGCGATAAACATTGAAAGAATGTAGGGAAGCACCGAGAAAAAACTCACATCAACATCAGCGACGAGAATATCTTGCTCGTTGAATGGAGAAAACTTCACGCACGATACGGTAGTTTTCTTATCCTTCCTCTTGTAATCGTACTGAGCCACCACAGACCGGTTTTCTATCTTCCACACTAACAACTTATTCGACATGGTTGAAGCGCATAGATAATGTCCATCTTTTGAGATACATGAGGAAGAAAAAGTATCCTAAAAACCTTTGACTTTAAGGAACTTCCAAGGAAAACAATTTGTCTTACCGTGGCAGTGCCATCACATTTGAAACTATCAGTTGCCAGTTTCCAGTCATCACGCTTGATTACTTTCACGCTTCCCTGAGATGGAACGTAGAGTTCGTTTCCATCTTTGGACCATGACATTGCGTGACGAGGAGATTCAACACTAAAATACAACAAAGTTTCTTCTTCGGTTTAGACAAATAACAAGACGTACTTTAGATCACCAAAGGCAGAAAACATATGCTCGTGCAGCGCAAGCTTCTCATTGTTTAGCAAATTGTAGATGCTGACAGTGCCATCGCAACAGGCCACTGCATAGACCTGAAGAGACAGAAATGAAGCTCAGCGGCAAAAAAGAAGAAGATTCACCTGCTCATTAGGGTCGATTGCCACACAAAGAATCTCTCCATTAGTATCAATTCTGTCATACTGCTCATGTGTTTTCAAGTTTATCTTCTTCACGGTAAAATCACTAAAAATGATATTTGTATTTGTCGTTTTCACATACCGAGCTGAAGGAATCGCTAAAAAATGCGTATGTCTTCCCAGAAAAAATTGCCCATTTACTTATAATGCCCTACCTCCCTCCTGCGACCACATAATTCTCACTAGCATCCACCGCTGTTACTTCCAACGAGAAAGTAAACAACTGCCTGCATGACTCGAGATCTTTCATTGTGCACTGCCCAACTATCTTTTTGTCGACGCCTGTCAGCAGATCAGTTGTTGTCATACCAACAAAGACATTTTCGCCCTGAAAACACATACAGACGATAGATCTGTTACGACTTTTTTGAATAGGCTTACATGCCATGCACAAGCACTGTGAGTACTGTCAGCGACACTTTTGATGTCGATACTTTCTCTCTCGTTAACGGTCTTCTCATCCCAAACGTAGACTGCTCCTTCGGTACCGCAAGTAAGAAACTGTAAAGTTATGGTTAGTCAGTGGTGAACATATAAGCTGAAATTCAGATAATCCACTCCTGTCTTGACATAGACACAACGAGCGAAGTTTGATGAAAAGCCTTGCACTAACAAAAAAGAAAACCATTTTTGGTGAAACCATTTGGTTCCAGTAAAAGTTTCAAAATCTTATGCTGCGCTATACCTGCGAGGGGGCCACTAAAGGTAGCGGCTCGGCAAAATGACAAATTTAATATAATCATCGTTCTCGGTTCCCCTGGATGAGCTAAGTCCAAGACTGTGATTTGCAGCTTCAAAAGATATCAATAACCCGCTTTTCCAGAAGTGAAAAGTGTTATTTGGGCGGAAGGGGTACCTGCCCTCGAGCGCGATTGGCTCATGGGTACGGTAGGTACAGTGTCTCCACTCACAAGCCAATCGCGCTGTAGAATAGAACCTTTCATGTCTGGATGAGCGGGTTTATGATATCTTTTGGAGCTGCAAAGCACAGTGTTGGACTTAGCTCGTCCAGGGGAACTCACGACGAATATCCCAAAGTTGTCATTCTGCCAAGTCGCTGCCTTCAAATGATTTAAAAGATAGCTCTTCTCTAAGAATTACGGTAAGAACACGGTAAGTGGTCAGTCTTTAAGCCGAACAAAACTTTACTGAATAATGGATAGATTTCTTCGCTGACAAGTGACAAATCCACTCGCTACTATACTTATAGTGAGATCACGTGTAGATTGAGTATATTGAGTTACCGTGCCCCACAGTCTTCGCTTACTGCGCAGTAATCCTCTACCGTAGACCTACCGTAACCTTATTAGCTACAAAAGCGCTGTGTAATATCTTTACGTCTTTAGCATAGTAAATGACTTCCTACAACTTGCAAATGGACACCAAGAGTTTTAGTAATCTGAAGTGAGGCAGTACCGAAAACTTGCGATACTCAAACATTTACTGCTCTCCTTGGTTATTCATATTCTACCCATGAAACGTCTTTCTTACCGGCCGCTGCTCAACAAATAAGATTGTTCAGACAGAAAAATCAAGACTAACTTTGTCAGATGACCCAGCTTTGTCGGTACAAATGATGATGTGTCCTTTGACATGCACATTCCGGATATCAGTGAACGACATACCTGTAAGATTTAACTTGAAGCATGAGTTAAATGTTAGAGTTGTGATGGATTAAACTGTAGAATGACAGAAAACAAAAAGAAAAGAAAATTGAATTTTCATAAAATGAATTTTCGCGCATTGCTCCAATGCCAAGATACTGTAGTTTGTGTCGCAAACTGCGTGGAACCCGCCTTCATCGCAATAAATCACGATGGTGGGCTGCCACGTAGTCTTGCAAACGGCAGCTGTCAACGTGTTGTAAAGACGTCATTTTTAAGCGCTTTTCCAGCGAGCGCTTCACCGTCTGGCACTATGGTAAAGGGGGTGAGTAAAAGTTGTGCTACAAATGAGTTTTCGTACAGTCTTGCACTTCTTTATTCTATTCTTTCTTTGTTCTGCATAGTAATTTCTTCACAAGGAAGTGTGGTAGTGATTTTAGGGCATGATTTATCAATTTTAGAAGCTGTATGGTAACAAAGACAGCTTCAGGACTCAGAAAGTCCTAATTGCTGCCAAACTTGGCAAAGCTGAAGTTCAGTTGGCCGGAGAGCATCCGCCACATGACAAGTTCCCACTTGGAGTGGTGAGTTGATTTCATTTATTTCTTTAAAACGTGAAGCGAAACTAACTGAACTAACGGAAATCATGACTTCGATCATGAAGCTTGAACTTGTGCAACTTGACTTCAATTGTATCTAGTTTATATCGCAAAGCAGGATAATCATAGCTTGAGTTTATCTTTTGAAAAGTAGTTTGCCTCTAGTGCTCTCCAATCTAGTGATAAAAATCACCGTTTCAAGAATATCTCAATTTTCAGGTCCCAGCCTACGAGGGTGATGTCAATCTCTTTGGTGCTGAGTCTATTGCCATTCATCTAGCTTGTGCTAACGGATGCGCCAAGAACGTGAGTACGTTCATTCGATTGTTTACGTGTTCAGCTTTTCCCGATTGTTGCCGTTGCAGTGATATTGTTTCCGTTCAGTGTCCCGAAATCGTTCAATGGCTCCAATGGGCTGAAGGTCACCTCCTACCCACAGTTCTCGGTTACGTCTTGCCTTCCGTATCGGCAGCTAACCTTGACAAGAAGGTATGGTTAGACTTGTTAGTACTTGTCTTCTCATCTTAGTTCATCCATTTCTCACTTCTGCATTTTGTAATTTCTGCATTTTGCGTTCTCAAAATGTAGGACTACTTGAACTCTTGACGAGTCCAATAATTATTAGCAGGATTACATTTTGTGTAGGTCACTAGCTGTAGAAAGGTAAAGTGTGGATTTATATGAAGTCTTGCATGAAGCTCATTGTTATTTTTTCTGGAGAACGGTCTGGGTTAGTGATCAATAGTTCGAGACGCCTAGCTTCCGCGGAGTACTGTTTCTCACGATGAATAGGGAACGATATTCATTTCTTCCAATGGCTTATCGGGCGTTTTATTGTTACAAACGGTTCCCGATTGGGCGCTAGTTTGTGAGGGTAAAACAGCGCCCGATCAGACTTTGGATGATTGATATTGTCGCAGGAGGTTCTCGGTGGCGGCTTGTCGTTATTTTTCCAGTACAATCAACCCACTGAGCAAAACTTATATTTTGAGATTCAATGCTTCAAATTGGTGGCGCATCAATCCACTTAACACTTGCCCTTCCAGGTTGTTGACACATACAAGGCGGAGCTCCTGGCTCAGCTACAACACCTTGATGAGGCCCTTCTCACCAAGACATACCTCGTTGGGGAGCGCCTGTCTTTGGCGGATATCTCCGTTGCCTTGGATCTCCTACCTGCCTACCAGGTGAGTAACTTAACATTAGAGGTTTCCAGATATTATCTACCTGTTACAGCATGTCTTTGATGCACCTACCCGTAAGAAGATTGGGAACGTGACGAGATGGTTCCAAACTGTTTTGCATCAACCTGCCGTCAAGGAGGTACTTGGCGATGTTCATCTTTGCGATAAGGCTTCACAGTTTAACCGTAAGTAGATCTTGTTAGTCATCTGTTTTTTCTCATATACGTATACTTACAGAAGCTAAGTTTAACGAGTTCTCATCTAAGCACGCTCCCAAGCCAGAAAAGAAGAAGGAAGGTTGGTTACTCGAATTTATAGTTTTGATGATATCAAAATTGTGGTATGTGCTCGCTCATAGGCAAGACAAATTTGTAGTTTCGCTTCCCCTACGCTCACATTTTTGAAACTATTTTTTGATCTGACAGTCAAGCATGATAGACTCTGTTTTTCAATGGCATTAGCATAGATCATTTGAGCCTAGACTAGTGCCTTAAAGGCAGTACATCGGCAGAATGAGACCCGTGACAAAACAAGGTCACAGAGTAGGAGCCCCATATGGAACCTATCGGCCAAAGTCCGATCTTTCTCTGCCACTTCTAACCCCCGAAATTTCAAAGCGAAAGCAGCGCTCATCTCCTGTCTTCTCCGAACCCGCCCACCCCATGGACGAGTGAACGCGAAGGCCGTCATGGCGAAGACGCAGAGTCGTTGCGGGACCTCATGCTTATAGCATTGCGGCTGGCGCTCTGACCGCGGAAGTCACTCGTCCATGGGATGGGCGGGCTCGGAGAGGAGAGGAGATGAGCCCTGCTTTCGCTTTGAAATTGCGGGGGTTAGAAGTGGCAGAGAATGATCGGACTTTGGCCGATAGCTTCCATATGGGGGCTCCTATCCTGTGACCTTGTTTTGTCACGGGTCTCATTCTGCCGCCTTTAATGACTAGCCTAGACAGGTAGAGTGCATTAATTTCTGTTTTTACTTCATATACAAGTAGGTGAGAAGTTCCACTGCGCAGTCAGCAATCCAGTATATAAACTTGGTTTTGCGTTACGGTGGTGGTATAGTATTTGCTGGTGTATCGAATGAATAATATGCCGTTTTGGTATGTTCTTCAGGGGATCACCATGCTTCTCAGGATAAGTGATAAAAGCCGTGTTGATCGCGCTAGTAAGATCGAGAACACGGTCTTACTGCAATCCGTACAAATCATGGACTTTTTTACGCAAACTGATGTTCTGCTTGGTGTCTGCTTGCTGTGAATTCTATTAATCATCTGTTCAGAGAAGAAGAAGGATCACCCTAAGCCAGCTCCCAAAGCCAAAGAACCAGAAGATGACGCTGAGGAAGGAATGACCGTTGAGAAGTCGAAGGACCCATTTGCGGACATGCCAAAGAGTACCTTTGTGATGGACACCTTCAAGCGAGTCTACTCCAACGAAGACACCGCGACGAAGGCCATTCCTTACTTCTGGGACAACTTCGATGCTGAACATAATTCGATCTGGTATTGCGAATACAAGTACCCCACCGAGCTCACCCTAACCTTCATGAGCTGTAACCTTATCTCGGGTAAATTTATTTCTTTTTCTATCGCATTTCAACTTCATTTTCTCATTCAATATTTAAATTATTCTATACAGGAATGTATCAGCGACTGGAAAAGCTCAAGAAAAATGCTTTCGCTTCAATGATTTTGTTTGGAACTGATAACAACTCGACAATCAGCGGCATCTGGGTATGGAGAGGCCACGAACTCGCATTTACTTTGTCTCCGGATTGGCAGGTGTGTTTTGTTTTGGTATATTTCGTTTGCAGTGGGAAGAGTATTTATCCAGATTGTTGTAGTCAACAATTCGGCTACCCTCTTCCTAGATAAAACGCACCATCTCGTCGGTCGAATTGTTTATGGATTCGTCCTCCATTATGTTTGCTACATCCCTACATAATTCTTACTTTTTTGTGAATTTTGTACGCTTTTCACTATAGCTTCTAAGCCGTATGTTCAGGTTGATTACGAGTCGTACGATTGGAAGAAGCTCGACCCTAAGGACGAAAAGACAAAGAAGCTCGTAAATGAATACCTTATGTGGGAGGGTGACTTTGATGGAAAGAAGTTCAACCAAGGGAAGATTTTCAAGTAAATCATTGAAGTTGACATATAATTGTTGCGTTGTTGTTTTGTAGAGATAAATATCGTCCCGGTTTCAAATAATAATCTTTCTCTTATCATATCCATATAAATATGCCAAATAAATTGCAAATTGCACTTTGAGAATTGCACACCGCATCAGTCACAAAGGATAAACCTATCTAGTCTAATTGTACTTTCTGGAATTTTTCTATTGCAGCTTGCTTGCTTTGATAGTATTCAGTAAGGGCATGTTCGGTAAAGCAGTCCTTCATGGTATCGAAGCTTCCCACGCATTGTAAATGTTGTAAGGTGAGTTGATTCGTGGTGTCAGGACTCTGAAATCGCAAAAATGAGAGGTAAAGAAAGAACAAATACTGATTTAAATGCTGAAGTGACCTGGTCGCAGAACATCAGGCATTCGTCGGTGACACCACCAGCTCGACAGCATTCGGTGTGGTCAGCTCCACGAGCGGCACAAAAGTGAATGTGTGGCAATGCTGTGAATGGGCAAGTGGATGTCAGGCTCAGTACAGATTGCACCTGGAGAACATGAGTTGATGAAATGTCGCGCATTCCCGTAATGCTGCTGCCATTATGTTTTCGACGATGTGACTGTTTTGTAATTAGAGGGATATCTGGCAGCTCACTTGGGGCACGAAGAGCCGAAATCGCGAACGTTTATAGTGCGCTCTCAGGCGAAGGCGAGGCTGCATAACCTTAACGAGTGCTAATGTGGCGCGCAGCGGCTATCAACGGTGCGATCTCACATTCGCTGCAGATTCGCGCGTGTTTGCTGATCATGTTCGTTCTGCTATGGGCTAGTACTTTTGCTGAGAACTTCGCGCAATGTCTGCTCATCACCCCGTGTGCAGCTGCAGCGCTTGCAGTTTTCCCAAAGGTTATTCCATAACTGCAGTGCAAAATGAGGATAGCCAACAAAAGTCATTTGTTTGATTGTTGTACTTACCGATGAAGAATTATATCCATCAAAAGTGCACATTCCCAAACATTGTATAGGTACTTCCAATAGTCCACAGCAGTTTAGAAAATGTTCGTTTGGATCCTGAAAGGACAAAATCACGTTTATTAGACGTATTGGAGCTCTAGCATCTAGAAGGATAGAATTTTTCCAAATGAAAATTTCCAAATCGTTTAACGCCAATTTCGAAGAAAATATGCAAACGTTCTTGCAACCCGCCAGAAAATCTCAAATTTTTGGCTTCAAAATTAGAGGTCTTCGTAAAACTACATGGACAAAGGGCTTGCTGCTATCGAAATTTGTAGAACTCTTTCGAATGGTATCTATATAAAAGATAGGCTACGCACAAAGTTTACTGCAAGGAAAGAATGAGGAAAAAAGAGTCGTTTTAATGAAGCTGTGAAGTGCTAGGATGGATGATAGCAAAAAATTCGCATGAGAAAAGATTCATTTTCAAGTTCACATCATTCACATCGTTCAGAAAAGCTCCTCAAAATCTATCGACTGACATTTAGAATGCACTATTGTTTAGAATCCAATTTTGGAGTAAAAGTTCAAAGCTCCAAAAAGCGTAATTATTCACAAAATATCAGGATGATTTTTTTGTAGCTGCGTACTCTCTCAAATCGAATTTTTCGGAGCAGTTTATTGGCCCCGGATTAGTCATACTTATGACTCACCTCAGTATTCAAGGCTAGGAGATCTTTGTCATCTTCTCTATAGATTTTTGCTGCTCTCGCTCTGGCACTGCACATTCGTCCCATACACTGAAACAATATATATTATTCTTGTACTTTTTATATTTAGAGACTACGAAATTCAATCAGACATGAAAGAGATCTAAAAATTTGAATATTTTGCCAGAGTATCAAATAACATGAAAATCCTACTTGTTATAAAATTTTTGTGGTTTTGAAAATCATAGCAGTGGTACCAACAATATGCTCAATTTTTATTTGTTTTTCATTTCAAAAATTTATAAAAAATATTCGCAGTATTCTTACCGGAGGAGTTGCCAGACACATTCCAAATGGGCAACCACACATGCCGCCTCCAATGCCTCCAACGCATCCAAACGAGAAACACTAGAAATCCATAGAGAATTCAACTCGAGAAGAAATAAAAGCGGAAAGCTAAATTGAAGAAGTACATACAGCTGAAGCCGAGCTAATGTAAAGAATAATAGCTAGAGCTTGTAAGCGGATCATAGCGTAGTGTGGATCACGATGTGTCTGTTTCGTCGGAAAGGGAATGTGCTTCAGAAGCTTTGTTTACACATATTCCGAATTTAACCCCAGCGCACTACTGGTTTTTCCAAGCACGATTTGAGACATCGACACAGCATAGTCGCTGCGCACTATACAAATATCTCCATTCTGGACAAGCAAGTACTAGAACTATTGCATAAACAGTAAAAGAAAAAGAACGTGGTTATTAGCACTGGTTATCTCTGCTAGAATATAAGCTCAGTATGCAGTATAGCTAAGAGATCCTGCAGTGAAAGTATTCAAACTGACTGTCAATCTAAATCCTTCCTCACCTTACTCAACGACTCATCTGCTTTTTTTACCGCACCTAAAAACATTACATTCTTTATCATTTTCCCTTTTTAACTACTGGGTTAGTGTTTCTATGGTACAGTCACTTATTTTTTCTGGATGTAGCCACGAATTTACTACAAGTTTTCATTCGTCGATTCTGTCCAGTGAGTGCAGACTGTTGATGTAGTGCTTTTCATTTTTTCATCCACTTCGCTTCGATTTCTTTCTCATTAAAAAAAAATCATAATAGAAAAGTGTGCCTTTTTCGCATTTTAAATGAAAGAGTCGTATATGGATATAACATAGTCTTGTTTTGTTATTCTTGAATGTTCCTCTGGAATCATAGAATCGGGAATACTACTCGCTTTCATGAGTCTTACGCCAAAACAAAGTCCGATAATAATATTTTTTCGTCATCTAGATTATATGTACAATATTCCAAATTTTGTATCAGAAATCCTATTCTAACCAAATCAAAGTTCAAAAAAACTCAAACAGATCAGCTTTTGTAGAGAAACGGATTAGTACGGACGCATTTTACGATTAATCAGAAAGAGTAGATCACAAACCATGAAAAATAAAATTAAAAATTGTTGAGCCTTCTGGCATTTTTGGCGACCGAAACCAACAGTTTGGGTGCTTTTTTACCAACTTTCATTATTCACTTGAAAATAATGAAAATCTTTGGAAAACAACCCGAATCGGCTTTGTAAAAGTTCCAGTGCTCCTTTTCAAAAATTTCGGAGTGTGGATTCAATCGAAAAGCCCCAAACGAAAGCTTGGTAATGCCATGTCCCTCCATTGAGAAAGTATTGTAGTCTCCCCAATGAAACTTTCCGGACAGCTGTTTTTACAGCCCGTTGTAGATATATCCAAATAAGGATTCATTCAAGTCAGAATTTCAAACAGATTTTTAGATTTGGTTGTGAAGAAAATAGGCATCCAGAGATAATTTTCTCAAGGACGCAGGCTCTAGTTATAGAGAATTTGGGCATTTCTAATTTGAACGTAGCCGCGTCAGCATCAAGTTAAAAAAAAGGAACTATATGATATTATGAGACGGTATCTAGCTAACTCAAAAATCAGCTAATAACCATATTTCAGAATTCTTTTGAATTCTAGAGATTCTCGAACAGTGACATGAATTTTTGGACTATACCAGACGATTTGATTGTGAATGATACAATCGTTGCACGTCAGAACGAATGATAATATTCATGGATTTTTCTGATCATTTATATGGATAGAGTTCATTTTACACAAAAGAACTCCTTCGCCTAGTTGAATGATGAGCGCAAGTAAATTTTCTCTTGCTAGGCAAGACTATCCAGTCATGAAAGCCTTGTTTGAGAATCGCCAGAATCGCACTCCACTTCACCTGCGTCACATTCGTTAGGACCACCTGTCCTGGATGGATCTGTGCAAAGTAAATCCCAAAAAATTCTTCAGTACAGAATTTTTTCTTTTCAGTGGAAGCTACAGCGCTATCGACGATACCCTCCTTGAATCCATTTTCGCTGAGTTTGCAGAGCACACAACTAGAGGAGTAGGCTATCTTCCAGAGTCTACCGTTCTTCCAGAAAAAAGCTTACTTTCAGTCCATCTTTCGCTTTGACCTTGGAAGATATGGAGTTAATCAAGCAGCATTTGAAATCCAATGGGGTTTTCGGAGAGTCTCAAGAAGTAAGTCTAGCTCAACATTGGCTTTGCATGATCGTGTCTAGTGGATAATTCGAATCTTTCTCCCAAAAAAATACTGATCACGATTAAAATGAAATTTTTATTTGTAAGAAAGAAAGAAAAGGTAAAATAGTAATATCTAAAAAAATTCAGGTGTCTTTCAAGTGGCTGTTGGACAACATCACGATACTTCATTGTCTTACCCCACAAAGCGGAAATCACCTAGAGCATTTGATAGGCAAAGAATTTCTATATGTCAGGGATGCTCTCAAGGTAATATACTATACCAAGAAGTCTCAAAGAGAGATTTGCGAGAAACAAGTTTTTTCCCAGGCTCTAGAACTGCTCTCGCAATATGGTATTATTACACCTGATGAGTTAACGCTATCAGACGATGCTAAACTCCTAAGAGAGGTGGATCTCTCCAGCTGTTTGATTACGCTACCTCAAATTTCTTTCAGTCACATCAGCTCGATCGGCTCACATTTCATTCGTTGGCAAATGTTGTTCGCAACATCATCAAGGATAGACCAGAGTCAAAAACCAGTTTAAGACTTTGAACATTTATGCATGGTATTGTTCCTATTAACAAAGAAACAATAAAAGCTTTATTCAAGCGCAGAAGACACGTTTCCATTCCTGTATCAAGTGTGGGTCATAACAAAAGCCGCTCCCAATACAAGCTCTTGTCTTCCAAATAAGGTCTGACAATCTCAGGCTTGTTGGATAGTATATACACAAGCATGGCTAAAACATTCTTTCTTAGCTTTGATTCTAAAAAACATTTCAGTCATACCTTTAACAAAACTTGCAGATGATGCAGCCAAATCATCGAGAAGGAAACAAGGAAAAAGAAAAGCAGCTATCTGAAATAAAACTTTGTGCCTTCAGTGGTAGTGACAAGGGACTATTAAAGCTGGTCTACAAAAGTTACAGATATTCAAGGCGCACTTTCTGACTGCTAGCAGTAATGTTTTACATTTTACAAAGAAATTGAGCTGAAAAAAATTTCCAAGAAGGGGAATGGCTGATATACGTTCCCTCACCTAGGAAAAAATCCTGTTCCCCTCTACGAAAAAAAAAAACTTCTTCACTAATCAGCGACTTCAACACATACAGAAAATAAACGTACAACATCAAAAAGTTGGCAAAATCCTGATTTCTGCATCAGTTTCCTCCAGTAATATCGCCATCGAGCATGTAACAGATTCGTAATTTCCTGGAAAGATAATAGCTCGATATTTTGCTCTCGGAAACGAAAAAAAGCACACTTACGGGAAAAAGCCAATTAATCGGTAAGTCAGTTGGTAAGGAGCAGATCAAAGCAAGAATTAGGTTCAGAACGGCCGACTAAAAACAGTAAAAAATTAATGTAAATGCAAATTTAACTTCAGAACTTTCTT
Source organism: Cylicocyclus nassatus (assembly GCA_958299035.1). Classification (NCBI taxonomy): domain Eukaryota; kingdom Metazoa; phylum Nematoda; class Chromadorea; order Rhabditida; family Strongylidae; genus Cylicocyclus; species Cylicocyclus nassatus. Next base: position 90,232,089 of record CATQJL010000001.1, on the reverse strand, counting down.
AACACTGCACTATAAATTTCATTAGAAACTGCTGGATTTAAAATTCTCAATCCTTTAAACAAACAACTGCATCAATTTTTATGCACTCAAATGCTGAGTCAACACAACTCGGGTGTAACAAAGAGATACCGCTCCCCTTGCTGAAATGTGTTGAAAGTAGCAAATAAGGGGAAAAATTCTGCATTCGATAGTATTGAAAAGAATAGTACAAAATGCTTCGTTTTGTGATATCAGCTTCAAATTTTTATAGTATGAGAAAACCGGAAGAAAACGTACAATATGTGTAGATGGTCTTTGACAGCTCAGCATCACTTTTCCTATACTCATGAGGTCAACAAGCTTGTCCAAGCGCTGCTGCAAAGGTAGAGCCATGGCACAAAATCCGAATATCGAGAGCATCACGTTCCTAGAACAAACGAAAAAGTCAGGAGCATAAAAAACCTTGTACTAGCTCACGGCTTATCTTGCTCTTCTGCGTATGAATCTACCAAGGAGACAAGCTTGACATCCGCTCGGCCACTGCATCCTAGCCAAAAGTCAAAATATCTCAAAAGAATATCTCTCATTACGGATCTAAATGGAGGAGTTTAAAAAAACTACCTAGAAATCTGGCCTGTGAATCTCTGGCCTATGCATTTCATACTGAGAGTCTTATGCAGCAAATCTTCGGCAGATTCAAACTTCGGAAGATGAGAGGCCAAAGCTTCGATAACGATCTAATTTGATTGGCTTAACGTTGGATATGCTATATAATCATCACCCAACCAACCTGATTTTTACCGCAGCTATCAATGTTATTCAATATTTCCGAGCCTGGCATGGTTTGTTTTATAGCAAACACCAAAAGGTTATTAAGTATAGATTTGGCACGAATTTGAGGCATCATTTCCAGAACAAGAGGCAGCTTTTTTGAGACAATAGATAGGTAGTCAGCAGATGAGGAAGGGCCGGATAAGAAAGCATCATTTGTGAGCTCATAGATAATCTGAATGCAGATTTCGCGATTAAATTTGATATAACATTTCAAAAGAAAGAGAAAGTACCAGTGCATCCATTTGCTGAAAGGCAAGTTTGAGCAAATTCAGCCTGGCCTCCTCATCGTTTTCATAGTCGATGGACATCAACATAAATTGCCACTCCATTGGCGGCAGATGTCTTCCATCACTTCGGGTTTGATCGACAAGCACTGGCAACAAATCGTGGATTGAACTTTTGGGACATATGGCTTTGGGTCTAGACATAGAATAAATTTTTTGAATTTTTAAGAAGTGGAAAAAATAACATAAAAACTACAAGCACCAACCCGAACTGAGCGATGACTGCGCGCAAAATGCTGTCCTCCGGCAAGTGTCCATAGTCAGGTGGCAGGTCAAAAGCAGCCGTCAGCAATGAAACCGAAGCAAGATGAGAAAGTCCTGAATTAAAAGTGGTTGCTCCTAGAACTGTACAAGATTTTCTCACCTTCATATGCTGCCCTCTTTAGCTGTTCTCCACCCTTGTTGAAAATCAGCTCCAATGGCTTTCGTAAGCGCTTCTCATACTTTCGGAACGTGTTAAGCGGAACGTTCGCGATTCTTTTGAAGAATTCCTGATATAACTTTTCTTGTTTTCAACTTTCAGTTTATTAGATTTCCCACCACAACTTCGCTTTCATTGACGTTCCTATTCGCTTCGAAGTTCTTCACAACGTCTTCAATGTGTTGGTCGGGTGGGATCGAACGACTCAGTGAATTGGTGATCAAGTCATTTGCTCCTGATCAGAAAATTGCTGCAAACGCAAAAACGCAGAAAGCGGGTGATTACCTAAAGCGGCCGAAAACAGCCATATTTTTGATATAGACAGCGAATTCGTAGGCTCTTCTGCGGTCCCACCCGTTAGCAAAGCATAAAGACTGCCGTTTGGATCAACCTAATAACAACCCCTTCTTGATGCGATCCCTCAAAAAACTATTAGAACTGTACCTCTTGTTCAAGTCTCCAGTCCAGTGCTTGTGCAATAAGCTTATCGTCAAAGAAGCTTCTGACTTCATCCGATATGGACTGACATGTCATCCACAGAGCAGTTCTAGCCACGTTTTCATTGACACATCGCTGGTTCTGCAAGAGCAAAAATAAGTGAAAAATCAAAGGATTATAATGAGAAAAACTTACTACACAAACTTGTATAAGTGGCTGAGTCTTCTGGTCATAATCGTTGAAAACGATAGGAAGCATGAACTCCAAAAGAGCGACAAACCAAGGCCGCATGCTTGTCTTAAAATCTGTGGCGGCTTCTGCTTCTGATATCTAAAATCCACTCTGAGGCAAAAAAGTAGAGGTAAGTTGCAACAAAAAGCTCACCAGGTCTCCAAACTTTTTCAACTCTCCAGCCAAGATAGCTAACAAGATAAGGACATTGTTTACAGAAAGTTCAGTAGTGCTGAGGGCTCGCTTACATTCTTCCACAAGCTGATCTCGCACTCTACAAAATCAGTCTTTTCAAAGATCTTGGCGATAAAATGGGAACAAACTTCATTGGGTCACTGCTCTGAGTAAGAATTCCAAGCAAACTGACAACACATATTCTCCAGCCAGCAAAAAGATTGACGACTTTGTGATCACTAACATGCACCTGAATACGCAGTTTACAGATTTTACCAAATAAGTTGAGCGCCTACCTCTCGTAAAACTCGTCGAAGAAGTTTGATAGCCTGTAGTCCCTTACCACTCTCTGCAAACTCATTTGCGATTACGGAAAAAAGCGGCAGGGTTGCAGACCAAAACCATGGCGCCTGAAACTAGCTTCGACACGAAAAACATTATATACCAAAAGCGAGCCTTCTAACCTCTTGATGGGTCCTCTTCAGCGCGTTGTGGAGGTTTGTGATGAAAGTTGCCAATGCAGATTTATGGATGTACTCCTTTGTGTACAGCGTTCTTGACAGAGACTCCAAATCACCAGCGACGAGCTTTTGGAGAAGAACAATTAAACCTACATCAACGACCCTCATCGCATGCATTAGTTAGAGAAAAAGTTGTGTCACCTTTTCTTTCCTCTGGATCAAGTCCGGCAAACATAGTCATCCAATCCTGTGGGGTTTTACTTATGACACTGATGAGTGACAAAGCGTCAAAGCAAGCTGCAACAATTCTTGCTATTACTACAATGCCTTTTAAAGAAAAAAAATAACAGATGTCAAAAGATAAAAAAGAAAATATGAGATGAGTTTCAAAATTTAGTTACAACAGTATATTCAAATGGACCAATAACCTCTAGAAGATTATCAACACTAACCTAGAGCCGCCCAAGCAGCCTTTCGTGCAGTGATTATCTGAGGATTATCACGACGGATCTCAGTAATCTCCCATAACTCCTTCACACAATCACCAACTAGGTCCTAAATAAGAATGGCAATTTATATAATAAAGAGACTTCAGAAGGCTAACCCCTTCATCTTGCTCTTTGAGTGAAGCAGCTGTTGCGAGAATTTCACAGTATCCAGCAAGAGACCCTTCAAATCCAGGTTGTCTCACTTTGTTCCCTAGTTGTTTACGCACAGTATCAACATCCAGAATCTCAAGCGAATCTTCAAAAATTTGAAGTCAAATAATAATGACAAAGCTCACATCTTCCTTGCAAAGGACTTTCACCACCGAAATAGCGGCTTCAACAGTTATAGCATCTTTCTTTAACAAGCTTGAAAGTGATGGAAGCAATTCGTCAGATCGGTCACTGAAATTCTTGTGAAGAGAAGTAAATACACATCATAGGACTTACGTCGATACACAAAGTGTGGTCATCAGTTTGAGCTTTGCCTTCAAAACACCCAAAGGATCAGCGTCAGCAGGAATGGAAAGCGGCTTCACCATATCGAACGCTGTGGGAAATCTAAAATATGGGTTATTACTAGGACGCATCAAAAGTGTCAACCTACTTCGCCACCAGACTTCCAAGAAGTTCAAACGCAATGTCGCGTTCTTCTCCTCCCTTCCGACATACTACTGAGAGAAAGTTGACGGCAGGAGTTACAGCAAACTGACAAACAATAATCAAAAACATTGTAGCGGACAAATTTGGTACTTACTCGATTCACAAAAAGCCCGCCAATAGCCTTCAAAACCGAGGTTTTCTCCACTTTGAAGTATGGCTTCGCATAGAGCGTGGTGAAAAGAAGTAAAAGACTATTGACCTGCAAACTGCAGTAATCACACTCACACTTCAGAATCATACAATTGACTCACCAATCCAGAGGCACGTTTAATGAGTTCACCCAAAAGTTGACAGCATTTTTCCAAAGCAGACGCATTGACATAGGGAAAGAGAGCGACGAGAAAGATTACAGATCGATCAGAAACTTCCTTAACTTGATAGACTCATAACAATTAAACAGATAGAAAAGAAGCACACACCATTACTTCCAATTTGGAAAGCCAACAGTCCAGAAATGAAGATATTTTGCCTGCCGAGGCCACAGATTTCAAATACCCGAAAGTAAAGAGATAACCGTTCATATCTTCGTGAAGTCGGAAATCAGTAAAATCAGAGACAAATTGGCAGCGAGCAACCACGGCTTTAATCTGCGACATACAACATTTGGCAAGAACCATAAGAAAGGAGATTATTTACCCGATTCAGCTGATCAGCGGAAACCAGACCGGGTAAACATTTGGCAAGCTCTGATCTGAAAAAAAAAGTTTATATGACACTCCAAATAGTTGGTAGGGTAGCAACGAACCTACTCGAATAAGTAGAGAATAAAGAAGGAAGAAGAACGTGCGTAGCTGGAAGCTTCTCATTCATGAGGAGATCAGGCGATGCTAGAAGAACGTCCGCCACAGTGAATGTATGATCCGGACTTAGCTCGAGTGAAAGGAACTCTTGATGCGAAAGTTCTGGATTTGAGAAAAATGGGTGCGTTTCCACACATACTACGTAACAGCAATAACTCACCTACTGCATGAACGAGCATAGCCTCAACACATCGAGTCGACTTCCTGTTGGCTACAAACCGACGTGAGTAGTCATGAACCAGATATTCCGCATAGTCTTCAAAGAAAGAGTCATCAGACTCTGCGATATCACTTATTTGTGAGAGTAGACAGATACTGTCTTCGTGGGTCAAAAGCCCACTAAAGAGGAGAAATTTCAACGTGGATATGTACCTAAACAACACAAGAGTAAATAAGACGCTAAAGAATTGTCAGCATAATCTTACCCATCTCTGCTACAGGTGCGCAGCTCGTCTACCAGATTTCCGGAAAAGCGCTGGTTCTTGCGCAGTATAGTCAGACAAGTACTGAAACAAGAAAAAGGAATAGAATGCAGAAACAACATGTGGTATATGAGGTTGATTAGCGATCAATTTATTAATGTGGAGAAGGACAAGGTTTCGGCAAATATTTCTCAATGGAAATGACACACAAAAAATTTATAGTCAGAAGCCGACGCACCTGGTCAAAGACACCGATATGTGTAGGAGCAATTTGATAATTACTTGCGCATGATGACCATTAACATCCCCACTAGTGAGTTTGAGGTAACAGTGTGTTGTTACTTCGTCACTGGACAGCACATCTAAAAGTGCATTGAATGAGATGTGAACTGCGCTTATCAAGACAAAGCCGCGTGCCAACACCTTGCCATAGTCTTCATTAAACCATGAACTGTTTATTTGCAGTACAACTTGGGCACTGATAGATATGAGTCCTTATTTCCCTTCCGTGAATTTTTTCTGGTATCCTTCTTTCTCAGCTACTGTGTAGGGAACGAATTTTAGAAACAAGGACGCTCATACGATTAACCACTCGACGTGGCGCCGCAATTATAAAACCGGCTATGGTACAACGAACAACCTTCCAAAAGTGCACATTGAAAGGAGGCTAGGACAGCTGAACTGAAAAATTAGATAGCTTTTTCGCACCTAGAAAACGTATGTGATCGTGATTACTCATTAGGAGATATCATACAGTATATATCTGAAGCCTGGTTGTAAATGATAATCCATCATGACTGTGTTTTAGCCTTCTCTCTCTCATTCTCACCTTTTTTGTATATATATTCTTCCGCTCAGTTTCCTCTTGTCTATGACTATACTCTCCCGTTATATAAATTTTTGCTTCCTAGAGGTAGATGTTGATCGACGTACTAGATCTCTGGGAATAAAGAGTTGTTGGGAAAATTGTTAAGGTGGCCGATTGCAGAAGTCCATAATCATAACCGGCAAGTTTAGTCTTAGAGTATTCCGGCTACGATTCCTACGAGAACTACGGCAAACCTTACAAGTGGGAGAAACCCGCCAGCTTTTATATGTAGATTTTTAACGAAAAGTACGGGAATCAATCTTGCTTCGTTCTTGTAAAGAAAATAAATCGTCACGTCACCTTCTAGAACTACTATTGAACATGAACCGACGCCACAGGTTTGATACGCTGCAGATTTTACAAGGAGAAACAAAATTGGTGCATCTACACAAAGTAAAGTCCGACGGCGACAACCACAAACGTCCCATACGCCTCAATCTTTCATGCAGCAGCATCATGCAAGACAAAGAAAAAAGCAAAGGTTGTATAGCCTCACCTGTTTTCAGTAGCAATGGTATAGCCTCTGCACACCATGCGGCTACATTATCTCCGAATTGCGTAAGACAGTCAAAGAGGAGCGAAATGGCAGCAACCTTAGCTTTGGCATTCGGGAAAGGTTGCTTTAAACGGGAAAGCAAACTTGATAGTCCCTAAATTATGCAGTTTACTAAGAACTACAAAGAAAAACTGTTTACTACCTGACTTTGTGCTACGGGATTATCGGATGATAGCAGAGCCTTCACATCTGCCAGCTCCACGCGACCGCCATGCATCTAAGCGCAGAGCCCGTTGTAACGAGCACCAACAAAATTTTTAACCGGAAAACACTTGCAGCTGGAAAGCACTCTGCCTTTGCCCCACTGCGCATTTATGCTCGAATCCAAAATGATTCTCTTCGGAGCGACGAATTCGAAACGCACAAGCGTACCCTGATTGGCGACGCGGCAGCGACGCGCAGTATTCTCCGCCGAGCGCGACAGCGAGTACGAACTTGATTTTTTTACGTTTTTTGAAGTTTCCGACGCCGATTTTTGAGGCTTGTCTGTTTCGCATTCGTCCCGACCTTCAAGCGCACGATTGTTGGAGCATGTATGAAAGGCAGAACTGGAACGCTTGGTTTTTTTGTGACTTCTTTGCATGCACTATGCGTTTAGCGTACCGGTCATGTTCCACAATAAAGTGGAATATCAGTAGAGTGGAATAGATGTATGACAAAGGTGGAAAGAAAAGTAAAACCGCCTAGAGGAGTTACATGTGCTGATTGTTCATCAATAAAGTATTCTTTTCAGCCTTGATTTATAGATTCAGTTGTTAACATAAGAAGCAAAAAGGAAATCTATCGATAGCGTTATTGATGAAGTTACGGCTTCTTTGCAAACTTATTGCCAATTCTGGTTTCACCTGTTTGTAAGTGTAGAAAGCAGAAAAGTTCGAATTGGTTTTTGGGTGCAGTTTTCACCAAAAGGTGGAATTCGTTAGAAACCAATTGTGGTCCTACACTACTACAAATATAGTTTGTGCAAAATATGTACTTTGAGGCTTGGAACTACAATAAGGATCTTTATGACGAAGTCAGATCAGCTACTGAGGTGTGAAGTTCCTGAATTGCCGCTCATTATTCGTGAAAAAAGAATCGCGGCGGCTGTGCTTGGGCGGTCTCCGCCAAAGTGCACGAATTTTTCGCATCAGGTCTATGTTCAGAGTGGACTAGTTCTGAAGATTACCATTCAGTTCATTCGACATGGCACGCCTTTGTATAACATAACTGCTTTAGCTCGGGCTACAGTAGGTAACGTGGAAGATAGTTTTCAAACTTCTTTTCCAGTTTTTGCTTACATAGGCTGCTTGACGATTACAAATTATTTGGTGCTAGAGGACATTGCAAGACGCGGTAGGGGTGGATTTGCAAAGAAATAGACCACCATAAATATTTCGCCCTTCTCTTTCCAGCAATTATGTTCTCGATTTGGTTGCTCTTCGAAGTCACTCACCGAGGCTCAACCTGACGTTTCCATCATGTACAACTTAGACTAATTCCCATTCTTATTACGATCCCAAACATGATATGCTGACCGGCGATAGAGCAAGCACTTCGCAATTCAGTGTCTTTTTTCATTCTACGCGGCCTTTTGAAATTGATAAAGGTAACATTTTGTCGTGACTAAGTGCGTTAGTGGGAGGTTGAGCCTCAGATGTAACGATGATTCTACACTCCGTAATATTTCGGAGAGATTTCAGACTGTGGAGAAAGCTTCTCGGAGATTCGCAGACGAAGTCACAAAAGCATTTATGTGCGCATGGCTGTACCCGAAAACTTTAGACATCAACATTACAAAGCTGTGATTGCTCCACTTTGTTACAATAGTGCTTGTTGCTGATCGAGTTCGGAAACCCTTGTCGAAGGCGAATTCGGAACACCGGAACACACAAGTACAAAGATCGACGTCTGAAACTTCAAAAAACGTAAAAAAAAATCAAGTACGTGCTCACTGTCGCGCTCGGCGGGGAAAACTGCGCGTCGCTGCCGCGTTGCCGATCAGGGTACAGTCTGCTTCAATTGGGATCAGGCCAAACCGTCGGCCTGAGTTTGCGCGCTCACAGCGCTGGTGGTTTGCGCTGCATATGCGCGCTGTCGGAGAGAGCAAAAGGATTGAAGAGAGAGCAGAGAATCGGCCGTGGGCGTGACCGCGAAACCCTAGCGACGCGGACTCCCGCCATGCCAATTTTGGCCTGATAAGGATTGGGGCAGACTGTACGCTTGTGCGTTTCGAATTCGTCCTTCGGAGCACATCAGCGATCTAAGATGCTCGGGGAACACGCGGAAGGCGACAAATGCCCTGGAACGGGCGCGACTAGTGGCCACGCCCTGTCCGAGTTCTCCGCCAATCAGCCATTCAAATCTTTGTACTGGAGCGCGACTGCACGCTTTCTACATGTTTCGTTTCTTGTGCGATCACGTTTTTGTCTCTGTTCGTATCTATCATTTACTAGTTGTATATCTTTCACGTTCTGTGTAAACATCTTTGCTCACAGGAGTAATGTTTGATGCAGGAGTCCTCATAGAAGACGTACATACACATGAGCGACTTGAAAGGACTTGTCCACTGATTCATCAGAGGTATGATTTTTTCTTGTGTCCTGTGCTTTTCTACTTTTGCATTTTACAATTTGCTTATTTAGTCAATATCACTTTATGAATGTTCTCGCCTTACTCATAGTTAGCATTTTTTGTCATCATCAAATTGTTTGTGCGACTTATTCATTTCATTTTAGTTCAGATATACGCAGAAAGTCCTTGCTTTCAACTTCGTGAGCCATAGCTATGGACTTATGAAAGGTAAGTGCTCTCACTCACTCCTTTTCTGCTTTGACATCGCAAAGCGTTTTCTGTCATTGAAGGGTGGATGTCCATAAGTGCATTCGAACAGAGACGAGCAAAAGAGCCATTGATTTGAGCATTCTGTAATTGTGCTACTTACGCTCGAGTTATCAATGCTAGATGTTGCTTTTTCTCACTTTTGTGCATTTATATGGTTTTTTAATATCGTTATCTAAGGGTCGTAGATTCTTTTCTTTTCTCAAAGAGATGGTAAGTTAACGTGACTTCACTTACTTGTAAGCAGTATTTCTAAATACATAATGGTCCCTTGTAGATACTATTGTCGATAATGACTATGTGGAACAAATAGAATTACAGAAAAACTTTGGAAACTCAGTACAGGAATTTTTTGTTTTTGTTGTAAAGTTGTATTCTACATCAAAATTCGTCTTTCCTTGTGATTCATTTTTTTTTCAGGGTGGACCTACAGGTAAAATGTACCATATCATTTATCGTTGTATCATTTCCTTTTTGTCCTATACTCTGGTGCAATTTCTGTTGTGAATAAAGTGTTCTTTTTTACACTGTCAAGCAAAACAGCAGAAAAACTATGAAAACTTGAAGCATTGACAAAGACCATAGGTCGCGAAGCTTTATCGAGTTTGCGGTTCGCCTAGATACAAACTAATGTTGACATTTCGCCAAAAAATGAGGTTTTTCTTACTTTGAGCCTTGAAAGGAACTGCTTTGCAACATTCATTGTGTTCGGTTCAATTCTATCCGAATGATAGCCACATAACCGCATAGTACACTGATGCAACTCGGTTATTCTCACATAACCTGGAAGTTAATCGAAATATGGTTTGTGAGTAGCATGTGACCGAAATCGAATTTCGCTGCGAAATCTCACACTGCAATCAGTTAGCTATCATTAAACAATCTACAGTTCTGCAGTGAAATACGTAACCTTTCCTTCGTACACTGAGTGATCACTCCTACCAATTTGCACACGAACTCTCATGGACAAAACAGAGTAGTCGAGGAGGACATCGCCACCATTCACGCGCCAGCCTATGCGCCACAAGAGCGTCAATCTGTCTAATTGACTCGAGGCCAGCACTAAACAGCAGGCAAGTTGGAGGCGTGGCCACCGTTCCCTCGCCTCTACTGGGTTTTGTCGCCTTCCGCACCACACCCAAGATGCTCAGAAAATCTAAACTCCCTACTTATCTCTTTGTGAGCATATTTCTTGGTTGTAGAATAGCTCATGATGCGTGAAGACCAGGCACCGAATCATGACAGGATAAAGAGTGGCAGTCAAAATGAATGGGAAAGCTATGAAATTACTAAATGAGCGTAAAATTTGAAGAAAAGCAACGAGTTACATTGAACCCTGAAGTGGAAAAGACATGCTTGATTCTCTACAATTCCTCCGCATATCAACTCTACCCATAAACAGGGTACACAACCACTCAGTCTGGTAAAGACTGCGCTCAAATTGAAATTGTATGAATAAAAAATACACGGGTTTATCAAAAGATCCCTTATCCTTGAGAAGGTTTTCGTAAAGTCCTTTCTCTTGTCGATAGTCGACTTGTATTTGATGTTCTTTTTACGCTGCGTGTTTACTTACTCCAATTTATGTAAATACGGAGACATTACCATTGTCTTCAAAGATGATTCGTCTTTTTTTTAGGAGGGCTTCAAAAGTGTGTCGATTGTTTCTTAGTGTCTTCTATGTTTCCGATGGCCGCCGTGATGCTCGTCGAAGTAACGATATATTATTGTGTGTTTACATAAATTCGTTTCTCTCCTTTTCTTATGTGCATACTTTATTTTATATAACTACATGCCCATGCTGCCCGCGCCCGAAACAAAATGAAATAGTTGAGCAGTGTTTTGACGCGAGTTTTATTCGTAAACTAAGAAATCAAGGTGCCATTTCATGGTGTATTTCTCATACGGATTCCTCTTGCGCAACCATCATCTTTCAGACCGGTCACTTAATACGAACTAATCTTATATTAGGTTGTGTAATAAGTTCGTTCGCTTTTTTGTTTCAATTTTTTCTCAGTATTTTACAAGACATTTGGCATAGTGTTAGTATGCATTCGGAAGCTCTAATTCTACTCTACCAAAATACTATCATTATATTGCCAGTTTGTAAAAAGTTGAATAAAAAATCGACTGCAAACTAAAAAATCTGAAATGACGAAAATCCCATTTCCGACAACTGTATTATGCCGCACCTTGAATGGGTTTGAGCGCCTAAGAAACAGCTCAAAAATTTTGCGACATGTATAAATAGAACTCTATAGCTCTCGCAAATTACCTGTAGTGCTAAAACCTTTCAAACACAATTCATATTGTAAGCTAAAAATAGGTTTGTTTTTATGTCTTTTTGGCGTCAACGTTAAGCATCTGAAGGCACCTCTGAAGAAAGGTGGTAGCCAAATAATCCAAGAATTGGCAGACATGTGGTCTATGATCGCTAAATCGTCGAATAAATGGCTTATATAGTCAAAAATTTAGAATTTGAGGGACTCATAGCCCGCGGACGCGAGACAACGAACACCGCTGCGGCAAAGCCTTGCTACGCCGAGTTTTGCAAAAATTTGCTTTAAACGGCCGGTGGAAGGAAATGGACAATCGTAAATAGTATCAGTAAATGCATAAATTGTTAGTCAGTTGTTTTTCTTCCTTATCAAGCTTTTTGAATAAATTTCAACAAAGAATAACGGGAAAACTAAGGAAGAAAAAAGATGTCGAAAATAGGATCTTTGCCACTTCAGATTTTTCGGTTTGTAGTGAAATTTTTTATTCAAATTTTCAAAAACTGAGAATATAATGACAGTATTTTGGTAGAGCAAACTTAGAGCTTCCGAACGCATACTAACACTATGCCAAATGCTTTGCAAAATTTTGAGAAAAAATCAAAACAAAAAATGCGAACGAACTTATTACACAACCTAATATATAAAGCTGAATGTCTGTTTGTATGTATGTCTGTCTGTATGTCTGTCTGTCTGTGTGTACGTATGTTCCGAATAGAAAATTCCATTTCTGAACCGATCGGGACCAAACTTGGCACACATACACTTCGGGCCCGGCGGGTGTCATAGGCTACTTTTCGTCATCGATCGATATCGATTTTATCGATTTTTTGCAAAATTTGAGCTACGGGGCTGGGAGTTGGCACAGGGGGGTAATCGAGCATGCTGATTACGAATACAACATTAGTTTTTAAAATCGTGCATTACTTTTATCGATTATATCGATTTTTTTTGCAAAGTTTGAGCTAGGGGGATGGAATTTGGCAGGGGGGTGTAATCGAGCATGCTGATCACCCCCACGGGGGTGATCACATGCTCGATTACCCCCCCCCCCCTGTGCCAAATCCCAGGCTCCTAGCTCAAATTTTGCAAAAAATCGATAAAATCGACATCAATCGATAACGAAAAGTGGACTGTGACACTCGCCGGGGCCCGAAGTGTATGTGTGCCAAGTTTGGTCCGGAGTGGTTAAGAAATGGAATTTTCTATTCGTTCGGAACATACGGCGGAGCCGGGTAAGCCAGCTAGTTTGTAATAAACTGAAGAGAGGTATCTGCCTGGATGTAGATGGTGGTTTCTGATGCCTCGAAAATGCCGAGTTTCTCGTCATTGCACGATGTTAAACATGGATTCCAACTGGAGCCGCTATTGAGTCGCATTTCTAATGTTTACTTTGTTGTTAGTTGCTACTGCAGTGGCCATTTGCAGTCCTGGTGTTGACCTCGGGATTTGTCCGTGTTTGCCAATGCATTAGCGCCATCGCCAAGGTCTAGTCACATTTCGGGACTCCATTTCCCTGTATGCCTTGTATCCTTGTTATTACCTCTTGATTCGCCTTGCGAAGTTGATTCATAGACACACAGTCGTTCTTGATTCTCCTTGTTTGCCTATATTAATGATATTGACATCATCAACGATAGAATGTTTCCTACAATTTCCTGTTCTCAATCACATCTCTGTGATGATATATGACACTATGACACAATAAAATGGAAAAAGTTCAGTAATTCAGTTACTTTTCGCTGGGCAGGGTCTTCTTAATGCGGCTTCGTCCGATCGATAAAAACCGTGATTTCGGGTAGATCAGCATCAGTAACTGGAAAAGGTACCTCGAATCGTGGTGCGTGTTTGTAAACACCATCTCTTCTTATCAGACTCTCTCTCGCCCCGCCCCAGCCCTTACAGCCTATGATATCATTATTATTGTGGCTTGCTATAATCTCATTCCCTACCTTGCACATGCAGCCCTATCACCTCAATGGAGAGCTTTTTGGAGATAAACACGTCCAACCTGGACTTCCTCACTCGAATAAGATATTCGCTTGTGAGCTCTGTGGACGGTGCTCTGAGGCGCACGGCGGGTACTTCTGTGTCGCCCGTGTGACACAGAAGTACCCGTCACCCTCCTACATTGTGACGCGCACAATGTCAGAGGGGTGACAGTCACCTTACATTCCCATGTAGGAGAGCAAAAAGAATTCAGAATTGCCGGAGGGTCCATATAATTCATACTTTGGATAGGAGCGCTGCCCTTCGAGCCCGGAGAAATGGGTGCTTCTAGCTCGCTTAGGCCAAACTGAACGGGAGTTGGCCTCCCGTGCTGAAGAAGATGTGGAAGAGGAAGTAGAGGTAGCGCCCCTACTGGGGCCGGATGCAAAGTTCCCTCACATTCATCCACGAATCAGCTGTGTGATGTGGGTGTGTAAGGCTCAAAACTAGGTAAGATAAAATACTAGGATGAAGCTGTTTTATTCTGATCAAAAAAGGAGCTCTCGAAAATTTAAATGTACTAACATTTTGCTAAAAAAGTGTGGTTGTAATTTCATTTTGTACTTCACAGATGATGCCTATTAATAGAGCTGATGAAGTGCCCGAGGCACAAAACGATCGAGATGATAGGGTGGCGTTGGAAGTGCCGAATAATGAAGGTAGTAAAGGAGTGCTTACGAAACAAAATAATTAAGATAATGAATGAATGTTTAAAGCGGCGCCCAATGGACAAGATGATGGAGATAGGATATTTGGGGCGGCGAATGAAGCAGGAGATGGTGAAAATGGAGAGCTCGGGATGCCGAATCTTGGGCTGCCGAATGGTTACCATCATGAGGATGATGAAGATGAAGTGCCGGAGGATCCGGATAATTGGCAAGAAGGTTCCTCATCAGCGAGCGAAGTATGGAGAGTAGATGGTCACGATTTACCGGAGGGTCCGCATGATCCGGTTCTAGGGTTAGGCGCCCGTCCCCTAACCCGTAGGGAGGACAAGCTGCTCTACCTTCGCTTGATTACGCTCGAACGGGCGTTAGAGGCGGAAGATGAAGGCGAATTTGATGAAGATGAAGAGGTGGCACCTCTACTGGGGCCGAACGCTGATTTTCGCAGTGTCCGCCCTCGACTAGGGTGTGTGGTATGTGGCGTGAACGGCCACAGAACCTGCGACTGTGAGGTCCACTAGGAGTTCCGCGATCGAGTGCGGATCGTCTTCGCATATCGCCTATGTGGGCGATGCGCCGAATTCCATGATAGGCGTATGTGTATTAACCATCTTCACTGTGCGCGCTGTAGGCGAGAGGACAGCCACCCAACATTCCTGTGCCGGAGGAGAATCCGGAATTGAGTTGAAATTGAAGATGATTTTATTTGAATGTTGTTTTATTTTTTTACAATACATAGTAAATGTGATTAATAATCCATAGTGTTACTACAAGTTGGCAAGAATACAATACTACTTTATGTGAAGAAAGTGATAAGACACAGGGAAGTGAGTTAGTATGATTTCCCAGATGAATGTGGTTCCAAGACGCTGGATTCCTTGTGCTGTTCCTTAGGGTTCTCTCGTGAACGATTGAAACGTATCCTCTGCGGGCGATGCGCCGAACTCCACGACGGCCACGCCTGTACTACCCGCGTGGACTGTACACGCTGTGAACGGAGGGACGACCATCCGACTTTCTTGTGTCGAAGAAGGACTCGGAATCGAATTCAATACATGATAAATGCAATTAGTAAACCATGGAGTTTCTACAAATTCCAAAGAATATAATGCTTCTTCATGCGAAAATTGTGATACAACTATCAACTATCAGACATCTATCCACGAATCAGCGTGTGATGTGTGGTGTGTAAGGCTCAAAACAAGGTAAGATGAAATACTAGGATAAAGCTGTTTTATTCTGATCTAAAAAGAGGAGCTTTCGAATTTGGGTGTGTTAGCGTTTTGCCACAAGAGAGTGTGGTTATGATTTCATGATCTACTTTGCAGATGATGCCTGTTAATGGAACTAGAGAGGAGGTGCTCGAAGCACCAAATGGTCGAGATGATAGAGAAGAGGTGCCCGAAGAACCGAATGATCGAAAGAGTGCCACCACGACGTCGAATGTTGAGTGACAGGGAGTCACCGGAGGGTCCCCACGACCCGTTTTTTGGATTAGGACCACGGCCCCTAACCAGCAGAGAAACATGCTTGCTCTTCCTTCGCTCGGGTGAGATCGAGCGGACGTCGGAGGCACGTGTGGATGACGATTTTAATGAGGATGAAGAGGTCACGCCCCGCTGGTGCCAGACACTGACTTCTCTCACATCTACTTTCGGTTGAGTGCGTGGTATGTGGGATCAACGGGCACCGGACCTCTGCTTGTGAAGTTCACTTAGATTTTCGCACGAGGGTCAAAATTATGTTCGCGTTTCGCTTATGTTTCTGGGACATGTGTTACAAGGAAAACGAAATTCTTCTGCTGATTTTGGGCAAATTTCATAAGAGGAATAGTTCGGAATGAATTGCCCGCAGCTGCCATTGAAAGCTGCCAAAGATAGAGCAAACTGCAATTGCAAGGGCATGTGTGTTTCACGTTCTTAAGTACTTTGACGAGCACTGCTATATTCTATTTCATTCATAATCCTAATATACTCGAATATGACTGGAGAGAAGTTACTATATTCTATCTATTCCATTATTACTGCTACGGTATTCAAAGCTGCTGGAGAATTGTTGGAATATTCTATTATTCTATTCCTTCCCATATTCCTAATATTCCTACCTCTGCTTATATTCCTAAAATTCCTACCGCTGCTTCAAAAGCTGACTGAGTCCGCACAACCCACCGAACCCACTTTCTCTGATACGTTTAGATTTTGGCCATCCTTACCCGTGCTTCCCGTGTACCGGTGTTAAGACTATTTTGCTGACTCAAAAGGAAGGCTTTCCGAAGTTTAAGCATTTACGGAACGAAGTAGTTCGTCCCAATGAAGAGATTGCCGAGGAGCTAGACAATGAAGAGTATACTAATACAACATCTAGCGTCGAATCAAGTTCGGGCGACGATGAATCAAAGGATCTTTACGTCCTTTTTTGGGACGAAAGACGATCTCTATCCGATTGAGAAGACAGACAGTTTCGGCTCCGGTTAAGCCGCCTCGAGCATAAATGGGTTTTCCCGGCTGAAGAGAAAATAGGAGAAGAGGAGGCAGCTCTCCCTATTGGTGCCAATTGCTGAGATAGCACATATTTATCCGCAAGTCGGATGTGTATTTTGTCGAGTGCACGATCATCGTACCTCGGATTGTGAAGTCGAATTGGACTTCGTTACGCGACGGATTGTATTGTTTATTCGATTATTTTTTGTGTCGACACTTCACTACTATACATATGTCCAATGCGGCTCTCTTCCGGGGCAAATGGAGTGGTTGCGCGGCCGGTGCCTTGACGCGAGTTCCAAATCCTGACTAACTACTAAAGTGCCATTTGACTCGTCCATGGTCCATATTCCGCATACGGGTGGTCTTACGCACTCATTATCTTTTAGACTGCCAAATCCAATACATCGAACTACCTCTAAATAAGATGGGAAAAAGGATTTGCCTGATATGGACGGTATCTTCCGATGCCTTGAGAAAGGAGTTGACATCGTGAGGTCTCTCCATCGCTACTCGATTTTAGAGTTGGATTCCAAATGGACCCGACAATAGGTTGCGTTGTTTTTTCTCGTAGACGTCGAAATGGTCGTTGATCGGTGTTTTCCTTCTACGCTATGTTTCTTTCTTATTTCCGGCGCATCCAGCTGTGCGTAGAAGTCCGCGGTTCGTCGTTTTGGTATGTTCTAATTGGGGTCTCATTCATTTATTGACATTACGACTGAGGCCGAGACTGTATTGGCCATTACAGTCTCGTTGTCTACTGGATTTGCCAATGTTTACCGATGCATTACTGCCTTGCCAAGATTGGATCGTACGCCTCGATTCACTTCCCGAGGATTTGCAGCAGCACACGGTAAATCTTAATTCTCCTTGCTTTCCTCCTATAGAGTGATATTACTTACATTATTAATAATACAAAAACTTTTACAATTTTATTATCTCTATAATGATGTTATGGTACAAAAAAGAGTAGAAATATACTTACAGCATCAGGTGAAAAGGAGTGACTATTTTTCTTTTACAACGTCACAAAAAAGAATAGATGAATATAGTTGTGGAAAAATTTTTTTCTTTCTTCTTTTCCTCTTCTTCTTCTATCTTCCTCTCTTACTCTGAAAAAGGTCTTATTCATGCAATCTGTCCGATCGACATGAATAATCCTTTTGCGCTTCCCATCCAAAATGGTGATTTTAGGTAGATCAACATAATTGGAAATGATCCTTCGTACCGTGTTGCAAGCTTATGTCCAACGTCTTTCCTTATTCAGACTTTCTCTTCTATTTGATGTTGTGCCTTCGCGGTCCTTGCTTTCAAATCGTATTGACGTTTCTGTTGATCCTGTGCCTTTGTCAAGTTCAAGTAGACATTTTGATATGTATCCTTCAAAATTTTGACAAGATTGTCCACATAATCTTTATCCGCGTATTTTTTCGTTAGTAACTGAAGCGCTAGGTTGAAGATATTTGTAGGGTTGCAGCCGTGGACAAGAAAAAATGGTGTGAATTTAGTTGAGGCGTTTTCCGCACTGTTGCAAGCATGAACCACAAGATGAAGAACGTAATCCCATTCGTCGCTATGTTGGCGAGTAGCGATAGCAATTTGTTCTTCTAATGTACGGTTGGCGCGTTCCACTTGTTCGCGTGATTGATGATGATATGGGGTGCTTGTGAGGTGTTCAACGTGCAAATTCTGTAGAAGGGTTCGAAAGGTCTCGCTCATTTAATTCGATCCTTGATCTGTCACCAATATTTGTGGTAGTCCAAACCTAGCTACGAAGCGGTGATAAAGATGCGTGACATAGCGTCGGCCTTCTGATCAGGTATTGGTTCCGCGACTATATATTTGGAGAGCGAGTCTGTGAAGACAATAAGGCCACTTCCTGAAAGATATTTCGAAAGGGCGTAAAGGTTCTCTTATTCTATAAGCGCTCGGATCCTTCCTTGCTTGGCATAACTCAGATGCATTAATGAAGCTTGCGATATCCCTGCGCATGTGATTCCAGATAGCAATTTTCTCTACAGCGGCATGGGTTTTACTGATTCCCAGATGTGCTATCGCTACTTGGGATCGGTGTGCCAAAGCGGCGATGTCTCTCTTAATTTGGGATGATTCCGGTAATACTTTTAGGGGATCTTGATATAGAAAATTTAGTAGTCTGTAAAGAATGTTATTTATAATTAGGGGTAGTTGGATAATCTTGCGGTGTTTTCGTTATCAGGCCGTCTTAATTCCCTGCGATTTATGTGCATTCATCTTGTTCTTTTCTTATGGCATCTAGCTGAAGGTTATCCTTCTCTATTGACGAGATAGCATTTATAGCTGGCGGTAAATGTCGAGACAGCACTACTGCATTCCTTTTCCTTGGGCGATAGATGCTTTCATTACCAAATTCTTGCCACATGAATTGATATTTGGCCAATTTCCTGGTAAGATCTTTCCTGTAGAGTAATGCTTTGAATGGTGCATAGTCGGTGATGATCGTGCTCCATCTATATACGGTCGAAACTTCTGCACCGCGTAAACCAGTCCTAAGACCTCAAGTTCTATTGCTGGATATCTCGCTTCATGTTTGTTCAGAGTGCAGCTCGCATAAGCGATAACGCGCTCTAGACCTCCCTGATCCTGCTTGAGGACTCCGGCGACGCCTTTCGCCGAGCTCAGTCTCGACAATGAAAGGTTTACCTAATCGTGGTGCTGCGAAAATCAGGTGCTGTTGTTAAAGCTTGCTTTAGATGATCCATCGCCTCTCTGCATTGTGGTGGTGTCCAATTGAAGGAGGTGTTCTTTTTGTTAGAGCGATTGGTGCGGCGATGGTGGCGAAATTGATAAACCTCCGAAAAAATGAGCACATGCCTAAGGACTTAACGTCTGTAGGGTTCGTCGGTTGCGGATATTGTTCGATTGCTTTGGTTTTCTCTGGGTTTGATCTTATTCCTTCCTTAATTAGGATGAATCCTAAAAACTTGATTTTCTTTCGCGAAAATTTCAATGCCTTTAATTTCATTCCTATGGCTTCAATCTTCCAAAGTACTTCATAGATATTTTCCAAGTGTTCCTGTGGACTTGCCCAAGTGATGATGAGGTTGTCAATATAAATGGAGACTGTTGCCTTCAAATACTTTTGGAAGTCATCCATTATCCTTCTAACGTGGCAGGAACTCCTTTTAGTCCCATGGGCATGCAAACTTACTCAAACGCTCCCAAAAAGCATGCGAATGCCGTCCTTTCACAGCGTTCTTCTTCCAGTGGTATCTGATGAGAACCCTGCTGAAAATCAAGGGACGAATAAAAGCACTGATTAGCACAT
Source organism: Cylicocyclus nassatus (assembly GCA_958299035.1). Lineage (NCBI taxonomy): Eukaryota > Metazoa > Nematoda > Chromadorea > Rhabditida > Strongylidae > Cylicocyclus > Cylicocyclus nassatus. The sequence continues at coordinate 90,211,936 of CATQJL010000001.1, read as the reverse complement.
AAATCAGTATTATCCTGGATATTAAGTAGGACTGATTGCTGTGGTTTGGTAATGGCATTGAGTCCGCGAAAGTCGACCGTGAAGCGCCAAGTGTTCGCTTCGCACTTCTTCACCAATACGATCGGCGCACAAAATGGAGATGTAGATTCCCTTATTATCCCATCCTTCAGCATTTGAGTTATCTGCTTCTCTATTTCCTGGCGTTTCTCGAGTGGTACTCGATGAATCTTCCTGGCTGGTATTGTTGCATTTTCAACGAGGTCAATTCGATGGCGAATATCTATATATATATAAAACTCAATGTCTGTGAGGATGTTCGTTTAGTTGTTCGTTCGTTATAGAAACGCCAGCCATTGAACCGATTGAGCTGAAACTTCGCACACATATGTTTTCGGCCCCGGCGGTGGTTTATGGCTACTTTTTGAGGCGATTCGCAGGGTCCTTCCATTGATTTATTGATTTGTTTACTTGAATCTGGGAAAATGAAAGTTAGACGTGCTCCAACCAATCATTTTCCAGTAAACATGTAAGTAGGGGTAGTAAAGTTCATTTTGATCTCAGGTCGACAGGATGCAGCGGTTCGTCTCAAAGCGCTTTTTGCGCATTGTAGAAGTTAGAAAGTGTAAGTATGATCAGCTTCCAGATTCTATGGGGGCGGGCTGCGGACTTTACCGGTTTTAAGGAAGCATCAACGAGAAAGTACGAAATACAGTCCTAAACCGTGGAGGTTTAACAAGTTTGTCCTGAAAATCAAGGAAGTGTGCAACCCTGCTCTACATGAATCTGGGAGCCGATGACATTTTGGTGGATAGGGGAACGAACTCCACCAGTTTGAGCCCGCCTTTGCTGGCAACTGCTCCTTTTGAAATATTGTTATATGTCGTTGCAGGACCAATAGTCCGCGAAGTTGTTCAAACTGGCGGATTTCGTTCCCCTACCCCATCTTGGTTGAACTAAAGGTCTCGGGCGAGACCGGGTCATCAGCTAGTCTCCTCTATAATGTCCAAGGTGTCCATCTGGTCCAACAAAGGCATTACTATGGTATCTAAGAATGTCTCGCATGATCTCTTTGTTTTGTTAAGTTAGAGCGGGACAGATCGATTTCGCTGGCGATATCATAGTTCTGGGGTTCCGGTAGGACTGGAAACAAGGGTAACCTGGTTTCCCATCTACTTCTGGTGTAACTCTAAAGTTGTAATCTGCATTGTTGCCCGAAGAGATATCTTTGACGTATGCAACCGAGGGGTGAGCCAGGTCTCTCAAAGGCTCAATAGATGGGACTTCTAATTGTTGTACGGAGACTTCTGAGGGCATGTAGGGTGTGCGATTGCTACTTTGAATCTCCGTCGGAGCGAAATACTAGCCATTGACGGGTTCAAAATGTTAATGTAGCAAAGCCTATTTGGATATTGGAGTGACAAGAGCTCGGCTAAGGACAAAAATGTCATCTATTGGTCGCAGATTATCGATGAGAAAATCTTTACGTCTTGGCCAGGTTAGTTCGTCAATATAAGCCTCCACTATGTTGTTGGTCCGTCTAGGCAATACTATATCCTTGACGAGTCGTACCTCATAAGGTGGTATGTCTGCAAGCGTAATATAGTTAACCAGTGCGTCACCTCTGCTTCGCAGAGGCTCGCACTGGCCCTATGCTCTGTATGCCTTACTCATTCCCGCATAATAATGACATTGAAACTCACCGCGCTATGTAGGCTATCACGAATAATTCGTAAACAACTACTCATTCGTAGAGGTCTTCCATGTGAGATCGGTATTTTCGCGTGGATAAAATCTTTCCCAGAAGAACAGATGCAAATTCGAATGGGCTTTTGGAATTTTTATGGCTTGGTAGTTGCCGTAAGGACAATAGACATAGAGGGCTACACCTCTGTGCAAAATTCTTCTCAAATAATCAGGTAAAATCTTGAAAATTTGACCGTTTACGCAGCGAATGCTTTTTGGCGCTGTTTTCGTAAAGTAGTAGACTTTTTATTACTTTTTTAGGCTAACGTCCATGGCTTGCACATTCGCTTGTCAAATATATCCTTAACTCTGCAAAAAGTAGTACTACGGACCCAAATTTGCTGGCCAGAAGCCAAGTGGATCCGTTTGACGCGCAATTTTCAATGGATCACTTAATGGATCCGCTCATGCTTTTGTATAGTGAGGTTTCATGCTGGTAGCGTGCGCTGTGCAAAATTTGGGCTCAGGACGTTGGCTGGAACACGCTCTACGAATTTCGTGACAGACAGAGATTCACACAGACACACACACACACACAAACGTAAACAACCCTTAGCCCGTTATTATAATACCAGTGCGTCACCTCTGCTTCGCAGAGGCTCGCACTGGCTCTACTATCTATGTGCCTTACTCATTCTCGTAAAGTCATGGCACTGGAACTCACCGCGCTATGCCGGCTACCACGAATAAAATGTAAACAACCACTCATTTAGAAAGTTTTTTCACGTGAGATCGGTGATTTCGCGTGGATGAAACTTTTCGCAGGAAGACAAACGCAAATTTGAACAGGTTTTTGATTTGTCATGGCATGGTAGTCGCCATAGAGGTAATAGTAGCCGTGAGCTACATCTTTGTGCGAAAATCTCTCAAAAGCTTAGCTAGAACCTTGGCAAATTGACCATTTACACAACCTATTCGTTTTGGCGCCGTTTTCGTTATGTAGTAAACTTTCGACCATTTCTCGGGATAAGCTCCATCGCTTGTACATTTGCTTACCAAACTCATCCACGGCTTTGCAAAAAGCGTTGATACGGACCCAATTTTGCGGGCCAGAAGCCAAGTGGATCCGTTTGACGCGCAAATTCTGAGGGACCCACCCAGCGAATCCGTTCGTGCTTTTGCATGGTGGAGTTCTACATTGGTAGCATGCGCTATGCAAAATTTGAGCTCTGGATGTTGGCTGGAACCCGCTATATGAATTTCGTTACAGACAGACAGACAGACACACACACACACACACAAAGTCACGTAAACACCCTTAGCCCGTTATTATAAGTTATGATACCAGTGCGTCACCTCTGCTTCGCAGATCGCACTGGCTCTACTATCCGTGCCTTCTTCGTGATCGCATAATAATGACTTTGAAACTCACCGCGCTATGCTGAACATCACGAATGAATTGTAAACAACCATTCATTTTTAGTGCTTTTCCATGTAAGATTGGTAATTTCAGGAGAAAAAATTTTCCCGCAGAAAAACAAATGCGATTCTGAATGGGTTACTGAATTTATTTTGGCTTTATATTCGCCATAAGGATAAACACCACTTTGGGCTACATATCTATTCAAAAATCCTCTCAATTTTTATAGAAAATTCTTGGCAAATCGACAATTTGCTCACTTACATCTTTTTGGCGCCAATATTGTGTAAAGATTGACTTTCTGCTTACTTTTTGAGCTGAAGTCAATGTTTTTCGGATTTACTTGCTGAACAAATCCACGACTTTGCAAAAAGCCCAACTACCGACAGATTTTGGCGGACCAAAAGTCGCGCGGACCCGTTTGGCGCTCAGTTTTCACAGGTTCCACTAATCGGATCGGCTTGTGCTTTTGCACAGTTTACCTACATGCTGATAGGGTGTTATGACCAAAATTTTAGCTCAGGATCTTTGATGGAAGTCGCTCTACGAATTTCGTGACAGACAGACGTACACACAGACAGACAGACAAACAGACGTAAACACCCTTAGCCCGTTATTATTAAGTCATAGATAGTTAATTGTACGAGGTCTATGTCTTCTGGTCTTATCCGTATAGTTTTGTGATGGAGGTCAAGAGAGACCAATAAACCGTTTTCGCAATGCGTGGACAAAGTCCGATCCTAGTGAAGGTGGGACTGGACAATCCTTGTCTGCCGCTACATAGAAACAATGAGAGATAACATGTGTTCCTCTTTGGACTGGCAGACAAACGGTACCTGACAACTGTATTATTGTACCATTTGCAGTTGTCTCTGTTCTTGATGCTCCCGTGGGCGATTTCATACCTCCAATCAGTGATAACGTTGATGCCATCATGTACGATATAGTTGCTCCACTGTCCAATAACGCTGTGACCGAGTTAGTGCCAATTTTGACCTTCAAGTATGGCAAATGTTGTACTTCCGTTTGTATGGCATAGATATGTGGTACGAAGAGAGGTTCTTCTTCCCTTGGTGGCAAATCCACCATTACTAAATTGACTTTATGTTTCTGCTTCCTAGTCTTCCGTTTCGGGGTGAAGTTCTTGGCGATATCGAACAAAGCTGACGCGGCAGTCGAAGTCGCGCGTCTAAGGAAATAGAGCTTCACGTAAATAACGCAAGCTCCGACACAAAGTAAAAGAATGGTGGCGGGTATTGCAATCCAAAGTATGGTGTAAATAACTGACCACTTGATATCTTCCACGCCATCCGAAAGCTTCTGTGTTGTTGACTCATAAAGGGATAATAGAGACTGACCCAGGGACATGGTGGTATTCCGTATCCGTGAGAATGTCTCTTCAATTATTCCTCTTTTCTGGAGTCGCAAGACCACATTTGCTTGCTCCTGTCTGATTGCCTCCATGTGTGGAATCAATGATAAGGCGTGATTGTCAAACAGGCGGTGGAATGTAGGTGGAGTGTCGAAAAGAAAAGGCTTCATTCTATCGTTAATAACGGCATTGGGCAGTATAAGCTTCTGTGTCGAATTAAATCCTTTGGTGATAAGTAGGGGCAGGGAACGGTGGCAGATGTTTGTATCAAATCCTGTGTTCCCGGTATTTCAAACCAAAGATCCTGGTCAGTCTGACGGGTGTCAATATGTAACATGTTCCACTAACCGTATGATTATTATAGACGAAGGTTGGTGTAACTCGGCGACATTTCGTAATTAATAAGTTGTCCGCAGTCCGTACGGCCGTGATGTCAGTTCTTCCCAACAGAATTCTGGCGGCCCATGTAGGGTCTACCAAGCTTAGGGTACGTATCCGTTGTGCTCCGAGGTATTGTCGGACACAGATATTATTAAGCTGACGTCGCACCGCAAAATTTTGAGGGGAAATATTTTCCGTATCAGGTGGTTGTGTAGGCACAGAAAATATTGAAGATGTTGTAGAGAAGTTTGCAGCTTCTACTGTTGTTGAAGCATTTTCCTCTTCCTCAGCCATTGTTGGTATGATCGTCGTTGAGGCAGGTATAATTGATGTCAATACCGAATCCAGTACTGATACCGTTGATAGTATAGAATCCACTACTGGTACCGTCCAATTCCATAGAGACAAATCTCGTTGTTCGCGTCAAAATTTCCTCCCATGATGGAATAGAGGCTGGTGTTTCGGTCTCTATTACGGGTTGTAGGGTGGGTAGTGGGGTATGGTAATACAAATGATAGACTTCTGGCGTTGTGGATGGGGAAATGGAAGAGGTAGTACTCGTTGGTATCGTCGACATTCTCTCCGAAGTACTTGATGGTTGGGTATGGTGTTTCATTAGAAGTGTTGTCTCCGGCGATTGAGGTGACGATACTGCTTTACTAGTTTTGGTTGTAGCGGTAGAAAAGAAGGTCCCTTTTGTAAAGGGTGTTTTGATTGTACTGGTAGACATTGATGGTAGAGTTGTCGTCGTCGTCATAGCATTTCGAACAGGTGATATCCTTGTTATCGGTTTGAATGTCCTCATAGGAATTCCGGACGTCATCGTTGTTCGTATTGTTGTTGTTGTCGTAGAGGTTGTTGTTCTTCGTGAAGTCGTCGTTGTCCCTAGAGTTGTTATTTGTGGGGCTGATGTTGTTTGTACCGCTGATGAAATTCGTGACGTTGTGGTCAGGGGAACTGTTCGGGGTGATGATGTTGTCATGGTCGGACTGCCTAGCGTGCTTGGTGGAGTTATCGGGGCCGGAGAAGTTGTTGCCAGCGCTGCTAAGGTGACGTTGAAATAGGGGATTTTAGACTTCCATTCTGAGTCTAACGATCCTGGCATGTTGTATTCGATTCTTCCAAACTCCTTCTCAAGATAATCGTCGAATATCGGAGAAATACCCAGTTCTAGGTCTCGTCGGATGTTGATCACGGCATAATTTGGAGGTGTTACCTTCGCGGATTCCGCAAATAAATTTAATTGCTTCATGCGATATTCGCCGTACCGTATCGTACGTAGGACAATGTGCCTTGGATCATCCATTTTATAGTACCGGGTCGCCCGAGTAAGATCGTTATTAGTGATATTCCATTGTTTTAGCTCGTAGAGGATCTTGTTCCATGTTATCGGGCGCGTATTGAAAACTGGAATTCTTCTGAGATGTCTAACACCGAACAATCGCTTGGTCAGAAATACAGGTTCCATCGGCACAATTTCAAACGGAAAGGTGTTATCATTTTTATCCGTAAGATGTCGTATAGCACGCTTTGTTCTTCTTCCTTGATGGGCCATGCGCAATACATAATCTTGGATGGTAAGGTCTTGTGGGACTTGGGGAAAAGTGATGATATGGTTCGATGTCGTAAGGTAACTGGTGCCCAACTGACAATATCTGGTGAGTTGTTCGTGCAGAAGGTAATCCTCAGAAAACTGGAAGACGAGGTCAGGGTGGGGAAGGACTATGTAGTTTAGGGTAACGAATGCTTCGAAGTTCCAACATGTTTGAATCTGCAGGAAGGTGTGACTTCAGTTGGTTTCCATATGATCGTGTATTCCTGTGTGAGACAGTATCCTTGACTGTACGAGCAGTTCTCGGTGTCGCTCAATGGACTCATGATGTGCTGTCCGCCGAAAGTGGCGACTTGTCCTTCCTCTACAGTGTATACACTGCGAAGATAGTTCCTGGTCCCCCATAGTGGTATCGCAATGCCATCTTCCTCAATTTCATTAGTGGTCCATAATCCGTCCGACTGCAGAATCAATTCATGATCATGTATTTTTCTTGATGTCCTGGCCGTTGCGCATAGTTCTTGAGGGATCGACAACTGGCGACGTCGCAATATGGTGGTGGTAGTACGAATACGGAGAAAACTGCTTATAGATACCTCAATGGCATCTCTGTAGCAATTAGTTGCATTACTCCAAAATGGATTGGAAATATCTGCAAAAGTTGCATCGTAGTTCGTAGCATGGGTGCGTTTGTCGGGGTTGTACAATCGAATGATTCTGGAAGTGAAAAGATGTTCGAATATGGGTTTGTGCCACATATCTGGTATTTCGCAATTGTGAATCCACTGCACAGTATCAGAGTCATGATGCACAGTAAGTGAATCTTTGGAGAATTGATCCTTTCTCTTGCGAAGGTGCTGGGAGGTGCGGGAGCTGGAGCATCACTTATCGGAAGGGGTCTATATTGTGCATATGATGGTGCTCCATAGCCATAGGGTCTTCTTCCTTGTACTGGTGGAAATCTATTGTTGTACATTCTGCGATTGTAGAACGGGAGTGCACGTTGACGGAAGGGTGGGTATCGGGGATAATATCCTCGCGGGCCGAAGAAGGGAGGATTCTGGATAGGTCGCAGTGTCCTCTGTATCTGCCTGAACTTATTTCTATCCTGATCACTGGTGTGTTTCTGTCGTGGTGTTGCTTTCATCTGACTCAACTGCTGCTCAAGCCGATTGATTTTCCCATCCATAAGAAGAGCATTGACGGCTTGAAGGGCGTCTCTGTCTTCTTTCCTTTCCTGTTCCAGGATGCGAGATTCCTTTTCTGCACTGCATACTATCTCATCGAATTCGTCCGTGTCAGGTAGTCTTCTAACCGCTTTCTTTATCTCGGGATTGAGGCCCTTGATAAAGAAATCAATGGCCATCTGCTTAATGAGTGGTTGTCCCTGTCCCTGGAAGGCGATCTTCGTTTTGTGGTAAATTTTCTTGGCGAATTCTCCCACGGTGTCCTTTCCTTGCGTCATATTATGTAGCTCATCTCGGATATTGCTGAGAGGAGAGGTATTCTTCATTTGCTTGGCTAGCTCCGTTGCCAAATCCTTCCAAGGTATCTTCTCTCGATTCGGGATCTGTTGGTACTTCAGTTTCGCTCCACCTGTCAGGTAGAGTGGTAGTAATTTCTGCGAAATCAGATTCGGGATAGCGAGCTCATGCGTCACTTCCGAGTATTCACTCAAGAATTCCTCAAGAGTTTTTTCCCAGAGCATGAGAACTTGTCCAATCTGTTTCCCAGTATCTTGCAGGCCTTGTATAACTGTTCTTGAAGCTCCTTGTCCGAGATAAAAGGTGTTGCGCTTCTTTCTTGTGACGTAGTTGGTTTACTTTCTTCTTCTTCCTCTGGCATGCTTGATCTTCTTTCCTTTGACATAGTCGGCTTCCTTCGGTTCGCTTTGAAAATTGCTTCTCTTCGTTGCTTCCTGCGTTGGTGTCGCAATAATCGCGCTGTGGTTGATGACGACGCATTGGACGCTGTTGGTTCTGCAAATAAAGGTTAACGGGAAAACAAGGTGAAAAATAAAATACTGAAATGAGGTTATTTTATTCTAATCCAAAGAAGAGCTTCAAATGTACTAGCATTTTAGCAAAAAAAGATGCGGTTGTAATTTCATTTCCTACTTTATAGATGATGCCAAATGGTAGGGCTAATGGAGTGCCCGAGGCACAAGGCGATCGAGATGATAGGGTGGCGTTGGAAGTGCCGAATAATGAAGGTAGTAAAGGAGTGCTTATGAAACAAAATAATCAAGATGATGAATGAATGTTTAAAGCGGCGCCCAATGGACAAAATGATGGAGATAGGATATTTGGGGCGGCAAATGAAGCAGGAGATGGTGAAAATGGAGAGCTCGGGATGCCGAATCTTGGACTGCCAATGGTTACCATCATGAGGATGATGAAGATGAAGTGCCGGAGGATCCGGATAATTGACAAGAAGGTTCCTCATCAGCGAGCGAAGTATGGAGAGTAGACGGTCACGATTCACCGGAGGGTCCGCATGATCCGGTCCTAGGGTTAAGCGCCCGTCCCCTAACCCGTAGGGAGGACATGCTGCTCTACCTTCGCTTGAATACGCTCGAACGGGCGTTAGAGGCGGAAGATGAAGGCGAATTTGATGAAGATGAAGAGGTGGCACCTCTGCTGGGGCCGAACTCTGATTTTCGCATGTCCGCCCTCGACTAGGGTGGGTGGTATGTGGCGTGAACGGCCACAGAACCTGCAACTGTGAGGTCCACTTGGAGTTCCGCGATCGAGTGCGGATCGTCTTCGCCTATCGCCTATGTGGGCGATGCGCCGAATTCCATGATAGGCGTATGTGTATTAACCATCTTCACTGTACGCGCTGTAGGCGAGAGGACAGCCACCCAACATTCCTATGCTGGAGGCCGATCCCGAACGAGTGATCTCATTTGAATATTATTTATTATTATTTTGTGTACACAGTAAATTAATAATTCATGATGTTACTACAAATTGAAAAGTATACAATACTATGTGAAGATAGTAATACGACACCAGACAAGTTAGTACAATTTCGCAGATGGACGTGGTTCCCAAACGTCGGAATCCTTGTGCTGCTCCTTGGAGTCCTCGCGTAGACGGTTAAACGGATGAAGGATGGCTTTGGGAAGTTGGCCAAAAATCAACCAGACTTGCTCAATATGGAGAACGAGTGGGGTGGAAGAGTTAGGTGAAAAATCAAGCAGAGGAACATTCGGAGCGCTCAGTGAGTAACCATGTCTATAGTGAAGATGTTTTTGCAGATTATGAAAAGAGCTTCTGGGACATGTGTTACATGGGAAACGATATTCTTTCGCTGATTTTGTGAAGGAAGAGTAGTTCGGAATGAACTGTCCGCAGCTGCCATTGAAGGCTGCCAGGGATAGAGCGAATAGACGATTACAGTGGCGTGTGATGTTTCGTGTTCTTATATACTTCAATGGACAGTTGCATTCTTCCTCCAAAAGCGTAGCTAAACGGTAGGTGGAAATAAACGGCGAAGAGCATGCATTTCCGGAGTTGGTACGGCCATGACTTTTTCTTGCTCCTTTTTCCATTCTTCTAATAGATCTTCAGGAATTATCGGAGTTTCGCCTCTAATAGTACTGAGAATATCGCGCAGATGTTCAAAGCGTTCGTCAGCAATGCTCAAGTTTCTGAGATTTCGACTTCATTTATTAACGCTGTAAGTTCAAAGCCGGAACCTCCAAGTGAGGTTCGGCATAGTTCCGCAGAGCAGCCGACAAGAAAACAAAAACTTGATGTTTCAATATGCGCCGGCCTTGTTTATGCTTTCGTAAGTTGTGCGACCACTCATCCGCTAATACCTGCGCATGACGTTTTTGGCCTACGTTGCGTGCGCATGAGCTGTCTGTCATGGCTATCCAAAATAAGCCGCCGGATTTTTTTTGTTATTCACTGCATATTCTATTTCATTCATATCCCAACATCGAATATGACTGGAGAGAAGTTGCCATATTCTGTCTATTTCTTATTATGCTACGGTATTCAAAGCTGCTGGAGAATTGGTGGAATATTCTATTCCTTCCCATATTCCTAATATTCCTACCTCTGTTTCAAAAGCTGACTGAGTCCTATCTGTACAACCCACCGAACATTCCTCTGATACGCTTAGGTTTTGGCCACACGTTACCCGTGTTACCCGTGTCATCGGTGTTAAGACTATTTTGCTAACCTAAAGGGAAGGCTTTCCAAAATTCAAACATTTTCTTACAAAATCATATAGCCATGATTTTGTTCTCTACTTTACAGATGATGCCTCTTAACGGAGTTGTGGAAGAAGTGCCCGAAGAACCTAACGCTCGTGATGAGGGAGGCGCGCGACAGGGTCATTCGAAGGCCCCCCGACCCGTACTTTGGTTAGGGCACGGCCTCTATCCAGTAGGGAAAAGTGGCTACCCTTCATTCAATTGGGTGAGGTCGAGCGGGAGTCGGAGCGTGCGGATGACGATATAAACGAAGATGAGAAAGTCATGCCCCTACTCGGGCCGGACACCGATTTTCCCCACATCTACCCCCGACTAGGGTGTGTACATACTACACCCTAGTCGGGGGTAGATGGTGTGTGTGGGGTAACGAACACCGCACCTCTGCCTGTGAGGTGCAACTAGATTTTCGCACCCGAGTGAAAATCGTGTTTGCATATCGTCTCTGCGGGCGTTATCGTCTCTACGGGCGATGTGCTGAACTTCACGACGGCCACGTTTGTACTACCCGCGTATATTGTACACATTGTGAACGGGGGATAACCATCCGACTTTCTTGTATAAAAGAAGGACTCGGAATCGAACTGAAGATGAAGACAACCTTCTATAAATATTATTTCATTTTATCAATACATGATAAATGCGATTAGTAATCCATGGTGTTTCTACAAATCCCAAATAATGCTATATGCGAAGGCAGTGATGCAACGCAGGGAAGCGCATTAGTATGATTTTTCAGATGAACGTTATTCCCAGAAATCAGAGCCCTTGTGCTGTTCCTTAGGGTCCTCACGTGGATTGAATGGATGAAGAATAGCTTTAGGCAGTTGACCAAAAATCAACCAAACTTGCTCAATATGAAGAAGGAGTGGGGTGGAGGAATCAGGGAAAAAATCAAGTAGAGGAACATTCGGAGCATCAAGTGAATAACCATGTCTAATATATAAAGAATCGTAAGCGCAATTCAAAAATGTGCAAATAGCGGGAAACGCGTGGCGGCTCCCGCAGCGAACGCGTGCAATAACACCTTTAGGAAGATGTGATGTGAAAGTGAATGTGTCGTTAGACATGCACCAAAATCTTCTATTTTGCACGTTCTTTTCTTCTTTAGTGAGTTTCCGTCTTTCTTCTTTTCATTTTGATTGTTCTTACACATGTCACTTTTTCTGATCTCGCATTTTTTACATATCTACATTCGTTCCCTAGTTACATTTTGTTCTCTCTAAAGATCATCACATGCTCTTTCGAAGAGTTTTGGAATGCACAGAATATTCGTTTTGTATGAATTTTGACTTTGAATTTTTCTTCAGCCCTTTTCATGTAGTTTTCGAAAAGAAGGGTAATATGATGCTAGAGCTTGCTGTATAGTAGCCTCCCAGCTATAAGCTAAGCGGAGTATCTCACATATCTCAGAATGTTGCTATGTCTCCGATTCAGGGCGTTGCTTTGCTAACTCTTTCATTACTAGAAACAGCCATGTCACTCTTTGCGTCCATATTACAGAATATATCTGAACCGCTCAGAAGAAGGATGTTCCCTTTTTTGATGATCTCTCCATCAAAGGGTAAAGTCCGTGCCTGCAACGTGGCTGCCGAGCACGGGCGCTATGATGAGTAATTCGCGCGAATGCCAACGTTAGCTCGCAAGAGAATCGCTCGCATGCGTTCAGCCGAAGCGATTCCATGCAGTCAACTATAATTCAGGAACCTGCTGCGAAACTCCCATAGAGAGCTGTGGACACCTCAATTTGTGTAGAGAAGAGTCCTCGAGCTTAGCCCGCAAAGAATGCTGAGGTGGTAGGAAGCGCTTCGGTCAGCTCAGAGAAAGACACAAGAGTATACACTATGGAATTTTGATTTTGCTTCTGGCTAATGCATCGTTCAGACCTCGCCGGTACTCGCCGATATCCGCCAAAGCCACCTGATCCCACCTGAACCACCCGAAACTTGCCAAACGAGGGAAGTGAAGGTGATAATTACTTGTGACCCATACGTACATTTCACAACGCGCGCACTATTATACATGAGTCTTGAAATGGCACTTTCCAGGCGCATCTTCTTCCCTAATTTTTCAGATTCCGACGGGTTTTCGGATGGGTACAGGCGGGTGTCGGTGCCCTTTGAAGATGTTTAAAGGCAGTGTCCGGGAAAATGTCGGTTTTGAGATTTTGTGCTTACCTGGGCCTATTCGCTGTGCTGAATCCGAAAATCCACACTGGAGAGCGCGAAAAAGGAGAAAACGGGCTCTAACGCAGGAGGGAAATCACAGGCGGGCGGGGCCTGTTCACACTGTGACGTCACTCTCCCAGCTTTTGGAGCGATCGTCGGTTTCGCCTTTAGGTCACGCATTCGCATTGGCCGGTGGCGATGTTAGAACGACTAACGGAAGCGAGAAGATCGCTCTCGACGCTGGAAAAGTGACGTCACGACCGCCTCGCCCATTTGCGATTTCCCTCCGTCGTCAAAACCCTTTTTCGTCGTTTTTTGGCTCTCCAGTGTTGATTTTCGGATGCAGCATAGCGAATAGGCTGAGGTAAGCTCTTACTCGGACACTGCCTTCAAAGCAAAAGTCGATTTTGAGAGCAAAAAGTCGATTTTGAGATTTTGTGCTTACCCGGGCCTATTCGCCACGCTGAATCCGAAAATTCACAGTGGAAAGCGCAAAAACGGCAAAAAAGGGCTCTAACACAGGAGAGAAATCGGAAATGGGCGGGGTCCTCCTCACTGTGAATTTCGCAGTCCCAGCTTCTGAAGCGATCTTCCCAATTCCTCTAGCGCCCTGAGATCTCCACCGGCCAGGTGCGAATGCATGATTTGAACTCGGAACCGAGAAGATCGCTCTGGAAGCTGAGAGCGTGAATTCACAGTGGGGAGGACCCCGCCCACCTGCTGATTTCCTTCACGTGTTAGAGCCGTTTTTCGCCGTTTTCGCCCTCTCCAATGTGCATTTTCGGATTCAGCGCAGCGAATAGGCCCGGGTAAGCAAGAAATCTCATAATAGAGTTTTTGCCCGGACACTGCCTTTAAGGAGTGGGCGCCGTTAGAGCTTAGGTGAGACAACAAAGTGGAAATTAGCACCCTCAAGAGAAAAATTCAAGGTAGACGACTTTGAAGCTTCGAAATGCAAAAAGGGGCATGGCGAGTAGAGGAGTGGGCACTTTGGCTACCAGCCCTGGGTGAGAGGAGAAGGAAGAGGACTATGCGTCGAAAAGGGAAGGTGTCGAAAAGGAGAGGTTCCGTTTGGACACCTGCAACGAAAAGACCTCATGTAAACGCGAAGTTGCGCGTAATGACTGGGAAATTCCGCGTAGAACCTCCTATCTCGGCAACGTATAATCTTCTATTTGGGAGAAGGAATTAGCATTGTTCGATGAGCTCTTATTCGAGATTTTCGGAGCGAATTTTCGAAGAAGGGTTGGGATCCGTCCGAAAAACCTCTGGAGAAAGAATCTTGGGGATTGAAAATGGGATCGCGATTGTGGGAAAGGGGGAAGAGAAAAGGAGGCAACATAAGAACTCAAAGCTCATATGTTAATGAGAAGGGAACCTTGGACACCCTGGCTAGAAAACCGTTTGAGAGAGGAAATTTGGGGCTTCAACATAGAATCCTGGAGGGGAAAGAGAAAAGGAGAAAGAGTGGTCACCTGACCAGAAAACCGTTTGCGAGAAAAGATGTTTGGGTTCACATGGGATAACGAGCGTGAGAGAGGAAGGAGAGAAGGATTGGAGACCCCGCAAACCAAAAGCTCATGCTCTAATTTTGGAGCAGGGAACCGTGGGCACCCTGGCCAAAAAACCCTTTAGAAGAGAATTTTAGGGCGTCATTATGGATTCTGAAGGAGAGAAAGAGAGTGTGTGCGCCGTGCAAATCAAAAGCTCAAACTTCAAGTTTTAGACAGAGAACATGGGCATCCTGGCCAGAAAACCGTTTGGGAAGAGGATTTTGGGCTTCAGTAGGGATCCTGAAGGGGAAGAGAGAAAAAGTTGGGCAATGTGCAAACCAAAACCTTATACTTCAAGTTTGGAGGGAAAACTTGGGCACCCTGGGCGGAAAACCGTTTGCGGGTAAGTTTTGGGGCTTCCACATGGTATCACGAATGTGAGAGATGGAGAGAGAAAGAGTGTGCAGTGTGCAAACCAAAAACTCATATTCAAAAAGTTTCGGAGGGAAGAAACGTGGACTCTTTAGCCAGACCTAGTCTTAAGTCTAGCCAGATCTGGGAGGGAAGATTCTAGGGCTTTCCAGGGAGAGAGAGAGAGTGGGCAGGCACCGTGCAAACCAATCCATACTTCAGATTCGGAGGGGACACTCTGGCTAGAAAGCCGTTTGGGAGGGAAAATTTGGGGCTTCAACAAGGGATCCTAAAGGGAAAGAAGAAGGGAGAGAGAAAGAGTGGGCACTGTGTAAACAAAAAAACCTACTTGGCAGATGGAAAAGAGAGCCTCGGTCACTCGAAGAACCTTGGGACCGAGGAAGATTGACGACCACAGGGCATTTACTGGGCATATGATTTTGGGTAGGGGGTGGGGAAGGAGCAACTTTGAGCACCCTCGCTATGAAAGAATTAGACTGGATAGTGGTGCTTCCACATGCACTGGCTACGCAGCTTTGGGCAGGGAGAAAATCCACGAAAGAATCTGGCTTTGACATGGTCCCCGGGATGTTAAAACAAAGAGGGGAAAAGTGGGACTTGACAAAGCACCTAGGCGCTGGGCATACTTCACGCGATTCCAATCGCCATGCAATCTGGCTGCCTGCCAGATGCCTTCATTAGGACACCTGCAGGCTACCACTGCATAGTTGTCAAACTTTTCCAAGTTGGTAGAATGCCCATTCTGTACTTTAAGAAAGCGCTTACGATGAGCTATAAACAGTTGGAGCACTGCCAGATCGCAATCGCACTGAAATCGCGAGCATCAGGTGTGTCCGAGGCCTTAGAAGGGACTCTTGGGAGGGGAAGGAGGAGCTTGGGGCGAGAAAAGGTGATAAAAGGATCACATGATTCTGATACTTTTGCGTGCATTGGCCACAGCAGCTTTACACATAGAAGAGGTGAAACAACGCTTTCATTTAGAAAAGGAGGAAACTTGGGTACTTTGGCCGGCCACGAGAGAGAATCTTTTGAGATGAGACTTTAGTAAGATAGAGAGCAAGAAAGGTTAGGGGTCTGACAGGCACCTACATTGTGAGGGTTTCTAGGAAAAAGGATACTTTTGAGCACTTTGACCATCAGACCTTCAGGTAATGGATTTGTCTGAAGTGTTTGTTAATCGAAAGCTAGGAGCACATTCACTGCTTAGGCGCACTGAGGCCCGTATGTACGTAGATATACACGAGATATGACGCATCCCCTCTCAGATCGCCTCCCCTCCCCTACCCGCTGGGGAGGGGAGGGGATCTCAGAGGGGATGCATATCTCGCTACTCTATGTGTCGTTCTTCTTATTTCTCGCTCTTGCTTTTGAAGGTTCTCACACATTTGTACCTGTGCATAATGGATGCCAGGTTACTTCCATACAAGACTGGTTTTTTGCCATCTTGTGTGATCCCTAGGGATCCCTAGGGCATCCCCTAGGGATCAGCTCTCATTTTCAAAGTGATTTGTTTTCCTGAGAAGTCAATGACGCTGCAAAGTTGTACTGAGGATATATTACGGCACTGCTAAGCATGTTTTCGACAAGAGTGGGATCCGAAGATTGCGAATTTCCCTGTAACCCTTAGCTCGCGTGGTTCATCATAAATTTCGATATGTTGAGATTTTACTTATTTCTACTATAAACGTCTTCTCTAGCAGTACCGTAGTATATCCACAGTGCAATTTTACAGCGTTTCATTGAGTTTCTAGGAAAATAAATGGCATTGAAATTGAGAAGGGATCCCCAGGGGACCACACAAAATAGTGAAAATCTAGTCAATTATGCGAGTAATCTGGCATCAGTTATCAGGTATTAGGGTATGACAACCTACATAAGCAAGGAAGGAAGAAGAAAGGTACCTAGGGTAGCGAGATATGACGCATCCCCTCCCAGATCCCCTTCCCTTCCAGCAGGGGATGTACGTGCACACGGGCCTAGTTGAGATGCAGAACGCGAATCTCATGTCCTCGGCATGCAATACACAAGATTGCGTGGTTCACTAGTCTATAGTAAAGATGTTTCTGCAAGTTGGGGAAGGAGCTTCTAGGACATGTATTTCAAAGAAAGCGATATTCTTTTGCTGATTTTGGACAAATTTCGGAAGAGGAATATTTCGGAATGAATTGTCCGCAGCTGCCATTGAAAGCTGCCAAAGATGGAGCAAACGGACAATTGCAATGGCGTGTCCGCGTTCTTATCTACTTTAGCGGGCAACATTCTTCTTACAACAGCGTGGCTAGACGATAGGTAAAAATGAACGGTTGAAGAACATGCATTTCCGGAGGTGGTACAGCCATAACTTTTTCCTGCTTTCTTTTCCATTCTTCTGATGGACCTTCAGGAATAATCGAGGTTTCGTTTCTGACCGTACTGAGAAGAATGCCGGAAACGCTCATCAAAAATGCTCATGTCTCTAAAATTTGAAACTTGTTTAACGCTATGTGGTTCGAAGCCGGAACCTCCATGTAAGGCTCGGCATAGTTCCGCAGAGCAGCTTGTACAAAGTGAGTGGCAAGGAGCTCCTAAATGAAGTGAGTGCTCACTGACCTTAGCTAAGACAATTCCCAACAACTGTTTATTAGCAAGGAGACAAACCGTGTGGCTAGACAAGACCCTGGCTATTCCCGATTAAGGCCCCGGGCAGACTTCACGCGATTTGATCGTCGCGACTGAATCGCGATTAGACAACTGTTACAACATCATTCCATGCCGATCAACTTGCATTTGGTTGTGATACTTTTCCAGCCCGAAATTTTTGAATGTGAAATGAAAATGAATGGAAATCTTGGCGATTAGATCGCGACGATTGAGTCGCGTGAAGTCTGTCCGGGGCCTAAGGTGAATGAACTAACGGCGATACGTTACACGCAAAGACTGGGCGCCATTGCGTCCATCCAAGATAGCTCGTGCTTTGGTGAGATCGCAGATGGTAAGTGAAACGAAAGAGCGCTTTATCAGGAGACGCCGATACGTCCACAGTCTTTGCGTGCAATGAATGGCCTGTACAAAAGTATTCAAGCCAGCGGGAATCCTGTATATCCTCTTGCAGTTTCTCACACCGTTTCATCTTTGTAAGCGATTGTTCTAGCACTTCATGTTGTAAGGAATATTAATAATTATGACATTGCGTAAAGACTGTTAACTTTTAAAACCCCCGCTACAACTGACTCTTTGCGTTATTGGGCGGGAAACCATTGTTAACATGCTTGTTTTCGTCTTTGTACACGAGACAACCGTAGGAAGCTTTCGGAAGCGAACGTTTCAAGCTGTACTTCTTCCATTGGTGCGATGCTGCTGGAAAACTTGTAAAGTAAAAACCATTCTGATCATTAGGGCAGGTACCAAACTGATATTTGCCTTGGGTGGTGGCTATGCTGTGTGAATAGCGCGGATAGTGTATACTAAGCGTTACATCTTTTTTTTCACTCATCTTCTCACATGCATCAGCCAACAGTATTTTTATATCATTCACGTAAGCTCGCGGCTGCGGCAGAAGTTTGCCAAGACTTCGCGCCTCTAGCCGCATTGCGTCATCTACTTCCTCGGCGACGTTGATCGCTTTTGGTTCAAAATTCGAGTTCGCACGCTATTAACAATTTAAATGATGGTACCTACAGCTCGCCTTTTATCGCTAGCGCTTCCTAAAAGCATACCGTTAGAACTTTGCCAGAAAGGCTTTTGAAAGCTCTTAAACCTCGACCAGCGCCCCGAAACTGCGCACAGCTTCTCAGCCGTCCCACTATCACATTCCTATTGATTCCGGATGGGTTATGTGTAGAAGTGAAACAGGTAACTAAGTATGGAAACCCAGTGCTCTTCAATCATAAT
Source organism: Cylicocyclus nassatus (assembly GCA_958299035.1). Taxonomy (NCBI): domain Eukaryota; kingdom Metazoa; phylum Nematoda; class Chromadorea; order Rhabditida; family Strongylidae; genus Cylicocyclus; species Cylicocyclus nassatus. The sequence continues at coordinate 90,193,340 of CATQJL010000001.1, read as the reverse complement.
CTTTGTTGAATTGCCATGCCTTTCCCTTCACAAGAAAGTCCTGCGGACCTATATTGCATTCTACTACTGCAAGTAAAAGTGCCACACCTGTAAGCGGAAGGATGTCTTGTAGATCAAATGTATGGGATTCTATAGATGTCATTCTGCGCATGTAGATTCGATTCTATCCTTCATGACGTCCAAACGTCCATGCAATACGCCAAATTACTATTGCGAGAGCAACTGTACCAAGCGTGTTTTATGAGTGTCCGTCTACCTTTGCTTGCCAATCATCCGGACTACAAGAAATGCAGGAGTCTTTTCACTTATTTGCACAGAAACTGTAGAGGGATCTTTCGCCGCTAAATGGAACGTGTGGGGCAAAAAGGAGATCAAAGCAAGTAGTGTAGTAGTGGCTCATCGTCGTTAAGTTTGAAGCAGAAGCTTTCTCGAATCTATTCAGATGTAAGTAGTTTGCCAATAAAGAGGTGGGACCCTAAAACGAAAGAAATTTTCAAAACTTAAGGGAAACGATAAAAGGGCCAAGCGCACACTAAGGAAATATAGAACGAGTAAGTTTGCCAAGTTTTTATGTCAACATTTTATTGAAGTATGGTTTTTAGGGTATCACCATCGCCCTCGCGAAAGGGATTTGAAACGTCACGAGACAGTGGTTCATGGAGGCATCGTGTGTTTCCGCGCACTCACTGTGTATCTATCTGTGGATCAATGTATTATTGTCGTATAATGACACGCTTTGTTTACCAAAGTGTTATGCATGCACCAGTGGCGGTCCCAGGATTTCCGTCCGGGGGAAGGGGAATTTTTTCAAATGAAGGTGCATGGCGTTAGCCACGCCCTGGAAAATTTTTTTTATAAGTCTAATCTGAATTTTTAAAAATTTTCAAAAATTATTTTAATTGTTTACAAAAATAAACAAGTCACTTGCACATTTTTATAACCTAAGTAAATTTCAAAAATTTCGCGACCCATTCTCGGGGGGGGGGGCGGTCCGCCACTGGCATGCACCCATATGTATCAAATTGCCCATACTTGTAGACATAGCCGAAAGCGTATGAATCGACGTGTGTAAAGAGTGCAGGACCTTTGAAAGTTTCAACGCGCGGAGCGGGTGGAGGAGTGGGGTTCCGACGCAATACAGGCTTATCCGTAGGCGAAAGTGAGCGGCACTTTCTTCAAACGTTTTTAACTCTGAAAAACACTTTTGGCCAAAGTATAATGTGAAATGAAATCAACATGAATGCTGAGCGACAATTTCATGAGCGAATGAGTCTGCTAGTCCTTCGCAACAACCGCACGCCTGTGCTGGTGTTCAAGCATGGCGCGGGCAATTAGGTTTTGTAGGCCTGTAAAAGTTCCTAGACGAGTAATTCACAAAATTAGTAGCCTATACGCATTTTATTTGGGTTTTGAGTTACAAACATTCAACAAGATCAAAATTATTTATCTCTTTTGTAAAGTATGATTGTGAATGACTACGGCTTTTTCCAAACTGGATTTGAGCGATGTAACACCAATATAAAATTATATCACACGAAACGAAAAAAGAGCTCATCAAAGGGACCCACAACAAAAGCTCATGGTTGGAAACACTTTACCTACAGAGCTCCAGAAAACAATATGAAGAAACACATAAGCTCTTGAAGAAATGAGCTCTCACCTTGTTTTAGAAATTTGCTTTTCTGTTATGTTCAACCTAGTAGTGTTACGAAGAAGAAGGCAATGATATGAATTGAAGATCTATACTCACAGCTACTAGAAAAATTAGGCAACAAGATACGGGGCAGATGAGAAAATGCCAACAGTTGAGGCTAGTATAAATACTGTGAAAAGGTAGAGACATAGTCGATCTACCACCATCGCAGCAAATTTCCAGTTATTCGCCGCTTCCTCTTCACGATCGGCTTCCACCATACGTTTTGTTACCACCTGCATATGATCACTATCATTCAGTTTGTAAGGCAAGAAATGGTACCTTGAGTTCGTGGTATATCCGTTGTAGAATCAGCAATGTCGCTTGCTGACCGAGATCGATGGGAGCGGAGATCTGAGTAAACGAGCTTTTTGAGCTTTCTGAGTTCGGCTAATTCTAGAAACTTGGAAACACACTGCTAGACTAGACTAATAAACCTAAAGGTTGACGTAGTGCCGCTACAATAGCCAGAGCGAGGTGCTAGAAATATGGCTAAATTACACACATTTTTGAACTTGCTTCTTATAAAGTGCGGTTCATAATTATACGGACACCTTAAATTTTGAAAGTTTTTGGACTTTTTGGAAGAAACTCGAAAAGCCGTTGGTACCACGCGATAGAGCACAGCTGAAAACGGTATATGATCCATACGAATGGAAATCGATGCCAATCTTAGAAGTGTTTTTGCCCTAATGCGATTTTTTAGCGGTTCATAACTATACGAACACCTCAAACAAAGGTCCATTTTTCATTCAAGATTGCAATCTTTCGAGTCCAAATTTTTTGTAAAGTTACAGTAACAAAGTCTGACACACTGCTATCTGCTACACACTGAACCCAGTGCAGTTCAAAAAGAGGATCTTTACTTTTTTCAGATGGCTCTAAATGCTTTTGAGTGATTGCTCTCTAAAAACATCCGTTCTTCCGTAGTTCACGCACTCTAATTAGCTTCCACCAAAGCTATGAAATAAAATAAGTTTTTTTGACAGGTATTTTGTATGGCGCTTGGAAAATCTTTGCGTTTCCATGCCGTTCTTCAACCAAGTTCCAAATTTACCCTAAAGTTAGCATTTGATTTCAAACCTCTAACTCAGCTTCTAAAGTCCTACAATGAAGTAAACCTATAGTATATAGAAGTTTACAAGACAGTGCATTTAAAGGCACCTCCACCCTAAGTTGAAGGTCTTGAGCTCTTGACAGCATATAATAGTAGGGCCTCCTAACAATCCAATGCCCAAGTCGTGGCTCAAAATGTTGCTTCGGAAGCGAGAAAATCGCTTTGGAATAGATGCAAGATGATGACGGAAGATGCACGAGGTCCCCCATCCATGCCCGCCCTCCCCCATCCATGCGCGCCCATTAGTGCGCGCCCATCCAATCACCGTTCCGGAAAGCCGGCCTATGGGTTCTCCGGGACGAGGATTTTCCGGGTTTTCGCGCATTCTCGACTTCATATTCGGAATCAGGGACATGAGAAGGCCCTGTAACGGCAAAAACGTGGAAGTCGAAAATTTGGGTGGACGGTGCCTTTAACTAAAAAAATCAGCAGCATTGAGCGTTTGTTTCGGCCACGCAGACGTCATTTCACCAAAACCACTGTTTTTACTATTGCAATCACACATTTATTTAGTTTGTAGCTCCATAACCTCAAGATCAGTTCTACAAAAAACCCAAAAACTTTGACATGGATACATCATCATGCAAACAATGCAGCTGCTTCATATCAAGTGTTTGCGAGAGAGAAAAGCTGAGTTTTGCTCAAAATCGTGCGAACTTTAGGGTAAGGTTGGAACTTGGCTGAAAACGGCACGAAAACGCACAGATTTTCCAAGCGTCAAACAAAATACCTATAGAATGAGCTTATTCTATGTCTTAGCCTTGGCAGAAGCTAATTAGAGTGCGCGAACTACAGAAGAACGGATGTTTTTCGGCGCAATCACTCCCAAAGCATTTAGAACCATCGGAAAAAAGTAAAGATTCTCTTTTGTGCACTGGATTCAGTGTGTAGCAGATATGTCAGACTTTCTTCCTGTAACTTTGCAAAAAATTTGGACTCGAAAGATTGCATTCCTGAATGAAAAATGGACCTTTGTTCGAGGTGTTCGTATAATTATGAACCGCTAAAAATTCGCATTAGGCGCAAAAACACTTCTAAGGCTTTGGCCATACTTTGTTCTTGTTACCGGTGTTGCCAGTGCTGCCAGTGTTGAAAGTATTGCCGGTGTTGAAAGTGTTGAAAGTGTTGAAAGTGTTACCGGTGTTGAAAGTGTTGAAAGTGTTGCCGGTGTTGAAAGTGTTGAAAGTGTTGAAAGTGTTGAAAGTGGGAATCATCAGTCTTGCAGTTTCATTCTTCCTCGAACGATCTCACCGGCTGGTGAGTACGTCTGGGATGGAAATGGGAAATGAGAAATGAGACTGAAATGAAATAGGAAATGCTTTCGCAAAAGCTCCTCGAACGTACTTTTTGGAAAGTGAAGGACTTGTTCTGAATAGGAAATCTCCAACACTTGAGATGTAAGGTCTAATGAGAATGCGTGTTAGGTGTCGAATCCGGCGCTTCTGCGATTAGTGAGCAAAAGATCTCTGGGAGGTCTCGCAGCGTTCTCAAATGTTGGAGATTGCTTCTTCTAAACAAGACCTTCACTTTCTAAAAAATTTGTTCGAGGAGCTTTTGCGAAAGCATTTCCCCATTTCCATCCCAGACGTAGTACTCACCAGCCGGTGAGATCGTTCGAGGAAGAATGAAACTGCAAGACTGATGATTCCCACTTTCAACACTTTCAACACTTTCTAACATCGGCAACACTTTCAACACTTTCAACATCGGCAACACTTTCAACACTTTCAACACTGGTAACACTTTCAACACTTTCAACACTTTCAACGCCGGCAACACTTTCAACACTGGCAACACTGGCAACACCGGTAATACGGGCAAAGTATGGCCAAAGCCTAAGATTGATATCGATTTCCATTCGTATGGATCATATACCGTTTTCGGCTGTGCTCTATCGCTTCCAAAAAGTTCATAAACTTTCAAAATTTAAGGTATTCGTATAATTATGAACCGCACTTTATTAGCGCGAGATAGGCGGCTCAAACTTATTGTTTTGTATCATGCAGCTTGCGAAGTCCTGAGGAGATTGAAGCTTTTCAACGTGCAAATGCTTTACCAACTCTTCACCCCTCCACTTTTTAAATTCGACTGGCACCAAAAAATGATTAGCTTCAAAGGATTTTCATAGCATCTAATTCTAAAAGAGTATTAAAATCTTATTCCGTTTGCTTGTCAAGTTTAATCTCTTCAAAAACGCCGAGTTGCTGTAGGATGTCATGGTCATAACTATGACTGCATGCGGGCTTTGTCGCTGAGAGAAAAGAAGTTGGAAAGACTTTACCATTAGATCATAAGCTCCCAACTTCTTCTAAGACACTCTCTCCTAATCTAATATAATGGCTTCACACTTGTACGATGGTGTGCCAAGCGATTCCACTTTTATAGTTCACTTCTTTAAAATTTATGCGAATCATCGTTTCTTCCGCTTTTCGCTGCCTTTCATCTTCCTTCCCACGTTTTTCTCACTTTCATCCAATCACTGTTTTTTGAGATAGATTTAAGACGATTTCTTTATGGACAGCAAAACGTTTGAGTTTTTTACCAAGTCAACGGGCATTTTTTGGAAACGCTTAGGTGTTACTTGCTACCATCTCATGCCGTTTTCGCTGATGACCTTGCTCGTTGTCACAACTCAAAGAAAAAACAAAAAATCACTTGTGAACTTTGCATTGCTGCCAATGGAGGAGAGACGCCATTCATCTGCCCAGAGGATGACATGTAAAAGTGGAGACGTCGTTCAATTTCCAAAGAATTTGATCTGCAATAATCGTGATTGAAACTTTTTTTTCGACTATGGTCTCACCTGGAAGTATTGGACTCCGTTTCTTTGATATTCCTAATGAGTGATTCAGAATGACATTTCAATTTATGACTGAAAAGTGAAGGAAGTAAGGCATATGTGAGCTTCACTCCTGGCCGTTTCATTCGCAACATCCATGGCAGCCAGTACAACATTATCGAGCGCATCTAAAGGGAATGTACAACAGGATTGGCCTTCATAAAGATTACCTACAAAAGCGCTCATTTCATGTGTTTCAGCTGTTCTATGGTGAAGATTGAGCACATACACCGTGAATACTGTCGAGGCAGTGACAACAATCATACAACAACTGAAGAAAACTCCTGAAAGGTTTGGTTTACGGAATTTTCTCTGCACTATAGCTCTAAAATTCTGCACCTAGAAGAGGGACTGCCTCCGAAGTTGGCGGTGACATGTCCGAGACGATGCCGAGAAAGAAGCAAATCGACAGGAGCACAGTGATTTCTACAATGTTACAAAGCTTATTGGTTGCGCAAACCATTTGAGAAGTACTTTTCGAACAACAAACTCACGCAAGGTAATTTTTTCACCAGCATCTGGGGGCAAGGTAAAACCCAATAGAGTCATCAATGTTGTTAAAATGCACGGCATAATGAGATTGAACCCTGTCAGTAGCATCGCTCAATAAGCATTGCGTAGTTACCTGATCAGCATACCGTAGTAAAGTGTGCGCCTCCTCATATGAAGGTAAAATGTAAGATCTGGATACGGCTCAGGACAACATTCGTAAAACTTTTCGTTTCTCGACACAGTAGTCACTGAAATATCGATTCAAGGCTCTTGTATGAAGCATTCAAATAAAACATTAGTGAGCGTACGTGGTAGTGCCCACTCTCCGTTGGGCAAATACTCTGATACATCGACACCCTTTTCGGCTGGTTGCAGATCAAGCTTATATCCATCGTAAGTCCAGGAACCAAACTGAATTAAATGTCACTTCGAATGGTGTAGCCAATGATTGCGCAAAAAGTTGGAATTACCTTGAATTTGCACTGTTGCTCGTCAAAGGGAAACCACTCTATATTGATTTTGCAGGAGATTTTGAATATTCCAGGCGGTACCCAGTGTACTTTGCCATCATTGTAAACAATCATATTTGTTGGATAAGTAGAATCGAAGTTAGGATCCACACTGTAAGAAAGATTGTCAGTCATTCCTCTGACTCAGAAGACATTTTACCTATTGTACAGTAACACATCAGGCTTCCAAATTTTTCCAGCAGGAAATCGAACATCTGTTATGTTGCCGTACTCGCTGATGTCCCAGGTAAGTTTGTAATCGGACCATTCCTGTAAAGGTTTTCGCAATATACAACACCGCTCATAATTCGTCAATAAAGTCGCCGGAGTGCGGCGAAATGCGCCGCACATTACTGTCGGAATCCGCGTCGCATCGTCATATCTCGCTTCAGAATGGACGAATTCTGAATTCAAGGACACCGTTCGATTTAGCTCGGAGAGACGCATCATCTAGTGCATAGAAGTGCCACAATGTACATGTACGATAAGTACACGGTGGAAAATAAGTTTTCGCTCAATTTCGCAGATTTTTATTTGGGATTGTTCAGTGTGCTGATAATAATATTGCCATTAATCTCGCTGATGACGCACAGTAGATACACTGTAGGAGTGTAATAATAAGTCACTCCGATCGAATTTGCTCTAAAATCAGCTTTCAAGCTACAATACCGCTCACGATCCTACCTGCTGATTACGAAAATCACATTTGCTTGGCAAGATAGCTTCATATTTTAAAGTTATGGTGAGTAAAATTTGGAACGCCATGATTTTTTCAGAATTCACTAGCCCTTCTATCTCCTTTGGAGAGATGCCTGTGACTACTTTTTAGCGCTCCATAATCTATACAGGAACTAGGAGCAATGCGCGCTGCCTTACACTTTTGCGAAAAGACGTCCGCAGAAGGATTCAAAATGCTGAAATCGGAATATCAAAGACATGCTGTTTATTGAAAGATTTGGCTTGATGAGCTGGGCACAACACTCTCTTGAAGTTACGACGGTAGAATTCGGAAACGCGTGATTATTTTTCCAGATTGCACCGGCGCTTCTATCTCTTTTGGAAGGCAGTCTGCGTCTACTTTTTAGCGCACGATGACCTACAAGAACGGTACTATCGAATAGTACTTACTGGAATCTACGGATATTCGGTTATACGGATGCTGCGTTACATCCTTGCGAAAGAATCTCCACAGAAGAATTTAACAAAACTGGAAACGGAATATCGGGGGCATGTTGTAAATCAGAAGATTTGCCTTGACGAGCTGAATATAATGCCGCTTCCGGATTCAAAATGTATTCATTCCGAAGGACGTTATGGAGCTGCGTATTCTGCGTGATTCCCGTGATTCGGCGGATCCTGGAATGTCGCGAAATTCCTGAAATATCACAGACTTTAGCGGATTTCCGGAAATTCCGCGAGGTTCACGGGAATTTTGCACGACTGTGAGCGGTATCGTTCCTTGAGAGCTGATTTTAGAGCAAATTCGATCAGTTACTCATTACCATACTCCTGTACATCTACTATGTGTCATCAGAGAGAAATCAGTAGCAATATTGTTATCAGCACATTGAACAATTCAACAAAACAAAAATCTGGGAAATTGAGCGAAAACTTATTTTCTACCGTATACCTATGTACCCCTGTAGATTGTGGCACTTCTATGTACTGGCTGACGCGTCTCGCCGAGCTGAATCGAACGGTGTTCTCGGATTCAGAATTCATCCATTCTGAAGCGAGATATGGCGATGCGACGCGGATTCCAACAGACTCTAGTGATGTGCGGTGCACTCCGTTGCGCTCCGGCGGACTCTAGTGGAGTGCGACGCATTTTGCCGCACTCCGGCGCACTGCCGCACTCCGGCGACTTTTTGATGGATTATGAGCGGTATTGTATATTGATTTTATTACATATATATTATACATATACTATCCGTAATCTCTGTCGGTAAATAGTGCAACTTGTGCGTTTTTCACGCTATATTACGCATCATCTTGGGGCGCTTAGCAATCGTTTGTCGGAAAACTAATGAGGCATATGTACGAATTGTAATTACTGATGTTGATTAATGAGGAATTTTGCTGCTTACAAGGGAACCGTGTTTAATCGAAGTGGCCTTTTTAGACGGGATGCATATCATAAGGAGCATAAAACGTTGATTTCAAATCTGCTTTTTTTATCTGCGGAACGTTTATGGACAGGGAGTTACGAGCTTTTATTGAAGCAAAAAATCACATATATAAATAGGTTAAAAATTGTCGTAATATTCTTTCCAGCGCTCTAATGAAGTAGTGATGATCATAGCAACTTATTCAATGAATGCTCTCAGATGAAAAATATAGCATAGATTGCTTTTTTCAAAGGCTGGTAAGATTTTAGGAACTTTTACCTTAAATTCACGTTTGCTCCAATACACGCTCGTAGCTCCTCGCCCATAAATGTTCCGCAGGTAAAGAAAGGAAACTTAGACTCGGTGTTTTATGCTCCTCAATATGGTACGCATCCCATCTAGAAAGGCCAGTTCGACTAAGCGCGGTTCCTCTGTTAGATCGCTCATATAAAAAAAGTTCTTTAAAAATTAGTAAGTGTCTTAGTAGCATAAATAATCAGTCCATCATTCAGCAGAGGATAACTGCATGCAAGCCCTATATACTGATTGCGTGCAAACGCAAAAATTTATATCAAGGTGAATCAAGATACACTCGGAAGAACTGGATAACATCGAAACTAAACAGAATTTTTCAGTACTTATCACCGAAGAAGAAAATGTTACACATCTACCTTAAGGTCTAGACTATGATTATCCGTGATAACCCGTAAACTTATTTTGCGCAGCACAGTCAAAGGTGTGCTGCCAATAGAACTGAGTTGATAAAAAGATCTGCTGTTTTGCATTATGATTTGTTTGTTGTAAATAAGAAGGTTATATAGCAGCCTAGTTCGCAGAGACGTTTTCTTATCGCTGGAAAACAGATAAAGGGTCTCCACTGACGCTGTTCACGAACACAATATATTCGTCAATCTAAAGGGCCGAGCATACATAACGCAGTGCATCGCCTCGCGACTCTTCCAATAAAACAGATACAATTCGTTGCATACCGATCAGCCTCTATCTCAGCTGTGATGGTTTTACGAAACGACCAATCACGGCTAACTATCACAACTATCCATTTCGGTTGTGATAGTTATGGATGATGATCGTCATGCAATGATGTTGCAACGTCTTGTTGGGGAGAATTGAGAGACTATGAAATCGCGTGATGCATGCCCGGCCCTTGAAGGCAGTGTCCCGGCAGATTTGCGCCCTAGGGGATAATCCCATTTTGAGGTTCCTGGTCATCTCACTGACCCCCAGACGCAGTCCGGCTGGTTGACGTTCTCCCTGCCGAGAGAGTAGCCCTTGAACCGGCGCACGCTCGGACGACTTCGCTTGTTCAGCGCGGGACCCCATAACCGCTTTCCCGCATTATGCATGCTATCCAAAGCAGAAATTACAGGCAGCAGGGACTTCGTGCCCTCCCAACTTTCCATTGAAATTCTCGTCCGAGCTGCCTTTTGGAAATTAGGTAAACGTCTTGAAAAAGGTTTTTCCACCCGTTTTGAAGCTTAAATTTGGGATCATGGGTCGATAAGACTCAAAACATGCAAAAAGATTGAGATGCAAAATCTGTCGGGACACTGCCTTCAAGGATACCAGAATTTGAGGACGACCTTTAGCTCAGGCCATGTGAACCATTATTCCGTTATTGAGGACCCGATCTTTTATGTGTGAACGATTAGGATAGCAGCACATTGTAACTTACTATTGGACTCGCAACATTTTCCCTAGAAATCGTGACTGGGAAGATAATTTTATCGGAGTGGCGCACATCAATAGTAATACCAATGAGCACGAAGAATAAGCGGTGGTTATGCTGAGAGTGATAACGCAATGTTTTTGCTTCCGTTAGGGTAAATATAGCGTTTCGGCTTCAGGTCCAGTATTGATAGGTAAAAAGTCAGCAGCAGCAATTCATCAATGAAGATTTCAAACTTACGTAATCCAACCATGCATTTACGTAAACGACTTGATTCTTCTCATCAACGTCGATAATTTGTTGTAGAGAGACCTAAAACTGTAAAGTATTGATATCTGGTCAAGCTATTTGGTAACCGCGCCATTGCTCTTGTCTTGATCAAATCGCTGATCCGTGTATAGTGTACAACCCCACTGTAAAAGGCAGTCAAAGGCAGTTCATTGTTCCGTGGGTTGCAAACTGTTTCTGAGCATTCCGTCTGCTTAAGCCCCCGCCCCCCCCCCCCCTCGGCCACCCCTATGTAGCTCTCACTAGCGATTTCGATTAGCGCGTAACAGAACATTGTAGGGGGCAGAAACAAAAGCCTGCATAATTACTGGCTGTTGAACTACGCAAGACTACGCAGACTACTTCTTATTTGGATAAGATCTCCGTATTTTGGTTTTAACAACGAGTTTTAGGTACATTTCCTGTGTCAACCATCACTCGAAGAAACAGCTGCTCCACGACTACTTTTTCACGCCGAAATTGATGAATTATCATGCCAATATCCAACGACAGTTACAAATGTCAAGCACCTTGCACTAACCTTGAGGTAAACGGTGACCGGCTTCGAATGATTTGCTACAGGACGTTCCAAATTGTTGTAGTCGCGCATGAGATCCTCGTACAGTTTTCGTTCATGATACGATGCTGTTGTGAAGTGTAGCGAGGAAAGCGTCAGAAGTGAACAGGAGATGAGCAGCGAACGCATCACATCCCATACTCTCTAATGCCCAATTCCTTAAGATCAAGTGTAAACTTTAATGAGCTGACTGATGCTACGAAAGAAGTGTAAAACGGCTGCGAGTGTGAAAAAGCTAAGAAAAAAGTATGATCAAAGGAATGGGAGGACAATAACAGCTGTAGTTTGACTGCACTAATTTGATGTTCGTGAAAAAGGTTTCATAGTAAACGGAGTGTATTAAATTTTTGAGAGGAGGGTTCTTCTCATAAGTCTTGAGGCATCTTCTTTATTTAGATTAGTTTATCAAGGTTTCCTGAGATGCGTGGCGTAAGGTGTATCTCTTGAGGAAGCGCTTAGAGGAAGGATTGTTTCCTGGAAAACGAGAACAGTAAAATTCATCAAGGAAGAGCAACGAGTGCATATTTTTGTGTATACCGTTGCTATGAGAACTCTACTATCTCTAAAGTAAATTACTATAAATGAAGTGAATCGATTTGCTAAATCAATTATCTATCCACCACCACCACCACGGTGAAGTCATGGTTCAGAAATGCCGTTAGGTTGATGCATAATTCCTGCACCAAAGTAGGTACAGACCGCAATAACTGGAATAATCTCATAATCCAAATAGGATTCGATATATTATTAGATAGAGCAAACCTAGCTCTACAAGATATTGCTCAAATATCTGCACCAGCTTTGATCTACGCGAAGTTTTGAGCCGAAAACTAAAAAAAACCTTAAGACCAATCAAAACAAAAATGTAACTTCGTTCAAAAAGTTCCTATACAAAATTTCTTTCCTGCTCACGCGTAGACATTCCACGTAAGGTATTTATCTATGCGGTTGCTGTATTTTTTTCTTAGCTAGACGATGAGAAAATGAAGTTTTTTATGTTTTTGACAAACTTAGATGTTCTAGCACTAATAGTTGTATAGTACATTCCGTTAACAGTGAAACTTTACATTTGCAGCCTTGTAGAACTGCTACAGTGCTGGCCATAGCTATAAAGCCACCCTAAAAATCACCGTAATTTGCTCTTTTTTGCTCATAATTGTCTGAAAAACCACTATTTTGTGCGCAAACTAACGTCATACCATTGACCAAAACGGCTCCCAATTTTATGGATTTTGGCCGGTGAAAACTTTAGAAATTTGAAAAAACGGGTTCCGAAGGCTGGTCACAGCTATAAAGCCACCTCTCATTTTCAATCAGTACTACGTTTTTTAAATCTCAAATTTTTTGTACATATACAACATCAAAATATGAAACATTTTTATACTTGAAAGGAGTCGCCTTTCAAAAAGAAGATTCGTACTGCATTTTTTGCTAAAAATTGGATGATAACTCAAATTATTTGCAAAAAACTGCTTTTTCACTAAATTTTGAAGCACTTGTTTGACTCGGATGAACGTCCTAGGATTTGCTTAGCCTTTGCACTGAACGAGGTGAAAAGTGCTGAACTTAACATTGCGTAGTCGCTAATCTTGGTAAACGAGCCTCATCTTACCGAGGTGTAAGCGCGCTTCTGAGGCGCAAAACTAGGTTTCTGACACGCGAAAACTTTTGATTGGAAGTTGACACCTTGTCTGCATGGCGACGTACTCATGCAGAAGCCGCCAGGTTTTTTTTTTTTTGCAAAGACCTATTTGCCGCAATGAAGTTAGAACGCTTTGTCTGCAGTTCGGTTGTGCGCGGTGTATTTCACAAGACTTCAAATTTCACTGATTTGAACTCCTCATCAATTCAAATCTTACTAAACTGTCAGAAATAGAAGGATTTTGAACTTCTGAGCGGTTTTCCGCTCGATCGAGGTGGTTAGAGTGGATCATGATCAGACGGAGTGCACCACTCATTTTTGGAAAAAAGGCGTCCAAAGCGGAACCAGAGTCCTCAGAGTTGCGATGACGTACAGGCTATGCACACGAGTCTGTCGTTATACAAGCGACGTGCTGAGCACGCGACAGAGCTTTTCGGGCATTAGAACTTAATTTCTGCGGTTCGAAAACTCGTCTACCTGGAGGTGAGGTTGGGGCTTGTTAATCAATATCAGCGACTACGCAATGTTAACTCAAGCGCTTTTCGCCGTATTCATTGCAAAGGCTCGGCAAAGCATAGGGCCTTCATCCGAGTCAAACAAGTGCTTCAAAATTCAGTGAAAAAGCAGTTTTTTGCAAATGATGTGGCCTATTATGCATTTTAGAGCAAAAAATCCAGTACGAATCTTCTTTTTGAAAGGCGACCCCTTCCAAGTGTAACAAATGTTAAATGTTTTGATGTTCTATATGTACAAAAAATTTGAGGTTCAAAAAACGCAGTACTGATTGAAAATGAGAGGTGGCATTATAGCTGTGACCAGCCTTCGAAACCCGTTTTTTCAAATTTTCAATTTTTCTCCGGCCAAAATCCATGAAATTGGGAGCCGTTTTGGTCAATGGTATGACGTTAGTTTGCGCACAAGATAGTGGTTTTTCAGACAATTATGAGCAAGAGAGAGCAAATTACGGTGATTTTTAGGGTGGCTTTATAGCTATGGCCAGCACTGTAGTTCACAAGAAATGACGGATCTAGCTCTCCTTATTCGAATTTTTCTTGCCTAGTTGCTAAAAATTCGATATTTCTCGTAAACCAGCTGCTGTAAAGAGCTGAAAATTCACACTCATGCCTCTAAGGTCCAGTGTATAAATGTCAGTGCTAAAACATCTCAGCATTGTTTTGGAAAAAAAAACATGAAAACTTCATTTTCTCAATTTCTAGCTGAGACAAAAATATAGCAACTGCATAGAGAAATCTCTTATACGAAATGACAATGCAGGAGCTGTTAGGAGATTTTGAAGGATTTTTCTGAACGGACTTCCAATTTTTTCTTGGTTTTTTGGGGCGCTTGGATCTTTTTCGTTTTTGGCTTCAATCTTCGCTTGGATCATAGCTGCTGCAAATCTTAAGCACTGTTTTGTAGAGCTAGTTTGCTCTATCTAACGATAGATCGAATCCCATTTGGAATATAGGATTATTTCGGATTATTGCGGTCTGTACCTATTTTGGTGCAGGAATTGTGCATCAACCTAATAGAATGGGTATAATTCTCATTTTGATCTGAGATTATTATTATTATTCCAAGTGCTAAGAGGGAGAACTTAAAAATTGGATGACGTGAAGAACATCATTAGTGGGCGCCGCTCGGTTAACATTGAATTCTCATAGTAGTTTAAACGGTAAATAAATTGCGGCCAACACCGAGCAGACTTATTAGGCTAAAATGTTCTCCCATATATACATGAGAGAAGATCAAGTCCAATCTATGCCAAGGACTATCGCAGTACTGTATGAGTACAAGAAGGAGAAACCAGAGTTGGAGAGTGGTGAAGGGTCGTAGTTACAAAATGAGCAAGTTTTGCTGCATGAAATAAATATAGCGGAACCCGGGTTGCAGCTGTTCAATAAAGCCTGATTTTTTGCTGCTTAGTTAGATCCCATCAAAAATTGCAAAACAGCTTATATTCAGGTTGGAATTTGTTAATGACTAATTGCTTGCTGGAGCACTGCTGGTGGTCTGATCTTTTTGTTCCGCAGACGATGATCAGTCATCATGAAAGCAAAGGCGAGGAAATCTTAGATCTAAATAAATGATTGGCCGAGTTATAATTGCGGCGCTGCAATTTGTCTACGACTTAACCAAGCCAGAAAAAAATGTCCAGCCGTTATGGAATAGGGAGATTTTTTTCCGGTGAATGTACCAGTGCTGTGTGAGCCTATATTCTTAGCCTTCAGGAAGTTAAAGTAAAAAAAAGTTTAAAAAGTAGCGCAAGAGCTGTCACAGAGAAATGGAGACTGACATCTTTGTTTGGAGAAATGCAAGCAATCACAACTACCAGGCTAAGCGGAATGAATTTTTTAGATGAACTTGGAGCACTGGAGTGGATGTCGTGGGAATCCGTGACTATAGTTTGCAGTGGAAGGAGGGGGGGGGGGGAGAAGGAAGAAGGAAGCTCGATTCTTTAAGGATCCCGAAGCCCCTACTAGATAAATTTTTTTCAATTGAAAAATATGTTATATACTTTGATGAACGAAGGGTGGATAAGCACATAATAGCTCAAACTATGTAGAAAAATCCTTCGCTCACTCTCAGAAATTTCTCGAACCCCACGCTTTGATTAGAACGAACCAGAATAAAGGAAACTATTACAAATAAAATCAAACAAACAGCAACAAAGGCTTAACAAAATTTTCGAAAGCACAAGTCGATAGAAGACAGATGATATCCCTTCACTGCAAAGTCAGCGGTTTTACATTCTGTAGAAAAAATTGTGAACTCCTCCGCTTACATTCCTTTCCTCTATCTCTATAAAACTAAGAATGCAACTTTATCAAGCTAATGGATTTTTTTTAAAAGCAAAGTTCGCGAAGAAGGTGGAAGTTGATAAACAACTCTTATAATATTTCTTAGGAGTGATTTCTTTATGAGTCTTATTTTAGAATTTGAAAAACAGTCTCTTCTGCAAATAATCTCTAGGAGGAATTTGAATATAAAGGGCAAATAGTAAAACTCACAGAAGACCCCTAAAACTGAAACACGCAGTAAACTTTCGGACTAAGAGACAACCAACTGCCTAAATTTATGGCTTTACTCAAGAGGTACTCGAGTATGATACAGAGGAACCCAGAACTATTAAGGGGCGGAATTTGGTATTTTACCCGCATAATCACTCCAATTTTAGTCACAAAAATTACGGCTAGCATATAAATGAAGGTCTGATGTGTTTGATAATGCATGAGCAAGTATGAGTTCCGTAGAATTTTTGAGGAGTGGATCAGATTTCTGACGCAATCACGTACTTGTACATTTCTGCTCCGAACATCACGCTGATCAAACTCCATGCGCTGTTCAGAGGGCCACTCTAATATAGTGATAACATTTGGTTCTAGTTAGACCTTCTTTGTTCCTGCTCAAGGAAATGTCCTTACCCTTGAAAGGCACCGTCCACACGATTCTCCATGTTTTGGCTTTCCGGGGCCTTCTCAAGTCTCTGATTTCGATTATGAAGTCGAAAATTTGCAAAAGCCCCGACAAGCTCCGTTCTGGAGAGCCCGCGGGCCTGTTCCCCGGAACGATGATTGGATGGGCGCACATGGATGGGCGGGCATTACTGCAGAGGGCGGTGCCGACTTGAGGTCTTCATGCCTTTTATTCCGAAGCGATTTTCTCGCTTTCAAAGCCACACTTTGCCGCGCAACTCGTGTATTGGCTTAAAGGGTTCTGCCATCGTAAGCTGCCAAAAGCTCAAGAGCCCCAACTTAGAGTGGATTACGCAATCCTTACGCTCAAGAAATTGTGATTTTGTAACAAATGTTTGGTATGACGCTCTACAAAAGCAATTAGTCCTTCGCACACTTTACAGCCCCCCCCCCCCTCCCCCCCCCAGAATCTTACAGTGCAGAATAAGTTTCTAACTATGAAAATATCAAATGACCCCTGCGCGATACGAAATTTGAGACTTTGCATTACACAAGGGACCATCCTGTGAAACCGCGAGAACTTCATAAAAATCATTTTTTGTACTCATTTTCAAGCTTACACTGCTCACACCACATGTTTCTGTGAGAAACATTAGCTAAGAACTTTTTCGCGATGGTTTTGTGAATTATTGCTTGCTCGCAGAACAGATGGTGCGACCTGTAAGACTAGTAAAGTGAAATAGTGCCGTCATACTGTAGCAGCGTGATGCCTCTGAGTCGCAGCGAGGTCGTGAACAGCTGATATCCGGACAGCTTGTTGATTGAAACGTCACTACTTTGTGCAAAGCTGCTTTGTTTCACTGTAGCTTTGGTTGAGTCACTGGACATCGCAAAAACATTACGCTTGAGAGATTGTGTGGTCGCGAGAGACGACAGACGATAAGAGTGATGGAAGTGTACGTGACTAGAGAGACGTTGGAAGGTCCGCAATTGCGTAATGTCCGAGACTACGGGTGACTTCACATCGATGCTTATGCAACGAATTATAACTTCCTCAAAATCTTTTAGTTTGAAAATTGCTTCATTGATTTTCTGCATGGTATGAAAAGTACTTGCCGACCAGCGTTAGAGAAAAATCATTAGAAATCATAGCCAATGTCATGCGTAAGAAATCGAAAAATTTAATGAAATTAAACGAAATTTTGAGAAGGAGGCGCCAAAAATGCTTGATAATTAAAATTTCTAGTTAGATTTTTCTTCAAGTGATAGCGTTAAGGTGCTAGCTCAAAAACAGAATGCTTTGTCGCCTCTACTCTTTCAAGATAGTACTAAATTTTCCTTTTCCTCCCATCAGAAACAACCAAAATTTATTCAGTATTATATAAGTCTAGTCTATAGTGTAACCAAGTGTAAAAACAATTTTTCTTATGAAAAGCGTGTGCCGATGATCGATCATGAGGGTTTGTCTTGACAGATAGCCGGTGTTAGCTGTCGTCTCAGCCTCAGGATTAGTACACCTTTGACATTGCGGCTGCGGCGAGAGTGTGGATGGTTTTGTAGGTTGAGAAGTGAAACATGAAACTTCCGCATGAAACCGTTGAAGTTCAAGTTCGAAAAACACTTGTGATAGGATATCTCAGCGTTTTGACCGGAAAACGTAGGAGTTATGAAAGGATGAAGCTTGGGTTTCTGGTTGGGAAGGTGGAACGAACCGGTGGGGAAATGGATGAATCAATCAATGGATGAATGCGATGACAGATTCTTAGCAGGTAAAGCTAATAGGTAAATCTCCGAAAACCAGGTTTTTCTTGCCGCCCCCTTAGGGTAGAGCACGAAAGAATTCCCAAGGGCTCCCATAGATGGAAGTAGCCTGAAGCAGGGGCGTTGAATTACGGCAAATAATGTTGTTGTGTCGAGGTAAGCAAGAAGAATTGAGCTCCCCTGAACTGAAAAAATCGCCCCAACCTCATAAAAAATTCCATTCAGCCTAACTATTCATGTGAAATTTTGAAAATTAGACCGAAACCGTAGGATGAGAAGAAGCGCGAAGAAAGTTGGTCGGCATGGGACGGAACTCTTTATGAACAATTTTCCTTTGTGAGAAAGAAAAACTGAAGAGCGTTCATTCTCGAGATTCTGAACAAAGGGTGAACAAGAAATCTGGAAAAGGATGGAGTGGTGGTGGATGAGAAAAGAAGAGATAATGCAATGCGCTCGATAATGGGCCTGAAAAGATGAGACTGGTGGGTAATGGAAAGTGTTCTACGGGCTTAGGGGGAAGTTAGGAGAGAAGATGTTGATAGATTTGTTTGCAGAGAATTTGGGCGAGACTACTCGATTGAGAAATTTCGAAAAAGCGGGGATTTTGGGAAGGTTTAAAGTCCAAATGGGAAGGAAAACTTCTTCCGTAGCAGGACTAGCTTCTCCCTAGGGATCTGATAAGTAGGGCGAGTAAAGTGGTCCTAGTCTAGACAATGGCTAGATTTCTTGAAATGAAGCTATAGCTTACGCTTATGACAACTGATAGGGGAGAAGGAGGGGGGGGGGAGTGGTCGGAAGTATTCGAACAACCTGTCGAGAACGTGCACTTGTTCGAGAAAAATTTGTAACGGTGCTGATGAGCTAAGAGAAATTACACAACGAATCAGACGCAACTGTCCTCTTGGGATGCCAGTCAACGGTGTAAGAAAGAAGCGCATGGAACGGCCTAATGGGCTAATGATGATGATGTAGAGCCCTCCGAATTTTTTTACCCCTTAAGATAGTCCAAAAGTACGAAATAATGAGGGTCCTGGAACGACAGAGCTGGGGAAAAAAACGAGGTTCTTGCAAAAAAGCATGCAGATGAGTGGAGGTAAAGTTTGGAAGTTCGTGCAGAACCTCAGAAGTTCGGTTCAGTCCCAAACAAATTTTCTGAGCTCTGCAACTGAGTGAAAGTGGAATAACAAAAAACATGTGGCAAAATCCTCAGAAGTACATGAGCATGCGAAAAATCCGTGCCTAGGTAAACATTTCAATCATTTTCATGCTTATGAAATTCTATACTCAGGCGGTTACACTTAGAATCCAGGCTACCTTACATACGTTTTTTTGACCGAAATCTCTGACTTCTAGCCATGTCATAACTATTCAGAAAGAAAATAATTGCAGTGTTTTTTTATAAGTTGTGAGGCAAATCTTTGCCCCCCCCCCCTTCTTTGTCCATCAACCCCCTCAAATAGAAAAAAATCACAAGCTGCTTATATAATTCGGCGAGTATTCGAGTGGCTACAGTATTTCATGAGCGCGGCTTGAAGTTTGCAGAGTTTTTCCTTAAATGAGCGCTCTGTTGAAGTTCGTTTTTTCGTTTTATGAGCTCATTGAAGAGCTCCAAAGTTTGCTCAACAACCCATTGAATAGCTTGCAAATCATTAAGAGATTATTGGAAGAGATTTTGCATTGCTTGCAGTAATTCCTACGTAGCAGATTACCGAAAAATGAGGTTCCAAATTCATTAAAAGTTTTCAAAAATTGAGATTATCAAAAAAGTGGCCCCACTTACAGAATGGGTCACAAAGTTATAGAAGAGAAGATAAGTTTGAAAATGTGTGCAAATGCACCCCAGCGCGCCTGGGAGATTTGTTGGAACTTCCATTTTACAGTAATTAAGGTTGAACTTGACGAATTGTCTCGAAAGAGTGTTATGTTTGCTCAGAATAAATGGCACTTGCATAGATATAATGGACTAGTGAGGATATTCGAGTTGTGTAATTGCACAAAATTTACTGGAATCAGTTAAAGTAGTAACATTTTGTCGTAGGCGATCGATAGGCACATTTGTTCATTACTATTAAAACGCATAGAGCCCTTGGTTGCAATCTTCATTTTTTACTATGTCTCGTCAGAAGCATTGTGACCGTTACGCGCACGCTGTCGCTTACTGAAAAGGAACACTCAGAGTAGGCGCAAAGATTTTGGTAATTTCTAGGTAAGAGCATTACAGTTTTGAGGCGAATTTTCCATATCAATATATCTGGTGCAATAAATGGAACGCATAAAAATTGCTGAAAAATTGTTTTTTTTTCTTAGAGGAATAGAGAGATCAATGAGGGTAATAAGAGTATATGGAAAAGATCAGATAGATTGCGAAGAATTTACGACAGGATTGGTACGATATTTCGAGATGTTGCCGGCTCTGCCATAGGAAACAAAGGAGAAAAGTCTAGAAACATCCTCGAAAGTCGTAAATCATATCCGTGCCACCATTTCTCACAAATATTCGAAAAGTTGACACAAAGTAATTTGTAATCGCGAACAAATCACTCAAAATGGATGAAAGAGCACCGCCACCGAGAGCCGGGAGTTCCAGCCCTTGGTCCAGTCGATGGTGTCGATAAAGCAGCGATCAGACACCGAATGACTGATGATTTTCCACACCTCCAGCGAGGCTTCGAAGGAATTGTGTGTTTGACGAAAGAGATGACAGCTCCGAGGCGATTCGCCAATCGGCAGCAGTGAAAATGCAGCCAACAAATGAGATTGCACTACCGATTGAGCAGCCCGCGCGGTCTCCTCTGGGGACCGCTCTCCGGACTTGTCTTTATCTTTTACGTGTGTGCTGTGTACTTTGAGAAATCGTCTTCAGCTGTTTTTGGTCAAGAAAATGCTAAATTCGTGTGGTCGCGTCCAGCACAGCTGGTCTGAGGCTCGATTTGAAGAACACGATTTATTGCGAAGGGAAAGTGTTTCGAGATTACCTCCAGCAAGCGAGGAAGATTCAGCATTTATGGGGACAAAGTTCAGAGCCCAAAGACTATTTTAGCCTCAATCGAACAATGCAATGCCTCCTAGAATAAACACAGTCTATAAGACACAGTGAAAATAAATCAAAGCGGAGGGTGGCGGTAGGATGAGCTGCCCAAAAAGTTTGTAATAATCACTGCTATCCTCGCAAAAAAATTCGTAAAGAAAACGGTAAATTTTGGCATTCTGTGTACATAGAGCTCCCCTAGGCTAAGCTATAACAAACTAAAAATTGGACTTCCACGAAATGACAAGTCTCCCCCACTTTTGATTTCTTTGGGTAAAGAAAGCAGACACAATCAAAGTCAAATCTGACCGCTTCCAGACTTGGCAAGTTGCCCTTCTTCAGGCCCCGTTCTCATTTTGACGTCGTAGACCAAAGTTCTTGATCGTATCTATAAACAAACGCGTTGGTTTGAAGTTTTCCAGAAAATTTCTATAAAATTTTGCAGGTTTTCGAGTCTCATGTCACTCCTATGTTTGCCTGCAAGCAAAATAACTCTTATAGGTTTCCTGGAAATTTTCCAGTTTTGGACGATTTAGATCAGTCTAGAAAATGCGTTCAAGATACCATCACAGGAAGTTTGACTGCACTCACATTTGCAAGGAGCAATTCGCCGAACTTGGTAAATACGCTACGATTACGGTAACTTCTGTGCAGGTCTCCAAAGGAAATCTTGTAAAGCAGACTATCACTAATGATTTATCTGAAAAACCCTCAAATTACCCATAAGCTTTTGAACATAGTTTTTAGGGAATCGAATTAGCGGAATCTGCAGTACCTACTTTTCAACTGTCCATTCCGTTTTAACTTACATTAGATGTAAAATTTTATAAGCATGCCTAAAGGTCAAGGCTTTCTTCTATTTTTGGATTCTCATGTTTTCATCTTGTCTTTATGTTCAAAATCTTGACCGGAATCCAAAAAAATTTTTTTGGAACATTTTCGTCATTTGCGTAGGCCCTACAACCTGCAAGCTTGTTGTGTATGAAGTATGAAGATTTATTAAGATGTGCACAACCAGTAAATCACACGTCACCCTAACACAGGCAATATATCAGCACCTTAGTCTGTCTTTTTAAAAATATGTTCCGGGTTTATCGATCATTGCAGGCCAAACGCTTGACCAGAGCTGAACAGGTGGGCCCTGTCAAAAACTGAACAATAGAAGATTTTACAAATTTCAAACATATCGATGTGAAAACACGCGATCAGGCAGAATGCTTGTATCATGCCATCAGATATGGGGCTCTCAAACTGATCACTAATGTCGTGACAACCATGATCACGGAAAATGAAATTAATCCTAGACGATCGACAACAATCGCCGCAAATCGCCATTCTAGTGCAGCTTTACCATCCTCTTCGCTGTCATCAGAGTGCTCGCGGATCATCTGCAAAATTATTTTTCAAAAATATTGATTTTTTAAGGGCATCTGCTTACTTTTACATGATCATGAATCTTCTGCAGAACACGAAGTCGTTCGACCAACCTTTTATCATCAGCTGCTTTTGCATTACTCTCAACCTAAGTACTGTAACTCCTCTTCAATAATAATATAAAGGTCTCTCACCTGATACAGAAAATTCTCGAAATTTTCCGTCAAAGCCAGACCACCAGTGGAATCCTCGTCATCTTCCTGAAATCCTGTCCTTATTTTGTAGGAAGTAGGGCCCATTAATTTCTCACATCGTCAAACGATTTCGATCCTCGTCTTTTCCTCTTTGCCCAGGTTTCCTTGATAGTGGTCATGGTATTTTCTCTAGCGGGGAACTGCATTCGTAAAAGCCAAGGGGCCCATTCGAGAAGCAGAAATCGCATCTGAAATAATCAGAATAGATTTTTGTAGCATCAAAAAGGCCGACTGAGAATCAGAGCTAGGAGGATACAGTGCGAGGAAAGGGCAGTAAGAGGGTTTACTTACAATTTTTACCAGTTGTGTCATAACAAGGTTTTTAAAAAGCTCACTTAAATAACATATGCTCACAATAATGAAGGATATGAATGATCTACAAATATACAGTAGTTGCATGAATATTCTTTGCTATACCTAATTCTAAATTTTCAGTGGGAATCCCTGACTTTCCTAAGAATTTTCAGCAAAACTTCAGCATTTTTCTTCTTCCTCATCCTTTTTCTCTCTTGCCTGTATATCCTTTCGAGTAACGAGAACTGTGATTCAGATTTTCTAACAGATTTTGTACTTTCAAGCACTAAGAGCATGAGGTATGAAGTACAAGAGATTTTTGACATTTTCAAAGGTATCTCGTGTCAAATCTCGCTAGGACCTCATCTTTAAAGCTTGACCTTTCTCTCCACTTTTACTTCTTGTCATTCACAATTATGAACTTTAGTATTCATGATTTGACAAAGTCCACACCTTATCAAGATCCGCCGAATGCTATGAACTTACCCAAAAGCCCATTCGTTCCGTGTTTTGTTGACTTTTGAAATGATAACTCTGCACAAACACCGTAAAAGCTGTTGCCAAGGTTGAGATGAGGAAACAGCTTTGAAAGAAGACACCTAGGATTTATTTCCGTAAATTGGTAATGAGGAGTGGGAAATAAAAGAATTTACCCAGCAGAGGTACAGCTTCAGAAGTCCGAGGTGTCATCTCGTTCATAAGTGTGAGAAAAATGCAAATAGCTAAAGAGACGGAAATTTGCAGACCGACTTTTTCGCAAGTTTCTGGACAGAGTGTAAAGCCTAGCACAACGAGAATCATTGTGAGCATGCATGGCATAATCAAGTTAAAAGCATAGTACCTAAATATAGACATTTAGTGTAAAAAATTCCATTTTTGATGAGATCGATAGAAAAACTAACAGCGTGCGACGTCGAAGATGAAGAGTGAATTTTATATCTTCGTACACTTCTGGACAGCACTCATATTGTTTGGATGTGACATTAGCGTCCGTATCTGAATAAAAAGAATGTTTTTGAGAAGAAGAATGATTTTGGAGTCGAACATACGCAAAATAATCCATTCTCCGTTTTCCAGATACTCCGAGTAATCCAAATCCCCGACTTGTAGCTCGATTTTGTCTTTACTGGATGACCACGAACCAAACTGTATTTCTATACTCATAAGCTATCAAAGGGCGTAAACATATACTTACCTTGAAAAAGCAAACTTGCTCATCAAATGGGAACCAATAGATATCTAATTTGCATGAAATTTTGAAAATTCCAGGTGGCATCCAGCTGATCACACCAGAATGATAATTTAATAAATTGACTTTGTATGCCGTGTCGAAGGCTGGATCCACACTAAAAAGGTAATAATTCAATTTTTAGTTGCTTTCGTGAACATCTGGTTCACGGTAGAACAAAAGAGAGAAATCAGCAACAAATCTGCTCTTTCAATTTCACAAATTTTCTAAGAATATACTTTCTGCATGATATTAAGTGTGTGTGTCGAAAAAAATAGAACTCTACTTGAATTTGTAGAATATCATCATTCTACCATTTTCCTACCTCTCTTTTTTGCTAAAGAAAAAATCCAATGTAAAAAAACAAAAAATGAAAATTTTGATGAAAGCTTTAGTGTAGCATTTCTCCATTTCTATAACCCAGTGACCTCAGGTAGACCTTAATAAAATAATGTGAATCATATCCTTTTTTCAATTTGATGGAACTTTCGACATTTATGTTATTGTGTTACTTCAAGTTGAGGATTTTTTGGTTTTTCAATATTTTTTCTAGTGAAGACCAATGATGTTTTTATCAATGAAGACAAACGTGGTAGAATTTTCGTGAAAATTCTGGTACCTGTTGTACAGCAGAATATCTGGTTGCCATATAGTCCCAGCTGGATGCCTTATATCCGTCACATTGCCATAAGCAGGAGGTTCCCAGCGCAAGTTCTCATCTGTCCACTGATATTTCAACCAAGCGCTGACCTCCAACTGCTCTTCTTTTTCGTTCTAGAAAAAACGTCTTATTTGATTTGTTTGAGATCAACATCTACAGTACCAAATTTATAATTTGTTGCATAGCCAGGCCAAGGGTAACGACGACAGGTTTACTGCTGTCCAGCACTGGTCTTTCTTCTCGTACATATCCAGCAAGGAGATCATTCATCAAGCGAAATTCTGGCGGAGAGCCAGAGATTCTAGTGACATAAATAATAAGGCAGAGCAACGATAGTAGCAGCATCTTTGGGTAAAAATGTGGGCCTAAAATTTCTCCCTAGATTATGTAAATTGTACGAAATGAAACAGATCCTGCAGTGAATGTAAACAAAAGCAATCAACTTACCTCGATACCCTGTGTAGTGGAGAAGATGGGCTGCAAATTGATAATCCTCAGGGATTTATTAAGGCCACAGGCGAGCCTACGCAGAAATCCATTTGGAGATGCTGGAGATCTGTACTATACAAGGGTCACTTTACTACATATAAATTTTTTTACTGCTGGATAAACAAGGAAAAAAATCAGAACGAACGGAGCAATGAGTGTCTGGAGGGCAATGAATAAAATAAAGCCTGATCAATTTGCTGAGAAAGGTCAATCTTTTTACGATTTCAAATTTACAATATTAATCTAGAAAAATTTATGAAAAAGAGTATAATAGTGGGACTGACAAACAAAATGAAAAGTGCAACGGGTTTCGAACTATTGAGGACTGATCCCTGGAGGTGATAAGAAATCTCAACAGCTGGTTCTACTCTCATGGGAGTTTTTTTTTGAGTTTTTAGTAAAATTTTCAAGAAGTCCTGAACTGATAATACAAATCCATAGGACTGACCATACCCTTCCCCTCTCATCCAATAATCAAATTTCATTCTTCGAGAACTCGATTAACATTGTAATAAAAGGGGGTGGAGGCGGGACTGACTGCGTTTCTTCTACAAGATGAAAACCTTAGATTAACGGCTGTGAGTAACAAATTAATACTATTAAGATTATTAGGACATAAATATTTATTGATAGCTCCTAAGAATTTTCAAGTGACTGCAAGAAATGTATAATGTTTTTATAAATACAAAAATTATGGAAGACATAACTTAGTGTTATATTAAGCCCATAGGAGAAGTGAAAAGCTTTTAGGTCAAAGGTCAAATTATTTGCAGAGCAGTTGAGCTACAGCAATCAAATAAAATTCTGAGCATAAGAGAGATTTGCTGAAGGGCTGAAATGTACCACTTCAATCCGTGCTGTAACAAAACTGAGCAGCTGCTTTGGCTCTGATGACCGAATGACGAACGAAGCATAATGTGTTGAATGAACGATGCGTGTATGAGAGAACACTCGTCGCTTCATTCAAAGCTCGACGAACTCAATGGAAAATTGAAAGTTTTTTCTTCGCTAAGACAGGCAGGAAAACTTCATCATTGCTTAGCAGTGCCACACAAAAGATGTAGATGTCTCAGTGTGTGACACACACACTGCCCGGAGAGAGATAAGTAGAAATCGATGTGCTCTGGAAAGAAAACTAACGGATTCATAGGAAGTGAGATTAGTGCAAAGTGAGCGGCCCGATAGCCTCCTGGAGTCCATTGTTCTGTGCATCCGCATGTATTCAGCTCGCTTTGGTTCCTGGAAATTACACTGGATCAGAAGCAGGGATGCTCTAGAAGCAGAAAAGAATTTGCGAAAGATCTCATGATTTCTACAGTATGTTACCGTATTCCCTTGTGGCGTTGCTTACGCAATTGCGGTCATGGACGTTTGAATTTGCGCTGGCGCGAAAGTGCTGTGCAAGCATAAAACTTTTTAATTTTTCTTCTTTTGCTTTTCTTCAATCATATTATCCAATCTGCCGCCACCGGATCTCCACTTCAGATTATGATAGATAGTTGTGCAATTACACGAAGCGGCTGGTCAAATAAGGACAGCTACAGTCGAGTAGATTTAGCGGTAAATATAGTGTGCTTGCACAGAAGGTGAAATGCGGTGAAATTGGCGCGTGAAGAAATAGTTTCGACGGTGACGCCGGCCAATTGCGCGCGCAAGATACTCGCGGTACTGACGTGGCTACTTTTTCACGCGCAAATTTCACCGCATTTCACCTTCTGTGCAAGCACACTATATTTACCGCTAAATCTACTCGACTGTATGTAGCTTCTCTAATAGTTATGTATGAGCGTTTGACACTATCAATAAAAGATGAGAAACTATGAAGGGAAAGCTACCATCACATTAAGGTAGGTATACTGTAGCACACGTGCCTCTTCTGCAGCCAATGTAGCCTCTGGTTTCTGACACAAGGAAAAAGTCCTTCTATACAGTGTAATTTGATTATGATGCATATTTGAGTCAAACCTGTGCCTTTACTTCTCCAAAAACCATGCCTTCTTTCACAACGACGGACCTTCCTAGTCAACACGACATACAGACTGTGGAAAAACCTTTGACATTCGATGCTTTAGACCCAAAAGCTCAGTATCAAATTTCAGGATCAAAAAACTGGCCTAGTTTGTTAAGGAGAGCTGCACTCCTGAAAAAAATTGCAGAGAAAAGCGCATGCCCCAGGACTCAATATGACACTTGTCTATCATGCAGTGAGATAGCATCTTCCCAAAAAGTGAGTGGGCGAAAAGGTCTAGAACATTTGAGCGCAAATGGTATTGTGCAATAGCCAAGACCGTAGAACATCTATCAAATACTTAGGTGTCGTGTTTGATAGCACCCTGAAACGAGACTCGCAAATTTCAGCTACTTCTCGTGCATTCGCAATTCCGTTCACCATCTTTCGTTATATTAGAGTAGCCGATTAAAAAATATTACTGAAACTCCATAAAGCATTTGTCATCCCTATTGTAGAATATGCAAGTTGGGTTTGGAGCCCCTTTCTGAGGAAGCATAGGCAAGCTCTGGAGAACGCTTAAAAAATTTTTACTCGCTTGCTTTTCTACAGATGTTATCCCATTCGTGGTTATCACGATCGCTTCCAAGCTATGGTGAACGAATGAAAGTTCTAGGTCTTAAAAGCCTTACACAACGTAGGATCCTGCATGATATAAGTCTGGTCCGACAGGCTTTTACTCGGTACACCGTCTAGCGTAACGGTCCAGGCATGCCATCTGGTGTTGGGCGCACCATAGCACTTTCAGCCGACTGGTGTGCAAATCATTATCCGTTAACGCTATCGTACTATTAGTCCAAGCTTGCTACGTATGAAAGAAACACTTATAGGTTTATTTTTGCTAAGTGATATTTCGTGGACTTCGCATCTTCGTTATGTTCTATGTACTAATGCAAGTTTGGTGAGTTTGTGAAGTACTAACCCTCCGATTTCCCTTTGTTACAGCGCATGTTACGTGCATGAAGATAAAAGATGAAAGATATAATACTTGCTTCCAGGATTTTTAGAGGCGAGACCAAGCTAAGAGCTAAGACCTTCCAAATATTGAGTGTTCAGGCCCACTCAAGGAAGGACCACCGGGTTTTCTGTTTATTTACGTCTAAATGGTGAGCGTAAACAGTTAAACTCTTTATCAGAAAACAGTTTTTTTCGCACGCACTTCAAAATACCTTCAGTGTTTACCTAAAGAAATTTTGCCTTCTCCAGGTAGTCTCACTTTCAAACGAAGACTTAAGAAGTTAAATTTCACTGATTTTATCCAAGAAGTTGATTTTGACTGATTTTCTTCCAGAGGACTTTCTTGTCATCGCTCGTATAGTGCTACCGTTTGACTGTCGAACCTTCCCTACACCCACTGCTACGCGTGTTGCGGGCCTACTCCTGTACTATCTAATCGACCAACTCTGTCAATCTCTCACTCATCGCGCAGAAAGTCTTCGGGATCGGCCTTATGACTCCTGCGAATCCTGCGATTCCTGTGAGTCCCGCACACTCAGACAACTGGCCGGAACTTCCGCAGCGCTTTCGCAGGGTTTCCGCAGGTGACCCGGCGGAAATCCTGCGAAAGCGCTGGGGAAACCCTGCAACCTCAGGGTGCAGGGTTTCCGCAGCACTTTGTTTGGAGTTCCGCAGCACTTTGTTTGGAGTTCCGCAGCACTTTGTTTGGAGTTCCGCAGCACTTTGCGCTTTTAATTCGCGATCCGTTTGTTTCATATCAAACTTCCTTGTTGATACGAGGTTTTCCTTTCCAATACTGGGTTTTCGCTTTTTACTAAGGCATTATTCCTTTGATGTGGAAATTGCTTTAGACATTCTAGATGCTAAGAGACGTAGACAGCGAGATAGTTTTATTGAGAAAGCAAATGGCACAGTGTATTGTTTTATGCAGGTACCATATAGAATCACAATAAGCCGAAGTTGCTTATGCTTTGAGTTGCTTCCATTCATCGGGTGTCATTTTGACCTTGTGCGTGACTGAAGCCGGCTTCGGCTCCCTTTCCTTTCTGTAATAAATTAATTGAATTTCTTGATGTAAATCGTACCTTGCCGCAAATATTCCATTTTGCAACTTTTTCGCCAAGAAATAGGAGCATGTTTGGATGATTTTTTCAAATCTTCAGAAATTTCGAAATCTCAACAAGAGAAGCTCTAAGACAGATTCGAAAATTTCAAGAGTTTTCGACAAAAATTCAGGGCTCTACTTCAACTTAAATTTCTTGGAATTTTCAAATTTGGAGCGACAGCACTTTCTTTTCAACCTGATATTCCAGCATTTTCCAGACAAAACATGTATGTATCACACTCTAAGGCAGGTGTATGTAAGTGAAAGTTATTATCAATTATTGTTGAATTTTCATAAATTATTACTTAGAAAATATTAGTTGGCCCGAAAGTCCTTGCGTAATTCAAACAAAATTCATTAACCGTTCAAAAAGTAGACGTAAATTGATGGCTCGGTATCTCAAAAATAAAGGAAGATTTGCGCTCCACAACAGATGTATAAGCTAAACATTATATGAGTTAGTCACCAAAACGAAGCTTTCGAAAATGACGATTCAAATTTTCCGATTTTGAGTATGGTGCTAGAAAATCACGGAGGGCCGCTAGCAAATCCAAAAAATCTGTAAAAATTCTGTACACGCCAAAAGTCCATATGCTACTTTGGCAGGCTTTAATCTCGTACAGAAATGTAAAAACAAAAATTTTTGAAAAATGTCATTTTATCGGAAAATCCCCTTATCGCTGTAGTTTTTCCACAGAAACACTGTCTGGAACAAAAAAATATACATAGTGCCTATTTAAAACACTGTAACGTTCGAAGCGCCAAACAGTATTTTTGTTTAAAAACTACAGCGAAAGGGATTTTTTCTGTAAAATGACATTTTTCAAGAATTTTTTGTTTTTATATTTCTGTACGAGATTAAAGCCTGCCAAAGTAGCACATGGACTTTTGGCGTGTAGAAAATTTATAAAGATTTTTTTGGACTAGCTAGCGGCCCTCCTTAGTTTTCTAGCACCAAACTCAAAATCGTAAAATTTGAGTCGTCATTTTTGAAAGCTTCGTTTTCGGCGACCAACTCATATAATGTTTGGCTTGAACATCTGCTGTGAAGCGCAAATCTTCCTTTAGTTTTGAGAGACTGAGCCATCAATTTACGTCTACTTTTTGAACGGTTAATGAATTTTGTTTGAATTACGCAAGGACTTTCGGGCCAAGCTAATGATACTAATGAACCAAAAGTTCGTTCTCACCCTTTCCAAAAATTCGAAACTTACTTACTTCACATCCGATCTGCACATGCTTACTTTGAAAGAAGATACCATCTCTTTCTAATGGTACCTGAAACACCTTTTGATAGAAGTAAGCTCCAGAGATCAAAGTCGGTGAAGACAGCATCTCTTTCTAATGGTACCTGAAACACCTTTTGATAGAAGTAAGCTCCAGAGATCAAAGTCGGTGAAGACAGCATCTCTTTCTAATGGTACCTGAAACACCTTTTGATAGAAGTAAGCTCCAGAGATCGAAGTCGGTGAAGAAAATTACTCCATTTTTAAAATTAAGAAATGTTTGGTAGCAGAAAACCTGCCTGCAGAAAATTGGAGCAGGCTTCATAGCTATTTTTACCTGCCCTTTTCGAATGTACAAAGACTGCGCTGATTGGGCGCCTCTCAAAAAAGTTATAATTTTTGAGGAAGCCGTAAAAAACAGTGAATGATTTTTTAGCATTTTCAAAATATAACTTTTCACAGAGAGGCTCCATCAGCGCAAACTTGGCACAGTCAGGAAGAGCAGGCTATAAGCCCTATAAATCCGACTGCTCCGATTTCCGTTGCGAGTTTCAGTTTTCTTACGACCAAACGCAGAGTGAATGGAGTAATTTTCTTCTCCGGCTTCTGTCTCTGGAGCTTGCCTCCATAAAAATTTACTTCAGATAGGTACTATTAGAAAAAGCACGAACTCTTTTCGAAAATAAACATGTACAGATTGATTGAAGATGTAGGAAGTATTTAGGAGAGAGAAGAGCATGCAAAACAACAAAAGCAAAGGAGCAGAGAAGAATAGATACATTAAAGCAGTGGCGGTGCAAGAAACTTTTTCAAAGAGGGGAGGGGGGACAAAAGATTATTTAAATTTACGGACGTGAGCCACCCACCAAAGAGAAATTCAGGAATGGTTGAACTTCCGTGGTTCCAATTTACGCCTTTTTAGCAAAAAGGGGCGTGGAGTGAGCCACACCTTCGAAAATTGCCTAGACAACTACTTGGAGTTTAGAGCAGTTCTGATCATTTCATTATCTACAGTCGCAGACTATATGAAAATTCCTGAGACCCATTATGCCCCCCCCCCACTCCCCTTTCTTTTGATATAATTCATCACTATTATATAAAAATTTTAATTCCAAATTTCATGAGCTATTATTTTAAATCGTAAGTTTTGAATACTTTTCGATCTTTGAATCAAAAATCATTACTTTGATGTTTGCGGTATTGTGAGAGGAAAAGCTTTGAAAACATCAGAAGCAGAGAGGAGTAGAAAGGGATAAGCACGCGAAAAGCAGTGGCGGTGCGAGAAATTTTTAAAGGGAGGAAGAGGGAAGGGTTGAAACTTTTGGGTTCGTAGGCGTGTCGCCACTTCCCGCAAAAGAAAATTCAGCAATGGTTGTATTTTCGCGGTTCCAATTTTTGTACCCCCTCGATTTTTTAGCACAGCTCCTTCGAAAATTGTCCACAACTATTAGGTGGGGCTAGAAGTTCGTTCGCCAGTTTTTCAAAAAATCATAACTTCCTTTCGACTCGATGAATCTCTTTGAGTTTATATTCATCTAGAGGAGAAAACCATTTCTTTTCCAGAGTACCTCTGTCATGACTTGGCGTATGAAAGTTCGCGAGTTAGAAGAAATTAAAGAAAATTTGTAAAATTGGCATTCTTCAAGCAGGGTCACCAAAAAATTCTGAAAGTATTTTTCGATGGAGAAAATTATGCTCTTTACTATAGTTCTTTACCAAAAAACAAAAAAAAACATTGAGAATTAGAAGCAAATAAAGAGAATTACTTGAGTATTGCAATTTTTAAGCAGGCCTCAAAAAATCCATAAACAGAAAAGACGGGAAATCATAAACGTAGGTTTTGTGACCGTCTCTTTCTAGCTGAGAGAAATTGGTGCCAATCGAAAGCAATTTTTATTTTCGTAAAAAATAGACACGAAAACTCGGTAATATTACGAAAATTAAAATTGCTCTCGAATGGCACGAATTTTCCTCAGCTACAAAGAGAAGGTCACAAAACCCATGCTCATGACTTTCCCGTCTTTTCTGTGATGTTTTTGGGCTATTTTGAGCATGCTCAAAAACTGCAAGATTAAACTAATTCTCTTTATTTGCTTCTAATTCTCAATCTTTTTCGTTTTAATCCGTGAAAAAGGCACTATAGTAAGGAGCGCAATTTTCTCTTTCGAACAAAAATACTTTCAGAATTTTTTGTGACTCTGCTTGAGAAATGCCAACCTTGAGTAATTTTCCTCAGTTGCTTCTAACTTTCGAACTTTCTTACGCCAAATTATGGCAAAAGTACTGCTGTAAACAGAATGTCTCCTCTTTTGGATGAATATAAACGCAAAGAGATCCATCGAGTCGAAAGGAACTCATGATTTCTTGAAAAACTGGCGAACGTACTTTTGTTCCCACCTAATTTGAATCTGGAAATTTTGGAAGATATTTCAATAATCACCAAGAGCTTGTACTTTGAAATTTCGGTGACCCATTTTTCTCTCCCCTCCCCCCTCCCCTTTGTTTTGATATATTTCTACCTAATCACTTCTGCTTCATTTAGATCCAGTGCATATTTTCTACAAAGTAGTTTTAAATTATTTGCATTATCATTCTAATCAAAGCACATAAAGCAAAGAAGTTCGACATACCTGAACAAAGGCGTTGTGCTTAGACAATGTCCTCCGTTGAATCGTTTTCCAGCACTCCAGTAGCTTGGTGTTCACACACCTGCACCGATGCCTGAAAGAATACTTAGAATATGGATGAGTATAGGTTTGCTTACGCCAACATTGAAGAAAGAAAGAAATAAGAGAAATATTTGAAGGAACAGAAGCGAAACAGTATGAAAGAAAAGAGCGCGCTATGCGCTGTTGATGTTGCGTTTGCTGTTTCGCAATCGCAAGTGCATGCGCTCTCAAAATCCTGCGAAAATGCTGGCAGGTCAAAGTGCTGCGGAAACCTTACGAGCCTCACTGCACTTTCGCAGCGCTTTATGGAAAGTGCTGCGGAAGTTCCGGTTTACGGTCGCTGTGACGTCAATTTCCTGCGGAAACCTCTCATTTTGTAGCGTGCACTTTCTCAATGGTTAAGAAAGTGCTGCGGAAACGCTGCAAGTTCTGCTTGTCCTGCGGAAGTTCCGGTGAATTGTCTGAGCAGTTTAGACGCCGCTTAAATGAGCGCGTGTTGCGTGTTACGTGTTGTTTTACGCAACACGCGCTCATTCAAGCGGCGTCTAAACTGTGTGGGACTCAGAGGAATCGCAGGATTCACAGGAGTCGTAGGAATAGCAGGAATACTATGGCCGATCCCTTCCAGTGATAGCTTTCTCAAGTACCAAACTTGTGATCGGTAGACCTTCACGTCACTCGCTATCCGATTTTACTTCATCCACACGCTTCGGGTCCGGTTCACTCCTTTCCGTTGTTATTTGGGAATAGCTTGTCTGACCTGACATCTTTTTTGCATCACAATCTTTAATCTCGGAGTTCTGCTCTCTCCCCCGAACTCAGTCGCGCAAATTTTTGTTATTACATCTGTTCCCCGCATATACAATTGCTCAAGTTGAATAGTCTACTCAGGGATTCGCGCCGTGCGGGCGGTCCTCATTAAAGCTCCTCCGCCTGAGCGCACGGCATAGTTTTTGATGTACCGTGCGTGCGGTCAACAATAAAAATGCCGTGCAAGCGGAAGACAGTTTACCCGTTCGATCGGCACGCAATAAAATTGACCGTGCAAGCGGCAGGCAATGCGTCCGCACGATCGGCCAGCAATCACTTGATCGTACAAGCGGCAGGCAATCTCGCCGCGCAATCGGTACGCAGTAAAACCGACCGTGCAAGCGGCAGGCAATGTGTCCGTTCGATCGGGCGGCAAACATTTGCCCGTGCAAGCGGCCAACAGCGACCTCTACCTTCGGCTCATTATTTTCACACACCATGAGCGTAAACGGTACCTTCATGAGATACGACGCAGCGTTTAGGCTGGCTAAGCGTCGACTATCATGTTATCAGCACTTCCCTTCACCGCAAAGCTGGAATGAACCTGCGTGAGGCTACAGTTATCAAGAGTGATGGTGTGGGCTTCTCCATGGAAAGTTTGGGTAGTGCGGCAGGCATTAGTCCGTGTTCGCAGGATGTGAAAATGCTTAACATACCTAAGAAAAATGGTTAAAATACCTCATATAAACCTACTCCAGCAGCAAGCGAGCGGCCGACCTTCCCCGCGCAAGCGGCGAGCATTAGAAACAGTGCGGGCGCCTCACGTTAACCGTGCTAACGGCCCTTGACGACCGTACAATCGCACACACCAACGAGCGATTGTAAGTTCGTCGCTGGCCGCCCGCACGGTGCGAGTCCCTGAGTAAGAGCACTTTTGCTGCAAGCAGGGGCATGAGACAGACTCCAACGAGCATCTGCACTGATATGCATACACGGTCTACAGGCTTAACCTCTTTCCACTCACGGAGCTGGACTTGAGCTTTGGGGATGTTTTGTTATTTTCTTTTTACTGTTCATGCTCTAAGTATTTGTTCTTTGTTCCATATATGGCACGCCTTTTGCGTATTGAATAAATAAAGAAGTAAATAAGACCGGCAGTACCCTACTTTGCAATGAAAATATTCTTTTTAGATGTATAACGAATACCCCTTGACTAACTTAGAGTCAATCAAGCCAAGAGGTTTCGCGCATTTCATATTTAGATCTGTCTGTACCTCATGTACTCCGAGTACGCCATAAGAAACTAATAAGTTAGTACCAGGGTCAAGCGTGGGGTGCGGCACGCCACACCTGAAGGGTCGTATTGAGGAGTCAAAAGGGGAGGGGGTCGTAGTTGGGTAATCTGATACTAGTGTTAACATGATATTCGTATCATATCCATAATTAGCGTGTCAATTAACCTCTGTAGACAAAGTGTGAGCAAATTCTGAAGATTCAAGATACTAGGCTACCTAAATGAAATGGTCAAATTCCAACATGGTTAACTTTGTTTCAAAGGTGAATTAGCTATCCGTTTTTGCACTCAAGACAAAGCACTACTCCTTCTTTGTCCACCTCAGGAATTCCGCTTCAGAAGACCTCCAAACTGTGGAATTAGAAGCCAACCAAAATCTCGTTTTTCCCATTTTTCGCTTTTGATCGCTGTGCTTTCACCAAATATTACTTAGAGCTAAGAAGACAAATCAGGCTCCAAACAGTCCTATGGGAATCTACAAGGTTTAGGCTATCGATTCATATAAATACTGTCCGCTAAAAATGTTTTTTTGATATAGTTAATGGGGTGCGGCACACCCCCTTAACTTGCCTTCAAAATCCAGAAAGCGCTACACTGCTGGTATGAGTATTGAGCACATAGCTTCTTCTTGCTACATTGGAAATTTGGAGCCGAATGCACCACCCATAAGAAATTTATGGCCCTTTCAATATGCCCATTCAGATCAAAATCAGCCGTCAAATTACATGTGGTTGTAAAGTGCAGTCACAGAAAATCGGGCGTACAGCTCTCAGAAATCTGAAAACTCTCTAGAAAAAGATGGTGTCCTCCAGAATGTCACACTTTGAGGTCTAGAGGTTAAGAGGAGGAAGAAGAGGTCGTTTGAGGGCTTTCATGGGAGGGGGGGGGGTTCGAAAGACTTGTGCCTGTCCTCTTTCTCAACTCTGGTAATGCTATCTTAGGTATATAGTTCAGGGGTGGGGGGGGGGGGGTCTTATTAAAACAGCAATCAGGGGGGGGGGGTCGTAACCAGCGATCGTGTGCCACACCCCTTGCTTGACCCTGGTTAGTACCGAGACAAACCAAGTACAAAGTGCAATAAAAACATTTGCTCCAGAAGCTTAAAAACAACAAAAAATACCTGAGCGAGTTGTGGAAGTTGGGAAGAACTATACACGAGGTTTAAGCAAGTGAAGACCATGAAAGCTACCGCCTGGAATTATAAGATACAGGATCCGTGGTATATTAACAAATAACCGCATTTGCCTACACCATTCTTGTAGAGCTATTCCGGCCGTAAGGTACGGTACGGGCCGGAGTCTGAAGATTTCTCAAGACGATGGAATGCTCAAACAGTTATCATTTGAGAACCTGAAGTGAGGAGGGACACATTTTCAATGAATTCATCGTTCTTGAAAGGACATCTATGCACAGCTTTTTTCTCAGTTGTCTGACGGCCAATACACGATTATCTAGTGGTTGTAAGTGAATGTTCGACCGTTCTAACCTTAAGGTGCAGCATGTTGAATTAACCTGCGAACCTGCGTTATGTTCATAACTGCAAGTGTTCAAAATGAGCAGTTATTGGACCAAATGGTTTTCTCTGACAAGGGAGGGTCAGAAAGTCAAAGTGGCCGATCTATACAACCTGGCACAACTTTAGTGAGAGCTTGACACGCTAATTCCAAATCTGCTCTTCTTATCTGCACATTCCTTCTAGAGAAGAAGTCATGAGCATTTTCCAGAGTCGAAATATGAACTAATTGCAGGAATAAATCAATCGCTGCAGTTTTTTAGATTTTAAGTGAAGCAGAGGCAATTGTCATTATACTCCATACAATAAACCTCTTCTGCCTAGTTTTTCAGTACTTTCTTTTGCCCCATTTGACGTCTAGAAAGTTTGTAACGTGATTTTATCCCGGTCAATAGCTTTTTCGCCTCAGAAAACGCTCACAATATCTTTCCGGAAAGCGCTTTGCAGATATGGAAAGCAGATTTGGTGTCAGCGCTCCAACCTCTTATTATGGATATGCAGTTTATAGTGATCGGCTAATTTGACTTCGTGACCCTTCCTTCTAAGACTGGAAACATGCGCAAATTCGTCCGTTCATATCGGGTACTAAAATGGAAAAGCGGAAACTGGCGACTGTATCCAAATTCAGGATAACCCATCAAGAAAAATCGCAGGGTTGAAGATCATCACTTGTATGAAATAGCACAATTCTACCTTTTGTTCATATCCTATGAAACTTTGGTCTAAATCTTCAGTGACATTGCCATTCTCACAGTGTAGTGATTGAGCGGTATTTCAGAGTTGTTGTAAAACTCGGAGCGTTAGTGCCAGTTTGGCCTTCAAACACACTAAAGGCAAGGTTTTGAGGCTATAGACATTTTGTGGATGTATGACAGGTATAGCGGAAATCCTTATAAATATTGAATAGCAATAAACGTTGTTCACGCAAACTGTGAAAAATACGGGTCTATATGACTTTAGTGGCGTTTTGTCAGTATTCTCCTAGACTTCCAGATTCCAATAAAAGCTGTGGGATTACCCAGATAGTATTAGATGTTTAGCAAATTCATCCGCTTGAAGAAATTCAGAAGATGTATGTGACAAGGACTGACATAATTTCCTGATCTTTTCTTAGTGACAGCCAAGAATTCTACCTTTCAAGCCTTTGCCAACACCAGTGGCCGTATTCATCAACAAAACCCGTGGGTTCCGGAATCCACTGGGTTAGTGCTTTTGATGAATATCGATTCTACTCCAGGGAAGAATCGATATTCATCAAAAGCACTAACCCAGTGGGTTCCGGAACCCACGGGTTTCGTTGATGAATACGGCCACAGGAGTTGAGCATAAAAATTCATCGGGAGTCGGCTTTTCCGCACGATTATACGACAACTTATTAGTCAAAAGCCAGATCTGGCCGAATGGCTTGGCATATGGTGGACTCTTTGTGCCAAAGTGATTCATATAAACAAACATTGGCGGACAATGAGATTTGTTTTGGGCCCTGTAGTTATCCGAATGACAAAAGCGTGCATTTTTAAATTTAGATGGTTCATCGAATGCAGAGACTGCGAACGTCGGCGTCTCTCTGATAGAGCGCTCTTACCATCTGCTGTCTCTCCCACGCACGAACTATTTCAGTCGTACGCAAAGGCGCCCAGTCTTTGCATGCCATGAATCGCCTTTCCTGTGGTTATGGTCTTTGAATCGTGTAAAGGCTATTTTTTCTCGAGTTCCTCCTCTCCTGGATAAATATACAAATCGAAGAACTCAAAGTGCGCGCAGTTACGTAGTTGTGCACCTTCCAAATTATGATTCCTTTGTAATAAAAGGAAAAGTGGGAACCAAGAAAACGATACAAGAGAAAAGTTCGTTCAATTGAAAGCTCAATCGGCAATACTTTTTTAGCGATTTCTGACACAGTTCCAGCACACTTTCAAAACTGTTACGATTGGCTATAAATACAGCCTAACACGGAAGTCGTCAATTTTCAAGTGCAGGACAAAAGTAAACATGTTAATAGTTTGGTGGACATTTTAAAGATACTTACTACACATTTCCAAGTATTCATCATCAGGTC
Source organism: Cylicocyclus nassatus (assembly GCA_958299035.1). NCBI lineage: Eukaryota > Metazoa > Nematoda > Chromadorea > Rhabditida > Strongylidae > Cylicocyclus > Cylicocyclus nassatus. The sequence continues at coordinate 90,154,323 of CATQJL010000001.1, read as the reverse complement.
TGTGCTCCAGACACAACTTTATTGCAGTCGTATGGCACCGTTTGCGCTCCAGAACTTCGATATCGATAATCCTGCACCTCCATGTGGAAATAAAACCATGCACAAACATCTCTGTACTTTTTTCCTTTCCATACCTTTCGTTTGAATTAGAATTGATTTGAGCCATCTTGAAAAGGCGCGAATGATTTCGCGCTCCACTGCGCCTTATGTACGGTGGTCGGACGAATTCGAAACGCACAAGCGTACCCTGATCGGCGACGCGGAAGCGACGCGCAGTTTTCTCCGCCGAGCGCGACAGCGAGCACGAACTTTATTTTTTTACGTTTTTTGAAGTTTCAGACGCCGATCTTTGTACGCTGGTCTGTTTCGAAGTCGAACCGACTTTCAAGCGCACGATTGTTGGTGCATGTATGAAAGGCAGAACTGCAACGCTTGTTGTTTTGTGACTTTTTTGCATGCACTATTTGCGTTTAGCTTGCCGGTGGTGTTCCACAATAAAGTGGAATATCAGTAGAGTCAAGTAGATGTATGACAAGGGTGGAAAGAACAGTGAAACCGCTTAGGGAGTTATACGTGCTGAGTGTTCATCGATAAAGTATCCTTTTCAGCCTTAACTTATAGACTCAGTTGTTAACATTACCAACAAGCGAAAAGGAAATCTGTCCATAGCGTTTTTGATGAAGTTACGGCTTCTTTGCAAACTTATTGCCAATTCTGGTCTCACCTGTTTGTAAGTGTAGAGAGCAGAAAAGTTCGAATTGGTCTCTGGGTGTAGTTTTCACCAAAAGAACTCGTTAGAAACCAATTGTGGTCCTACACTACTACAAATATAGTTTGTGCAAAATATGTATACACGATTCATGACACGCAAAGACTGGGCGCCATTGCGTCCGACCAAGATAGCTCGTGCATGGGAGAGACAGTGGTAAGTAAACAAAGAGCGCTCGATTAGAGAGATGGCGACGTCCGCAGTCTTTGCGTGCTAAGAATCGTCTATACTTTGAGGCTGAATCTACAGTAAGAATCTTTATGACGAAGTCAGATCAGCTACTGAGGTGTGAAGTTCCTGAAATGTCGCTCATAATTCATGAAAAAAGAACCGCGGCGGCTGTGCTTGGACGGCCTCCACTGAAGTCCGCCGAAATTTCGCATCAGGTCTTTGTTCAGAGGGGACTTTCTGAAGGTTACCATTCAGCTACTTCGCATGGCACACGTCTTTGTATATATAAGACTGCTTTAGCTTGGGGTACAGTGGGTAACGTGGAAGATAGTTTTCAAATTTATTTTCCAGTTTTTGCTTACATAGGCTGCTCACTTTGACGATTACAAATTATTTGATGCTAGAGGACACTGCGAGCCGTAGAGGTGGATTTGCAAAGAAACAAACCACCGTAAATATTTCGCCTTTTTCTTTTCAGCAATTATGTTCTCGATTTGGTTGCTCCTCGAAATCACTCCCCGAGGCGCAACCCGACGTTTTCATCATGTACAACTTTGACTAATTCTCATTCCTATTAGGATCCCAAACGTAACTTGACCGGCGGATTTAGCAAGCACTTCGCAATTCAGTGTCTTTTTTCAGTCTGCGCGGCCTTTTGAAATTAATAAAGGTTTGTCGTGACCAAAACCGTTATTGGGAGTTTTTGAGCCTCAGATGTAACGATGCTACTCCACTGCGCAATATTTCGGAGAAATGTCAGACTGTAAAGAAAGCTTCTTGGATTCGCTGACGAAATCGCAAAACTATCTATGTGCGTATGGCTGTACCCGAAAATTTTAGACACCAGCATTACAAAGCTGTGATTGCTCCACTTTGTGACAATAGTGCTTGTTGCTGGTCGAGTTCGGAAAGCCTTGTCAAAAGCGAATTTGGAACACACAAGCGTACAAAGATCGGCGTCTAAAACTCCAAAAAACGTTAGAAAAACGAAGTTCGTGCTCGCTGTCGCGCTCGGCGGAGAAAACTGCGCTTCGCGCCGCGTTGCCGATCAGGGTACGCTTGTGCGTTTCGAATTCGTCCGGTGGTCGTGAGTTGGATGGCCCTTTAATAGCCTTCCGTGAACGTGCTCCAACCTCTTCTAGGTGTAGTTTCTTATCGCGTTTCTCCGTCTTTTGAGCTTAATTCTTTATAGTCAGCTACAAATTTTCAGGGATTAAATCAGCTGCAATGGACGACAAATCGGCTGCAGAAGCAGCCAACAATAATCACGTGAAACTCTCCGAAGTTCAGCTGGTGCAGAGCGAATTTGGTGCTCCACTAGATGAGTGCTATAAATTAGCGATCAAGTACTATAAAGGTAACCCTTATATATTTCATCATTTTGTGCTTTTTTTCTGTCTACTCGGAGTTTTTGTATAGATCTGCTTAATAATTATTTTCTTTTTTCGTAGAAAGGGAGAAAGCTGGCGATCTGGGTGTTTCTTATGATGACCGCGTAATGTTGATGGCTTTGAGCAAGCAGGTGAGGAGCTCTTCGTCTGCATTTCGTATTCTTTTATTTAGCAGCATCGTAAAACGCTAAAAAACTACTTGTTGTGGGACTAGAGTTTTTAGCTCTCAACAGATTTTTCTTGCGTTTTTCTTATTGCTTATTGTGAGGTAGAGACGAGCTAGTTTGGCCATTTATGCAGTCAATTTTTGTCATAGTCTGTTCGGCCATTTGCTACGTATTGTGGCCGAACCGACCTATACATAAATCATCCCGCAGTAAAGCGGGCGGGTTCGGGGGACAACGGGGCTTTTCTGTTGTAAGCTTCCTCAGTCTCACAATAAACGTTCATAGCGACTGTTGTGTTATCTCCCAGTTATAAGTTGCCCTATAGTGGCACAATTCTGGTGCATCGGCCAAATGTTCGGCCATTTGCTACGTATTGTGGCCGAACCGACCTATACATAAATCATCCCGCAGTAAAGCGGGCGGGTTCGGGGGACAACGGGGCTTTTCTGTTGTAAGCTTCCTCAGTCTCACAATAAACGTTCATAGCGACGTGTTGTGTTATCTCCCAGTTATAAGTTGCCCTATAGTGGCACATAGTCTTCTTTGTTTATTCAGCTTTGATTCGCAACGGCGTCAGGGCGATTGTTTTCAGAATTGAGGTTGACGTAGGTGATAGTCACCTAGGTAACCATAAATAGTATAGCGACTAACCTTTTTTCATTGGTAAGCGCTCAGGCTTGGTAATCTTTAATTCACGAAGTAAAGGTGGTTACGAATTCTTGTGAGCGGGACTGCGGGACACGCAAAAGAGAAGGAAGAAGGAAGAAGCAACTTGCAGAATTCTAGAACTGCTATATACGCGCATGAAGTCTTTTGAATTGACAATGACATTCCAAGACTATCTCATAGGCATTTTCCATACTTCGGACAAGGCTCTACATAAGGACAATTGAATTATCGCGAGAATGGCGCGTTTTAGCAAACTAGCATATTTTTTATACTGTAATTTTTGTAAGTAATGGTGATACTGCGTATATGGGTCATATCTTGAGTTGAGATTCTTCCTTGGTTGTATACGTAGTACCTTTGGCAGTGACAAACAAATCCAAAATGTAAGTGTAGAATAGGTATCCTCGAAATGCTAATGACATATTGCGAGCAATGGTGCACCTGTGTCCGCAGCTTACTGACCATTATTCATCATTATTTCACCATGTATTCAGTTGTTTTTTGTAGGTTCGGCTGGGACCATACGCGGACAATTCAGACGGCGCTGGCTTTTTCGATCTCTTGGGTAATGATATCAAGTAGGTCATTTTCCCATCGTTGCTATTCTTATATCGTCTTATATCTTGTACCTTTGTATATACGTCATTGCTGTTTGTTATACTCTCTAGCTTAGGGAACTGATATCAAACCTCAGTTCAGTATGAGTAAAACTCCAGCTATCACTTGTTTTTTAAGGTATTCTGAAGTTTTTGTCCTAAATTATTTGGAGCTAACATTTCGTGTTGAAGAGCCTTGTGAAACTTAAATTTGAATTTCACATCTAATGCTACAATCTTCAGCAACACGAAATATCATTCTGCCATTGCTGTCTTGTCTATACCTTTTTGGGTTCCACTGAATAATTCATCAGGTTTTTCACCCATGTCCTTCCACTTATGTAGTTTTTGAAGCCCCACTTCTCATTGTTACAGACCCCCATGATTTAGGGAAGTAAAGAGAATACGTTAGTTGTTGCGTTTGCTGTGACTTGCATTTTCAAAATCCTCCTTTCAAATGCGAGGTTTCGTATATTTTTTCGATCCTCGCTGAAAATCAATCATTTCTAGGTTCATATGGGTAATAATGTTATCCTAGATGTCTTGGTTAATGCTCTAAACAAACTTACTCAGAATGTTTCAGGTGACTTTTGATGTTTCTGTGGAAAACATCTTTTCACTTTCTTTCCAAAGCAAGGTGATTCGTACCTTTTTTCGCAACGCTAATGTGGTTATAAATAGGGTTTTGTAACATGAAAAAAGATTTAAGCTTTGTATCTATCCTATCCTCTGCGGCTTATCGCTCCTCCAATCTTTTTTCGCGTTCCTGACAATAGCTTCTTCATCGCACTTGGTATCTCCCTTTGAAATCGAATATTCCAAAACCTTGACATAACTCAGCTTTGCGGTCCGTGGGCAAAAATTCTATTCGCGAATAGTAAATGGATTAAGAAAATTGGCAAATTCATCACTTAGGTTATTGATCTTTGAATAAAAACTTGCTTATGTTTTGCGTTGAGCTTGGAATGATCGAAATTCTCAAGAGAGACTTAGTGAAATCAAACTTTTGCTGGATATGTGGTGGACTTCTCTCTTATTTAGTTGATGTTGACTGGAAGTGAAGGGCCGAGCATGCGCACTATTTTCTCTTGCTCTCAAAATCTGAAAAAACCTGACTTATACTTGCGTGATTACCAGAAGGTCTTTTGTCCGGAGGCTCATATTACACAGCAACAATATGCACTACAGTGTGTGACCATTGTAATCGAATAATGCTAACCATGGGAACTATTCCGCATTAACATAGTAGGCCTCAGTTCTCGGTGAATTATGGTTCCGTTGTTTTGCCACATGGAATGGTTGTCTACAGCATTATATAAGCTCTAGAGTTCAATTTATTTCAGTTTTCGTGTTCAAGCCTGATCTATTTGACCATCTTAACCTTAAGCATCCTGCTCTGATCTCGCTTCCTGTAGACCCAATGATAGCCTCTGCTGTACCTGGAAGATTATGTTCATTGCTTTTTATAGTAACCTCCTTTCAAGCTGATGTTATCCGTAAATGGCCTTGATTTTTGCGTATTTGTCGTTACTTTTTTGAATTTTCCCCTGTGATTCCATGCTAATACTTTCATTGACTAATGCTGTTTTCGATTATGGCCTCTGCGCCTGATATGATCCTCATTGTTCCGCATATTTCCCTCAGGCCTTCCGTTTCTTCGTTTTTTTCTATCTCGAGCCCATATTCTCAAAAATGACGTCATTTTATGCCTTCAATACCTCAATGCTTCTCTTGGACATGAGTACGGAGATTCGGTTCCCGACATCCGGATATATTGTTTCCTCAATTTTTAGCCCAGTCTTTGAAGATGTCATTTCCTTTACCTTCTCTGTTTATTGTCGCTCACGTCTTAATATCTTCCGTTACTGAAATCGTGAAGAAGAGAAAAGAAGGCGTTCTGTATGCTCTTATCCGTGTCGCTTTGCTATACTTTCCTAGACTTTTGTTGTGATCTGAGTCTTATGACTGTAGTTATTATCTTGAACATACAGTAACTCAGACAACTTGCTGGAACTTCTGCAAAACGTTTGGGAAAGTTTCGCCGGGTCACCTGTGGAAGTTTCGTAAAAGTGGTGCGAATCTCCAAAGATTGCCAACCACAACAGCAAAAGAGAACATTAAGCGAAATTTAAAGCTTGCTCTATTTACTGTAAGACTCTCTTACTATCCTCTGCGCTGCGGCTGACATGTTCGATAATCTTATATATAAAGCTGAATGTCTGTTTGTCTGTCTGTCTGTCTGTACGTATGTTCCGAATAGAAAATTCCATTTCTTAACCGATCCGGACCAAACTTGGCACACATACACTTCGGGCCCCGGCGGGTGCCACAGTCCACTTTTCGCCATCGATCGATATTGATTTTATCGATTTTTTGCAAAATTTGAGCTACAGGGCTGGGAGTTGGCACAGTTTGGCAGGGTGTAATCGAGCATGCTGATCACCCCGTGGGGGTGATCAGCATGCTCGATTACACCCCCTGCCAAATTCCAGCCCCTTAGCTCAAATTTTGCAAAAAATCGATAAAATCGACATCGATCGATAACGAAAAGTGGACTGTGGCACCCGCCGGGGCCCGAAGTGTATGTGTGCCAAGTTTGGTCCGGATCGGTTAAGAAATGGAATTTTCTATTCGGAACATACGGCGGAGCCGGGTAAGCCAGCTAGTTTACTCTATTGTTGGCGAGGCAACATCATACAAGACAACACATCCAAAAGCTTGCGGAAGTATTGACATTTCAAAGTGCTACGGAACCGCTGGCATTTTTCGGAAGTTCCGCAGCGCTTTATGAATTCTTGCGCAAGTTCTTTTCAATCAGACTGACGCGAAAATTTGCGGAAGTTTCCATTCTCAACGTTTCCGCTTTTGCAGTAGTAAACAAAATCGTGCAGAACCGCTGCGCTTGTTCTGCGGAAGTTCCGGTGAACTGTCTAAAAATTTATAGCGGGTAATCTTTTCATTTTCAAAGTTAATATAACAACATGATTGATGATATCGCTTTGTTTTTCAACAGAATGAGGTTTGGAACATTCTTAGGCAAATCTTGCAGAATCTTCTTGATGCCATCCACTGCTTTGGAATTCGTTTTTTCGTTGCGATATTCTCCCACGCAGAAACTTTATCCTTTGCTATTGAGTGTTCGTTTTTTTCCTTCCGCCTCCGTGGGAGTGCAGCCATAAAAGTTATGTTACCCCATGGTTCCCCAGAAATTTTTCAGTTTCCCTGGAAATCTGAACTCTGCTCTGTTTTCGGTTAGGATGTGATATACTTCTTTTCTTCTTCGTTCCTACTTGTCGAATCATTTTCCAAATAAGAATCTCTTGCTACCTTGTCCTACTGGATTGCTTTTACTGGCATTGAATAACGAACGCTATTTGCCTTGGAATCATCGTTTCTTGGGATTAGTGCTTGTCGTTCGACACAAAGCGCTGTAGATTAACGAACAAGGCCGGACTCAATGTCGGCAGTGGTGTTCGCTTACACCTTCACCCTAGAGGAGCTCAAAAATAAATTATGGTTTGTTCTATAAGGTTTATTAGTGAGGTGATAATAGGGGCCTACTGCATAGGCTTTGTGTGCATTATCTGTTTAAAATGTCCGAATGTTTTGCTATCCAAAGCCTTAGCTATTGGAAAACTCTTCTAACACATTTACGACAACACGACCCACCGGTGGATCGTACGTGTCTTGCCATTTCGGACAATACGACCCACCGGTGGGTTTCAAGCTTTCTGAAGTTTTTGACTTCGCTCATTTCTTTCTTCTGTCGAAAATCTGCGGATTCGATTTCTTAGTTTCTCGTAAGGCTTCAGTGTTTCTGTGCTACTTTTTCTAAATCCACAGACCAAATATTCAGAATATGTTCCTAAGGTTCAATTTCTGAGTCCATTCGAATTTTCGATAACTATAACTATTGCATTTTGGCTGTTTTTGATATAATTTGTGTTCTTCACAATCTGATGATTATCTGGCTTTTTTTACGTGGAAGTGAACTGTCCTGAAAGAGTTCAGTAGTAAATTTTATGCTTGTCATTTTGAGGTCAACGCAGCCTCTCTTTTTTGTAAATAAGACGTCATATCTCTAGTCAAAGCTAGTACTGAATTTTCCGTTTTAGCTGATGTATACTTGTTTTGTTATTAAGCTTCGTCATGCTGTCCTAGGTGCTTCTATGTTTAGAAAAATTATTTGGACAATTACGCACGTCATTCACAGGTGATTTTGGATATTTTGAGAAGTGCAAACAGAATCGCGCAGATATTGAATTTTTATGACCTAATAACCTTTACAACGGCACTTACCGCTTATAGATAACTGAACCTGGTATTCCTTGGTTTCCGATGGATGGGCCCGCAACGCTGTTGTCCTGTGGTCAAGAAATTGCTTTCAAATGGGCGGAATGAGTTTTTTTATGATGATCCAAATAATATAACAAGGTCTTCTTTATTCGAATGATTTCTGAACTCCATTTTACTGATGTTTTTGAAGAAATTTGTCTTTCCGGCTGCGAGTGCTAATAGGCATCGTTCTGAATAAGCGCTAGTATATCCCGGACTATGGACACCAATTAATTTGAGACCGGCATTCGCTTCGATGTTGGCGTATAACTAGCCGGCATGATGTATGACTTATGAGGCGTATCGAATATGTTTTGAAGGATTGCATCGTTGCAAGGAATTCCATATTGGCATTTTTTATGTTGCTTTGGCATTAGCATAGTATCACTTTTGGTTATTGAATGATCTTTTCTTCTGAACATGTGTATTAAAGACAGCGCTAAACGCTGTTTTTTTGGCTTTTACTTGTTTTAAATGCTCGGACCCTATAATTCACAGCTGCAGATTTTGCGTTTTTGAAAGTCTGAATCAAAATTTGAGAACAAGTTGGTGTAAAATGTCAAGAGTAAGGAGCTTTTCGTACCTTATTCAATTTTTTTGGCAGTGGTGTGTCAGAAATAGTTCTTATTTTCCAAGATTTTCCAATTTTTTTCATTCTTGAGACCGCCAATGTTTCGAACGTTTGGAATATTTTTTGACCATTGGATCAAAGACTACTGCATGACGAAGGCGTAGAAACGGTATAAGTTGCGGGCGCGAACTCGGCGCGTGCGTATTCACCGTTGTAAATCCTGCGCCTTATGCGCTCTGCGGCTAAAAAAGCCGCGTTCGCACCCAAAGGTATTGCGCCTTCGTCATGCAGCAGCCTATACAGATGCTCGTGAAATTAATCATTTTGATTAGTAGGAGGAAAAAAACTGCCATTTTAAGCATTTATCATTGGAGCAATATCCCATATAAATGCCATAGATTTCCTCGCGCTTTCCGTTTTGACTTTTTTGTTGTCGTCAGCTCGTAGTAAACTTTTGCAGAAATATGCATTATGAAAATACGTGCTATAGTAGCTGAGCCGTTATACCTAGTTATTGGTGAAAGTTTTAAATTTTTTTCTGGAAATAATTCTAGAGAGAGGTTTTGGCCATCCACTCGAACGGGCTTTTGAGTCCTAGAAGATGTTCCAAGTTTGGGTCGTTTCACCAGAGAGACTTTATATTCTCAAATTCATGTATCTGGAGGCTTTAGATTTCTGAACTGCTCGGTTTAACAGTTGTGTTTCCAGTTTTATATATACGTACCAATTTCATAGCTTACTTTTGTAGACATTGGTCTATATATCAGGTTGATACATGATTCCTGCACCAAAATGAGTACAGACCGCAATAACTCGGAACAATCCTATATCCCAAGTAGGATTTGATATATCATTAGATAGCGCAAACCTAGCTCTACAAGATAGTGCTCAAATATCTACACCAGCTTTGGTCCACGCGAAGTTTTGAGCCGAAAACTGAAAAAAACCATGCGTCCGAAGACCTTAAGACCCATCAAAATAAAATTGTAACTTCGTTCAAAAAACTCTTAGAAAATTTCTTTCTTGCACACGCGTAGACATTCCACGTATCACATCTATCTATGCGGTTCCTGTATTTTTTGCTCAGCTAGACGATGAGAAAACGAAGTTTTTCATGTTTTTTCCAAAACAATGCTGAGATGTTCTAGCACTGACAGTTGTATACTATAGGACCTTAGAAGCGTGAATGGGAATTTTCAGCTTTTTACAGCAACTGGTTTACGAGAAATATCGAATTTTTGGCAATTAGGCAAGAAAAATTCGGATAAACAGAGCTCGTTTCGTCATTACTAGTGAACTAGCTGTTCTAGAAGGCTGAAAATGTAAAGTTTGACTGCTAATGGCATGTACTATACAACCGTTAGTGTTAAAACATCTCAGCACTAATTTGGCAAAAACATAAAAAACTTCGTTTTCTCATCGTCAAGCTGACAAAAAAATACAGCAACTGCATAGATAAATGTCTTATGTGAAAAGTTTACGCGTGGGCAAGAAAGAATTTTTGTAGGAGCTTTTTTAACGAAGTTACAATTTTTTGAAGATCTGTCTTAAGGTTTTCGGACGCATGGTTTTTTTCAGTTTTCTGCTCAAAACTTCGCGTGGATCAAAGCTGATGTAGATATTTGAGCACTATCTTGTAGAGCTAGGTTTGCGCTATCTAATGATGCATCGAATCCTACATGGGATATAGGATTATTCCGAGTTATTGCGGTATGTACCTATTTTGGTGCAGGAATTATGCATCAACCTGATATCAAAAATTCTTTATACTTTAAAATTGAAACTGCATCCAATGAATGATTGGAGGTCTTGTTTTCTGTGATTTTCAATTCGAGCGTTCGCTTGTTAAAGACATAGATACCATATTAGATTCTTTGTTTTTGTTTTTGCAGGCTCGAAAGAGATTTGTATCGGTCTGGTTTCTCAGTAAATGCAATTATCGTTGCCTAACCGATTTTCTTTAGCAATTTTCCTTCTTTTTTTGAACATCTCCTTCTGCGAAGCAAAATTTTCCGTACTGCTGCCACATGGATGATGAAGTTATGTGCTCGGAGCTTGAAGATGTGCCAGCAACAGCATCGTCACCGATGCCGTTCGTTTTGCGAATTTCCTAAGGGACATTGAGATAGATGTGCGTGTCGAGCTTTCGAAGCTGTGGGCCCAGGGGCTGTGCTTCATCCTCTATGGGTAATAGATGTTATTGAAGTCGATGCACTAGCTGTGGAAGTCCTATCTGGCAGTGCATTACGTGGGAAGACGGGGTTTCGACGTTTTTATCGGCTCCCAATGAACTTCCTACGCTCTATTTAGTTTTTGCAAAATTCTCATTACAGTCTTAGAGAACCCGCGGCCTACCTCATTAATTTGCTGAATTGTTTTTTTGTTGGACCAATTTTCTATCTTGTTTCGAAAGGCGGATCTGAATTTTTTCTATTTTTTTCGATCCTACTAGACATCTGACCATTGTTCCGGAATCCTATCTTCCTTTTGTGTGCACTAAACAACTAAGCAGTTTTTTGGTCTGCAATTTTCTTCCGCTTTATCTTTAAACCAGTTCAAAGCGCCGCTTCGCGGCGCTTTGAACTGGCTTGCGTGTAGAGTGAGAAGTGTTCAAAGGCTAGAACTTGTGAAGTTTTGTCTTCAAATCTTTTCGTAGCCAAAAGTATAGCATAAAAACTTTAGGTATATACGTGTAGAGAGTAGTAGTAAGTTACTTTCTAGCTCTCTAACTCTTCAACAACTCAAATAGCTCCATGCCACATGCTACCTTAGCTTCACTACAATCTTCCTAACTCGGATTGAGTGCCACTAAATGCTTCAATCCACTCCAGGGCTTTTATATCCGTGTCATAGTACCTTCCTCTCCCTCTCTTCCCCACCCCTACCCTCGTCCCATCTCCTCCCCCCTCCCCGGCCCCTCCCAGCCCCCCGCACCCTACTGGTACAGAATACAAACCCCATGTAGCATAATGCCTTTCAGGCACGCAAAATTTTTATGTAGAAAGCACTGAAGAGTGGTAAGTTAGCCCCTAGCTCTTTAGCTCATAAGAAACTCCAACAGTCCTTAACAGACTTGGACTCAAATAGCTGCACGCCACATGCTGCGTTAGCTTCATCAAAATCCTCTCAATGCTAGAACTTTTACGGAAGCGTGCCAATAACTTGCTTGACTCCACTCCAGGCTTTTTCTGTTCATGCCAGGTACATTCCTCTCTCTTGCCTCCCCCTCCCCCTTCCTCCCCTCTCCTCAGCTCCCCGCACCCTACTGGTACAGAATAACGTAAATATCACTTTCATGTGTGCAATTTTCCTGCGTTTGAAGTTTTGAGCGGATTTTGCTTTTCTCTTTCCCCATTAGTTACCTACCTACGGAGAATAGAGAGGGAAGATTACGAACGGAATAATTAAACAGTTTCCAGTAGAGTTTTTTAGAAGGAAAACTTATTATCTTCTAAAACTTTTTCTAAGTAGAAACTCTTTGAATATTTCTGCAATTATTGTCCTACTTTTCGGGTTCTCCTTCTGCTGACGCTGCCATTACAATGCGTAACCTCAACGTTGCTTATCGAAACTATGCCTACGCTTTTCGCCAAAATTCAGCTTTTTATACAGTACCACACAGAATTTGCTGGCTAAGGTGCAGGCTATTCTACTCTACCAAAAGCTCCACCTGCGGTAATTCCTCATGAGGAGAGACCGCATTTCCCTCTTCTTCCCTCTCAAATCGCACCTACTGCTCAAACATCCTTTACCAAGTTTTCGAATAAAGTTCGACTTCTACTATTGAGATTCTACGCTTAACCTCAAAGTCAATAAGTAAAATTCCATCCTACCCCGCCTCCTTTCCTCAGACTCTTCATGTAAGTGCTTACGATTTAACTTCCATTCACGAAACTTCATCTGCCATATTTCAATTTTCCCCATTTTCCTTCCTTGAAAGCCTTTCTAGCCTGTCACACTCGCTTTAGTTACAATGCGGGCAGAATCCCATTATTTTGCTCACAATATGAAATGTTAAACAATTACTAAAAATACGGCTGTTGGTGTATCAAAATCGAGAACTTTCATGAGGGAAAATCCCATCTGGGATTTCTGCTGCACCACTTACAACTTTGTAAAGCAGTGCTTTTGTACAATTAAGTTATAGAAATTGGCAACTAAAATAGACTGGTACCAAGTTGACACATCCTAATGCGCTAATTGAAATGAAGCGAGCTGTTACTTGGTGACAATAATGCTAATCGATAGTACTGTTTATGGAGTTGAGCACGAAAGGGCGTTCCAGTCAACATCTCGGAAGGCAGACATCCTGGGTGCATTGGGTGCATTCGAGACATAGCGACAAACGCATGAGTCACATGGTCCCCCCTGCGCTTTATTATAGAGTATGATCTTTAAATAGTAAATGACTTATTATTGTTGAAATTTTTTTGAATTCGGATTCTATAAAAGTATGATTATTGTCCCAAATTAGATTTTTTAGAATGTTTTCTCAATTTTACTAAATACCTGATTATTGTCTCGGGATTTGATGTTTTCTATTTTTTTACTGTAACCCAAGTATTGTCCCGAAATCTAAATTAAAAAAAAATTTTTTCTTGCTTCTATTGGATTGCCTATTATTGTCCCAGAGGGATGGTTTCTGTGGTAATTATCGAACATGTTTTCATTTATTCACCGAAGCATGTTCGTAATTTCTGCTATCGCTTTTATTGAATCCCACAAGGAACCATCCATCTTTGCCGAAAGCTCTTTTTTTCTCAATCGTAAACGATGCTGTAAATCTGCCCTTAGAATTCGTCACCTAATACAATTAATTCCGGCCCTTTCAATGAAATTTGATTATGAGGTCTTGCATCCTAAAACTACGAGGTTTTATAGGTCCATGGGTCTGTCCTATTCTTCTATCCTTGGCATATGTCAGACTAAGCGACGACATGTGTTCAATTTGCTCAATTAGCATAACTCGGAAGCTTTCTTGTGTACTTGCTTTTCCTCAAGGATAAGGACAAACTTGAGTAAATGTGATTTGCGAACGTACTCTTGCCTAAGGTGGCGGTTTAGTTCCTTAGACAAAATTCTGAAGTTCAAAGTTTGATTGTCATTTTTTTCGACGCCCACTTCTATAACACCGATTTGAGGTCTTATCTTGTAATAGCCAAGATTTACTATGTATCGAATTTGCCTTTTTTGAAACTCCGTTTTTGCCCATGGTTTCAATTTTTTTCATCTCTCGAAGCCATCGTTGTTCGTTTATGTAGTGCACTTGAGCAGCACTAAGGAAGTAGATTCAATTTCCATCCTCTTCACCTCGCTCGCTAGTCCATTTGATAGAATGTCAAATTTCATTTTGCCACCGAGAACCCATTCCATTGTAGGTTTTTGTTAGAGATAGAATGTGGTAATCTTGTCTAAGCTTTGTCGTTTTATTTGAAAAGCATGTTTTCGCAAGGAATCCTACTGGGTGGCCCGCTGTTTTTCTTTCTTAATTCGGACTTTTTCTTGTTTGTCCTCATTTGTTCGTTTATGCGTGCTTTTCTTTTGTCTTTTGTAGAGGCTCATTAATCCCCCTCTTTTCATTGATTTTTCTTGAGCGAGAGAAGATGAAATGTGGAAATAGTGCAAGCACTAAATTCCTAAGGTTTGGCGCTGAGAGGCATCAAATTTCATTTTTCAAGTGGCATAGCAGATAATTCACAGCTAGTCTGTCACAAGCATAAATCTGTGCCCGTAAGAACAAATTTGATGAACAAATGTCATGGTCCTAATACGTCTAGAAAGCTATGCAGCCCTCATCGAAGCTGTATATGTTTGTTTCATGTATTCAGCTCAACTGTGGAAAACCTTGGGTTTCAAACAAAGTGAGGTCATCCCCTCTGATATGACAGTGATGTTAGCGTAAGGCAGTTCCTAGTCATAAATTTTTTACAAGGGAACGATCCCAACTTAAGGTGGCGAATTGGAGTGAACCGCATATCATTAGATGCGTCTTGATGAGCTGATTCCAAATCTACCTTCCATATCTGCGACAACGTTATATGGAAGAAGTTATGAAAGCTTAAAAACGTGAAGTAACGGGAGTTTTAGTGCATAATTCGCTTCAAAATCCAACTTGGGAGTGTAGGACTAGCATCATATTGAGTGTACTGATTTCACGAAATGCTCACTTCAAAAGAAACGCAAATAAGTGTTTTTGAACAAATAATTTTCGAAGTATTGCGCTGCATATTTGCCAAATTTGGACTTTTCATTGTTCATAGCTTTTATCAAAGAACTTTAGTTGCTTTTTAGCTGTTCAAAAACATTTATTTGCGTTTCTTTTGAAGTGAGCATTTCGTGAAATCAGTACACTCAATATGATGCGAGTCCTACACTCCCAAGTTGGATTTTGAAGCGAATTATGCACCGAACCCCCCTTAATTCACATTTTTAAACTTTCATAACTTCTTCCAGATAACGTTGTCGCAGATATGGAAGGTAGATTTGGAATCAGTTCATCAAGACGCATCTAATGGTATGCCGTTTATTCCAATTCGCCACCTTAAGTTGGGATCGTTCCCTTGTTAGTTTTCATTGTATGAAATATTTTCGGAACTAGCATGGAATGGGAGTTGCAGCTATCCTTTTTCAGTATCGTGTGAAGCTTTTGAGTTTTAATCTCTCCTCTTTCTTTAGCTTTAGTCTTCTTTTAGCAATGAGAGAAGAGGAACAGAGGACTTTTTTGTCATAATGTGCGCTTATTCAAGAAAAGCTGGAGAAATCAAAGTTCAAAATCTCTGTTTGAGCAGGTTCACTGAGATTGGCTAAAGAAAAATGCGACAAAGAGGAGTTGATGACGTCTGAATGGACCATTTTACCATCCTATCTTGTCTGATGGAGCTTAGAGAAGTATTTATTGGCTGAATGGTTCTCTCGCGAACACTTTTCTAACAGAAGAAAGCAAAATGTACCGATGTTTTACCGTCTTTTTGTTAAGGACATAGAAAAGAGCCTTTTGGTTTGACTTTCATCACAGTCATTTGCTCGTTAAAATATGCTTTGCGAGGCTTCCTCACTCAAATTGCACTTTTTGAACTCATCTCATTCGATCTTGGCTTTGCCGATTATTGCTACCAAAAACTCATTATAGAAGAAAAATGCTCTTCTGCTGCTGTGGCGGTCGTAAATTTCACTTTCCAAAAATCACTTTAGTGTTTTTTCTTGACACCGAGTTCACGTCGTTCGTTGTTTACGATTTGAATCGTGCGGAATCTTATCTGCTCAGGCAAAGGAGTGCCAAATCGAGTGCGCTTATTAGATTTGCTATCTCGTCGTATGGGGGGCTTCTTTCTGAGCACACACACACAGCCACAGCTTCCTTCTACTAGCTAAACTGCACGTTATATACTAGACAAATCGATGCATTTTTGACTTTGTTGGGTTTTGCTTTGAAAAATTACCATAATGGTGTGATTGTGTTGGTCCCAGCACTTCCAAGGGTGTTCTTCCTTTTCGTTCAAAAATTCGGCGTTTTTTAGGCTTGTGCTGATTATTTCGAATCTTTGTTACACAAATTTTTTTTGAAGAAGCTTTACCCTCACTCCCCTCACCTCCCAGTAAGACGGGACTCCTAGAATCTTCTAGAAACCTCATCTCTTGTCATTGCAAAGGGTTTCTCTTTTTCTCCAACTCGACTTTTTCGAGCGAAGAAGCTGTCCAATCAAATCTAAGATGATTACGTAGACTTGAGGCAAATGAGCGCTTCAAAGTTTTTCAGAAGAGCGTTCCGGACCCACCCAACTATCCCCCACGGTCCATTATGTGGTCTCCTAATTGCCATTGAAGTGGACTTGGTCCTCGACAACGTTCACGAACATTTTCTCTCTCTTTCCAAATGTTTGGAACAAATATGAATAGTTCTCTTGAGGCTTTCTCCCATCATGCAATGTGGACGCACACCAGAGAAATTTCTCTTGTTGCTTCGTTTTCCTTTTCCCCAGTGCTAGCCCTGTTTGTCTTCTTATTTCGTCATCATATTCTCACAGTCTTCATTTTGCCTCAGAAATTTCTCTACCATGTGGTTTTTGTGGAGCGAGATCGATGTCGAAATGAGATGGTTAACTGCCTTCAATTCTCTCCCACTCCCTAGTCATTTTCTGGACGAAGAGGGACTAATCACCATATAAGAATTCCCAATTACGAAAAGAAGCATTTGGGGGAAGGAAATTGGTTTTTTGGGTTTGTTGGTGGTCACCGCTTCAAAGGTTTTTCTCACGTTATAGCAAAAAATGAAGAAAATGCTAATTAATGTTAATTCTGAAATATTAGGTCGTTCCGAAAGTTCTTTCCGTTTTTTCAACCTATCATAAAAACACGTGGAATGAAGGCAGGAAAACGCTTTAGTCACTCTCTGACGCAGCTTTTCTTCCTCTTTTCAACTGTCATATTCCTGTGCCGCTTGCTCTTGCGATCAGTGAGATAATGGCCGAAATTTCGAACCCATGGTTTTTACCATGTATAACTTTGGCAATTTTTCAAAATCTTCTTTTTTGACTTTTGGAAAAGCTTTGATAGCCATCAGATAGAGTAAACAAAGTGCAATTTAATGCAATTTTTTGGCATTTATTGCTAGGCTCAAAAATTCTCTAGAATTATTTTTCTGATGCTATCAAATTCCACTTTTGGGGATGCCAAAAGCCACAGAACATAAAAAGGCGCACAACTAAGGTGTCATTCAATGCAGCTTTTTCTCCTCTTTCTGATGAGTGCTTTCTCTTATTAGTTTGTGGGGTCTTTGGCGATAAAATTTCCGTAAATCTTGATTTTGAACCCGCCTCATGATGTATCCGTGCAATGCAAAATCTTATATTTCGAAGCGGTAAACGCTCAGTTACTTTGTAAAAATAGTGTACAATCATAAACGACTTTTGAAAGTTTCGAAAATCGAAGATTTGTTGATGTTCAGAGCGTTTGTGTGTGTTTTGTGACTTCGAAAAAGTGAAGACTTCTGAAAAAGTTATCTAAAAAAATAATGAGAAGCCGGCTGAAATTGCCAAAAAATTCCATTGCATTGCACTTTGTTCACTCTATCTAACTGCTTTCATAGCTCCTCCAAAAGTTAAGAAAGAAGATAGTGAAAAATTGCCAAAGTTGGACATGGTAAAAACCATAGTTCCAAAATTTCGGCCATTATCTCACTGATCGCTAGAGCAAGCGGCACAGGAATATGACAGTTGAAAAGAGGAAGAAAAGCTGCGTCGGGCAGTGCCTAAAGCGTTTCCCTATCTTTATTCCACGTGTTTTTATGATATGTTGAAAAAACGGAAGGAACTTTCGGAACGACCTAATATTTTCGGAGAAGTGACCATCACTAAAACCCAAGAAACATTTTTTTCTTTTTCAAACTTCTTTTTCTGGTTTTATGCTGGTCATTTCTTAATCAATTTTTTTTGCTCATGTCGATGAGAACGTAAAGAAAGAAAAGCTTCTATGGTCTAAATTTCAAGCTGTGAATTGAATTCCAAATATGACGAACAGTTTCCGCTCGAAGTAACTTCCGTATATTTCTTAGAAATCCTTTATGTTTGCATTTCTCGTGCAACTTTATTTTCCTGATTTTTAGTCCGCTTAAATTGATGGCTTTCACGGTGGTGTTTATTTATAGCCTCAATTTATCGACTTACTTATCTCAAGCTCATTTTTACAAATGGGGCTGAAATTTTGTCATAAATCTTCAAGGCGATGAAAAAGCTGTGAATTTTTGAACTTGGCCCTTCCTTCTAAATCTACGAATCAGATCATCTCGTACATCACTTTGCAGACAAGTTTCTTCCCAGCGAACTTCATAGTTAATCAGCCTTTATAAATGTTTTTTATAGCAAGGCCTGGCGAGATCTTGGACAACGATCTCGCGACGAATCAATGGCGAGCTTCATTTTTCTGATGGACCGCGTATGTCCCCCATTCAAGAACTTCATTGCTGAACACGCCGAACCACCAGCGTAAGTCGTTTGTTGTCGTTTTCCATAAAAATGTATGTTGGAAAGATGTAAAGGGTTGTCTTGGTTCAGCGTGAATATCTTAAATTACGGTAATATATTAGCAGATTGCCCATAAGTCTTTTCTCTAAACTTTGATCGACATAAGCAGTTCTTCTAACACTCGTGGTAGGATGCGGGTTACCATTCGACAGATCAAAGCAAGCTCCACGAAATGGCGTTAAAAAGTTCGCACCAAGTTTGATTAGCATCAAGTCAAGCCAGTATGTGAAGAACTTAGAATTCCCAAAAGGACGGAAATAATCGTATCGCCTTTCAAAACAATCATGCAAACCTCCCACTCTCTCAAGCATGTATCCCCATCATATATTGATACATGCATGCAAAATAAAAAGACTTGTGAGATAATCTCATACATTGTCATCTGTACATTTTCATGCACTACAATGTCTTGGTCTGACCTGATGGACTCCAGAGAACCCGATCAGAAGGTTCCAGAAGCTTTTGGATCTCAGTAGAGTGTATTGTGAATCCCCAAGATCTTTACTAATAATCTATAGCATTCGCTATAGCTCAATGCGTAATGCACAAGCCATTAAGATTGCTCAAATTTAAATGGATCCTATTATTCGCATCAATGTCTTATCGTCCTGTGCTGTGTTTCATTTAGAAGCACAATTAATCCGCTGCCTTCAGCGCCACGGAAGTATTGATTTGCTCCTCATTTTTGCAACGGAGACGTGGTGCTCATTTCATCTACCTGTATTCTTTTGTAGCAATTTCTAGTACTTTTTTGATATAGTCATGTAGAAGCCCAGAGGGGTAGGGTGGTTCAGTTACAGATTTTGCTTCATAGGGTTCCATTTTAAGGTCAATAACTTTGCGAAAAAAACACATAAGTAGTGTGCGAATCTTGTTTTTCTGTCCGATTCTGATCAGATTCCCTGAGGAATTCCATATTGTGTCGAAAACCTTGTTATTGCATGCGAATCACTACATCTCCTCTTGTAACACCGCTAGAAAGGAGTAACTGAGTGAAATTTTGTTACAATTACACCCGACGAGTAGATTTAATTTGATAATTGTTAGCATATTTCTAATTTTTGTTCATGAATAGAATATATGTGGAGGGGGGGGGGGGGGGAGTAGAATAATCAGTGGTGGTAAATTAGGCGCTCCTGCCTTCTCTTGCTATTGTCTGTCTTACTCACAAATCATATGCGAATTAGTGTAATTTTGTTCTTTTAGTGAAAGTTCTGAGTTGCGGCAGCTGGACTCGGCAACGCATCCACAAGAGCACAAGGTGAACTGGGAAGTCTTTGAAGCACAAAAGTAGGTTTCCAGAGCTGTTCAAATTTTCGTAACCGCCTACATCCTAAGCGTTATTTTCTTCTTATTTTGCCTGGTGCATGTGCTCTACGTCACCTAGAAGCTTTTTTGCGAAGCAAAAGAAACACAGGCATATATATGGACACACATAGTGTGTCAGAGTAATCGGGTTAGCAGTGGATAAATTGGTTAGGTTTTCGCCTAGTAAGTGAGGCAACGTATAAAATAGTTTGTATGATCCATTAATGCTATCTCGAATCAAGACATCATTACTTTAAGTTGTTAGATTTGAAAGCAGAGTCGGTGGCGTTTCCTAATTGATAGTTCTTTTCTCACCGTTACGGGATAACTTGGAATATGAGTTGTGGAAATATGCCCCTCTTCTGTTTTACAGTCATTAGCGAGAATACGGTGATCATGCCCGAATTAGTTGGCAAAAGTTTTCAGGGAGCGGGGTAAAAAGAGGGCATTGGCATTTCTGTCCGAATTTTTTTTTTTGAGATATTCTGGGGAGCTTACTTGGCGGGTAGTTTTCTCCAATTCAGTTCAGTTTTGATAGATTCGCCAATCTGTTATAATTTTTAACATGTAAAAACAGTCGTTTGTATAATCTAAAAGAGATTTTTTACTTCTCACCTAATGAATTCTAGAGGGGCTTGAGCAATCACTTATTCTGCGAAATAGTTATCGAGACATTCAACTAGTTATCCATAGTTATTTTTTCTAGACACTGCCTTTAGAGGACTCTAAGGTAATATATCATGCCTATGGAGCTAACCGCCCATTTCCGTTCCATACCTTCCATTGGAGCATGCATTTCTTTTTAGTATACGAACTCTCACATAGATGATTCAATTTCTTGACGAAAATTTCTCACTGCGTCAGGCTAATCTTGTCAGTTCTTTTTCCACAATCATTTCAAAGTCTCATTGTCTGCGATAATTTATTTTTTTCCAGTCTTTGAGCTCAACTTTTTTTTTCTAGAGACAAAGCAAGCACCTAGCATTGCTTATTTTTTGCGTTCTGATCAATTCAAATTTGCTTTCGGTCTTTAGAACTTTTTCAAAGTAAAAGAATGTTGTGAACCAGTTTCTACTCTTATCTTGTTTTAGAGAAATTTCCAGGAAACAAATACAAGAAGCTTTGAACGCGCAAACCTTCCATCAATTCAGCGCCTACGCTCAACAACAGTTTCCCGGACAACCAGATCAGGTTAGTAATGTGTGCAAGCTTGGATAATCACAACTACAATTTTATTTACCCATGATTGTAAGCGGTATCGGTTTTGAGCACATTATATCACTGATTTTGAAGTATTCACATCACACGTCGTCGTTCGAATCAACACAGAGTTATCCATTCTTTCACTTCTTTTTGGACGTCTCTTGTAATACTCGTATCGAAAATGTACATTACCAGTTTCTGAAAAACGCTTTGGTATTGAAGCTTCTACTATTTGAGCGAAAAACCCTACCTTATTCGCTTTCGGTTCATCGTCATCCTTAGTTTTTGAAGTCAAATCTTCCTCTGGGGATCGACGTTTAGCTGATGTAACTAGCGCTGTATGTAGATTTCGAACAACTGTGTCATCCACATTTCGATTTCTTGATACGTCAACTTCACGCAGTAGGTGAACATTACGTAGCCATGCCAACGCAGAAACTCCCTTACTGCAAATGTGTAAACGATCTTGGCTTTGTGTTGAGTTCCATACCTCATTATATGTTTACTCGAGCAGTGATATGGCTAGCTATACATTTCAATCTGTCAGGGCAACAACTTCGTATCTATTTTCTAGAAATTGCGCTACTACTTTTCAAAGTCTAGGAATAGCCCTTAGCACAAATTTGCTTTCTTATTCACGGATTGCAGCAAATGCGCTTTTCAGAAGTACCGTATGCCCACCACAACCGCAGAAAAGAGAATACCACAGCAAAAGTTGCAGTATTTTCGATCTGTTCAAAATGAACCGCTAAGTAAGATTTCAGCGAATTCAATGAATCTACCCGTACCGTATACCTACCGTAATCTCATAAGTGCTAATTTAAATTGATTAATGATGTATTCGTAGTCAATGCATCAACAAAAGTTTAGCGGATTGGTTTCCTACCGTATACCTACAGTATCGGCATAAGTTCATCTAACTACCGCGATATTTGCGTATCCTTGATCGGTATCCCATTAACAGCCATACAAAATCCCAATTTCAAGATTTTGATCTATACAGTGCACCTACCATATCCCCGCAATCCCTTCTGATCACCGTGGTTTCACTACATTAATGTCTTTTGAATTTAAGCTTATATTGCGATTGTGGTCAAATACGGATCTTTTTTCTGGTATCATTCTACAAATTAAGCTGAAAGTACCATTTGATGTAGATTTTACTTACGCCAGTAGGTCACATGGAGGTGACCCGTCGCAAGGAAACATTTGAGACAATTTGCTGCGTATTAAAGTGCTCCCCACTGGATTCTCGATGCCATGACTTCACCCCAGCCCAGACGCAAAGCACGTTTTTTGCTCTTCAGAAGCTTTGCACTAGCAAAGCTCAGTTTTTACTCGAAATAAAAACATTGATGTGGCAGTTGCTTGGGTGTGCGCTTGTGTGTGTATCCTCTACCAACTTGCAAGAGCAATCATTCTAACCTTGTGATCGACGTGCACTCTGCGATCGAGATCGTTTCGAGTTCTCGTTGTGTTGAAGCCAATGTATACATCATCTCATCAGTAACAGGCCCACATTTGTTGATGGTCAGCTGAAATATTGATTTTTACAGTAAAAAATGGCAACTGATATTTTTTTGCTAGTGAAATTTGAACTGCAAGTTACGTACAAACAAACCTCTTTCAGTTGACAATGCGTTAGAGCGATAGTCACTCCTCTAGTAGTAATATTGAAACAATTTGCAATAATTAGACGTTTTAAATTTCCATAGGAACAGAGAGTGAGGAGGTCTTCGTTGGCGAGGTTCATAGTGTTTCGAATCTCCAGAGAATGTAATTGAGTACAGCAATTGAGCGCAGTATATCCCAGAACATTTTTGCATTTAATTAGTGAGATCTCTTCTAAATTTTCAACCCGTGAAAGAATTGCATGTAGAGAGGCTTCGGTTAGACCGAAGAGATTCTGAAATGGGCAACTTTTAAGCGGGAATTTCAAAATTTTCAAGACTCACATTAAAACGAAGCGTCTCCAATTTTGTTAAAAATGCCAAGCCTTCAAAATTTAATTCGCTATTTTGATTATGTCCCAATGAAAGATGTCGTAGATTTGGCAGAGAGCCAATAGCATCGATAATATCGTCATCAAGCATAGGAACCGGTGATGCATGAAATTCTTCGAGTTCATCCCGTCCTTCCAAAAATTCGAGTAAAGTCTCGGGTGGAAAAGCATGGGCTCCACTGATTTCGATGAACCTGGAAAGGATGGATTTACCGTAGTTTATTTCTGTGCAGGACCCGTTTTACCGTGGGATAGACTAGGAAGTTCGGAATCGAAATAGGAAATGAAATAATTGACTCTAATAAACGTTTTAGTGATGTTTAAACGAGTGAATGCATAATGATGATGCAGCTAAGTATGTAATTCAATTACACAATTATCGAATCACCGTAATCATGCTTATGACGCAACTCATTCTGATTTCTTTTGTGCCCTCTCCATCCCCCTCCCCCTCCGCTCCTTTTCTTTGCTGTTACAAATAATATAATTTCTACAGAACTTTGACCTCATTACTGACAGCTCATTAATGTGTGAATTTCTGGTGAAAAAGCAAAGATTGAGATCAATTTACTTGAGAGTCATGGGTAGATCGGCAAGCTTCGTTAGTTGAAATAAGGCAGAACGTAGATTCAACTTCCGCAACCTTTTCATATCTTTGAAATAGTTTTGGACCTAAATTCCTTCATTAATTTTCTGCTACGGTACGACTACCGTACCTTTGCTGCATATTGATTGTTTATCCAACTAGTCTCTTCCAGCGAAAATTCTTCTAGTTGTGGAGCAATCTTTTCCAATAAGGGACTCAGATCTGCGCTTAGTATCACTGCTCCAAGATCCACAACACGGAGACGAGTGCATTTGCTGGAATAAGCGGGGTTACTGGAGTGAAAAATCAATTTTGCTTGATTATTCACTTTGCAATACAATCGATAATCGGCTGCGATATACGTAACCATCGTTGTCCAAAACTCAGTTGTTGTACATAACGTCCGCATCGTTCAATCACACCAACTACCGTAGGAAGAAAGCTAAGGCTGTCCTGAAGAGTCATCATTTCATTATTTTCATCATAACATGTGTTTTCTTTTTTTCTAGGAGCATTTGCCCGATTTTTCGGGCATGTGACCCATGCTACCCTTTGGGCTAATATCGCGGTAATAAATCAAGTTTCTTTCCCTTTGAGACCTAGATGATTCCAAAGTGATGAGAGAAAGACGTGAATCCATTCAAGTTCGACATGCATTTCATTCCCCCCCCCCCTTCTCTCCTTTCACTGAGTCTAGAAATTTCTGGCAAGTTTCACATGCAGAAGGTGGTCATGTGTTCTATTGACGTGATGCTATGCTAGGATGTAACAGGTGCTACTAATAAAAACTTTGTTATTGGTTTGAGTGCTGCATTCAATCTTTGATCAGCCATAGCTTGGATTAGCAGCATGATTTTTGAGATTTTTTTCTGGATTAGCTGAGAAAATACTGACAAGGGAATGGTCAGAAGTCGAAGTGGCCAAACCAAACAAGCTGTATATCATTCGATGCAGTATAAAACGCTGACTTCGAATCTGTCTTCCTTATCTGCTTCCCGCTTCTGTGGACGAAGCTACAAGCGGTTTTATTGTGAAAAAATCGTACATAAAAACAGCGAAATTGAGCACATTGCTGCACTTTTAGCTCGGCTTCTGGCTTCAAAAATTTTAAGTAAGCTAGCTGCATGTTTTGGCCCAGCATTGAGGCGAACAAGGCTCTGTACGGCTAAATTTTAAATTTCACGCATAATTTCTAAGCAAAACAATGGTCTTTAATGGCTTATAACTTCGTCCAGAAAAGCGATAAGCAGATAAAGAAGACAGATTTAGAGTCAGCGCTTCATGCTGCGTCTAACGCTGGGCAGCTTGTCTGGAATGGCCACTTCGATTTCTGACCATTCCCTTGTGAGAAATGTTTTTTGGGAAATGTGCGAAGAAAAACTGGAAAAGTTTAGTATTCAAATTACCAGTTGACCTTAGGTTTCTATTTTTCCTGGCTTATTCGGTTCTAGGGATCTCCTTTTATCGAAGTTGTTCAATGTATTTATAGTAAAAGATTCTAAATTACACTACTACTCTACAAATTCTGCAAAAAATTTCATCAGGGGGGGGGTTGTTCCTGACCCTTAAAAATATCTACTTCCGTAATTTAATTTGATAAACATTCACACCTGTTGGTAGTAATCAGTTGAATTGCTGATAAGAAATTGTGAAATATCCAGCTTGACATTATCACAGAAGGTGGATTGTTGCTGAAACGTTGATTTATGAAAAAAATCGCGTAAAAAGATGGATAAGAATGTGAGAAGTTTGATCGTTTAGGGCGGATAGCGCGCTACCGTACTCATACCGTAAGCTACCGTAGTCAAAATGGCGCCTGTGAATCGAAGCAAATGCGCGTTTTGTGGTGACTTTTACGTCTGAATTATTAAGAAAGCAACAAAATAAAAACCTGAAGAACTTACATGCAGAACATAGTAGAACATACGGCAAACATTTTCCAGACGTACTCGTTCGATAAAGTCGAGATTGAGAAATATTTGCGCCAGACAGTCTCGATTAAGTGTGTCCATATAAACGCGTATATGTACAGAATTCACTAGAGACGGTAGATAATCTCTGCAAAGTTTGCTTAGTTTTGACATATTTGTAAGCAAACTGCGAAAATAAGGTGCGGCTCTTCAATGGCGTCAACTGCGAGGCGTTTTAATGACGTTTTTGCGAAAACATAGTTGAAATGAGCTAAATCAATAGATTGGTGAAGTAATAAGAAATTTTTATTTCAAACTTTCTCGTTCTGTTGTTTTTTCATTACATGGTAGATATGACAAATTTTTTGTGCCAGGTTGTGCAGGCTTTTATAACGGCGCGCTTTATGTCTTTTTCGTCTGGAGATAGTCACTCTGGTCTGCGGTTCGTGATGAATCATGATATGCGATTCTTAACCTGGTGTGGTTCATAATAGTAGCGCTTGTGCTCGTTGTTATCAGTGTTCTTGCAAGAAAGAGGGAAAGTTGCAGAGTTTGCGCTTTTTGGAGTTATTTTTATCCTGGTAAAAATAACTTCAAAAACTATTGCTGTAATAGGAACACGTCAAGCCGTATGAAGAACAAGGGGAAGGTTAGCTAGAGCAGACAAAATAAAACTTAAGGGCCGGTCATTCTTCACGCGATTTCAGTAGCGACGCGATTTGGTAATTCGCCAAAAGCCTTCAGATGCAGTATTAGCAAACTGCACATGCACAGTTTTGTATAACTTCTGTGGATTGATAAAATGCCCTATCTTCTGTACATTTGAAATGTGCTTACAGTGAGTTATGGATAGTTGGAATATTGCCAAATCGCGTCGCGACTGAAATCACGAAGTATGCCCGGTCCATTATAGAGGACTTGAATCACTTCGAAGTGTGGGATCAAAACTCAGAAACTTTTGTTGCTACTATTTTAGAGAAGTCCTTAGATTGCAAAATTTCCAGGGTTATATAGGAGTTTCTCACAGTTTTTGCAGCTCAATTAATTTCTGTGAGAAATTTCTTCTTCATCTATATGTTGTTTTTGAAAGCATCAAAATTTTTTTGGAAATTTTGAATCAAAACGAATGCGTGTCGCAGAAGCCACGCCTACGTTCTCAATTCTGGCATATTTTCTTGGCGAAAATTTCTATTTTTGTTTGCTGGATTTTCACGCCTACTCTTTTGAATACCAAAAGTTTTTTATTTTAATTTGCTTTCGATTGGTTGAAATTTTTTATCTCACAAGGTTTGATGGATTGAGCGTTCTGCTTTTCGAAGTACAAATTGTCACGAGTCAGGTGTTGCTGATTTTGCTTCCGCGTGATACATAAAGCTTGATTTATTGGTAATTATGTTTAATGCACTTTGGGGTCTTGAATTATTTCAAATTTTGTTGGAAAAACATTTATTCTCTTTGTGAATGAGTTTTTTGGGGTTTTCTTACTATACCGAACGTTTTTCACCCAGATGTCTCCGCTCAGGTCGACTTGCCCCCTCGGACGTTCCGTTCTCTACAGCTTGGTTCAAAATCAACAAAGCACTTGTGAAAAGTGGCTGTCGAGCAGGCGTAGAGGTTAAGAACTTATCGCATCTCGAATTTTCGCAGAGGACTGACTTTGATCAGGACTGGGTTCGAATCTTGAGATAGAAAAAGGAAGAAAAATGAATGTTATCAGTAGTCTAGGAGTAATTCAGAAATTTATAGGAAGCGTTTGTTTTTCGAAAGAGTTGATAGCGCATGTAGTGCCTTACACGATTTGTGGACTTATAAGCCGATTGTTTGACGAATAGCTGATTATATTTGGTAATTGAGTGGGCAGTCTTGGAATGGAATTGAGACTTCTGAGAAATTGCAAATTCTCTCAGAAATTGGAGCGCAAAGGGATCATAACGCTCGTAAATAATCCGTTATCATCTTGATAATGGGGTGAGAGAAGTGCAAATCGAGGATTTTTGGACATAATTTTGGGACGAATTCTGGTGCGCTAAAAAGTTAGGGTTTGTGGACAAAAAATATGTGGGATTTGGGGTGAAGCAAGCGAGGGGGGGGGGGGGGGGGCTAAATTAAAGGTGGGATCTGAATAAATAACATGTTGTTGCTGGCTTGGTAAAGGTAAAAAAACAACAAAGGGCAGATTTGTAGACAAAATCTGAAGAAAAGGAAATGTTGGCAAAGAAATTCTGTGATTGCGTCCTTGCGGCCTAATGATGGCCCTACTTTAAGTTATTTAATTTCTGCTCGATCCTCGGGATTTCTAGTAAAGCTTATATCCCCTGGGATTGAGATATGAATTCATAAAATAATCCGTGGGTCTTGAACGGAATGGCCAGCTTGAAGTGAAGTGGCTGAACGAGTAGGTAAAAGTGATAGAAGTGGATACGTGTGCGTGTGCAGCCGCGCTCGGGATCAAATAGAGATAAGGCGTGGAGGGACGGGCTTGTTGGCCGTGGCCAAGGCACAGAACCGACGGACGGACGAGATGTGCGTGAAGGAACGCGAGAGCGGTAGCACCCATCACAATTCGACTCTGGTTCGCTGTAAAGTGCGACTTAACTCTCGAAAAGACTCGGCTCTCTGGGAACAGCAACAGCTGATCGTCTGCAGCCAGCCGGCCGTCCGGCTGGCAGCCAACGGTCACAACATGTTGCTTGGCTTGTGCTTGTGCGCTGTGTGTGACGGTCAGGTCGTGTGACAATATCTCTCGCTCTTCAATCGCTCATCGTGCAGTACACTTGAGTACTGAGCACGTTTGATGAGCGGCTGCAGGGAGCGAGAGTTGTGGCTGTCGTCGAAAAATGCAGTTTCTCACGTTTACTTTGAAAGCTGTGGACCACCCAAGAGCTTCTGGTTGGGGGAAGTTCAGGTATTGGAAAAAAGTTTAGGCAAAGCTTTCCAAAGTGGTCTTGGGTCATACAGTACAGTACCATGCGGTTACGGTAGAAGTGCGCACGCCATACTTGATCCACTTGCATCCACTTCGTACTGGTTAAATTACTGATATGACCAATAGCGAAGTGGATGAAGTGAAACAAATGGATCGAACTGCCTATTAGTCTCCAGTCATCTGGCCATCAGTGAAAATGGTGAAATGGCTAGGCTTTGCTATTGGTTGAATCAGCGATCTGACCAATAGCGGAGTGGATGAAGTGGAAGGACTGAGCTTTGCTATTGGCCACATCACCATTTCGCTATTGACAAAACGCTGATCTGACCGGTAGCGAAGTGAATCAAGTGGACTCCAGCTTCGCTAGTGGTCAGTTCACTAATTTGACCAGTAACGAATTGGATGAAGTGAATCGTATGGCGTGTGTCTTAAACATACTGTAGAGTTCAAATTCTTGTAGACTCACAAAGTCGCTGCAAGGAATGAACCTGGTTCGGTGTGTTTCTTATGCATTCTTGAAATGTGTGAAACAATTTGAGTGCTATTGACGTGAAAAGAGCTTAATTACCTGCTTGTAGTAGCGCGGTAATGAGCGCTTATTGCTATGATGTGACTGGCAAACGAACTAGTGTTTGCTGAACATAATTTCATTTCCTTGTTCTTGCATTCTCTCGTGTTTTATCTCATGCTGTGTGCGTGAGACTGACTACGCTGAAGTCTATGAAGGCTTGCAAACAATGGCTCTTAAATGAGGAGTTTTAGTAGGTATTGATTTGTAGTACTCTTCCTACTATCCGCGAGTACTTTGATCTGCGTTTTTCGATGTAATCCCTCAAATCCTTCCTCACTTTCTATGTTTATGGATTGATCGTGAGCTTTGAATAGCTGTTTTAAATCTCGAAATGTGTTTTGATGACATTTTGCCATTGTTAAATTTGCTCCGAAAGTTCTCGGGTCCTCACATTTCCATCTTTCTGCGCCTCAAGAATTTCTTGTTCCATTGCTCTTCAAAATCTCTTTGCCTCCTTAGCACCTGTTCTGTTTGAGTATCGTAGAAATTGTTGTTGTTTTCCAATGGTCACCCTCTCGGACTGCAGATCCGTTGAGCCTCGAAAATAGCCTAGACAGAGAACCAAGTGTTAGCTAGTCGCGGGACATATGGGCTAGTATTTCTCAAATATGATCATTTTCAGCAAGCAGCTTTGATTCGACAGCTACAAGAGCAACATTATCAACAATACATGTCGCAGGTTGGATCTAGAGTCTTTAGGTGAAAAATTATTTTATTTTGAAAATCTAGGTTTATGCCCAACAAGCCGAGGCTGCAGTGCCAGAGAGTGAGCGACGTGCTCCAAACACAAATGAGAAAGCTGAAGAAGAGCGTGCACGTGATGACGATAGCGATGTCAGCGATGAAGAACCTGGAGATGATCTGCCCTGTGAGTTTTTATTCCTTACTCTTAATTCCTTTTTTCGCTTTCTTTGTTTTCACCATTTTTTTCATACGATCTGCTTACGACATAGTAGATATAACAAGATATCTGGAATACTTTGCAGATATAACAAGATATCTGGAATACTTTATTTGTTTGTTTTGCCGTCACAGTCAGTCAGTTCCACGTAGGTAAACATGAAAAACAACAACATGCAATTGACCTTTTTGTTGATGTTCAGATGTCGGATCGAGTGACAAAATTCAAAAGATGAAATATTCACTGGCACCTTAAGAGATGTCAAAGCATAAAATTGGGGTTAAAATTCATGGAAACCGAAATTTGATAGCTTTTTGATAAAAGAAAGTACTAGAAGTCTTGAACTTTGAGCTTTGTGTCTGAATTTTTTTTGAGTTGAGCTGAAATTTTTTAGACGTTAACGCATTCACGACAAGGCCTAATTCTCAATTATTGCCGTTTCGGAACAGAGCCTTTTTCGATTTGTCAACTTATGACCCACCGATGGGTCGTGTTGTCCGAAGTAGCAGGACACGTACGACCCGCCGATGGGTCGTTGTCGTGAATGTGTAAGATCTTTGGAGCGAATTCAAATATTTATTAATATTCGATATTTTTGATTTCGATGCATAACACTAAGCGCCATTCAAACATTCGGAAGCAAGTTTTTTGGGAGGTTTTTTTTGGATGGATCATTTCAACATAACATGAACCACAATCTGAGTTTATCGAAAACTTCTTGCTTGATGGCTGAGGCTTTGATGAGCTGTTGCTTCCATAAATTCTTACATTTCTTTTTTACTAAAGTCCGTAGTCTAGATTTTGTATATTTTTACCTTAAAGGCACTAGTGTTTGTATTTCTTATCGATTTGATCGTGAATCAATTAGTGATTGTTTTCACACCATGTATTGCACAACATAGATGCGATAGGTGGAGAAATTTCTCTGACCCCCTTCACTTTAGGGCCGGCATCTGGCTGACCCCTTTCACCTGAGGTTGAGACTAATCAAGGCAAACAGCTATTACAAAGGAACTTTCGTTTGGACAGAAACGCCACCTGCTCTTCTCCTCAGACATCAAGACTGCAAGAGAGTATCGAATCAACAACATTTTGTTAAAAAAACATTCTTGAGACCTTCTCCGCGCTCAAAGGGCGTTGATAACGAAGCGCAATCAAAAAGTAAAAGGTGATTTTTTGAACAATTAACATTGTGTCAATGAATACATGCTTTGCAAAAAAGAGTTGAGCAAGAGTAAAAAAATCTGAACCGACTAGCGATGGATGCATGTTTGCTGACAAAAAATCATACCATATCTCTTTTCACTAAAGAGAATAATAACAAACAAAACAACAGTCAGATTACTCGTTTTTCATGCTTTCGATTCATATATAAAAGTTCGAAAAAGACCTTCTTGGTTGGAAAATATAATTACCCAAAATTGGCTGATATTGTAGCTAGATAAAACTGCTCGTATCTCGCTTCACAGAGAAGCTACGAAAAAAGAGACGGTCTACGTCGATTCCTCGCGTTCTTATCTATCGAATGGTATATAAGGTGCTGGTGCACAAAGCTTTCCCAGTCCAAAAAAGTCTTGCTCCGGCAACCCATAGAAAGCCGGAGCGGGGTGGAGCAAGTTACTATTGAATATCTCCACCTCATTTTTAAGAAACCACAAGTTTTTTCACCCGACAACCTGTACACCATTAGAAAGCCCACAAAAAAAGGATTCGACGTAGACCGTCTCTTTTTCTCTAGCTCCCCTCTACTTAGAGTTACACGGGATTTTAGCCAAAAAGATGTGTGTTTTTGTCGAGAAATTTCTGCGTGAAGAATGGATAAAGGTGCCTGATTTTCTAACTGTATCACAGAGCAAGACCTTGCCAGTAAACGTAGACCGTCTCTTTTTTTTAATCCTTGTTCTTTCTTTCAAAACTAAATTACAAAATAATTACACAAAATTAGCTGGTGAGTAGGCGTATGAAATCGCTCGTATCTCGCTCTACAGAGAAGCTATGAAAAAAGAGACGGTCTATGTCGATTCTCCATAATCTCAGCTTTCGAACGGTGTGAAACATGTTAGGGCTTTTCTGCTTCACGGCTCTAAAAAGCGCTTGCTCTGGTGACCGATAAAAGCCAATACATTGGGGGAGCTGGGTGGAGCAAGCCAATAGTAAATACCTCCACACCATTTTTAAAAACTGGCAAGTTTTTTCGCTCAGCAATCTATATACCATTCGAAAGCCCAGGAAAGGGGGATTCGACGTAGACCGTCGAATTTTTTCTAGCCGCCCTCTATCGAGAGATACACTGCATTTTACCTGAAATCATGTTCATTTTCAACAGCAAATTCTGCCAAACGAAGACCTAATCTGCTGGTTATCTATCTGCGTTACAGAGCAAGTCTTCATTAGCAGATGTAGACCGTCGACTTTCTCGTAGCATTCTTTTGGAGAGCAGAAAGTGAGGACACAAAATTAGTTGACACATGAAGTACATAAAATCCCTCAAATCTCGCGGAACAAAAGACCTAGGAAAAAGCCGACGGTCTACGTCGATTCTATATGACCTCAGTTTTCGAATGGTATGTAACTTGTTGGGGCATTTTGCTCTCAGGGCTCACTTACCCCCTTCACCTTACAAGGATGGGAGTAGCAGAGACCCCCTTCACCTGGAGAGGGCCCGGCTCCCCCTATCGCACCTATGTTGCACAACATCCACACCGCACGCTATCAGTTACGCTTTCTTTGCGTGTCATCTACACTAATAGTCACATTTTACTTTCCATATTGATGTTTGTTTGTTTAAAGTGTCGTCTATCCATGCGCAAATGGGACTCTTCTGTCATTGTGGGTTTGTTGAAATCTCATTGTCTCAATGGCGAGGAGTTTGGGGTTTATTTTGGAACTCCAAGGCCTCATACCTCAGCTTCGTGTACCCAATTTGTCACTCGTAAATTTGTTGTGCAGAAAAAAAAAACGCATGCCAATCAACTATGATACGTTTGCGTTTTTCATACGGATGTAAGCTTTATGTGGATTTTTGTGCTGGCTAGGGATATGCAGGGACCAAGAAAATTGGATTTTGCGAGGAGGATAAAGTCGGCTCGGCTTGCTAACTGTTATTTTGGGTCATGTTGCTGTTGTTCATCGTTGTTTCCCCCTGTGGTGACATTTCGCAAATATTTTCGTTTCCAGCTAACCCCGAAATTGCTCCGGCCTCTCTTTGGAATCGTAAAGATATCGTCGAGTTCAAAAATACCATCAAGAAAGAGGGAAGCGAGGGAATTATTAAAGTAGGGCACGGAGAAACCGTTACGGTAAGATTTAAAGATCGTCCTAAATACATTTAGTTACTGAGTAACCTTATAGGTTCGCGTACCTACCCATGAGGAAGGCACATGCCTCTTTTGGGAGTTTGCAACTGACTATTATGACATTGGATTTGGTGTTTATTTTGAATGGACAATTGCTGATAGCAATCAGGTGAGGTTCTGTTTGACCCTGGTCTCGGTTACTCAAAAGGCAGTGAGTGATCAGCAAAAGGTGTGTACCTGGGTTTTTTGTATGGACAATTGGGGCGTTCTAAATAAGCCAATGCTCAAACGGCAACCCATATGTCTCATTCTCGGCCAAAAAATTTAACTTTGAACTCTCGCCCGATACCGTAGCCCTCTTGAACGAACTAATCTTCGATTACGGTACTGGGCGAGAGTTTGATTTCTGATCGCGAGTGAATCTAGCTTGCCCACTCAGTGTCCACGTAGGAAACTCAGGTACAAATTTGTCAAGGTATTGACTCTGAGTGAAGTGATCGTATTTTCGACCTTTTAGGTGTCGATTCATGTAAGCGAATCCGATGACGAGGAAGACTTTGATGAAGCAAATCCAGAAGGAGTTGAAGGAGGTGCACCGGTTGCTCCAGGTAGTACTATCGTTCTACTTTTTTACTTTATCTTACCTCTAAACTACCCTTTTTGTATAACATTTTTCGTTTTTTATAATGAAACAAATGATAAGTTCAAAAATGATTGCCAAAAGGATGCGAAATTTCACGATAATTTTTGTATCTGTTTTGTCACTATCCGGTTTTGCGGCTAAGAGCTATACCGGTAGTGCAGCTTCCTTGGTGCTCCTCATCGGTAGTCTGCAAAGAAGCTTCAAAAATTTTAAAAATTGTAAATTTTCGTCTGAGCCTCGGTTTTGAGGAAATCCAGCAGTGGGAGATGTGGAGAGTGGAGGACCGCAAAAACGTATTCGTGATCCGAATAAGCCACGGCAGGACGAAATCATCCCAGTGTATAGGAGGGATTGTCACGAGGAGGTAAATTTGCTTGGAAATTTTTTTTTGACAATATGAAGGTTGTGGAAAACTTGTTTTCTTGCTTTTCCCTCTTTTTTTTGCTTATTTCTAAGGTATTTTGTTACATTTGTCCTTCCAGGTGTACGCTGGAAGCCATAGCTATCCTGGAAGAGGAGTTTATCTTCTTAAGTTCGACAATTCTTATTCACTTTGGCGATCTAAAACCCTTTACTATCGTGTTTACTACAGCAAATGAAGTGCTGACAAATACGCTTAATTAGCACTGTTTTTCTTATGTTAACCAATGGTCATCGTGACAGAATCATCATCGTAATGTTTATCGTATCAAGTCTGTCAATTTTTGTTGTGATTTCAAACATTTATTTCGCTCTGGTGATATGTGCAGTAGTACGAAGTGTACTTTAATTTTTTCTCTCACATTTCGTGAAGTGAGAAAAAATTAACTTATCGCGGATTTGTTTTCGTATTCTTATGGATTTTTCTACACAGGTGTCAATATTATTTATCGCCCATCTCAGATGTGCAACCAATAATCCTTTCTTTGAGCTTTTATTAAGAGTTTTTTTAAATGTGTTTGTTTCTATATCGTAACGACTGATTTTGAGAAGTCCTTGCTGATTTAATGTACTACTGAATCTTGTTTATTTGTATGAAGTGCAGAGAAGAATATGTGTTGGTATGTTTTTATGGTAGTACCGAATGCGTTGTTCTGAAATAATCCAGAAAAGCTTTCTGGAAATCGAGAAGTTAATGCTCATTTTACGCTGGGATAGGAAATGTCTCTGATTGCAAAGTATATTAAGCGAAAATTGCCAGGAAAGGGATGCATTTCGAAGACCGCCGAGAATTGGCTCAAATGTTGAGGAGAACAGAATTTAAATGTGGCTTTTTTTAATGGCTGGTAGCGATTTCAACTGAGTCCCACAGGGGAATTATTGGAAGTACGGGCAAGCGATGTTTTTTCAAGCAACCGAAAGAAAGGCAAAGTTATAAGAAGGGCTAAAGTAAGCCCTGGTATGTCATGTTCCGCTGGTAGAACCAAACAAGACGGAACTCCAACTTCTTGCCGGCATAATGTGGAATCTACTGCGAAGAATTTCCATACCAACCTCTTTTGCACATCAGCGCCCGTGCTGACTTTCTTTCCCGTCAGGGTACACGATTTTCTCTCTTGAAGGACTTGCGGCTAAACCATGAGGATATTTACGTACCGGAGCTAAATCAGCTTTTTGTCAAGCATCTGCAAGCTGAAGGAAAAACCGCACGAGATCGCCTCGCTTCTGAATTATAATATGAAAAAGTCTCTGACCAGTGAAGAACATTGCAACAGTCCTTATCATGAAAGGCTAACTGCAGCTTACAAAGTTGAAGGATCTCATCCTTTGTAATCTTGCACGCATTCAAACACGCATACAAACATGCATTCACGAACAGTGCATAATAGCTCGTTGTCTTACTGTAGATTGAGATGAGGGTCCCATACCAGTAGGGAAAACTAGAGGTGGTTTTTGGGATCTGCAATCAACTTCTGTATGCAAGATTACTGCAGATTTTGAGGTTTTGACTCCATACCGTAACCTACAATATCTCCACAAAGATTTTACCACTACATCATCTTTGTAGTAATCACGCCAAAATTCTTAAACGCAAACTTTCAGCCTACAAAAATTTTATTTTTGGGTCCCGATAATGGAATAGCACCCGAGATTTCGTCATTAAGGATGGTCCCATTCCCTTGGTTAAATCATGCTGACTAGCTAAATCTCTTCCACTTAGGTTTCTTTGTCAGTACATGCCAGATTCTGTTGGGGAACCGTTCTTTTGATAAGAAATGAGTGTGTCGCATGATCCTTTGTAGACAGTGTTCCACCTATATAGCGGAAAGACATAAAACTGTTCCGGCGCTGAAGCTGAGTCCTCATAGTCTTATTCATGATTCGCACTTAAATAGAAGAATTCCGTGATGTGTCTGCTGGAGCAAACAAGTTTTAGGCACAAGTTTTGCTTAGCCAAAGCAATTTTTTGCGTGGAGTCTATGCCTCACGAAAAGTTTTTGGCATCTTTTTTGTACAATAAGGAAAATAAGTTATGGCAGTAAACAGAAACTTGCAAATAGCAATTTTCCGCTGGTCCAGGATCGTGTAAACATCATCGAGCTATGGTTTCCTTCAGAGTCTAGATAAGCGGTTTTTGCATAGCCAATTACACTAATGTAAATGCGATCTGTGGTGGCCTTTCCTTTGATGTAATCTTCCGTCCTCCACTGATGTCTTGCGCTCTTTTGCGTAGCTTTCCCAGTTTGTCCTTGGTAAGAATTGTCTGTGTTCTGGACTCTTTCCTGTACTCTTTGTGGGCTCAGTCCTTCACTTTGCTCCAGTGCTGATGGAGCAACGGAATATTGCATATTTTGTTGATGTCTTCAAGGATTATGTCCAATGGCAAGTTAATGGCTCATTTGATCAAGTCTGAGATATGAAACCTACTGAACATCAACAAAATCCAGGTCCAATGTGAGTCAGATTTTCTCTGATTTTTACGGCCTTCATCACTGATCTGATTTCTTGCATAATTGAGGGTTTGTGAAAGTGTTGTAGACATTTCTGTATTGTAGTTTGTTGGTTTCGGAAAGAGCAGTTCAAAGAAAACCAAAAGCTTTATTCATGGACGATCCTTCTATGGGGGAACGACGGTGAAACAGTTTACTTTTCCACCTTTTCAAAAAAAAATGAACTTCATATTGTCTGAATTTCTTTTCGATTGCATTCAGAAGATCAACTTGTCGACGCTTAAGAACAATATTTTGACATTTGCATAATTTTTATTGTTTTCGATTAGCCCGTACTCATATGAATCCGAATATCAAATTCGCGGTCTGCGCATTCACTCCAGCATAAAAAAAGTTTTTTTTGGGAATTCGTTGCTAGCAAAACTGAAAAGTTGTCATATATTGAGAATATTTGACATGTCTCTTCATTACTGCATATCTCACTTGAATTCAACAGGGTAACTATTTCCTTGACACATTCACGACAACAATTTTTCGATTACTACTGCTTCGGACCAGAGCCTTTTTGGCTTTGTTAAACTTACGACCCACCTGTGGGTCGTATTGTCCGAAATGATAGCCTTTTGGAAAAAGTACAAAACGCATCTCCCAGAATTTTCCCAGAGTTATAATCGAAAGCGTGTTCATTGAAAAATGACTTATTTCAGTTTTTGGCATCATACGGTAAGGTTACGGTAGCCATTCAATACAAAACGAACATCATGGGTTATCATGAAAAATTGTGTTTTGGGGTTATTTCACGTGCTGATCACGATTATAGTGTCCACCTTGATCACTACTGTCCCACATTGCGGCTACGGTAGCAGTACGGTAGAATTTTCGTAGAAGTTGAGAGGCTGATGTACGAAGGTGGTATTAGGACATGAAACTATATTTTCGTAATCAGCATACTATAAAACCTGTACATGTAAGATTCGAGCTTTCTGGAATAAACAATGCAAAAAAATCGATAAGATTATTTTATTATTTTTTGGTGGGCTAATGTCAGTCTCTGACCGCCTCGCATTACTGTGCATGTACACTCGATCTTCCAAAAACACATCATTCTGCCAAAAGTGAGCTAAAGTCTGTGCCTTATATCTATCTACGTTTACCTACCGTAACATTACGTTACAGTATATCCCGAGCCCGGACCACTCTGGCTGGAGCTTCGCCAAGGTGTCCTTAATCATGTGCCAGAACCCCGTAAAATTCCGTCGTAAACTGGCAAAGCTAGCAGGAGTCTTACGACCCACCGGTGGGTCGTATTGTCAGAAATGGCAGGATAACGACGACCCACAGGTGGGTCGTATCGTCGTGAATGTGTTAATGTACTTTCGTAAATAGCTATATGCGAAATTACTTTAGTCCGCATATACAATGACAATGTTGAAAGGACGATCCGATTTTATTCAGCAATATATCAAAGTCTATACACATGTCAGCATTCTTTGCTACTCTGTCTTAGCTTTTAGCTGGTCGCACAAACATCCTCTCATCGTAATCTGCAGATCTATCTTTAGACAAAATTGGTACTTTTGCATATTCGAATCACCATTCTGAACGCTGCAATTTTTCCACCTGCCTAGTTGAATGGGGTTTCCGTTTGTAGAACTGGTTTTAAACCTTACGTAGTCACATCGAACCTGTTCCGTTTTCACGTAAGCGTGTACTTATGAGAATCAAATGAGTTGTTTTCTTGGTTCTCGGGGTTCCTTCTAACACTCGTATAGCTCGTATATAGTCTGAACATATGTTTTATGGGCTATTTTTTATGATATGTGACGGGTTTTATGTTCTGTTGTGACGCAGGGCCTTTTTTGATGTTTACGCATGCTGGAATTTGTAAGAACTGAATTTTGTTATTCTTTTTTGCTGCTAATTTAGGAAATCATGCTCTTTTTCAATGAAAATTGTTGCCTGTACTTGCACATTTAGTTTTCAAAGCCCAAAAAAAATCATTCTGAACCTTCTCTTTTTTGCAGAAATAAACCACCTCCTTTCAAGAAACTTTCTAGTGCAACACCCAAATGTAACCGCAATGGTGCGCGCAATCTGTTCGTTTAGACCCCCCCCCCGTCGATTAGAGTATGTGAGGTCATCTGCGCGAATCTAGCCCCTCATCTGTTCGTAATAAGGATGCCGTCCAGCAATCTGTCGTAACGTTCTCTCTCTCAAAATGTGCTGGACGAAGTTTTTTTCTTCTTTGACGCGTAATGACTCAGTCGGAATCTCTAGCGACATTGACGTTTTGGTTTCTAATTCAAGCTGCTATCGCTAGTATTTTCGTCTTACAGAATATTTCAGCTTTTGAATTTTTTGAATCTTTCACAATAATTCCCGTACGAGACTGTGGAATAAATGCGAAACGCCGGATATTGTATTTTTGTTTGATTCGCAAGTTGTGAGGGTAATTTTTCAATCAAACGCTCATGTTACATCTAGAAAATCAGTGATTGTTATCTTAAAGGTCTGTCCCTGTGAAGAATTCGTCATTTTTGAGTATTTTTGAAAAAATCACAAGATTTGTGGCAATCTTTCAATAAGTCAGTGTATCTCGAGGGTAATAAAGTGAGTAAATGGCCAAATAAAATGGCATAACATATTTTCAACCTTATTCAAATGCGGGAATCCATGAATTACGTTCAGAGACCAAAATTTACGGGATCTATCGTTGGAAAAATAATGAGTAACGGTCATAGCCAAAATCTTCCGTGAGGAATTTGAAAATTTCAGAAATTTGCGAAAAACATTACTATAAGCTATTCTTGAACGTTTTTGATAACGCGCCCTTAAAAATAAGGATTCAGTTTATTGTGCAAAATCCGTACCACTTTGTAATTTCCTTCAGAATTTTTCCGAGCAAAAATATCACTACATCTGAGTGAAAAACTCAGTAGATCTCTGTCATTCGAGATTCATATCATGTACGTAGACAAATAAACAACATGCTTTTCTGAATGTGAGTAAAATCTCATCAGTTCGCCTAGAACATGTGCAATTTAGCTTGCGTCAATAAGTTGGGAAGTCAACAATATACTATATTAGTAATATTTTTTAAGGAAGATATATTATAGTTTAAGAGTTCTTGAAAGTATCATCGTTTGGGTTATCAATAATTTTGTCAAAGAGTCAAAAGAGAATGAAAAGGATTGCTTTTGAGACAGCCTAATAGTACGAAAATGCTTAAAAAACTAGAATTTTTTGGAAAATTCTCAGATCCCATGTTTTTTTATGTATTAACTTCAAATTTTGATTTATTTTAGTCTACTCTCTAGGTATTCATGATTCCTTGGTAATTTTTCATCCAAGCTTACTTGTTAAATAGCCAGAATTTTCTTGCTGTTTTTGGATTTCTATAAAAACAATTTTCTCGCCAAATTCTCAAAATCATCCCGTTTCCGCTGCACAAATGCTCGTAATGTGTACTAGCGGCACGCAACACGACTAGCAGAGCATGAGTGTATTTACGTACCCGAGGGGCGCTTCAGTGGACCAACACTTAGCCGAATGGTCAGCCGAGGCCAACCAGTCGTCATCCGCCTCGAATGTGTGTGGTCACTATGACGACAGCTGCCCACCACACCGCACTCCGTCTCAGTCAGTCCTTTTTTCCCCTTTTGAAGGTCCAGCTGCTAAAAACAAAGTTTCTGACTACAGTGATTGTCATTACTACTGTTGTCATTTTTAGACTTCATGATCTAAAAATGTCTGAAAACGACTGTTGCTATGATCTTAGAAGGAGTTTCTTACCAAATTAGTTGATTTGTTCCAGCCTGTTTTTGAACTACTGATGAGTCTCAAAATAAACGCAGGGAATTTATTTTTCTTCTGAAGAAAAGAACGAAGTGGAGCGCAAATAATTAGCTTTCTTGACATATTTTTTCGGTTGTGCACTTTTCAGCAAAAAAACATGAAACAGTCTTACTTTGAGTTAAGTTTTTCAAGATATACAAGTTAGTATCTTAATCAAGCACTCGGGTTTTTTTAAAGAAACTTTTTCCTATGAGATTGTAAAAATTCAAGGTAGTGGTGTTTACCACTTTGATTTATAACGTCTCTCTCTGAGTTAAATTTTACAAGCCTATTTTACTTTTTTTAGGTTAATATAATTTCTGATTTCATTATACATGAGAATATCGCTTAGAGTGGAGTGTTCTTGTGCCGCGCTTGAACAAAAATAAAAGACTTGTCTGGTAAAAAAAGAAAAAATAGCGTGCTCAAAATTAGCGAAATTATTCTGAACCCTTTGTTTGATAGCGTACTCCTTCTCGCATCATATTTCCAGCATTTTCAAACTCCTGTAATTGTAGACAACAGCTGCTTTACTTGTTTTCCTTCTAGAGCATTTTAGTATCAACAAAAGTTTGAAATTATACCTAATCAGCATCTGATCTACTTATCTCGGCCTCTCCTGCTACACGAAAGGTTCTCAATGCTGTGAATTCAAGATGTGCTAATAAGTCCATCTCGTGCTTTTATGTATTTCACTGTACACCCATTTTATCGAAAAATTTATGACTGATTGTGACTGGCACATCATCTGGCTCTCACTTCGTTTTATAGGCCTATCAAACCCCTTCGGAGGCAGATTGTGTCGCGGCATTTCACGCAAATCAGGGTTTAATTTTTTTGCATTTGTCTAAATTGTTTTTACTTGGCAAACATCCACGTCGTTTTATAATTGGCTATAGCTGAAGTCCTTTTTCACAGACACAAGAATCCAGTAATTTTTAGCACGAAGAAGGATTGGTGGCCTAAATTGGTCCAGTAACTTCAGTATGATGAACGATTTCGTAAATAATTGCTCAAATTCTTGAAGCATATTTATTCCAACATCTTTTGCTATAATTTTGCAATAGCGCATTTTTGCTTCTCATTCAACAAATTCTTTTACTCCTTTCTTTATAGTTAAAACATTGCGTGTGTCTGCGATTATCTTTTGTTATCTCTTCACCATAGTAACTGCAATTATCTCGTTGCCAATTTCTTCATATTTTCCCTTACTTACCTCGTGTGCGGCTCTATCCCTTGCTAAAATGTTTATCAATATCACGACCTTGCAAACTTTGCAGGAGACTTGGAGGTACGTAAATTAGAAAGTTCTTCCTTTTATTTTTGCTATGCATTTTCTTTAAGAACTCATTCTAATGTAAGTACGGAAAGAAACTATAAAATTTGAATCATTTTTAAAGGAGTTTGAAAAATTTTTTCGGTGAATTCGGGGCTTCGTGACCTAGTTAAAGCTGGATAATGATCGGAGCCTTACTGTCTTCAAGTACTGTGGGCATTAAAACAGGATCCGCGGTCACTGATAGAGGTTCTAACTTAACTCTATTAATTCCTCTTTTTTCCAAACAGATTTTCTGTGCCTTTATGTACAAACAAATTTATCATCCGTATTAATTTATTAACATCATCCGAAAAATTTTTCCAGCTCTATGGTCTGGTACGTTTCATCACTTCAGAACTAATCAAATTCTTTCTATACCTTCTCAAATATCAGGGCTTCCTGGTATTATAATCGGTATCAGGCTGATGTCTTCTTCCTCGCCTTTTTCTTTAGAAATCTATCGTCGAAATATTGGACAAATTTTCCATAAAGAACTCAATTTACACTTCAAAATTGAGGACTGAAGGAAAGTTTTCAGGGTACCAACTCCGGAGCCTTCATACATTCCGGTACAGTCGCCAGTAGGGAAAATGAGGTAACAAGCCTAGTTGGAAATGTACAAAAGGGGTGAGGAGAAGAGGGGGGGGGGAAGGGGAGGTGCATGCATGGATTGTTCTCATGATATAATAGAAGAAACATGTTTTTGATTTTCAAGTCAAAGTTTCTTTAGGAGTGGATTTTTGTGGACTTTTTTCTTTTTGCGTTGTGAGATTGTCTCAATTTTTTGGATACTCAGACAATTTATCAGAATTTGGACAGGTTTGCAGCGGTTCCGCAGGATTTTGTTTATTATTGTGGAAGTGGAAACGTTGAAAATGGGAACATCCGCATCATTTTCATGTCAAACTGGTTGAGAATTTTTTACAAAGCCGGAACTTTCGAAAACTGCCAGCGGTTCCGCAGCACTTTGACATGGCAGTACTTCCGCAGGGTTTTGAATCTCGTATGATGTTCCCGTTTGGATGATTTTTTTCGACAAGTACCTCAGCCAATTACCTCTAAAAGTCTAATAAATCCCTCAGCGCTGCCTTAGACAATATTCTAAAACTCAGATTCTTCAGAAGTGTTTTTATATAAGTCCAGTCTCGTTAAATGAAAGATTCATGAGCGAGATTTCGTTCACATTATTGCCGTTTTTGCCTATCTCATTGCCATTCTACGCCATATGTGCAAAACATCGATGAATTTGTGAGGATGAAGCTTTACGAATCTTTTTTGTGTTGTGTCCTTTTGTGTTTTGGACAAGTTATCGTGAATTCTAATCGATAATGTTCTAACGTTGTTCTTATTATTATAGGCCAGATAAACATCATTCAGGAATTGCTAGGTTTCCCCGCTTTTGTAATTTTTTATCGCTAAAAATTACGCACTCTCTTGATCCAAAACAATCTAAAGACCTGACCTAAGAAAAGCGATATATAGTAGCCATCTTTGCGCATAGCAAGTAATTTGCAGATCAAAAGACCCAGTCGATATATCGATTTTTGCGTTCACATTCCGTGTGATGGCTTGAAACGGAAATTCTCTTCTTTCGTCGAAGTTTCGCGATTTTCGATGATTGACTAGTCTTGATTCATGTGTCAATGATTATAAATTGATTATAAATTTTATAATACTAAAAACACATCTTATATATGAAATTTTAGAGAGCAAATATGCTTTTCGTAGTGTTTTTTTGAATAAAAAATCATTAGAAGGCTAGGCAGTACAAAGCTGTTCACAATAACACAGATTCTGTAATTTTTGAGCTGATTTATGAAAATAAAAAATCCGGAACCAGTATAGTTACATCGTTTTACCACTTTTTATTTGAAAAATATGTGTCTATCGAGTCTAAGAAAGTCAGTTCTCAAAAATAACGAGGAAAAAATTGTGTTTTCCATTTCTGAAGCTTTCTTTGCTGGACAAATTTGATTTGAGGCTTGAAACATTTACAGTGATTTTCCTTTAGAAAAGATTATCTCATTAAGAGGACATGTTGTTGTCGCTGC
The DNA here is from genome assembly GCA_958299035.1 of Cylicocyclus nassatus. Taxonomy (NCBI): domain Eukaryota; kingdom Metazoa; phylum Nematoda; class Chromadorea; order Rhabditida; family Strongylidae; genus Cylicocyclus; species Cylicocyclus nassatus. Next base: position 90,110,216 of record CATQJL010000001.1, on the reverse strand, counting down.
TAATTTTACGGCATTTTAGTATTCACTAGTCAACCAGTAGTCGTAAAGGTGCTAGATCCGCAGGCTCTTTCGCTACGGGAGCCGGGCGACTTTCCGCAAATTCACCTTTTTGAATAGGCACCTAAATCTATATTAAAGATTACAAATCAACTGAAAATTTGTTATTCGGAAACTGCTGCTGAAAAGCATGTTACTCTCTTCAATGCGATTTTATCATTGATTTCGTCTAACCATAAGAACTTGAAAATGCTACAATTTTTTCTAACAAATAATTTCTAGTTCTGCATGAAAGAGAAACTACGATTTTTTGTGAGCAAATAACACAGTTTTAGTTTCACATTCATATATTGTCCCGTTATACGATATCACAGAAACGATCAGAATATGTAGTTTCGGCTCATAGAGCCATGGGCATGCGTTTTATTTTGTAAAGTAGGCGCATTTAGCCGCGGCGGCAAAAAAGGTGCTTTGACATGAGATATCCATAAAATGGCCACTTTAAACACTTTGCACTTTTGTCCGTAGCTGCTATAATGCTTGCTGCTTACAGCAGCAGAGAAGTCCGTGCATCCCCCATTGCCTCCCACCACCATTCGAAACGCAGTAACATTCGGCTTTATGTGCACTTATCGGCTTGCTTCTCTTAGATCTATGAAGTATCCTCTTTTGGGATTTTCAACTTTGGAAGGTTCAAAGATTTTGCCTGTTCTGACCGGAGAACTTTTTAATTTTTTGGATCATGCTCTCTATACCAAAATAATAAAACACAACCCATGCTCGATTTTCTTTAAATATTGAACTTGCCACCATAACAAACCTTTGCGGCGCAGCAGAGTTGAACATTACGAATAAAATTACTGACCACTATAGATTAATAGATATCTCCTTTGGGTTTTTTTATCACCCTTTTTCCTTACTCTTCTTTCTTTCCTAGTAAGAGTGGGGTTAGAAACTTTGAACAATTTCCACACTCAATTTGTTAGATCGTGCGAGTAACTTATTTTTTAAATAAATAATAGGACCCAACTTTCTATAAAACTTCAAGGATTATGAAGATAGTAAATTGCTCGCCGTCATGGCTGCACCCATTCACAGCCTTTATAAGGCTCGCTAAAAATTATTGAAACATCATAAAGGATTTTTGTTGCCTATGCCACACCTCTTATTTGGAAATTTTTCTCAACTTTTCCCACTCGTCCTCGAAAACAGTGCGTTTCTGTGCTATAATACAGTATCACCAGTATTTTGACAAGCCAAAGCAATCAAGCATACGTTTTGCAGCTGATAAACAATCACTAGACTTTGCATTTGTGTTTGTTTTTTCCTTCGAAAACAATTTTTGCTTGTCCTGCGCCACAGCTGCAGTTGCCGAGCTCTACTTTCTCTAGTTTACATCATGCACTCTTACTTGATAGTCAATGTGGTTGTCTAGATTTGCTTCCATGAGAAATATAGACACTACTTTGACATTTATCAATGTCTGAGTTAAAATCAGCGACCTTAGTGCAGTTTTTTTTCTTAGAAAATTGTTTTAACTGGCGCTAACCAGCGCTCATCGCTGCCCTAAGTTGTGATTTGATGAAAAAAAGTGGTTTTATATTATGCTAAGTCTGCATTTAGAGTTGGTTTGTGTACCAGCGCCGTGCCAGAGCCCACTTGGACGCATCGCGTATCATTATTGCAGCACCGATCTATGCCGGCACGACACGCTAACACGGTGCTGGAACGGCGCTGGCACGATCAACTGTTAAAGCGGCCTAGTTGTAACTCAAAGCCAGCCCTATGATAGGATAAATCTTTGAAAGCAGTACGGAGCGTACCATTGACAATGTGCACATCTAGTAGTATTTTGCAGGCACAAAAATCGTACTTGGTAATCAGTCGGGAAATTTCGCGTCAACTCGATTTCACTGATTAACGTAAGGAAGCCAAACTGTGAATCACAATTTGATTGCCTTGAAAGTCTTGCATCAATTTTTATTGTAGAAGCTTCAACTATCTTCTATCAATTACCTGCTTCGAGTCTCTCTAAAAACAGTAAATAACCAGCTTTTTAGCAACGCTGAACTAAAAAGTTATTGTTGCCAAATCTATGCGACACAAATTGCTGAAAGAAAATACTCAGTCGTGAATGCTGAGAATTTCACTATAGTTTTTGAGTTTTTGTTTTGTGATTATCAAAGAAACTAAATTTCTTGTCGATCGGTCGTCTCTACCGGAATTTATGAACTTCGAACTTCTTTTCGTCACAAAATTCGCAGTGTGCATAGAAGACTATAACATTCACATGTGTAAGAGCGGAAAAATAGCTTACCCTTCTTTCCACATATTGGAAAAATGCATCCTTCTTTCCCCCCCCCCCCCCCTTTCTCTCCCCACCGCCCTCCCTCCCCTTCCCTTCTGTGAGGCGCAAAGGAATGGAATTTTTAGCGAATTAGATTGGAAGTCTCTCGAGTCGCCCCATTCTCGTAATCTCGAACAGCTCTTGACCTTTTTAGAGCACAACGGCCCTTGCAACGTTCTACAACATGCCTCTTCTCAGGCTCAGAACCCGGTTTTCTGTCTGAGACAAGGGGGGGGGGGGAAAGGGAGGGAGGGCATGACATTTCACGTCGTGTTCTGACGCTGCCGCAGCGCCTACGTCAACACAGAGCAGGCATCCGTGCTCTCATTTGCCGAGAGCAGTCGGTTGCTCTTTTGACGTGTGCCGCGGCATCTTCAGAAGACTATGTCGTAGTAACTTCCGGCATTTATTGATCAATTTGATTGGAATCTGTCAGATTGTTGTAATATTTATTATTTGCACATTTGCAATTTCTTTAGCTTGGAAAATGCGTTAGAATCTAGTAACTGAACTACTTCTGTTAGCTTTGAAAATAATGTAAGTGACGGTCTTCGCGGGAATAGGTTACGTTAGTTGTTGGTCTGAATCTAGTAAATAAAAAAATTGCGTTTGAATTTGTGATTGGCTATCTACTTATCATACAATAAAGCAAATGATGACGATCCTGACTGGAAGAGACTACGGTACTGATGGTGTTGGGTTTCACTATGAACAAAATTATTGATTAATTATCTTTTTTTTTAAGAACTAGTCCTCAAACTGTTATCCGATATTCACTGTGAATACACTAGTAAATACACTCACTTATTTTTCCTCTTCAGTTTTTCCTTGGATTCCTACATTCTATATTCTTTCTCACGTTGTACCTACAGTTGTTGTTTTAGAAGGTGGCTGCTAATTATAGCGGGCAGTTTTCTTTTCTTTTTCCGCAAAAAAAGTTCTAGATTGCAGCAAAACGATTAGTGCTAGAATTTTTCTATTTCTTGATTTTTGAGAACGAATTGTTGGGAAAAGAGAAAGCAACTTTGTATGAAAAGCGGGTTCGAAAGAAATTGTTAGATGAGGGATCAATTTCCAGGGTTTCTGACTATGGCTTCCAAGAAATTCTAGTGATATTGATATAAAAATTTTATTGAAATTTTTTATGGTCAAAGTTAATCTTGTTATGTTTCGCAACTTCAATAAACATAACTCAATTCTTTGTGATAGAATTTATTGACTGATTGGTTTTTGTTTTTTTATTTCGCAATGAGAAAATCTTGTACCTATCGCTAGCGCACCAACAATTGACGAGGCGGTAAATATACATGGATTGAAACGGGAATTTTGTATAAAAATTTTATTGAAATTTTTTATGGTCAAAGTTAATCTTGTTATGTTTCGCAACTTCAATAAACATCGCTCAATTCTTTGTGATAGAATTTATTGATTGAATGGTTTTTTTTATTTCTTGCACATGAAGTGCGCCCTTTACTTTAGACAGTGTAAGCGTGACCATATTCAAAGAAATCATCGATATCCAGAAAGGAATTACTGTATTCATTTCTTATTGTTCAAAACCATTTTTTTAATATTTGTAATTTGATTCCAGATATTGTGTTTCATAGAAAATATCCGCAGCTTGGTTTTCTGATTTTCTCAGCATTTATTTTGTGAATGACTTCCTTGAATGCCAACACAGAAGCCGCTTTCAAGTGGCTTTAAAAAGTTTTTCCCGTTTTCTCTCTAGCCCATAATAGAGCAGAGAGCTAGGGCTCTCTGACATCATAGCTATAGCCGACCGACTGGCGCATGTTCGCAGTGGATCCTGTTACCTCCTCGGGCCCGAATGTCCCCCCCCCTTTTCCCCGCTCACATCAACAATTACTTCCTGCAGAAGTTCTCGTACTTGATACTTTGTACTCGCGAAAAAGAGCTAAAATTGTCGCTAATGCACTTTTTTCAAGTGTTTGTCTAGTGCTTTGTCAATTGTACTCTCTATTGTGTTAATTTGCTTGTCCCTATTTTACGGATTACCAAACTTTCTAAGTGCTCAAGGTCTGGCTTTGAAAAGAAAAAAAGAAAAGAAAAAACGTTTTCTTGGCTGCGAAACAATAACTTTTTATTTAACTGGCTTGACGGCTGGAAGGCAGGGCTTTGTGACCTAATTAAGGCCGCTTGCGCCCGCGACGCAGTCTGCGTCCCTCCCGCACGCGTGCTCTCTGATCATTACCTAGCCTTAAATAGGTCACGAAGCCCCGCCCTCAAGCCGCCAAGCCAATTGAATCAAAGGGTATATATGGTCTGAAAATCTCACAAATGTATGTGTAAAACTATGTTTTCTATCAGAATAATATATTTTGAATCAAAAATCTCCTCCCCTCCCAAAAATGCAGTTGCGTAATCACTTTTAAAAACTTCGTGATATGGATCTCAAGATATCTTTGAGAGTTTGAGGATTTGCATGGGGGAAGGGGGAGGGATTAGAGATAAAAACTTTCATGGATCTCCTTCCAACTTTCTTTGCTTATTTGCCTAGTTCCATTTTGCTTCATGAGTTTGCAGGCAAATTCTCTTTATATCATCTTTCTGGAAACTTATCATGACTTTTACTTGCAATTTCTTGACCATGGGGTAGTATGTCTGGGATAGAGTAGGAGGGGGGGGGGGGGGAGGAGAAGGAAGAAGAGGATTATGTACTAAAAGAATGGTTACAAGTGAGCCATTTTTTGCAAGTTCTTTCTAAATTTAGCGCAAGATTTCTTACGTCGCATCAAGTCCTGTCCATTTTGTTTTTGATCAGCATTTTTTTCTTCAATTTTCATACTTTCGTCACTTTTGATTGATAATAAAGATAACTTGTAAGGAAGTCAGCCACAACCACATATAATTAAGTTTGAAACAGGGACATCTTGTCAGCATGTACACTTAAACTTCGAAGTTCCCTCCAATTCCCGTTGCCCCAACCTACCGTCAATTAGAAGGAAGCTCCCAAAAGCACATATTACTTTCACTTAAAGTAGGGAAATTCTTTGTTCGTATAGGTCAACGAAAAAAAACACTATATATCAAGAAGGAAAATAATGGACTAGCAGCATAAAAACAGTTCTGTACCAATCTTGGACTTCGCTCAAGCAACTAACAAGAAGCATAAAAACAGTTTTACACAACAAGTTACTTATAATTATCTTTATAATTATGCGAAGCATGAAAACTCTACAGAATTCGCAAAAGTAATTTATAAAAACACTTATGAACTTTTCTTGAAGTAGGAGCTCTCCAGAATATATAAGATCTGAATTCCCACAAGGAGTCATGTCAGCAAAAACAACCTCACAGTCAAAGACAAACTTTTATTCATTATTTGAAACGGGAAAATCTTCTTACGAAACCAGTTCAACAAACGACTATGAATACTGATTGAACCAGGATTTTTTTCAAAGTTTCAATACTAATTTTCTCAAGAAAACATTTATAGCTATGATTCCAACGAATCAGTTTTCCAACATCCTTTGGATAAATTGAGTTAAATTGATTAAAGGTAAATTTTAAGTAAATTTTTCAGAAATTAAGGTAAATTGTTCTAGGCAGGTAAATTTAATCGTTAATTTTCCGCAAAAAACACCTTGACCATCACTAAAAGCAAAAAAAATTCTCAAACTCACATAAAATTGGTTTCTTTCAAACAAGTGACTATCATTCGAAGCTGAATGTTTTTTCACTTGAATATGACCAGTTTTTCATGAAAGAAAATCATAAGTATGTTTTGAGTAGGGCAATTCTTTCACATTTCAACGAAAGCAAAAATTTTTTTCAGACTTGCTCCGTTTTCGTAGAACACCTGTAGTTGTTAACAGAACCGGGAGGGACCTCAAAGTCAGCAAGTATTTTTTACCGCAAAAAACTAAGTTGTGGTCCGGACAATTTTTACTCCATGTCAATCACGTGTCCCTTTGCGCCACGTTCGCGCGCGTATGGCTCAGGCATTCAAATTGGCCTCATCGATTGGAGGTCCGCACACAGGGCCCTCGCGTTGCGTATGCGTAGTTTCCATGCGAAAGGGAGTACGTGGCTGATATTGACTGTATTCGTACAAACAAACGCTTGATTTCCAGAATCTTTTGAACCTTCTTCTAGAGTTCTTAGGACATTTTGACCCCATGTTCCTTGTCTTGCCCCGAACCTGCATCATTTAATTGATGAGCTGATCCGCGCGCCTCCGTCCGCGTATCGGTCAGCGGCAAAGCAGGCGTTGAGCGACGCGAATTTCGTCGAACTTGGGGGATCGGGCTGGGAACAGCTGACTGTGTACGCTGTTTTGTCGATTCTTACTGCTCAGCCGCTCGCTCTCAACGCTGTTTGACAGCTTCCCTGAGTATTCGATTCAATAGAGCAATTTTTGAAAAAAATCCCTGTTGTAAGTGTTCGTAGTAAATAATTCTGACAATGAGAAACTTCTATGAAAATATAGAAAGATTTTCCTGTTTCAATCAAGAATCATAATCTGAAAACATGGCAATAGAATGTAGAAAAAGTTTTCGGTTTCAAGCAAACAATATAAATGGTCATCAAAGTCTATGGAGGATGGAGATCTTCTGCAAAATAATAAACGGGGATCATTAGCACATGAAATTTTTGAAAATTTTTCCCTCTACCAAGTAAAAATTATGGCTGGAAATATCAATTATACAAAAAGACTAGATTCCTTCCGTTCTGAGCAATTATCGTAATATACACAAACAGAAATTTTTTTCTAAACAATAATTATAAACGAAGAACTTAGTCTATAAAATCTGAAGAAGTTTTCCTGCTTAAAGGCAGTGTCCCGGCAGATTCGGGTCCTGGGAGATATACGTGTGGTGGGGTTCCTGGTCACCCCATCGACTTCCAGGCGCACTCCGGCTGGGTGATATTCCCCCTGGGCCGAGAAAATGGCCCTTGAACCGGCGCGCGCAACCCCAACTGGCGCGCGCTTGGACGGCCTTCCCCGCCTGTTCGGTGCGGGACCCCACGAGCGCTCTCCCCCATGATGCATGCTATCCAAAGCAAGAATTACAGGCGGCAGGATCTTCGTCTGAGGACCTCCCCCAACTTTCCATCAAAAATCTCGTCCAAGCTGCTTTTCTGGAATTAGGCAAACGCCCCAAAATCGGCCTTTTCAGCCCGTTCAAAGCTCAAATTCGGATTCTACGTGGCGAAAAGGCCTAAAGCATGCAAAAAGGTGGAGGTGCAAAATCTGCCGGGACACTGCCTTTAAAGCAAGATTAATCAAAAAAAAACAGTCCAAAAATGTAGAGAAAATTTTCCGTTTCAAGCAAAACTTAATGTCGGAACAACGAAAATTTTCCTGTTTCAAGCAAGGATTATCACTGGAAGAGTCATCAGTCTAGCGATATGATGAGGATATTCCTCGTATAAAGCAAGCAAGGATTATAGCCGAGACAGTGGTCGTCATCTTATATATGAAGAAGCGTTAGCTCAATTCAAAAATCTTCCAATGGCGGGGAACCGCGGTGGGTCCCGAAACGAACGCTCTTCCAAATAGCACCTTCAGATTACTCGTTCACTAGTTATTTCTAAACAAAATTCTGTTTCAAGCATTTGTAACTGAAAAAGACTAATAATGCAGAAAAAGAATTTCCCTGAAGGCAAGTACAAGTGGAAAAAAATCAAATTTTCAAGACTTCAGAAAAAGTTTTCCTGCCTCAAGCAGTAATTGTTTTTGGAAAGCATTACCCTATCAACTTTGGGAAAAAAACCCGTATCAAGCGAGGATTATTTATCACCACACATATTTCGAGAAATTTTCCTGTTTCAAGCAGAAGTCATAGGTATTTTTAACTGCTGACGATCACAGTGTATATTTGACAAGTTGTAATGTACTCTCTGCCTCTCTCTCGAGCACGTTTCAGTGCGAATAATGTGTCGAAATGTCAATTCCAGACATTGTAGTTATCTGTTCGTTAAAGTGCAAATACGGGGCGGGGTGAAATCAGAGATTTATCACATGAGGGTGGAAAGCGATATTTTTAGCGTATTGTCTACGTTTCACTAGTGCATAACTTCATACTTTCATACTTTTCTAGCTTTATTTTTAGCCAGAAATTTCTAGAATTTTTCTGATTCTTCGCTTCATGCGTCATATAGCTATAAACCTACCTCTTACCTCATCTGAATTCTTATTGCTCATTATTTTGAATGTTTCTTGGCTTTTATTATTCCTCGTTGTGCGATCGATCGAGCACTGGTAATACGCCAGCTGTCGACATCCTCGAGCCGGTAATCCGCGCATATTCTCAACATTCTCCTCAACCGCTTCGTGGCTTTTCGTGGCATAAGCAATGAGAGCGAATGCTCAGTGAAAGGTTTAGACCACGCACACACTCTTAATCTGTGATTGTTGATTCTTAAAATTGCAGATTCGCTGAATTTTTCTTATTTCAGGCTCTTAAACTTTTAGCAAAAATCGTCCTGCTTCAATTTTCAAAAATTTGTAAAAATTTTCATGCTTCAATTCTTTATAATTTTCGTGACATTTTTCTTGTTTCAAATTCTTTTGATTTTTCCCAATTTATTTGATTTTTGTAAGAATTTTCCCGATATCCTTATTTTGGTGACATTTTCCCTGTTTCAAATACTTATGATTTCTGTGATACTTCGTGTAGGTTTTGTAAAGTCTTCCCCGTTTCAATTCTTATGATTTTTTCTGGAAATTCTGTTTCAAATTCTTATGAATTTTGTGATTATTCCCGTTTCAAACTCTTATGATTTTGTGAAAGTTTTTCCTGTTTTAGAAGCCTTATGTAAGGTCGGTCGCTTCTTCTATATAATTTGCTTGTAGAAGAAAGTGTAATTAGGAGATGAAAGTAGAAAGAGTTTAGTTTCCAGCATTATAAACTCTTCATACCACTATAAGAAGAAGACGATGAATGTTTAGCCGATTTGTTTAAAAAACAACAATTTTTCCTTTTTCTTCCACCAATAGTCAAGTCGATTTTTCCTATAAAACCTTATGATCTTCTTCCTTTTTTTTTGCAGATTTACGAGCTCCGATGTAAGAAAGACAACGTAAATGACAATGCTAATCATGAAACAGGGTTCATAAGCAAAGTATAATACCTCAAAGAGCTTTTCATGGGTTAGCGAATTTTACAAAAGAAAAGCTCAAAATTCTCTTCCAAAAATTTCGCAGCTACTAAAGGACGAATCATCGGATTCTCCGCTGGTAAATGTGATCCGAAAGGTTGGATCTACATATTATGAGTATGCTTCCCTTAATTCCGTATTAGTTCTATATCCGAAACTTTCGAAAAAAATTCCGGGAAGTTTAGCTCTAGTCAGCTAATGGATCTATTTATCAGGGCTGTAAATCTTATGATATTTGAAATCGAACAAAAACTCCATGTACCCTTTGACTTAACCAGCTTGGCGGCTGGAAGGCGGGGCTTCGTGACCTAATTAAGGCCAAGTAATGATCAGAAATCACGCGCGCGAGAGAGACACAGTCTGCGTAGCGGGCGCGAGCGGCTTTAATTAGGTCACAAAGCTCCGCCCAGCCTGCAAGCCAGTTGAATCAAACGTTAAACGTTTGATTCATGTTTTTCTGTAAGCATTTTTTTGCAAGTCCATAGCAGATATCTCTCTAGTATTAGGAAACTGAGTTTCAAAGACAAGGAATCTCTGATTTGACTAAATCACGCGTATATCACGTTAGTTTTCGATCTCACACTGGCATTTTATTTGCTCTTTGAAAAAAAGTTTTTTCCCGCCTAGTCTTTTAACCTTCGCGCGTAATCAGCATTGTATGCACTAGCGAGTGGCGGTGAAGTGTTTTCTGTTTGCATACCAATCGAACATAACTTTCGCGTGCTTGCTTCTCCACCAGCAATTTGATCCTAATTAAGCCGGAATTCTATTCTTTCGCTGTGTGTTTTTTCTGCTTTTTTCCATTTGACGCAGCGCTTCTGACGGAAAAGTGCAGAAGGACATTCATTACATGTTGCATGCATTTGCTGGTCTGGTGGAGAATTCATTCTTGACTTTCGGTTATCGCAATTTTCGATTTTTGAAATCCCAAAAAAGGAATTGTTTTGCATTGCTTCTAATGGGTAGATACGATCATACGGCATTTACAATCAAATACAACAAGTTCCTGATATGTTTTTCTTGTTATAAAATAATTTTAGTATTGCCTGAATAACCTTTCATTTAACTGGCTTGGCAGCTGGAAGGCGGGGCGACCTAATTGAGGCCGCTCGCGCCCACGACGCAGCTGTTGTCTCTCTCGCGCACGTGCTCTCTGATCATTACTTAGCCTTAATTAGGACGAAACCCCGCCTTCAAGCCGCCAGGCCAGATTAATTTAAGGGCACTTATTCTATCTTAATTTTCACCTCCTTATCAGGCTAAAATTTTAATTATTACTTGTGTAAATATCTATCTGTTACGTTTTTAAGTTTTTCTTCTCTAGATAAATCTCTACCGAGTTGAAAGTCTTTATCTTTATAAGCAAAATACCATACCAGGACTGCTCAAAACAGGAGTTAATACCAAGCATTATTTATTGGCAAATGAAAGTAAAAAATTTGCAATTTGATGAAGTAGTTGAAAAAATCAAATTAATTTTAATTTAGCGACTAAAAATCAAATGTATGCATGATAGATTTTGATAAATGTGGCTGAACTGTTCAAAGAACCAATGTGTAATATGTACATAGCCTTTCAAACAAGATCTAAAAAATCGGCTCAAATTTCAATTTGCAAAAAATCTTCTAACACTCTGGGGAGTTCTGTCTGTGAAGTTCTGCTATTCGTTGCAAATAAATTTGTCATTTTTTTTCTTTTTCTGACAGCATTGGCCGCTTGTTCAACATTTTGGCATTCTTCGAATCTATTTTCATGAGATACTCCCATTTCCTTCTATTCCAATCTTTTTAGATCGTAAATATTGTGATAAGTAGTAAAAAGTCGTAATTACGGTACTGACAGTTTTTCGAGATAATGTGGTAATTTCTTTGCTATGTAAGCAAAGTTATGGGCGTGGCTGTCACTAGCTCCGCCCTTGGTATGCCCTTTTCGGTTCCTATCCAATCCTCTTCACACATTTTTTTTAGTCGATTTACGTGCAAATGTGAGGCTCTCTTTCTGTCCAAAGCTAGATATTATATCTTCATAGTCGGAATTTCCGCAAAATTTTCGCTTCGCTACACAATCTGGTCATAGAAATAATCCAGTACGTTGAGAACAACACATCTAGTCAATATGTATCTGGCGGTCAGATGACAAATGTCCTCTCAAAATTGCGGCTTGCGCGCTAAAATCTACCCTAGGGGATTTGCAAACTGCCCTTCGCCGCTTTACTTATATTTTCTGCTGAGAATCTGCGCACGATTTTTGCAAAATTTAGAGTATTATTTTTGGATTTTACTGTACTAGAAACAAAAGAATTTTTCTCTCCGCAACAATAAACTCACAGGTTTTATCTTTAATATTTTTTATATTTTATTCATTACGTTATTATTAATCTTTGTAAGTGAATACTAGTATTTTTGATTTACCTAATTGCTTTGTCAATTTTATCATTGCTCTTGAAAATCATCTTATAAAATAATTTGCGGTTTCGTGTTGACTATAAGATCGGTAGGAGTAAAGTGGTTTTGGTGCGGCTGTGATGCGTTGAACATGCACAAAAGTTGAGATTTATTTCATCTCTTCCCATCTATTATAAAGGAACTTATTTTTCCAGAAGTTTTTTTGATAAGTCCTTCAACTTCATATCTTTCTTTTCAAATAATGGACATTTAATACGAAAGCAGGAAAGAATTCTCGAGAAACCTACGATTTTTTTGACGTGACAAAATCTTACATCGATATATTTATTACTTAGTATGACCGATTTTATGGTTGCGTTCAGAGTAGCCCGTGCCAGCGACATTCCAGTGCCGTGTCGGTATGTCGACTGATCGACAGAAGAGGTGGGGGTGTGCGCAGCACATTGGTTCCGGCATGGCGCTAGCACGGCGCTGGCACAGCTTTGGTTACGAGCGGTTCTGGGGCAACCTATACCGGCGTTATTCGCTTCAATCATAAAGCAAGACATAGACAACGGTACTCAAATGGCGGTTTGTGCAATTACACAGCTATGCCAAAATAGAGTTTCACAAAAGAATTGGAATTGTGGTTCTTCGATTCTGTCGAATATTCGCTGTTTAAATTGAGCAAGATGGTTGACTATATTTGGAACTATGAAAAGTGCGCGTCAAGTTATTAAAGTGCTCCCATATGTGTGCAGTTGCACAATTACCAAGTGCTCTACCAAAGTATGCATACCCTTCTGTTTTTATTGCAGAAATTTGCAAAATTACGCACGGCTGCGAAGGGTCATTTTCGTTCGTGGACCAGCATGGAATTTAGAGTTTTCGGAAGCTAATTGAAAAGTAAATGAGTTGCACCATTAAATCCACATGCAAGTATAGTCCGGGATCCCAAGGATAGCTGCGGAAGTGTAATTCGCTAATGCATGATAGTGCAAGACCCGAGCCCCATTCAATCAGAAACGAGCCTGCAAAAACGGCACTTCGAGATAACTGCGTGCAAAAACTTTCGGTCAGGGTTGGGAAAGTAGGATAGGAGGGATGAGTAAGGGGAATGAGAGGAGGGGGGGGAGGGTAAGATTAACAATGAAAAGGTTACTGGATTTTAGTCAAATTATCTTAAACCAAATGGTATTACACAACGTGCGCAGTATTTTACGACTTATGATCCTGCTGCTTATCATTTTGTTAAATTATATTCAATTTTTCCCTTGTTTGATCTTAGATTGGTACAAATTCTAGCATCTAATATTTTTTGAAATTATGAGCTATTTTATTGCTCCCTCCAACGGTTTGTCAATTAAAAGTCGTAAGATACAGCGCGCAGTGTGCAATTCACAAAGTGATTCACAAATGGTTTGAATGTAAACTGTTGGGTTAACTATTGCATGGCTATATCAATGGCTCTCACACCAACGGTTTGCCACTTAGTAGTCGTAAGATACAGCGCGAGGTGTGCAATTTCACAAATTACTTCACAAATAGTTTGAATATAAACTGGTCCGGTTGAGTATAGCTATTCTACTGGCTCTCACCAACTGTTTGCCAGTTAGTAGTCGTAAAATACAGTGCGCTGTGTGCATCTTTACGAATTAGTTCACGAATGGTTGAATGTAAACTTGTCATGTTATAGCTAAAAATTACTTCCAGTTTCTTTTGAAAGGTGAGCTTTGTACACCACATTTTTTATTTTACGTCACGGACGTCAAGCTCGCTAAACATACCTCCGTTACTCGATTAGGAAAGTCAAGTTATTTTTTACTTGCAACACCTACGTATGCAGCTCTTTATCTCCTTTTGCAGCTTAGTAATAGCATTCCGACCACGTCTAGCCGGCCTTTGAATGGCAATTTCGACGATTTACTCGATGCTGTCACTGATTAAATTTTGCCGGCCGTGAATTCGCTTACGTACCTAATAGATAGACTCGAGTGACTTCACTCGCACTGCATTCCAGCCGTGATTGCGGACGACAATGCTTCTTCTGCGCTTTTCTTAAAAGCTCTTCAATCTTGAGAAATTTGTCACACAAACACAGAGCGCAGAAACATGACATGAAATGACTTTTCCTATAGCATTTTTCATAATCTCCAAGGAATGTCGACGCGCATTTCGGGAATTTCGGGAGAGTTGGGCTTGACTTTTGTACAGAAATTTCTAAGTTGGGGAGTGAGCGATGCTCATAGCTCCCTTCTGTTTTGAATTATCGGCCCTTTTCTTTCTAGAATTGAAAATCGTCGAAATAGATCTAGAATTCTGAACTTCAGGCTCCTCTTTAGAAATTTGTGAAATAATTTTCTACTAAATCTTAATCATTGAGAGTAGTGAGAACTGGGAGACATCAAAGTTTAAAAACTAATTGGAAAAGTTCTAGAACCTCGTAAACCCTGGCATGCTGAATGAGCCTTTCAAAATGAGCAGCTTGCAAAGATTTTAAGCAAAAATCCTGATCATTTAGGTTGAACAAAAAGATAAGTCGACCCTTCTTAAAAAAACGTAACCTCTTTCTCCCAAAATGTAAATGCATGATATAATTCCAATAGAAAGAGTAAGTCATGTATTTCTTATAAGTGTCTTGGATACCCTCAAATGAGCTTTAATTGCAGAGATAAATTTGGAAAAATAACCAAAAAATCGACGCCTTAGATAAATTGATCTCTTGGTATCTTTTTACGAAAACTATAACCTTTCAAAGAAGGGTTCGACTAGCATAGTTTTTTGCTCACTTAGAAAGAGGAGGTCAGGTAACATATGTTGCTCATGTTTCGGATTATATTTCACAGTTTTTCGATTTTTAAACTGCTTGTCTTTAACTACCACTAGGTATGTAATTTCCCAAACATTACTGCAACCAACGCTGTAGAGAATAGGCAAGAAGGCATTAGAAAATACATGATTTGTTTTTTCTAGTAACATTTTTGCAAAGCAAAACTATCTATCGTCACAGTCACGGTGTCTTAACCTATTGACCACGACGCCCAATTTTGCGTGGCGGCGCTGTGACGACGCGATTTTGCACAACACTTTTGGCTTGGGCAGGTTTTGTGGTCATTTACAAAATGCAAGGTTTCCAAACAATCATAAATTTTTTGAACGACGGAGCCTGCAGGTCCCAAGAGTGCAAAAATTTGGGAAAAATATCAATTTATGCAAGAAATATTAAACTTACAAAGGATATGACTTTGCAATAGGTGTGGGCCATCGGTGGTCCACATCGCCGTCATTGGCTTAAGATGCGAGAGAACTTTCGGTTCAAATTAATAATAATCATAGTCTCCATATTATTTCAAGATAATGTACCAACCAAAGTGTATAAATTGCTTATTTTTACCACTCAATTTTTGAAAATTTACATGCTAAAAATTACAATCACCTTTTATTCGTTGTTCGATATACGCGAGTTTAAATTTTTTGTCACAGTGGCTTGATACTGAATCTAGTGAGTGTAGCAATTTTTGTCTTGTAACCTGATGTTCTATGACTCATTAATATAATTCGATTCAATTTCTCGTGTGTCGGATTAGCTGAAGAAAAAAAAGTCGGGTTGCGTTGTAGAGTTATCAGTCAAGTGAACGGAAGACTTATTTCGTTTATTTGTTATATGATGTCACTCTTCTTAAGTTTACTGTTTTCCTAGAAACATACAACACTAACAATTTAGCAAATAAAGAGCTGTAACGAAGTTTCTATCCTCAATTTTCATGATGTGCTTCCTTATGGGCAAATTCTCCTTGTAAAAGTTTCCGTAACCACGATCAAAGTTCGAGTTATTTAATGTGTCAACTGAACCTCCCATCGTTCTGGTATAGGAAATTGGTGCCGGGTTCCCAAGGGGACGAAAGCAGTAACTCTCTTTATATCTGACGGCCTAGGCAAGTTATCTTTGTGGGCTAGTGCTTTTTTTGCCGCTCTTTTGCAGTCGAGTCGAATTTATCCTTGCAAAAAGTCATTGAAGTTGATCTTCCGTCTTTTACTCTGGTAGAGACTCAATATTAGGCTATTATTCTGCGCAGTAAACTTAGACAACTGACCGGAACTTCCACAGAACGTTTGAGAAAGTTCCGCCGGGTCACCTGCTGAAGTTCCGTAAACGTGCCGCGGAAGTTCCGAAGAATGCGAACCACAACAGCAAAAAAGAACACCTAGGCGAGATTTGAACCTTACTCTATTGACTGTGAGACTCACCTAAACCTCTGCACACGGATGACGTTTGTAATGCCTCTAGTTGTTGGCGAGGCAAAATCATATTAAACAATTCATTCAAAACCCTGCGGAAGTACTGGCATATCAGAGTGCTGCGGAACCGTTCGAATTTTTCGAAAGTTCCGCAACGCTCTGTCAAAAGTCGTGCGGTATTTCCTGTTCTCAACTAGTCCAACGTGAAAATCCTGCGGAAGTTCCCATTTTCAACGTTTCCACTTTTGCAGTAAGAAACAAAATCCTATGGACCCACTGCAAATTTTGCTTGTCCTGCAGAAGTTCCTGTAAATTATCTGAGAAAATCATTAGACTTATGTTTCGCTTATTTCTTTCACAAATTATCTTTTCTTTACGAAATCTATGTTTCCTTTTTTATTCTAGTGCATCCATACCAGTGTCCTTATGTCCCTTCGCTATGTCATCGCCCCTCCCTTCTCCACTCCCCCCCCCCCTCCCCTCCTTCCTCCGGTAGTTTAATTGTATGCAAAACTCTAGGACATAAAACTTGTATAGCTAATTGTTTGAACAGACTATAAATTTGAGACTCGGGTATTTTACACGGTTTCATGAATAGATGAGAATGTACTCCAAGGCAAAAGTACTTGGGCTAAAGTGCAAAGCGCGACTGCTCAGATCTTTAATTTTTATTAGCCGATGAAATTAGAAGAAAAAGGAAAGGGGGAAGGGAAGTTCTACTAGTATGATTGAAAGAAGTAGACAGATTGGAGGGAAGGGGTTGTAGATCTCTTTTGCCGCAAGGAAAGGAACAACTGCTTCTATTTTCTGATGCATTATACTGAAATCTTTCGTTCGAGTTTCACATACATAGTACGAAGTATATAAGTGTTGCATTTTCTTGAATGTGAATGTCAGTAGACATTCAGTGGTAAAATTAGACCAAATAATTCATCGGATAATCAATACATCCTTAACTTCAAGTCTGAATACTTTGACTACTGGATTGAATGCTTGCACGGATTTTGAATCAAATATGAAAATGATTGAGCGATTGAATGAACTTATTGAAGAATTCATTCATGAATTGAAGTGTGAAAGACGAAATGATCGATGATATGAATGTTTGAATGATTTATCTGACTTAGTAAACATTTGAGGATTTAACGACTGTACTTTTGACTGTGAAGTAGTATGATGAACATATGATTGATGGCGAGTAAGATTGGTAGAATTAAACTAAAGCTTCTCAAGACAAGTTCAGTATGAGAGATCACCCCTAAATAAGAATAACGGATTTTATACTTCACTCAATTGATTATTTTTTGACTAAACAAACTTATCAACTCAAGTCAATCATGATCAAATTACTTGGTTGTTTATCTTTATATTCATTTATTTAACTTATTGAAATGAATGACTGAATCCTTGATCGTGGCTGTGGCAAAAGTTCCCGAAAATCACTCAAAAATATTTCGAATACTCTATCTCGAAGCATTTATCTTTCTTTAGTCCTCTTGCAATGATAAGATTTTTGCTTTTGCTTCCCCTTATTGGAATAATTTTTATTTTGGAAGATATTCTGAAAGCTGAATCAATTCTTTATTGATTTTCTGTTTTGGTGAAAGATTTTCGAAGATGTCTGGTATTGACTATGTTTATATCTAGATACCCCTGAATAGTTAAATTTCTGTTCCTCCTTCCTCCCTCCTCCCCTTCTGCACAAGACTCAGTTGTACTAAGCGATAACTTTCTCTCACTAGCTGCTGTGCAATACATTTTGATCAGTTCTTTTCCCTGACAGGCATATCCGTTGTTTTATTGTCGGCCACTGCAGCTGTCTTTCATCGCTTTTGCTCGTTCCCTCAGTCGAGGAGAGCCCCCTCAGAGCAATGCATTTTAAATCCTCCTTCGGCATTCCTCAGTCAATAACCATAGCTTTGAAATTTTGCAACGAAAAAAAGCTGTTTACTCCAAAGCGTTAGCGATTAGGGCGCGGATTTCGCACACATACATACGCGCGCGCTCCTAATGAGCAAATTAAGGGATAATCCGTGTGATTGCGTACTTAGCGCGACGAACTTTGGAACACAGCTAATTATTGCTCGTTTTCTTAGGCGCTAAGCACACATCTGCTTGTAATCCTCACCGGGAACATATGCACCTAATCAACTCCCACAAGTCTAACCCAGGTTATCGCCCGATTAGGTAATAATCAAGCGACTGTGCGCAGCTGGTGAGTAGGCGTGGCGCGAGCCAAGGGGAACCTTGGGTGAATTCCATTTACCCATTAAGCTCTTTGACTCCTACTCTTCTTCTACTCTCTCTTGTGTATTCTTTCACAGCCTATCGATCCTTGCCCCATAGGCTCGCGTATCCCCCTCTGTCATTGTGTTACTTTTCACACACACAATCTTCCCCATCAGCTCATTTTCGATGCACTAAGCGATGCGAGTCCACAACTGCTGGAGCTTCGATTTCTCTGACTTTGCACTTTTCAATTTTTTCTCAGGGGTGAAATGACATTTTTTTAAAAATTTTCCTCATTCTATTTCGAATCAAGTTGGGCCAGTAAACTAGAATTCTTCATTATGATTCCAGGTCGAAAAAGGAAATTTCCCGTTCCATAGAAGACAAATTGCATTAGAGTATTTCTCATTTCATGAAGGCCAGATTGGGCTAGGAATTTTTCATTTTTTTCTTGAATCGGTCTACAAAATGGAATAGATAATTCCGTTTACCAAATCACGGTTAATGAATTTTCCGTTTTATTGTAAACAGTTCGGATTATTAGAAAATTTCCCGTTCCATTGTGAACTAAATCAACAAAGAAGGATTTCCCGTTTCATTTTCAATTCACTTTGGGCACAAAAATTCCCCGTTTCTTCGTAAGTACAACTCGGGTTGACGCGGAAACTGCACGTTCAATCAGCGATTCTCTTAGTTAGATAAAAATTCACAGTCAATTGTAAATTCTCTCAGTTTGACAAATAATTTCCTGTTTCATTGTAAAATTAGCTCAACTTAACAGAAATTCTATCCTTTCATTGCTAACTCTTTTTGAGTTAGAAAATCTCTTATTTCAAAATGAAGGGCAATAGAAAGCTTTTACTGGAACGACAGAATATTTCTTAATAGAAATGATAAAAATTCTTCGTTTTCCCTGCAGCTTGGATCGGTGGAAAATTTCCGCTTTCGTTGTGAAGCCAAAATGCCTTGTCGTTATGATGTAAATCTTGTTGAGATTTCGAAAAACTTCTCCCTTATATAGTGAACCCAGCTCTTTGGTCATAGGAAAATTTTCTTTTTGTCGGAAGGCCAGGGTGGACAAAAATTTACCCGTTTGGCCTCGAAAAACGCTAGACTTCATGGAAAATTTTCCGTTCTATTGTAAACCCAGCTCAATTGAAGGGAAATTCCCCTTTTATCGTGAACCCAACTAAACTTGTTAAATTTTCTGATTTTACAACTTCTTGAATTCGGTTGTCAGAAAAAATCCCTTTTCAATTCAAAATTCAGCCCGCATGAAAAATTTCTCGTACCATTGCAAGTCCCACCCAAAATTTCCTGTTTCATTATCATTTTATATTTAGGTAGATAGGAAGTCTTTTGTTGCACTCCGCACTAAGCAAAAAATACATTATTTTATTTGAATCCAGTTCGGTTCCATAGAAAATTTTTCGTACCATTGCGAAACCAGCTCAGAATTTCCCGCTTCATTGTGAATTTATACTAGGGTCAAAACTTTCGTTTTGTTCGACACGAGATCTGCGAACAAAAATTTTTAGTTTCATTGTGTAACCACCTCATTTCAGTAAAATTCTTGATTCAGACTGTTAGCTCACGTTGACAAAGGTTTTTTCCCATTCTAAAATTAGGTAGAAAACAAAAAATAAAATGTGAACCCAGCTCTGGTTGGTAGATGATTTCCCGTTTCGTTATGAACTCAGTGTGATTGATAGAAGATTTTTCGTTTTGTTGTAAATGTTTTTGAAAAATTTCCTGTTTCATTGTGAACTCAAACTGTGTTTGTGAGGAATTTTTTGTTTCATCTTGATCTCAAACTGTGATCGATATAGTGAGTTATTCGTTCTGTAGTAGATATTTGTGGAAAATTTTCTGTTTGATGGTGAACAAAAGCTAAAATACATAAAACTTCCCCGTTTCACGGTGTACTCATCTTAGGCCGTCAGAAAAACTTCTCTTTCTCCGTATATTCTGCTGGCATTAGCCAAAAAATTCAGTTTTATGGTGAACCCATTTATTTTTGATAGAAAATTTCCCGTTTCACACTGTGAACCCAGCAACTCGAGTCGATAGTCCTTTCCAACAGTTGTCCTGTGCCTTTGCTCTCTCATTACCCATCCGTCACCCTCCTCCTACTCATCTCTCCTCACTCGCCCGCCGACCGATGTTTTCGGCGCGAGGATTTGGCAAGGAGGATGAGATGTGAAACGGACGTAATGAGCTGCTGTTCGTCAAGTGGACTTTGACCGATTTCCGGTATGGACTTTACCCGAAAATAGCACGATTTCCTTTGCAGTCTTTTGCAAAATTGGTCCGCTTTGACCTTTACGTGTGCGATTTTTATTTTATTATGTGTGACCCTTTCTTTCTTAAATTTTCTTGCACTTCCCAATTTTGGCCACATTTTCCTTCGGTGCATTGAGTGCAGCGCTTTTAACTCTGTCTATGACGTTGTAACATGTTGTGTCGCCTAAACATTGGCCAAAATAGAAATTTTTAGATGCTTGTCTCTATTCTCTTGCCGAATCATGGCATCACCATTTATTTAATTAATTATTCATCTATTTATTCATCTATCCGCGTAAATTATTTGATGTATACACAATTTATATAGCAAAGAAGGTTGGAAGAAAGAAAATTCAATGGTCAAAAATCGATTGACAAAAATGGTAAATTCATCCAAATTTGGAAATGATATCAGAATTATCAAAAACATTTTTGCGACTTTGATTTTTCAAAAATTAAGCAATCGCCTATTTATTCATCTATTCATGTGAATTTTTGATGCATAAACAATTTATCTGGTAAAGAAGATTGGAAGGAAACAATGCATTGGTCAAAAAGACTAATCAATAAAAATGGTGTAATCAATTAAATTTTGAAATGATCAATCACAGAAATATCGAAGAGATTTTTGCAACTTTCATAGAAGATTTCTCAAAAATTGCATCTTTCCTGAAACATTTATTTTTTCCTTTCTCTTTCCACAATAAGAGCGGGTGGGGGGGAGGGGGAGGGGGGAAGGGGGCAGGGCTGGGGGATGGGGGGGGGGGGGGGGAGGGGAACTTAGCAAAGTGAAAAAGCGGAAGAAAATATGCAATCTTTTTGATAACAATGCTATCCCTTGGTTTTCTCAAGTTCGTTGACTTTAAACTTCAAGAAATTTTTATTTTTTTATTTTGTTAATTCTTCCACTATGTCATCGGAACACAACCTTCCCCCTTTCCGTTTTTCCCTTGTAAAATTTCTTTTTCCAATTTTGAGAGACCTCCTGTACGCACTAAGCTTCACATAGGACCTCCCTTTGACGTCAGGAACTTGCAGAGATCACTTTTTTGCCCCACCCCCTCCCGTCGCTCTTCAAAGTCATTGAATTAATTGCTATGTCGAAAGTGCTCGTAGGGCCAATATTGAGCCTGGCACCGAGAAGCGTTTTCGTCACTGAACAGTTGGGTTTTATAAGCTTTACGTTCGATGGTTTGAATTTTTTGGATGTGGTTGAAGCAAATTTTCTAGTAGTCTGAAAATTTGCGATCTTTTTAGGTAGAAAAATTCTCATTTGAAATTCTGAAATATCGTATATAATGAAATACACCTTACGTTGCTTTTTAAATAACAATTTGACTTTTCTTTGAAATTTAACATAAAGCACTCTAATCAACTTTACTTCCGGCTTTTTTATTCAAACTTCAGGTCAGAAATCCTCAAAATTGATTGAAAAGAAACAGGAATCAGCACCAGTGCTCAAGTTGATTACTATAGTCGTCCTCATCCCACTAGTCGTCGAAAATAGGCGAAGGTTTGAGCTGAGGACTGAGGTGCCGCGCTACGCCTCGACCCGCCTGCTCCAGCTCAAATTCGAATTCGTTCACCGTGACTAGTGGAGTGATGAAGACTATATATCGCAATCACATTCGTCAAACGCTTTATGAACGCTTCATGAAACTGCAGTTTCTCTGTACATGTTTCTTTCGTTTCAAAAAAAAAAAGAGACATCAAACAACATTTCCTTTTTTTGTGCAACTTAACTCAGATGAAAGCGTAAAAATGCTTAGAAAATTGGGAAAACAGCACCCCAGGTAACCAAAATATTCGCATTTAATTCTTCCCGTATAGAACTTTTTATTTTTGGATCTGTTTTCAAGTGATTTTATATTTGACATTCAATGACGTAAAATAATGAGCCAAAAAAAGTTTCTCAAAAATAAAGAGTTCATCGATTTTTTTGCACTTTTTTACGAAAAATCTCAAATTTCACAGGTGCCGGGGGGATGTTATCCATTATTGTACTTTTAGAACCTCTTTACTTTGCCCATCAAAAATTCGGAGATCAGTCAATCCACAAATGAATTATGAAATTTTTTTTGAAACTTTTTGGAAAAGAAAATCCAGATATTGTAGGTAGCTTGGAAAATTGATGGGGTAGTGAACAAAAAATTACAAATATGTTCCTTATGGCGAGAGTAATTTCTTGAGGGGTTGATTTCCAATATCATTTTTCTATTGCTTGATATTCAAGATAGAGTATAATTTCTTAGACGCGAATCAGATCCGTTATAAAATCGACAATCACTGCATTGGCCCGCCGCAGTCTCTCCCATCCATGATTAACGTCTAGCGACTTCGATGGCCCTAAAACGTCCCCCAAGGGTGCTCGAAAGTCCAGAAGTTGCCCGAGTCTGCGATTATTCGATGAGATTTTCGTCAAGCTGTGCAGCCCCATTCGTGCAAGGACTTTTTTTTCGGTTTTTCCTGGCTGTGACGCAACCGCGCTCTAACTGAGGCTCACCGGCTGATGTTCCAAATTTGCGTTACGTCAGAGTATCGATGACTATTCCATAGAAACCACGCCTTGCAGTAGGAAACTTCTAGATTATTCATATGCAGCTTGCGAAAGTGCATTTGATGTTTTTTAAAACCTGACGTAATCGAGGGAAGCTGCTAAAGTGAGACGCGAGCTACATTTTTTACTGGAACAAAAAAGCGACGGGGTGATGTAAAAAAGGGGTGGAGTTGGGCGAAGTATGTCACTGCATTAATGGAGTTAATATGTAAATCGTTCGCTGATTTTTTTTTCCAAAAGAATAAGATCCAGTTGTATCCTCTGATATGTGCAAATACACACGACGTCTACACTGCGCGTGACATTGTGGGTGTCTTTGGCCGTTTTGTACATATTTTTCAAAAATTCTCATTGTGTATTACTCCTGCTGCCTTAAAAGTTCGAAAAAAAGCATGACAAATGCAAAAGCATTTATCTTTTGAAATTGCTGTGGTCAACGTGATCCAGAATTTTACGCGCAATGTGGATAGTTGTGCATTTGCACACAAACTTATAAATCGACCAATTTTACGTCATAGAATTTGGTTTTTGACCTCATCGCGTTAACTGCACAGATTTAAGATTCTATAAGATGAAAGTATTGCGAATTTCTATGGAAAATATAGATGCTCGCAAAGACTATGCAATTCAATACCTCAAAATGTTTATGAAAGAATGTTCCTAGTCAAAGCCATAAAAGTGCAAGTGACAGCAATTTTCTGTATGCGATTATTTTCTCAGCAAAAACAAACCCAACTTACTCAAAACAGCTAATTGCCTATTCGCTACGTAGGCTTTTTCAAGTTCTCCTACAATGTTGAGCTGAAGTTTTGAACTGTGCTTAGAAATCACGCCGCTGCCCCCTTTAAGAAGGAAGAATTATGAAAAAGGTCTGTTCAGCTAGAAAAACTGTAACACCGAGAACTTGGATAGATTTCTTACACTTACAATGTAAGAATTCCATGAAAATGGACCGGAAGTAAAACATTCGTCATGATCTATTCTAAGCTCCGCCCATTAATTACAGTAATCATGTGCTGAGTTCGACTCTTTTCAAAGAGCATAGGTAAATCGATATGAAGAATGATGATTTGTTTTCGAAAAAAATAGTACGGCTGACGTCCACGATTCTTGCTGTACAACTCACTCTTAATTTCTTTGAGTGCAGAAACTTCTGGATGATATTTGCTGTTTTCGGTTTATAAAACAATTACGTCTCCTGAGTTCCTCAAAGGGTTTTGGCTTGAGAATCTTCACGCACTTCTTACGTATATACTGCATGTAAAAGAGTTTTAGCATACGAACATAACCAAAAAACAAAATCAAAAAAAAACAATTACGTCTCCTGAGTTCCTCAAAGGGTTTTGGCTTGAGAATCTTCACGCACTTCTTACGTATATACTGCATGTAAAAGAGTTTTAGCATACGAACATAACCAAAAATTTTTTCTCGTATTTTCATTAGTCTCTATCTTCTTCGCCAATGCTTCAAGAATGATTGAGTGGTAGAACCTACTGGAAAATTCAAGCTAATTTACACAGCTAATTTATAGGTGTTTTCTGTAAAGCTCGGAATGATTTATTTTGATATCTATGCTATCGGCAATTAATCAAAATGCAAAAAACTGCGCCTAAAAACTGTGCGCAAATTATCCCATGTGATCGTGATTTTGGTGGGAAGCACTACCAGCATCACAAGCACTACTAGCACTACCAAAACTACTAACACTACCAGAACTACGAGCCCTATTAGCACTACCATCACTACCAACACTGCCAACATACTACGGCTACCAAAACTCAAGCATCACTCACTACCAGCACCACCAGCACTAACGACAATATTAGCACTAGCAGTACTGCCAGCACTACCAACACTACGAACACTCAGCACTACTAACACTACACTAACAGCACTTCCAGCATCACCAGCAATACCAGCACCACCAGCGCTACCAACACTATCAACACTACCAGCATCACGAACACTACCAACACTACCAGCATCACCAACACTACTAGCGTTAATAGCTCTACCAGCACTACGAACACTACCAGCACTATTAACACTAACAGCATAACCAACACCACCAGCGCGCTACCGGCAATACCAGCACAACCAGTATTGCCAACTTACCAGTATCAATACCAGATTCTTTGCTAAATTTAAATATTTATGGTATTTTTCCCTACTAGCAAGCTCCCTAAGAATTTCGACAAATTTGTGCTTCCATGCAATTTCTTCCCAGTGGGGATTATTGGAGAGGTTTTTTATCTTGGCTTTTATCTTCATTTTTCATAAAGCACTAACACCAAAATCCTTTGGATTATGGTCATGCCATCGAATCTCATCATCTTAATGCTTTTCTTAATAATACCTCTGATTATGATGCAAACTCGTGCACTTTAATAAAATCACATCAAAGGAGATTACTCTAGCAACGAATCTCACAAAAATGGCAATATCTGAATTTGCGACGAAAGCACGAAACTGACGTGGACACATTTTACCATTAATCACAGCAAATGCTGTTTTAGCATGTGAGTAATGGACTAGCTTTGACGTAAGCGCAAAAACATGGAATTTTGGTCAGCTTGCAAATTTTGCTGCAAGAGAGCAGATTTACTGAGCCAAGTTCAAAGATTCATGCATTAGGAGGGTGTTTGAGTATTATGTTTTTATCATTTTTGCGTCATTATAGTGTTATAGTCCGTGATGAGACAAAATAAACTTAAACCTTTCTCCAATTGAAAAAATCGTATACTCTTTTTTACAAATTTTCCATTGCATTGATTATAGGCTGCCTTTGCGATGAGAAAATTTTCCTGCTTAATTTTACAAAAGAGCGTAACCTAGGAAGTTCTCAGTATAACCTTTAATTGGATGATCCCACTGGGTAAACTTTAACTAAATTTTATCAAGTGGTATGCTGAAGAAGGTTGGAGGACGGAGGGGGTGGGGTGGAAGATATTCAAAAACCAGTAAGTTCTCTTCCGTAGCTTCCGCGAAAATTAAATATTTGTAATAGTGTGGTCCCTCTTTATATTTATTTTCTATGTATTTTGAGTATGAATTCAAACGCGATCAGACAACAAATACAACAATTACAGTTGGCTAGGGTTGAATCATTTTTTGCGTTGAGAAGACCGGGGAACCAAGATTCTTGCAATTTTTTCGCCATTTAATGACCTCCCCTTCCTCATTCCTAACCATTTTATCGTCCCCACATCAACAATTTCATTCTGCCATAACAAAAACGTAGATAGTCATTAGTGAGAGGCGATCTCTGCTAAGAAAAAAAAATAATTCGAAAATCTTCTCTCTTCGCTTCTTCTCTTCCCCTCTTTTCACAAAATTGCTCCTCACTCTTCCACATGCCAGTCCACTTGGTATCCATTCCCCTACTTCTTGTTTCCTGATTTATTTTTCCTTCACTTAATTATATCTGAACGCATCCCCATTCTCTACAACTCCTCTCCTCCACATAGCTTGATTTATATCTTTTACCCCGTACACAACATTCTGAGCCAAATTTATGTCGAGAAATTTCCTGTCGAAGAATTGCATTTCTTTTCATCTGACAATGCTGCCATCTGTCATCGCGCTTACTGACGTGTAAGCTATATCCGGTAAAATGGGCTATTCGTCATTTTCGAATGGAAATGGGGAAGAGATGGGTGTATTTGGGGTAGTGGGAATGTTTACGAGTTGGTTGGACGTTTTTTGGGGAGAAAATGGAAAGGTAAAATATTATTTGGGAGAAGATTGAAAATTTGCAAACAATGAATGGTGTGGAATGGTGTTGATGGTGTTGAATGGTGTGGAATGGTGCTGATGGTGTTGAATGGTGTTGCTGTTGTTGAATGGTGTTGAATGGTGCTGATGGTGTTGATTGGTGTTGATTGGTGTTGGGAAACGCAGTGGTAGTGTGAATAGTATAAATGTTAGAGATTAGTCGTAAGAGATAGTAATGATAGTACAAAAACCGATATTAGTAATAAATAGTTATTATTATTTAGTTATTATCATTATTCAACGAAATATTCATAGAAAATCCCGAATAAATAGTTATTATTATTTAGTTATTATCATCAACGAAATATTCATAGAAAATCCCGTCTTCTTATATTTTTTGATCTTGAACACTATATTGTGTGGGTAAATTTGAACTAAAAAAGTAAAAATAAGCTTACAATTTTTTCAAGTTGTCCCGAAGACAAGCGGAGACAAAATTCTGATCTTTTAGCCATGAGAAATTTGGGGGGGGGGGGGGGAGCTGGAAAAAATCTTTATTATTGTATTTTGGTGTGTATAAGCTTGAGGAAGCTGTCTGCTATTTTTTTGCGTTCAACCGCAGCTTAGCAGCATTTCTTGACAGAAATCTTGACAGATGTCACTTACTTTTCTGCCCGTCCTAACCCCCCCCCCCCCCCGCCCGTCACTGGTTTTGAGACCGAACTTTCGCCCAGCCTGGTATCTGGCGCATGACCTCCCAAATCTAGAAGATTAGATTCTTCGGATTGTTTACTCATTGATTTGGTGACTACTAGTTGTTAGGGTGTGGACGGGGGCGATTCGTCCCCGGGGAGTTGCCGACGAAGCCGGGCGCGAAGTTGGCCCCCTCTCTAACAGAGACGCAAATTCTTTCCTCGACTCCGATAAGCCGCATATCCATACATGTTCGTCGGAAATTTCCGAATCCTAGCAGAAATTCGCGTGCGATTGAGACGTTTTCCCGTAGTTGCAGCCTCCTGCGGCTCGGCTCCTCCTCCTTTTCCCTCTACTTTTCACCCTCCGGTGACTCTACCCTCTAAGGACTCACCGACAGCGCCACCTCGCTACACATACAAATAAGTTTCAACGTTCCCCCACCCCGCGCTCAGCTGACGGCAGCTGTAGCGGCCCCCCTCCACGAATTTTTTTCCCCTCTGACGCGCCCCCATGCCATTTGGATTTTCACACCTATCATTCTATCTAACACAATTTCGTCATGGATCGATGCAATTAACACAACAGAGGTTAAGGTCGTCCACGTTCTTGCGCCTTTGTGATCCCCAAAGTGGGCGTGGCTGTCCCAAATAATCTCGTGCAAATTTTCAGGGATGCAACGATAATGACGTCATCGAGCGAGGGCGAGATCCTACAGGTGTCGCAGGTCATTAGAGAACGATGGAAAATCGTGAGTTTTTGAGTTTTTTTGTTGGGTCCTGGCTAGAAAATTTTTGATAAATGGGTGTCGTGCCATGTTGCCCGGAGACCCTCATCTTCTAAACATCACATGTTTTTCTTTTTCAGAAACAAAAAATAGGCGGCGGTGGCTTCGGAGAGATTTACGAGGCCTTCGACATTCAAAACCATAACGAACGGGTAGCTGTAAAAGTAAGTTTATGGAGGTTACATAAAACATAAACAACTTGGTTTTTAAAATCTCGAATTTTCCAAAATGAGAGAATTCTCATTTGTAAATTGCTTAAGTTCATTATTTTTTTATTGCCGTTTTGTTTTACATTTTTTATCTATTTATACTGGGTTTTAAGGGCCCCCTCAGATAGTGTTTATTTTTCTCAAATAGTAACAGGCTGCCAAAGATTATCACAGCCTGCAGAAACTTCTTTCTTTCTTTTATTTTTCAAAAAAGTAGAGGTTTTGTTATGCTTCGTCCAAATTGGAATTTTTCTTTCGGGATTGTTTGATCTGATTTTTATAGCGGTTCTCCTCATGTTTCTTTATTTTTTTTACCATTTTTGATCTTTCCTGGACTTTACAACAATTCTTTTTTTTTAAATCAAGGCTAAACTTCTATAAAAGAATTTTGGCATAATTATCTCTTTCTTTTTCTCATCCTTACCAATTTTCCGCTCAGACTTCCTTCCTCTGCACAATGTGCGGCCCTTTTCTCACTTTTTATACTTCCCTAATTAGCAATTCCGAGATCCTTGTAAGAATAATGGGTTTCTCTCAAACCTTGTCATTGTGGCAAGTGAGTTTTTACTATATCATCAGCTATTCCTTTGTTTCGTCTCATTGTGTAGGCTGAGGTTGAGTGGGTATTCTTAATATGCTGCTTTGCAAATTACGCCTTCATTAGTTAAGAAAAAAATGGTGGAAAATTGAACACAAATTTAGTTTCCATTTTTATCTAAAATTTCCCTCAACTTTGTTTTTCATGGTATTATGATGAAAAAGCCTTACTTCGCAACCACTAATTACTGGGAAAAGAAAACTTTCCCTTTTGGGAGTTCGATAACCATAAATCCTAAGAAATTGGGGGTGGTGGGTGAAGTTAGCAATTTGCGGTAAAATGCGGAAAACTAAGAAAAAGTGCTATATAGTTTTTGGTCTTACGAAAACCACAAAAATCTTGCTTTCATGTTGGTTTCTAGGGAATTTAACGTAAACACTTTGAAATTGAAAAGTTTCGTAATGTATCTGGCATTTTATAATGAAAAAGTAAATGATATGTCGTTAGGAAAATTGGGATTTAGCGGGCTAGATACCCTTCAACGCATACTGAGTTAAAAGGAGACAGTGGACAACAAAAATTGATTTCTCAAGTGTTGCCAATATTTTTCCATTGTAAAGTATGCTGTAACAAAAATACATCTCGATATAATGAAATTTGTAAAAAGTTTATTACGTTTATGTAAGATTACTCGCCGAAACCCTATCAAATTCCAGGTCGGCCCCAGTTCATGAAGTTTAGATATTCTTGTATCTTCTTATTTAATATTCTTATTCAATTCATATTTGTCGGTAGTTTTTTCAAGTGTTTCCAGTTAGTTCTGAAGATTTGAAGTTTTCTGCACTTGCACAACAAGCGGTAGATCAAAAAGTTTACGTCGTGGTTATCCAAAAGTTTCATCGTCCGTTATAAGCTTCGATAGAATTTCAAATATGCTGGGTATTATTTTTTTTTTCTTACTGATTTTTCTGGTATTTTGAACTTTGTATTTGCACAAAAGCGTTGGATTAGAAAGTTGACGCTTTTCAGCTTTTGCGGAATTTTTCTGTCAATTATTACTTACAAAGAGCAAAATTATAGAGAAAAATTTGATTTTACAAAATTCTGACCAGTTACAAAAAGTTTACGGTTTTATTGTTTCTTTAAGTTGACTATTTTTGCTTCACTCCCTAATGGTCGTGTTGAGTATGGTACTGTTGGTATAAAAATCTATAATATTTCTATTTGAATAAACGTACGAAAATTGTAAAAAAAATTTCTTCCTTCTTTTTCGAACTCTCATCCGCATTAGTAACGAATGAGCATGTCGCAGTGAGACCGTGTATCACTCGCAAACTCAAATAAACGTCCATCATTCGGGTAGAAAAAAACGGACTCTGGCATTCGGGAAGTTTTTACTTCTCATCCCTATCTATCTTACGAGAAGAGTCTATACTGTCTGAGACATCTTCTTTTTTTTTCTTTGAGCAGATTTTTCTCTTTTTCGTTTTTTTTTCGCAGGGTACCTTTCAACTTCAGACATTCGACGTCGTTTTTCTTGGTCATAACGTCACTCAGAAGTCATTTTGGGATTACTCTGGCTTAGTTGTCCCAATCCATGAGTTCAGTGAAGTCAACAAGTGAAACTGACTCTGTCTCTCTCATTTTTCATGTCTACTTACATCAAAGAGCAAAATGCAAATCTCTCAGGAATGGGAATGGTAGGGTGATGCGTCCCAATAAAAGATGTTCGTTGCTTGGTTACTTGTAGGACAAAAAGTTGTTGATATAGACAGTTTACGGTAGAATTCAAGATGACGGAATAAATCTTGGAATAATGTGTTTATACTCTTTTGTTTACCTTACAAAAAAAAGTATAGATGAAGGAGAGGAAATTGTATTTTATGTTATTGGTTTTAGCAAACGAACAAAACAAGGCTTTTGATCTACAAATAAAAAAGAGAAAATTGCAAATTAAAATATCAGAACAAAAATTCAAGGACAATCTTTCTGTTTTATCAAAAATAAACCTAAATATATTAGAAGTCTCATATATGAGGCTGTTCAAACAGGTGACCTTAGATCAAATTATTAAAATATAGAATAAGCTTTTCATAATGCTCCTCAATTTTTTTTTTCAAATGTTGGGGATGAAGAGATGCAAAAATAACGTGAGGAATAGTGATTGATCCTGAAATTTCAAAAAATTAATAAATCTAATAGCTCTGTATTTCTTGTCTATAAAACTCCGCACCTAATCTTCTCTCTCTTTCACCGTCAAAAATATTCCAGGATCGTGGGTAGCACTGAAGTCTGAAGTTTCCTTGAATTCAAAGATTCATCATGAAACTGAAAATATTTGACAATTTTGAATTATTTTACTAGTTTATTGAACTGATTATTTTATTTGTAAGCAAAACAATTGTGATTTTTCCAACGACTTTTGAACTTTATTTGCCAGACAACTGAGTCTATTCGAATTATTATTGCGCTAATTTTTTTATTGATTTTTACTATAATTTTTTATTTAGCGCTTACGTGCTTGGAAAACTTTATTAATTCTTTCTTTTATAGGTTGAATCTAGTAAAGCTGCAAAACAAGTGCTGAAAATGGAAGTGGCTGTACTGCGCCGACTTCAGGGTAAGTCATACGCCTCTCTTTTGCCAATTTTCTTGTTTATTTCGCATTTCCGCATTTTACAAAGGCCAGAATTATTTTTCTCATTTTTCTTGGATAATTCCATAGTTGCCGAGAAAAATGCTGGTTATCGCACCAATGCACTGCACTGCTGACTAGCTGGCGGCCAGAGTAGGAAATTTAATTTGAATGTCGTGACGTGCTTGACGTAATCATGTGTTCCCCTTGACGAAGAAATCCTCGTTGGGATAAATGGGAATTTGGAGGGGGGGGGGGAGTAGATATTATGAAAAAAAGTTCCTCATAGAAAAAAAGGTGTAACTCATGTTTCATTGCGTCACTGTTCAAATTGAATTTGCACATCTTTGGGTAGTTGTACTGGTGCTGCTTACTTCCTCCCTAAAATTTCCCGTTTCAAGTCTGGCGCGAAGGAAACGGAAACGAACACGGATCCTAGGAAAAAGGCCTATTCCGAGAAAAATGTAAATTCGTCTAGACAGAAGCATAGGAAAAGCTGCTAGCAAAGGGTTTAGTGTACGATTTTCAAATTCTTCCATGCCCACTACAGTATGCACGATCTACAGTAATCCACTAATCGGTAATTGAAAACTTCTTTTCAGTGGTGCACTGTGTTGCAAATATTTACGCCAATGAAAAAAAAACTAATAAAAGTGGCATGCAATTCAAATTTTGTTACTGAAATCATGCCCACTACAGTAATCATTACCTACAGTAATCCAGTTATTTTTCATTGGTGCAAAATATTTACTTGTTTGTTTTCCAGGCAAAAAACATGCGTGTAAATTTTACGGGTGTGGACGGAATGACAAATTCAACTATCTAGTTATGAGCCTTCAAGGAAAGAATCTCGCTGATCTTAGGAGAGAAGTAAGTGTTGACTACATTGCTACAGTATACCTACAGTAATCCAAATTTCTTTGCAGGCACCAAAACAATGCTTTAGTCTAAGTACTGCAATACGATTGGGTGTACAAATATTAAATGCAATTAGGGAAATACATTCTATTGGTTTTTTACATAGAGATGTCAAACCGGTAAGATTCATTTGCATTTTTTTCTATAAAAACTGATATTTATTATTGTTTTAAATTTTATGAATGTTGTTTGATTGAGATATTTTAGCATTTTGTTTGTTTAATTGAAGTTTTTCAAAATTTTCCCGTTTCATTCTTTGTTATTGAGGGTTATTATTCGAAAATGAACTTTTGTTTGAGTTTTCCCGTTTCATCATCGCTATTTAATTATTTTCGCACCAGGATCTATGTTTTCTTACTGTTTCAAACTCGTTATATAATCATTTCTCTTCCAAAACTTGGATCTTTCTCAACTTTTCCAAATCATCGTTTTTTCTCCTTTCCAGTCGAATTTCGCCATGGGACGCAGTACGTCAACGATGCGAAAAGTATTTATGTTAGATTTCGGCCTAGCTCGACAATATCTCAACGCTAAAGGGGAAATTCGAAGTCCCCGAAGTGCCGCCGGCTTCCGCGGCACAGTTCGTTATGCGGCCGTTTCGGCACATAAGAACAAGGTTCGCGAATTTTCGCGTTGAGATTGAATTTTGTGAAATGAAATTCAGTAGGGGGATATTTTAGGAAATGGGCAGGCAAGATGATCTTTGGTCGCTATTTTATATGATGGCTGAATTTTTACAAGGTCAATTACCATGGAGAAAGATTAAGGATAAGGACGAGGTACATTTGATCTACCCATTT
This sequence comes from Cylicocyclus nassatus, assembly GCA_958299035.1. NCBI lineage: Eukaryota > Metazoa > Nematoda > Chromadorea > Rhabditida > Strongylidae > Cylicocyclus > Cylicocyclus nassatus. The sequence continues at coordinate 90,076,761 of CATQJL010000001.1, read as the reverse complement.
TTTCCTAATGAATTTTTGCAATTTTCTGCTGATTTTTTCCAGTTTTTTGCCCCATTTCCAGCTCATTTCGTGCTCTTTATCGAATTTTAAAAATCTAAAATCCAATTTTAGGTTGGACGAATGAAAGAGGACGTAGACCTGAATGTGTTGTTAGAAGATTGCCCTGGAGAGTTATTTCAATTTGCAGCTCATCTGAAAACCTTAACATATCCGGATATGCCTGACTATGACTTTTTGGAAAGCTTGCTCATACAAGTAATCAATAAGTATGTTTTTTACCATTGCGAAAGTTTTCAACTACTTACTACTTGGTAGATGAAGGGAATGATTGGAAGGCTTTAGCTAACTATTTGGCCAAGCGGCAGATCATAAGACTCATTCTTGGCCGAAAATAAACCTCCACCCAATACCGTACTCCTCTTCGAGCATCGATCAATATACGGTACCGGGCGAGAATTTGAAATTGAATTTCTCGGCCGCAACTGAGTCTTATGAGCCGTCACTTGGGCAATAGCTTAGTGAAGGCTTTCCCTTCAAACATCACATAAGAAACATACGGACTTTTTATGCAAGATTTTGTTGAACATTTCTGTTTGTCTAGAACTCTTACTTATTTCTATTCTTAAGACTTCCGCACTGGCCAGAAACAAACTTTTTTGCGCTTTCTTCAACTTCAAAATTTTGATGGATTAGACTGACAAAGTCCTAAACCCTTGTCATTTTCTACCACATTTTTTCACCTGAAAAAATGTCAGGAACGCAATTTCAATGGACGAACCATACGACTGGGAACTTGGCTACGAAAATCTATCTGGTCGTGGACGAGCGAACGGCAATGTGTCGGCACGGCTCAAATCGCACACAACAGCTGTCATTCGCGATCAACGATATGAGAACAGGTGAGGGAGAACGCTGAGGGGCTTTTCACTTTCACGTGAAGCAGGAAATTGTAGCAAAATTTTTTCTTAAACCAAGAGCACTAGGGGCCTTCAACTCAAAGCTGGAAATTTTTAGCAACATTCTCACTAGATCAACTGCATTGACGAACTCTTGTTTTAACCTAGAGTTGAAGCGGGAAATATTACTGTAATTTTTCCAAACCTCGTCCTTTTTTATTTGAAGTAAGACAGCACAAGCAGAAGATTTTGTTCAAAGAAATTTTTCAAATTCAAATCTCACCTTTGCAGTCGTAAGTTTTGCGAACTTTGACCTATAGCTAAATCTGGAAATTTTGCATGATTTTTTTTTCATTTCATCTGCGCGTCAACATGCAGTAGAAAAAATTCCATCTCGTTCTCCATTCTTTTGAGTACTGCGCATTTTGACCTACAGTAATTACGGAAAATTTTACGTAATGCTAGTTTTCTTTACGCATATAAATAACGACAGAAACAAGGAATTCATCCTTTTCCTTTGAGGTCATACATAGCAATGGATTTCTGACCTACGAATGGCGGGAAATTTTACGAAATTTTTCCCTGAATTTGGTTTGCGCTTTCAACCCACAGTAGAAGAAGGATTTAATCACTTCTCAATGCACTAAGGGAGCTTTCACCTATATGAGAAACAGAAAATTTTTTCAACTCTCCCAAAATCATTTGAGCTTTCCTTTTACACTAGAAACAAGAAATTTCAGCACTTTTCCTCCTAGAATCGGTACACTTAAAACTTTTAAATCACAACTGAAGAGGATTCCTGGAAACCATGCCTTGGGACCAACCACACTAACGCGCTTTTGTTTTAACCCAGAGGTGAAGCTGGAAATTTTACGTAATTTTTCTCTGGATTTCGCCTACGCTCCTAACCTACAATAGAAACAGGAAATTTCTTCCGCTTTTCATTGATTATCCGTCCGTACTGCGAAAATTTTTACCTACAGCAGAAACGAAAAAATTTGCAAATTTCCATTTTTTCAAAACCTATTAGCTTCCTATCTGCTTCGACAGAAAGGTCTTTCACTTCTCTTCATTTCGTCTGACGTTGAAGACCTTTCGGTTGATAGCTAAAACGGAAATTTTTATCAAAGTTTTGAAGCAAATTCTTTTGGCACTATGGGACTTTTGACTCATAGCTGAAGCAAGAAATTCTGCCTCAATTTTATCAAGAATTTATTTTTCTCCTTCAGAGCGCTTGATACGCAAGCACCGATAACGATGGGTGAAGATGAAGACGAACAGACAAATGGTCAATGTCCTCAAATTGTGCATAATGTCGAATCTGGGCACGAAAAGCACGAAAAGCCCAAGTACAAGCGTCACGAGTTTCTCAAGTAAGTAAACAAAGCGATTTATTCTCTTTTTAGGACAGAATGTGGTGCTTGAAACTTCCAGGCTATTATATGTCCCCTTGGAGTTTTCTATAGGTCATATGAAGGGCTTATTTTATAAAGGCTTTTTGAAAATGTGAAAATGTCCAAATGTTGAGTTGATGCTCATAAACGAAAACCTGAAGCTCTCCATTTCCCTTGCCTCAAACAACTATTATGTCACTTTGAAAAATTCTTCCAAAAATTCTAGGAAAATTTCATCAGTAACTGCAGATTCGAGCACAGAGTTTCCATAGATAGGGAGGGGTTTTGGGGACATTTTTGACAGCGATCTACACTATCTATGCTATGAAATCGTATAGATTTTGTGTTAGGTTTTGTACTATTGAATCACTTCTAAAGATTTTATAATGCATGACTTCGTGAGAAACTTTAGGGGACCTTTTCCCCAAAAATCGTTACTGACATGCCTCTCTTTTCAAAAATCGCCCCCTTTCACCCCTCCCCCCCCCCCTCCCCACAACCTTCTGCAAGCATCAGTAATTATACTAGTAAACTAGCCTACTTTGACAATGCAAAAGGACCACCTTGAGTTTTCTGTCATTGTAGTGAAGTCATTGTCACTGCGAGCGCTTGACTCCGCCCTTAACCACGCCCCTTTTTGGCTTGCGACATTTCGACAAAGAATTCCAAAGCTAGCACAACCATGCATTTTTGATAGAAAAATTAAGCTTTATGCGCAGGAAAGATACACAACAGGCAATTCAAGAGTTTGAGCAGTCTATTTTTTTATTTTGTTGAATTTTAGGCCCAAAGTCGGAATGGTCAACATGGATATCATCGATGCGGTAAATGCTCGGCTAGCTGCGTGTGATGACAATGTCAATGACAATCAACAGCAAAATCAACATGACGTAGAGGTAGTCCCGTAGCGCAGTCTACCGTATCCATTGCTTTACACAGTAGTCCAGGTGAACTTCAACCTACCGTACACCGTGCTCCGCCCACAAACGGGTGCTGACACGTCACCGAATCGGGTCGTAGTCAATGCGATCGACAAAACCAACAAGAGCAATAAGTCGTTGACGGTAATCGATATGCATTTACTCAATGGCTATTGGTTTCAGACCACCTAAAATAGTAATCACAGATATCGTTGAATAAGCGATACAACAAGAAATTGTCAATGACGGGAAGCAGCGATGCAGCGGTCGCGGACGAGTTGTCCGGCGTACAAAAAACTGGAGCAACATCGGTTCCAAGCAAATGGCATGGTTAGTCAGTTTTGTTTGCTTATTTGTTAGAAAGCGGATCAAGTGGAGTAACCAAGTAAAAAAAGTTCATTTCTGAATCCTCGCCCATACCGTCTCTTTACGGGCAGACCCGTTTCTCGAGAACAGGATGGATAAGAGTAAAAAACCGCAATTTCTTCTTTACGGATAAACCATAGAGCTACTTAAAGCTTCGCAAGCCACAAAATTCTCATCCAGCACCGTAATCCTTCCGAGCGATTGCGTCGTAGAGTACGGTCTGGGCTGAAGTCAGATAAATTTCTCGTGAATGAGTGAATCATATAGAGTGACCTCAAGAGCGCCCATGTGCCGGCACCGTGCCGAAACTTACGTGGACGTAGCCAGTATTGATCGACATTCGGCACGGTGCTGGAACGGCGCTGGCGCTGTGCTGGTACGGTGTTGGAACGACGTTGGCGCCAGCCTTTATTTTAAAGCACTATGCAATTTTGGCACTATCTCATCGCAATTTTCAGCTTCCTTTGATGGTTCATGCGATGATGTTTGCGATATGAAGGACGTTAGCAGAACGAGAGAGCCATCTGTCGCTGTCATTTCTAACAGTTAGTCATTCCAATTTGATTAGAATCTATCCCTCTATTTTTTCAAAATTCAGATCGCGTTATTCCATCATCTCGGAGCGATCTTGCAGCGAACGCTCAACCATTGCCACCACAAGTCTTGTCACCTGCCAATCATTATTCTCCGCTAGCTGGTGAGCATAGTGGATCTTAATGACAAACTCTGTAGTCTAGGGAAATGCACAGCAAAGAAGAATTATATAAGAGAGTTTTGGAAAAAAAATCTTGCATTTTAGCTCGGCGCCCTTCCACTAAAGAACAACAACAACGAGGTCCTATGCATCGAACGCACAGCTGTGGTGCACCTCAGTCATCGAGCATCATCTCACATTTCAAGGGATTGATAAGTGTTGGTGATAAAGTTTCCGAATTTTTTTTTCAGCTGCAAGGTAATGCCTTGAAAATTATGTGTTTTAAGACATTCAATAACCTTGGATGCGGAAGCCGTTTGACAAGAGGAATATCAGTCGATGAAACGGCGAGAGCAACAGCTGAACAAGAACGAGAGAGGGACACCAGCTACAGTAAGCTCAATTCTCTTGAAGACCATTTTCATAAGATTGAATTATCTGTGTTTCTTTAGCTAACATACATAGAAATAGCTCAATTTTTTAGGACCGCACTAGAAAAAATGTTCCTATTGGAACAAAGAAGGTGTAAAATTTGCGTGAAAACAAGTGGGGAACATATTTAAGACATTTTTGCAACGGGTGATTATTATGAAAAAACAATTTACTTTACTCTGGTGGAATCATGTGACAATAAGCACAAGTATGTCTAGCACATGTAAACCACCACCAAAGTTGATATACTATATTGCACTTCTCTTACTTCTTTTTGTCAAATCAACTAAAGAACTGCCTACTTTTGCGTCTGGAAATTCGCCTTGAGCTGCCTGAACTCATTTTGAGGACAAGAGGAAGAATTTAGTAATTTATAAGGCAGACATGACAGAGTATGAGCGATTGGCTGCATTCAGAACGTTCAGTCATTAATCTTTGTGAGCAAGCGTTCTTTCAAACTTTCTCTTGCGAGTGCAGCCTTTGGTTTGTAGTTGAAAAAAAAACAGCAGAAAAATCGGTCTTCTAAGATTTCAGGTTCAGTTTATCCAAAAATGCTATGTAATGCAAATCATCGCTACTACATGAGATATTCACGACGAAAAACTTTACGATGGTGGTAGGCTCGATTTTTTTGAAAATGCAGTACCTTTTCTCCTACTAAGTTCCATAGCTATTCCAAAAAGAAGATGATGTTCTTGCTAGATTCCATGTGCCACTACTCAGACAACTCATCGGAACTTCCGCAGCACAACAAAATTTGCAGTGGTTCCGCAGGATTTTGTCTACTATTTTGAATGTGGAATTGTTGAAAGGGAACTTCCGCAGGACAGGATTTTCCTCTCAGATCGGTTGAAAACGGGAACTTCAAGCTTTTTTACAAAATGCCGCAGAAATTCCGAAATTTGCCAGCGGTTCCGCAGCACTTTGACTTGCCAGTCATCTGCAGGACTTTTCCGTAGTGCGGTGGATGATGAGTAAGTCTCACGGTCAATATAGCAACGTTCGAAATTCGCTAATGTGTTCTCTTTTGCTGTTGTTGTTCGGTTTCGGAACTTCCGCAGCTGACCCGACAGAACTTTTCCAAACGTTCTGCTAAGGTTCCGGTCAGTTACCTGAGTATATAACCACAAGTACGTTCTAATTTCTCCTCAGAATGCTGTTTTTATTAGAATTTTGGTACTTTCAAATGTCTTCAGTTTGGTCCCACACAGATTTGTTACGATAGTGTGTTTATCCGTATGGCCTAGCTTTTAGCCCTTCGTTTTCATTGGTGCCTTGAAACAACTAAAATGAAAAATTGAAACCAGAATAATGAATGCTTTATTTTTCGTTTTTTTTTCTTAGAAGTTGTTATTGAGACAATTTTTTCTTTTTTTAGAAATGCGCAATAGCGCTTCCACTGGTCTACGAATATCGCCAGCCGTAGCTTCCACGAAAGTTGAAGCCACCGTCGATACGCCAGATTATAACGATGATGAAAAAGAACAACGACGACAACGAAGGCTACGAAGGAGAAGCATCGAAAGTGGCATAAGAGTAAGTGTTCCTACATACAGTTTACCTACAGTATACCTACAGTATGCCTACAGTATCCCCTTCACAGATTCCACTGCCAAGCGTCACTAACACCAACAACACCACCGCACAACCTGTTGAACAATCCATGTCTCCACAACGACATGGAATTGTTCAACGATCTGTTGTACATGCTCCTGCCGAAACTGTGCTAAGGCTGCATAATAATGGAACTGAAGAAGAATTCCGTATTCCACTGGAAGACAATAATAAACCAATCCTGTTCTATAAGTAAGTAAAAAATTTTCGCAAATTTTCTAGCAAGAATAGGTTGATTTGGTGAATTTTTAGGCGGAAACGATATCAGTTCCTGAACTTCCCAAGAGCTTCATCTAAGTCTTAGTGCATTGAAGTGTGTCGCTAAATTAGTCATTTTGTAGCGAATAATATTTGAAAACTAGACGGATGTGTTGTCTAATTCATACGTGCTTAAATCATAGACAATGCGGTCACAGAGGCTTGACGCTGAAGTACGTTTTCTTCTTGTAGTAGCGTTGCTGATGTGGAAACAGGCGCCGATGCCTTTGGGTCGCGGCGACTTGTTACAATTGCCGTTGACTCGTAGGCGTAGCGCCGGTGGACGCATACGCATTTGTTATATAGCTGATGTCTGGAATATATGGAGCGATCAAGAAATCAAATTTCGAGAACTCAAGCGTCAACCTCTTTGACTACTTTGCTTTGTAATATTTCTGCCATACTCATCGCATTTGACGCCTTTACTGCTCATTTTTGATTAACAGTCGAGCTGCGAATAGATGGCAATTTGGCGTCGATGCTTCTGAGTCGCGAGGCGTTGGTCCTAATGGTCACAGCTCATAGGCATAAGAGCGCTCGCGAGCTGATTATTTGGCAACAGGGCTCTTAGAGTCTGAGTTGTGTATTGAGTACCTCTCACGACTCATAGGCTTTAGAGTGCCTAGGACTATTTGTCCGCGTGACACCATCTGTCCGACGATGCCTTTGAGCTGTGGGTGAGTAAAGTGATAACCACTCGTAGGCACCAGAGCACTTGACCGATGTCCAGCGATACGGTGCCTCTGAGTCGCGGTGGACGGACACATTTGTCATAGTAGACATGACTTCAAGACTCATAGACATTGAAGTGCCCGCAATCTCTTCGCAACTGTGACTGCTATCATACTAAAGTAAATTTTGCAGTTATGTATTTTTAGTGTATGTTTTCCAGTCCTTCAAACTTCACAATTCGTCTGCTGCTTGCTCTCAACTAACATAACTGAATTTGACCGCACATCCGCATTGTCACTTATGCTGTGATCGAATTGTCGATCGCCTTCATTGCCTTCTTACTGTCTTCAAATCCCCACAAAGTGCTATTTTTTTCGCTCGTCAGCGCTTGTTTTGCTCTTCTCCTAGAGCAACCCACCCACACACTATCGAAGTGTCTCGCACTCAACCTTTGCCTCGTCAAATTCGTGCCAAGCCACTACGGTCACATTGCTTTCTTTTGTACTTTCTTGCTCGTTTGTATTTTGCCCCACTCGCTTTTTATGGTCACTAAATGTTCTCCATGCAATCTCTCTCTCGTGTCTTGCTCTCTAGTCCATATTATTCAGTTATTTGGATCGTCGTCATTCATCATATTGCTCAGTCGTTTTGTTTGTTCATTAGTATCGATAAAGATTATTGATTCTTGCGTGCCTGAGACGATTTGGATTGAAGTGAAAAGTTGCAAAAAGGATCAACAAAGTGAAGCACCATTTACTGCCTGCTCTCCAAAAAGGCAACCTTTGTAAATACAAAACCCAAAAATTGTCCTTTTGGAGGGTGTGTGCGTTATAGAAACACGCAAAACCTAACCGACTGAGCTGAAACTTTGCACACATGTGCTTTCGACCTTTGCACAGGTTTTGAGCTATTTTTTGCGGCATCTCGGTCCTCCTATCAATTTATTGATTCGTTTACTTTCTTGAGAAATGAAAGCTTATCATGCCTTAAACAAGCATTTTGTGAAGTCATGTTAACAAAGTCTGTAAATCTTATTTACATCTTGCTGTGAGGAATTTGCAGTGTTGCGAAGAGATGCAGCTAGCAAGGAAGACAAGTATACCGCAGCAACCACAGGAGCGCTAAGCGCAGATCTGAAACATGAGCAAGGAAGAAGAGGGGGACCGTTGCAAAAGTGAAGAAAAGCAGAGGAAATCCTTGGGATGGAAAATCCTTGAACTCATTGGGAATGAAAAACTCCACTAGGTCAACATAACCTCACGTTCCCAGCGGGACGAAAACGCCAGCCAATATGTAGTATGCAGCAAATACAGCTATATCACGAACTTGAAACCTGATCAAGCTGACAAGCTGATCGCCTTGCAATCCCCTCCAAATTCAAAACTTCTATCTAGGGTCTCATCATCCATCACGAAGCTCTGTGAACCATAGTTGAAGCCGAAGTTGTTCACTTATAGCACAGATTCAGGCTAATTAGTACTTAATTTATGAATTTGACGTTAAATGCACTATCATATCATACGAGTCAGATATTACATTGACAAAGACCATCGAGGCAGCCTGGATTTCTCTCAGAAATCTTAGCATGGATAACAGAATTGAATGTGTGTCGATAACAGCCAAACTCTTGCCTGTCTTAACGATCTGTGAGCGATAGCCTGCACGTATGAAAGTGCCGAATGCTGAGCGAGACTCAGTGTGGTCTGTCTCTTCGGTGTGGCTAAGTACTGACTCTACTGACTCTACACTATGGTGGATAAAGGTTCGCTTTCTGATCAACATGTTTCAAGTATGTTGAGTGCGGGATGAGATCTAGACTCGGCAGTGCGGAAAGGCGTTTGGCAGTCTGGTTTCGCAGAGGACACCGCAATTAATCTACTTTCAGGCCTCCGACGAAGACAAAATTTTCGAACCGTAAGGCCAATAAAGAATTCCACGGTACAAACCTGGCACTGGCATAGTATCATATAACAATTACTAACTCTTGAATGCTAAGGTACAAAGAAGAAAGAACACGGAACTCATAGATTTTGTGTTTTTTTAATCTTACAGAAGATATATTCTTGAAAAATTATAATCTTATAATATGAAATATAAAATATAATCTTTAATCTTGTAAAAAATATACAGCTCGATAAGTCTATGTTGCCACGCGGGTCTAGTCGGACTGTGTGCTACCTCAAAGGTAACCAAAACACTTTTAATGTAAATTAAATACAGATGTTGATCAACACACAAATGAGAGTAGAGCCCTGTCAAACTTGTGTCGCGGGTGCTTCATAGAGAAAACTTGTGGTCCTCAGATTACTCCCCAACTTGTAGGAAGAACTTGTAGAAGATAGCCTGACCTTACTCATCCATCAGATTTATACCCTCTAGATCATTGTTGATTGTATATGTAATCATTATCAACTGATATGTTAAAGTTCGGCCAAGTGAGGTTTAGTCAAGGGAATGATAGACTGATGGGGAGTTCGCAATGACTTGTGTTCACTAGTCTGGCCGACTTCTTCCATTGCGGGATAATGGTCCTACACAAAAGGATTTCGCAACACAAAAAGTGAAATACAAATAAAACAATATATATCCAATAGATCTAATCATATTTTACTTCAACTTCACGGTCGCTTTAGCGACATCCTTTGTTAGTTTGAAACGTGACTGTGGATGCACCTTGGATACCCTCAAGTTTGAAACATGGTCGGTTATGTTAACAAAGTTATCCATTTTCCATTGTACATAGAGTGCAGAAATAAAATCAAAGCTTGTTTCAAGGCGTCTAGGTTCATGAAATTTCGATGAAAATATTGCGTGCTTTGTACGAAATGACAACTTGGCCTGTTTACAAGTTGCTCTAAGCCAGCACTAATAGCCTATAAAAGCCATTGTCGCACTGAAGCAACGCTACGCAGTTTTAGTTAGTGAGATTTGAAGTCCAACTCTAAAGTTCAATTGATATGTTTGAGGTTCTGTTCTTTCTTGTTATTTTTTGCAAGAGGAAAGATAATGGACCGAATAGAGAGACATAGCAGTTAATGGTTTTTTTTTAAATATGTTCGCGTTAACGGTTTTGTCTGCAAAATGGAAAAAGTTGGTTGGTGCATACACTTTATTCCTAGTCCAGAAACTTAGTACTTCGAAATTTTAAACTTTCGCAGAATTGTGAAAAAGAAATAGATGCCTTTGGAACATCTGCATATGAGTCATTCAACATTTTAGAGGTGCAATAATGAACTCGTAAAAAAGCCACCCACACCGTCTTTTGTTTATGGCCAAATGTCACTCACAATGAAACCGTGGACGACAAATTGATTTTGATAAATGTGTCTTCAGAGTATGATCAAAGGCTGTTGGCTGTTCTTATGATAGGGAATGATCTGCACAATCTGCTTACAGGATCATCTCAAACGCAAGTCTTCTTGTAATACTCAGTGTGGAATGGACGGACACTCTCAGGGGCAAAAGGAGCTTTGAAATGTTGTCTATAGTAGTTAAGCTTGAAAGCTATCCGAAGTTTGATAGCCATCATCAAATCTTTTATTTTTTTTCAGGGACGGTGGACGAGTGGAGTAATGGTATGAGGCGCCGCTATGACCAGATCGGACATAGGTTCGACTCTGCCTTTAGTCAACCACGCCCTTCACCATTCGGGACCGATAAATTGGTACCAAGTAATAGTAATCTGGGAGTGCTGATCCCCGCAGGTCACTGTAATAGGCCCGCACGCATTCAGCAGCCGCTTCGACTATGAAGTAGAGTGCCTTTGGTGCATGCAGAGAGTATTGAAAACACCGAATTATTTATCCTTTGTCCTTTATCACCAAAATCACAAGCGAAAAACTCACTTCCAAAAACTAAATTCACTATGATGTTTGTCTATCATGTTTGTCATCCACTTCTTCTTGAATTCTTGCATTATCTTTTACTCTAAGTCTATTACATTTCAGTAACAATGTTATGATCATCCACCTTCCAGCTAGAACCAAAAATAAAAGCCCTGCAATACGGATGCGATAAAGTGATAAGAGGAAATAAAGGGAAACTGTCAAACAAGGGGGATGTCGCTGAAGAATTGCTTGTAACTGCTTGTTATTTCTTTGTCAAACCTTTGAAGACAGTGTCTCACCAAATTTTAGTTGCCGAGATTTTTGCAATTTGCAAGCCTGTCGGACCCTGTTTAGCACTGCATGGGCTTAAAATCGCACGAAGTTCTCAAAAACCCCGTTTTCTGGAGGCCCCGCGAAGCAACGTGGACGAGTTGTGTTTTCCAACTTCAGCCTTATCCCAGTGGCAGCAACAGAGGGGAGGTGGATTCCAGGTGGAGGGACATGTTTAAACGCGTAAGGGGGGAGACCGAAGGAGTCGTGCGCGTGTACCAAGTCGCTCTCCGCGTACCACTTTGAGCGAATTTTTCTCAGCGTGGAAGTGGTCAAATTGAGTGGAACTTGTTGCAGTGGCCTACTTAGAGGTCCCTATAATAGAATATGTGAAGATCCGCGCGACCTCAACTTTGGTGAGACACTGCCTTTAAGATAAGTATATGAAAGCTGCAGCTGCTATGGCAACTGTTGCTCCGCCTTACTACTTTGAATTTTCTCTGCTCCTAACAAAGAGAGGATACTTAGTCGAAAGCACCAATCCAGATGAGACATATATCATCTGGACGTGCTCAGAGCGATGATTTCAAATCTGGCAAAATTAGCTGCGGAGCGCCTTTGGACAACGAGTTATGGTTGTTTTTGTGAAGAAAATTTGAAGTCGAGGGAAGAAAAAAATTGTACGCAGAAGTCTCCAGTAGAGCTCGAATGGGGGAGTGATGTCTGTCAAATTACTCTGCGCAAAGAAAAATGTCTGTCTGCTGTACTCGCAATCAAAGCGAGTCTATCTGCGAAATATACATGTTGTAACAATCAATTTTACTCTCTTCACCCACTCAATTTTTGGCTCTTGAAACGGTCATAGCTTCTCACCCAAAGGCGCTCCGCAGCTAATTTTGCCAGATTTGAAATCAGCGCTCCGAGCAGGTCACGATGATGTATGTCTCATCTGGATCGGTGCTTTCGACTAATATCCTCTCCTTGTAAGTAAGAGAGAGGGTATGCCAGAGAAACTCAAACAGAAAAAAATAACAAAAAAAAAATTTACACCGTGCAGAAAGGAAAGCTGCACTAAAGCTTATGTTCTGTTAAACTTAGTGATAGATAAAATGAAGTGGAAAACTTTATAAGCTTACTAGCTGCCACCCCCGGCTCCGCCCAGCTCTGCCAATTACTGTGATAGAAATCACCATTTTCTATTTCAGTACAATATTATCCTGTCCCAGTTTCACCTCCATATGGCAGTACCCTGCCTCCACTATGTTTTCGTGAACAGCATGCTCACTTACCTCCCTGTGCCAGCCCCCAGGAGTGTAGCTCAAATTTTGCAAAAAATCGATAAATGTAATTGGTAATTCTAGAGATTAATATTGTATTAGTAAGCATTGTGAGTCAATGATGCTCAACAGGTTTCTCCATGGAATGGCGGATAGCCTGCTGCTTTCTTCTGCTTCATCCTGGAATACTCCATGAATGTGAATCTTGAGATTTTCCATCTAGTGAAATAATGTACCCATTGAAAAATCGACGACATGTACACATGAAAGCAGATAACTTTACCAGCAAATATGTGTAGAAAAAAGTGTGGAAAAAATTAGTCGCCAGTCATAATTACAGTCATGAGAACTGACATGTCCTTGGAAGAGAAAGCGCGGTATCTAACGGCTTTGCCAACATGCACAATATTTATTTCGCTTTCTGCGATTGTAAACAGATTCAATCAAAATTTACAGCAGTTTGTTCAAATGCCGCGCACGTACAATCTCATTAAGACTTGTAAGTGAATACACAATTTTATATATAAAGCTGAATGTCTGTATGTACGTGTGTCTGTCTTGTATAAGTACAAAATAAGTTTTCAAAAATACCCCTTACTTTTATCTTTTACGGATTTTTTTGCAAAGTTTGAGCTACGGGGAGCACAAAGCGTATATTTCATGTCGGGAGCATCCAAAGGAGCCGGAGGAGCTGGAGGCGGCGGAAGTGGCGGCTGTGGAGGAGGACGTGGGTTTGTTAAGAACATGACCGAATACACTGATCAACTTCAAGACTCATTTCAGCGGCGGTGGTGAATGCAGCAGCGGCGGAGGTGCCGTTAGTCAGTACATGATGCCAGGAGCCAGTGGTGGCGGTGGCGGAGGAGGGTCAGTTTTTCATAATTCTGTGTTGAAAAGGAGTGAAAACGTAAAGTTCAGAGCTCGAAGTGTCTACTTCACGTCAGGAGGATACAGTGGTGGCGGCGGTGGAGGCGGGGGCGGTGGTGGTGGCGACCAGTATCAGATTTTACAAGGACTGCAATTTGCCCTGTACATGGTGATACAACGAAGGCAATCCGTCCAGTTTCTGACGAGACAAGAACTGCAATTAGACCAGTTAGTGATTTCACAAAGACCGCTATACAACCTATGTAAGCCGGAAATGGGGTACCAGCAAAACCGACTTATTGCCATTTTTGCAGCGCGTCGAGCGGTGGTGGCGGAGGTGGCGATTACAACGGCGGCGGTGGTGGCGGCGGTGGTGGAGGAGCACAAAGCGTTTACTTCGGCGTCGGTGGCTACTCCGCTGGAGGAGGGTACGCTTGTAAATTTGCTGAGCACACAGCATGTACCATATCTTCTATTTTACAGCGGATCTTCTGAAGGAGGTGGCGGAGGTTACAGTGGCGAGGGCGGCGGTTACAGTAGCGGTGGCGGCGGTGATGGTGGAGGTGGAGCAGCTACCCTCGATATCATCCCATATGCATGACGTGGATTACGTGGCTTGATGAGGCGCCGCCTCGCCTCGGCCTCGCGCCACGTTGCGAGCGCATCATTTGGCGCGACGTGGCGCTCACCACAACGTGGCGCAAGCTTTTCCACGTTCTTCTTGTTGCCACATCACGCCGAAGATGCGCATGCAACGTGGCGCAAGCCCGAGGCGAGGCGGCGCCTCACCAAGCCACGTAATCCACGTCATGTTGAGGGAAGACATATGGGATGATATCGAGGGTAATCAGAGCGTGTACTTTGGAGTTGAGGGCGGAGGCAGTTGCGGCGGTGGTGGTGGAGGAAGATTCGATGGGTAAGGAACTTTCTCGCAATAAAACCTATATTAAAGAATTAATTTTAGCGGAGCACGCAGTGCATATTTCATGCCCAAAAAAACAAGATCGGAGCAAGGCGGAAGGATTGTAGATTTATTCATAAATTTAGAAGGTTCCTGTCTCCAATAAAGTCTTTATCCGCGCCGTTGCAGAAACTGCGTTTTTCATCTATGAACATTCACAACAAAGTAGCATCATTCTAAAACTTATGGTCGCCTAAGAACATTCTGGTGGCTGTAACCCCAATTCTGTTCTTGCAAAACTAAGCTAACCTCTACGGAATTCAAAAAAAAAACCTTGTCAAAATTTCACCAATCTGGCGGCGTGGCAGGAGTTTCAAAGCAAAGCCAGCATTCCTTACGGGGGTACTTACCATCTCAGGGGTACGTACCATCTCAGTGCATCATAGACCATGTTGCCAATGATAGTGATTAGTTTTGGAAGCAACATCAAGAATTGCCAATATCTGAGTGCTCCCGATAATGTTACCACGCCATTCTGCACTAAAGCTGCTTGATGATTAGTAAGTCAATACTGTAACTTTTTTAGGAGCTTATAGCACAATGCCTGTCTGTGTCGAAGGTGATGCTGAGCGCAGTGGTGCCACTTTTTGATCTCCTAGTCAAATGACCCTTGTGCAACTGCAGAGACCCCGGCGAAAATTGTGCGAGGCTCGATGTCATCGCTTATCCAAATATTATAATCCTTAATGATTCTTCTGCCTTGGCACTATTTCTAAACACAGATAAGAGGCATTGGCAAAAACAAATTATCTTACTTGGAGTGCACGATGCAGTCCTAACGATGTTATATGAGGTGCAGCATATATGAAAGGATTCAACAGATGCTTAACGAACTGCAAGCAATAAAACCAATATTTGAGTTCGTGCGATCCAAGCGAGTGATTCAAAATTCAACAGTAGAAACAAACAGTAGCAGTGCATGAAAGTAACTAAAATAAGCAGACACACAAAACCATTTCGTACTTCATCTCATTGACAAGAAACGTGAGACGTGAGATGTTCTGAGACGCTGTTGGCGTAGAACGTTTTTATGATGAATTCATCTCTCCAACATGCATCGAACTCAATGGTCACTTGTTGCGGGCCGAAACCCTGCTTCGAGACGAACAATGCATAGTCGCTAGTTTAACATCCCACGAACAACGTAAGCCGATAGTGGAATGAAGTTCGCCAACAAAACCTATCAATGTGATTGCCAGATTGGAGGCGCGTACATCTAAATTAAGAGTTGAGCTGAAAATATGGGATGATGCCAGTGTAACAAAATACTACCTGGGTTTTCACTGTATCATTTGCGCACCTAGTTGCGAAAAAGCAGCACGCTCGTCATGAGGTGTTGTAAAACCGTAGTGGTAATCGTGTCACAAACACCTGACTATGCACAAGCAGCCCTATAGCCCACTGGCTAATATATATTTTATAAACAAATTGCGAAAGTACCAAAAAATTCCGCTAAATAGCTTCGCCATCACTTTTCGATGACGATGGATGTTTCATGTAAGTGCAGACACACTTCTTTAACCAGTGATTGTTCGTCAAGCTAAACTTGCAGAGTTAAAACTTATATGAACTTAAACAATGTCCTTTCTTAATATGTTTGATATCAAAAATGGCGAGGCGCAGAAAAACGACGGTTCTTTCGAGATTATTAGCAACACTCACCTTGAATAATTTTCACCGACATTTTAGTTGAAGGGTTGTAGATCGTTGATTAGAATTCTTTATTGAGCGAATTAAAGCACTAACAAGTAAGTCAAATAAGTATGTATATAAATATATGTATATGTAAGTCAAATATGCACAACAGACCTTCCAAGTTAAACGAACAAATGTTATATTTACACCAATTGATGTTATATCACTGGGAAGCAGAAGGTTCACAGATAAAACCTGGGTTAAGAAAGCAAGATGAAATTTGAAGGCGAACCTACAATACCCAATTGATCATTGACGCAAGTATTCATAAGAAGCAGTGGAACTTAACTGATAATTTTCCGTTATCCAAAATCCACGTACGTAGTAGGGGACTTGCAACACAAATGATGGCTGTGCCAGCCGTATGGGCTGCTTACAAGGAGAGGATACTTAGTCGAAAGCACCAATCCAGATGAGACATATATCATCTGGGCGTGCTCGGACCGCTGAGTCCAAACCGCAGTTTCTAGCTGCGGAGCGGTTTTGTAGAAGGAGTTATGAGGAGTGTTTCCTTTTGGGATTGAGGCGCCTTCCAGCAGGTCTCCCCTTATCTATGAGTACTGTAGAGTACTAAATGGTGGCAAGTGGCCTAGTGGTAAGTGCCTTGTTTGATAAAGAGAGTGTCAAGGTTTTAATCCCCTTCGCACGCAACTTTATTGCAACTCTTGAGCTTTTAAATGGCTCTAGAGCACTAAAGCCTGAAATTTCGAATGATATTGATGCTAATTGAATTGGAATTTTTAAAAAATCAAAGTAATACGAGTATTATAATCCTCAATGTAATCTTCATTCAAATTACTTACCACTAGCCAGTTGCTACTAGTTGGTACCAGTAGGGTAAGGGAAGACCTGCTGGAGGGCGCATCAACCCCAAAGGGAAACACCCCTCGTAACTCCTTCTACAAAACCGCTCCGCTGCTAGAAACTACAGATTTGGAATCAGCGTCTTAAGCGCTTTAAGATGATATGTGTCTCATCTGGATTGGTGCTTTCGACTAAGTATCCTCTCCTTGTTAGTCAAGTCGCTGTATAGTCCTAGAGGGTCACACCAGGTCATATCCACGCCTCATACTATTGTGCCACTCATCCCCCCCCTATTTTTGGGTAACTGTAGTAACTGCAAGACTTGCTAAATGTGCGGACTATATAATGTGCATTGTGCCTTCTCTTCGCGCTCTTGTGTAGTCTTCCTGCAAGTATATGTAATCAAACTTCAGCAGTATACCACACAATGTCTTTATGTGATACTATATGCCTGTGCTCCGTTCGGCTGGGTGCCCCAGTGTAGGATTGTGTGCAGTATAAATAACTCTTCAGAGATATGTATATGTACTGAGTTACGTCAGGCAGTCGTGTGGTGAAACCGGAGCCAAAACAAGAAGCAAAGTCTCAAGTATTAGGTTGGCACATAGGTAATGCAACTTTTTATATAACTTTTGTCTATTTAAACATAGCGCATTCATTTTTTGGAAATATAAGGAACTAGCTGGCTTACCCGGCTC
Source organism: Cylicocyclus nassatus (assembly GCA_958299035.1). Lineage (NCBI taxonomy): Eukaryota > Metazoa > Nematoda > Chromadorea > Rhabditida > Strongylidae > Cylicocyclus > Cylicocyclus nassatus. The sequence goes on along the minus strand of CATQJL010000001.1, from coordinate 90,059,116 downwards.
CGCCGTATCCGGACCAAACTTGGCACACATACACTTCGGGCCCCGGCGGGTGTCACAGTCCACTTTTCGTTATCGATCGATGTCAATTTTACCGATTTTTATCGATTTTTTTGCAGAGTTCACCTACAGGGCTAGGAGTTGGCACAGGGGGGGGGGAAGTGAGCATGGGGATTCCGAATACAATATTAGTTTTCAGAATTATCGATTACTTTTATTGATTTTATCGATTTTTTGTAAATTTTGACATGCGAGGCTGGGATTTTGCACAGGGGGTAATCGAGCATGCTGATTACGAATACAATATTAGTTTTCAAGATCGTCCATTACTTTTATCGATTTTATCGATTTTTTGCAAAATTTGAGCTAGGGGGCTGGAATTTGGCACAGGGGTGTAATCGAGCATGCTGATCATCCCCAAGGGGGGTGATCAGCATGCTCGATTACACCCCTGTGCCAAATTCCAGCCCCCTAGCTCAAATTTTACAAAAAATCGACAAAATCGATAAAAGTAATCGATAATCCTGAAAACCAATATTGTATTCGGAATCCCCATGCTCGATTACCCCCCTGTGCCAACTCCCAGCCCCGTAGGTTAACTCAGCAAAAAAATCGATAAAAATCGATAAAATCGATATCGATCGATGACGGAAAGTAGCCTATGACACCCGCCGGGGCCCGAAGTGTATGTGTGCCAAGTTTGGTCCGGATCGGTTCAGAAATGGAATTTTCTATTCGGAACATACGTACATACATACATACATACATACATACAGACATACAGACATACATACAGACAAACAGACATTCAGCTTTATATATAAGATATGATGTAAGCTTCTAATGCACACATTTTTGCCGAATTTTACCATCTTATGTGAGGATTACGGTAGGTTTACTGTACTATGGGAAAAATTTTAGAATGCATCAGATTTTGCTGAAACTTGGCCTATAGGGCTTATTTGACATGCTGATCACAAAAATGAGATCCGTTTCGCATGAAAAGGCCTCGTTCGTGAGATCAAAAAATGAATTTCATTTTAGCGACAAATGAATATGATATTCGTGTTTACCGCATAGGATTACCCCATAGTGCAAAGTTATAGCGAATTCTGACCTTTCGCAGCTTAGTTATTGACAAATTGCCTTCAAAACTTGACGCATTTGACTTGTTCAACTTCTCAAAGGCGCTTCAGCTTAATTTGTGTTTAAATTTCATTTCTTTTTCACTGATTCCAATGTGCCAACTTCCAGCTACATGCAGCCTAAAATTGCTTTTTCATATGTTTGAATCAGGTTTCGTAGGGCTTCATGTTTGCCAAAAAATCGTGAAACCTCGATTTTCAGCAGTTTTCAAAAAATGCTTAGATTTTTTGTACTACGTTATCAAAAATCAAACGGCTTGCGCAGACTTGCAGCTTACATCACGGTCTACATGACGCCACAAAATGAGATTGCTACATGAAATAGGAAAAAAGTTACGGGAAAAGTTGCAAAACTTATGTGCCAACCTAATACATGTTAGTATTAGCTTGCAAGCACTTGGTTTACACTTGTCTGCTATTTCGTAGGTCAGAGTATCTCCTTAGTCTTACGAAATTTATTGTGTAAAGGATCGATATCTGGTCAGATATTTCGTAATTGTGCCGCTGATTTTGCCTCGATTAAACTATCGATCTACGTTTGCTTTGGATTCTCACGCTATATAAAGACACCGGCAGCCTGATATAGTACAGGCCCCGTAAAATCCAGTTGCCCACGCGTCGCTTTGAACACCAACGCACGGCGCGGCTGGGTACGTTTGGTCCCGAAGCGCTACAGGCGTTTTGCGAGCGACAATGAGCGCGCACCCTTTCCACACATATTTTTTAAACTTTTGAAGGGAGCTTTCGTCAAGATATACCCTGCATTGACGAGAACAACAAGTTAAAGAAAGAATTCTTGGAATATGGTGAACGCCGACAGTCGTTCGCGATGACCGCTCGCTTGCGCTGGTGTTCAAGGCACGGCGCGGGCAATTAGGTTTTACGGCGCCTATACATTGTTCTTTTGGTTATTCGGATAAGTTGTTTCTGTTGACTCCTCCTACCCCTCCCTCCCTCCCCCCCCCCCCCTCATAACAAAATATCGGAACAGACGAGTATTCAGCAAATTAGTGATGAAAAAAACTGAAGATAATTTTCATTATAAAACATTTTTATGGCAATTTTACACCATTCGGTGGCGAGGCTAAGAATTATATCGGAAGTGCAGCTTTCTTGGTGCCTCTCATCAGTAGTTCTCAAGGAAGCTTCGAAAAGTGAACAAAGTGGAGACTAAAACTCCAACAAAGTGTGCAGATTATAAATGGAGTCAAAATAAGACAAAATAAGCAATGAATGAGAGCAACGAAAGCGGTAGACGAGTAGCAGTCTAAATGTTTGCAACCTCACATTCAAACTGGTTCATTCCGCCGTGACCTCAGAGCGCGCTATGGATATCTGGAACTATACGTCTGGAACTCGCGCTAGCGAACCTCGGTTAGCTCGTACCATAATTTGAACATGTTTGCTAGAACTTGGGAATATTATGGGATATACTGGTCAGTGTTACTTATTTTGATTAGTGCTATATTTGACTGCACGGAATCGCCCGGACTGAACGACCGCGAGCTTGCCTCTTACGGGCTAACATTGGCATTCGCGCCACGAGTCATCATAGCACCCGCACTCGACAGCCGCCTTGCAGGTACGCTCGCGTGCGTTCAACCTACAGCGACCCGGGCGATTTCGTGCAGTCGACTTTACATATCTGAACTCAGAGATCACAGCGACATAAATGCTTAATGCCTTTTCAGGAAATTTCAACTAGAGTTCTGCATAGATCATGTGTACAATTTATAAGGTAATATTTATAGATATCAAACTTTATATCACATAATGCAATTACAAACATACCCACATTTCACTGAACCACTCAAGGTCTATGACGAACACTTATAAAGGGTGAAATATCACGAAAAAAAAAAACATGTAAAATCTGCGAAGTTAGTGAAATGTACAGTAAATACAATCGTTTTCTGTTGAGCTAGAATGACTCTAAAACTTGAACTCGTTCGTAATGAGGAGCCACAGCATTGTGTGTGGCTTCTCGGAGATTTTGTAGATCACCGGAAGATCTCCAATCCCATGATTTAGCTACTTCCTGCCGGTCCATCAGAGACTGTCAGTGTTGCCGATAAATCGCATTAGCACCTCACTTTGCCATTTTTCGGTACTCGGAATGAAGTTCGCAGTCGGCTAAGATCATCCTTGAACAAGTCCCCGGATTGAAGAGCACTGATCAGCTGATCGAAATCTCGATCGCTGTCTCGTTGACGGGAGACTAAAAAATTCAGATAATTATATTCTAATTCACATTCATGGATAGAATTTTTATCTGTGATTGAAACCAGGTAGGCTTGAAAAATTCTAAAAAAATAGAAAGCTTTGTGAGGAAAAGCTATGTTAGCTAAAAAGCTAAGCCTTTTCTTGCGCTTTAAATTCTGGCGAATTTAAAGCGCAAGAAAAGGCTCAAAAATCAAATATAGCTCCCGCCACGCCCCTTCATCCAAATAGTCGCCTTCCACTCCCCAAATTTCTATGATCATGAGGGAATTAAATTGTCAGTAACGTCCCTCATGGTGTCGCTACTTTGCTTTCTCAAATCAAAACATCGCTAAATTCGCAGAAGATTGATGTCGCTTGAGAAATCTGGATATTCCAGCTTGATGAAAAATTACAATTATTGACAAATAGATCACGCCACCTCTAAATCTAGCCCAATTTGAACTCATTTTTTCACTTTTTGAGTGGAAAAGATGTCCATAAACACATACCTTTCTTTGCAAAGTAGCCCCTTGCAAGAGTTTGTCGTTTTACTTGTTCTTGGTGTTCACATTCGGCCCATAACTGTTGCTGAGCATCAGAAAATGCCGTAAGGAATTTCGCCAAACAACCAAACAGCTCCTCGGGATTTACCGAATCGAAACAAAATTGTTTGGCAAGTGCTGCGAACTGCAAAAATAGTAACTTAGGGATTCTAAAATTTAAAACGTAAAGTTATGAGCACCTTAGCCTTCATTTCACTATGAAGTTTGTCCAAAACAAGAAATTGTTCACTTGCTGAAGCAATGAATTCCTTGGCTACCGTCTCAAAGCAATCCTGCAAAGGTTAACCACATTCTTGGATAAGATGTGGTAGGCTAATCGAACTTACTCCCTTGCAGTCTTCAGGTTTCTCTTCTGGTAATTGCACTTTACGAGCCGCTTCTTGTACGAAGGCCAGCTCCGTACGAACGGCAGCTATGGATTGTTCTAGGCTGCGGATTTCGGCCAAAACATCACTGCGGCTGAAAAAGACACCATCATCAGAACCGGAACAAAAAGGGGCGTGCTGTTAGGTATACGCACATTGGAAAAATTTCAAAGACTATTCTTATTTCCAGACATTTGGAGAGAAAATATTCACTTTGATAATTTTATGGTACACAGGTTATTTTTTGTGAATATTTTATTGTCCTAAAAATTTCTTTTCAGTGCTCCACTATTTAGCTAACATTGCGGAGGAGACAGCAAGGGCTGAAACATTGGACCTACATCAATTACTGACTTACATTGACAGCGGGTAGAACACGTTAAGTATAGGCTCCGCCCTTCGGACTACTGCCACAAACTACGGATATGAACGCGTACCAGTTGTGCGCGATGTGGAGCCAGTCGGTGACATAACATTTTCTACCCATCAGTAACTCGGGCCATACAATGTTGACTTACCCAAATAATAAGGGAAAGTAAACCACAACCTACGTAGCAAATGCCAAAAGGATACAGTAGTCTTTCTATTTTTTTTAAATTCTTACAGCGCAGGATTGATAGCGAAATAATCATAACAAAAATTGAGAAAAACTGTATTTTTTTTTATTATCGACGAGCAGAACCTGGGATAATGGAGCACTCACTTGTATCGAGAAGCGTCATACACAGCCGACAACTCTCGTCTCAACTTTCCAAGTTCAGGAAACCGTTTATCCACCATTTGTAAGATGTAGTGAAGGAGGTTGCGATCGGACCGATGGGAGAATTTTACATCAGTGAGACGATTCAGCGAGGATAGATCGAATCCTAGAAAAATTTGATTAGCTTCCCGACGGGTTCTATACGGAAATCCTACCATATGCATTGCCACTACGCTTTCCATAGTTGAGATAATTTCCAATGGCAAGGATGAGCGCAAGTAATTGTTTAAATTTTTTGCTATGGGACAACGCAGACGAAGCTCTGATGACACCTGAGAGTACGGTACGATGGTAATGCGCAAAAAATTCTGAAAATTCTTGACTTACTATGAATATGAGGCATGAGGCAGTCATAACGTTCTTGGAATGTTCGAATGATGTATAGTGAGCGTAGCCGGGGTTCAAATCGTGGAATTCTGAAATTTATGGTCATTTTAGTGGGGGTAGGGAGGGGGATTGAAGGCCCTTTTGTCAGCCTTACTGTAGATTCAGTGGAATGGCTGCTCGCTGTAGGACCTACAGAGAACAGATAAGAGCTGGTCGCTTGTCCTCTGCGTCTCTCATACATTGTCGGTGAACGAGTGAGACACGATGACGCTATGGTGCTATGTAAGAGACGCAGAGTAAAAGCAGCAAACTCGCCCTTACGTTGGTCTTGCAGCGAATTCTACCCAAAGAAGACAAGTCTAGAAAAGAAAACTCACTGAGCCATTTCATAGAGGTATCGATCCGCTAAAGCTAATACAGATGGCGATCCATGACGATTGACAGTGTTTTTCAAAAGTGTAACCTCATCCTTGCTCGGGACGAATTTAAGCATCTAAAAAAATTCCAAATGTAGGCGGGGCGCGAGCCAGACACAACTTTTGCTCATACCTGTTCTATCATGTCTTTCGGTAACTTCCCTTTATCGTCCATGGCGAGTAAAGCTGTTCGAATCTCACGATGAGTAAGTTTTAACTTCGAAAGCATTATTGTACAGTTCTGATATCGTCTAGGATCTATCACTGAGACCTGTAAGAAGTTACGTAGCGATATTGCTACAGTATCCCTACAGTATTCCAGTAAATCACCTGAGCATCCCTGTTTCGTCGAGAAATTGTACTATAAAAATCTGCATCATCCTCTTTTTGTGAGCAGGAAGCAAAAGTTGTGGCAATATCACTTAGATCGAGCTGAAATTGTCAAAATACCTTAAAAATTTTAAATTTGAGCAAAAATCAATTTTTCTAACCTGTTTGTACATCTTCTCATCCTCGATAAACTCCCACGCCGTCCCTTTGACTTTGGCTTCATTGAGCTTTAACCAGTTGAAGGTTTTCAATGGACCAGCGGGCTTTGGGACACGTTTTTGAGCCTAAACATTGTTCCTTCCACTGCGGTTGGAAAATGCAGTGTCTGAAAAGCTTACCTCCTCAACTTTCATCAAACCTAACGCTAGCGGAGGTGGAGGCGGTGGTGGTATAGCAGAAGGAGGACAAACCGGAGGAAGTGGGGACGAGGATGACATTGAGGGGCACGGATCCGACGGGGAAGATGAGTTGGAGATCCTGCTAAAATAGGTTTTGAAAATATGTCTTATATTGTTTTAGATGTTGCTACGTTTTCTTAAAAGCCATTGGACGCAAAAAAGTGAAGTTAGATAGTGTAACAAATTCTATAAAAATGGGCGTGACAGGGGCGAAGTTGAAATTTCAGAGTTTCTACCGCACGCGTTACCCATCTTTGATGATCAATTTTCAAAAAGTTACATCAAAATGCAAATCTAACAATAATGCTTTTTCCGCTTCTTGTTAGCGGATCAGACAATTTTTCCAAATTTCCCAATCTTGAAACTCTGCCAAAAAGTTGATGAAAATTTATGAGAAGATGGTTCAAGCTTTGGCATTTGTGTAATTGGGGAAGAAACATTCATTCTGGTTCCGATCACAGTGACATTTTTTGCCGAAAAAAAAATCATGTTTTTTTAAAACGGATCATAAAGTATGGATCACGAAATTGGCAGTTTTGGGGAGCTCACATCAGATACGGTAGCCATATGGTAGGAAGCAAACGAATAAAAAAATAACAAAAAATCACAGTACATCTACGGTATTACTTTCATAAATGAATGCATAAAAAATCTCCGCTTGGCAGAATACACTTTCTCACGTTTGAGGTCAAATACAAAATCATTAATAGAGAACATGATGAGAATATTATAAATAAAACTATTAAATCGAGAGAAATTCTGGATGGATTTCAAACAATTCTAATCTCAACTCGTCCCGAAGCTGTGCAATTAATAAAGAAGATTATTCATGATTCTCAGTTATATAAATATTTCGCTGGCTAAGTTTTATCACTATGCCCTACTTTTTTGCCACAGTATATTTACAGTAACATTATACATCATAAAAAATGCTCAGCTATACAATGGTCCGAATTTAGCTCAAAGGTCTTGCGAAAATTTTCAACAAAGTAATTTGGAGTAAACTTCTCATTTTTGTGATCCAACTTGAAATAGAAATTTCTTTAGAAACAAATCTAGAAATAGAAGTAAACAAAACAATTGAAGATATTCGTTACATAGTTTCTAAAGATATTTGCTGAAAAGAACAAGCTTCCCTTGGCATCCTTAGGGATGGAGAGGAAAAAGGAAGGATTCCAAGTGATAGATTTTTTACACAAAAAAAAACAACCAGAAATGCTGTAAAAGTACACCAACCTGCTCACCATACTGTTTCGTCCATCACTCAAATCCGCTATTCGATTGTCCAATTCCATTGCCCTCATTCGTTCCTGGTCCAACTCTTCCTTCATTCGTTCCATCTCGCCTTCCAAACGTTCGTAGTCGCATTGCGTATGCAACCTGCTTGTCGGCGAAGGTTAATTGGACGGGAATAAACACACAGCGCCCGACTGGAATGGGCAATAGCTCCCAACCTTGTAAGGATGTCCTCCATGTCGATGGTTGATGTGAACGCTTCCTCAACGTCGGTCATACCATGGACGGTGGCGTGAAGGGTCAAATGTTGGAGGATTAGATCGAAAAGTCGCCAAAGTGGCAGGTGTTTTTCGTCGGAGGGGACCTGAAGGGAAGAATTTTGATGATATACTGATCTGAAGGTCTTAAGGCTTTCGCCCAAGTGCCAGCCCATAAGATCCATTCGTGGCCAAAACATTCAATTTCAATCTCTCTCATACTGTACCCGAGGGTGAACGGTACTAGGCAAGCATCATATAGACCACGGGATTCAAACAACTTATGTGATTCATCTGTAGAAAAGCAAATTTTGGTATCACACTCTCGCCCACTACCGTAGTCTACGCGCCTGCTCCAGAGGAGTACGGTCTGAGCAAGAACTTAGATAGTTCACGTGGCATTAAATAGCTCATAAGATCTGAGTGAGAAATCCAATTGGGCTCGCGCCCATACCGCCAGGACGCGTCCGTTCGAAAAGAGTACTGTATTGGGTGAGGACTCATGTAATTTGCAAATAAACTAGCTCCTAACAATAAAATCTATGCAATAAAAATATTACTACCATACTCTCCCATACCGTACAGCAGGACGCCTTCGTTGGGAAACAATACGGTATTGGGCGAGAGATTACCTAGCTTGTAGGATTTAAATCAGCTCAAATTTTGCTTATGTGAGTGTGAAATTCTACTCTGAACTTTCGCCCATACCGTACTCGGGAACGCATCCACCCCTGACGGATACGGTACCTATTTAATATTTGTTTATGGTTTAAATAGCTGAACAAGCTCATACTATTCATTCATAGGCAGAAATTCAACTCTGCTCTCTCGCCCACTACCGTAGAAGACGCGCCTTCTCGTGAAGGGTACTGTATTGGGCGAGAGTTCAAAGTTGAATCGGCGACGAATGAATTATTTGGGCTGCCACTTGGGCAAGGGTTTGGTAAAAAAAATCCTAAGCTTCCAAACATAAAAAAATGAAACCCTTACCATGAATAGATGTTGTAGGAGTGACATGAAATGCGGATGAGCAGGTGAGTTCTTTAGCTTTGACTGTAGAGCTTCCGCAATGCCCGTGGCACTTTCGAAATTTACCGGCGATGAAGCTCCGGAATCTTCGGAGTTTCCACTAAACTTCCGTCTGATTTAATCTCTCCTAAACAACTCTAAGGGCACAAACTCACCCAGACAAAACAATCTCGTCCTCTTTTCTCATCATTTCGAAGAGATCCAAGTGGTCTTGAAGTTGATTCGATGCCGATTCTCGCATCAGTGCAGCGGCTTGAGCCATACCCAACATTAAGAATTCACAGCGCAAATGCACTCGAAATTCCAGCGAGGACTAAAAGAATAAATGTGCTGTTTTTTGTAAAAATAACATTTTATAGGACTGGTTATGATTGATCAAAACGATTTTGTGTAATTTTGATTGCAAGCAAACGTGTGGCATGCGGTTTTTTCGGCTATTCATCAACGCCACATGTTATATAATTATGCTGTAGCTCGGGAATCTCATTTATTCGATATACATTTTCTATTTTTACCCCTCTTCCCTCCCCCTTCGCTTTTGCAGTGACCGAAGCATGCAAAGCAAACCGGCTACTATGAACAGGCTACTCGTACCCATTCTATGTAATGTACCGTAGATTAAGCGCAAGAGAAAAAAAATTCTGAACTGGTTTGGGGCCTCTCTTCCTTCCCTGACAGCAGCTTGCAGCATTAAAAATGCTTCAAATATTTTTGATTCCTGAGTTGGAAAAAATGGTTCAACCCTTTATGGAACTTGTTTTCATAAAAAGAGAGCAAAGGTGCGCAAAAATGTCTGGAAGGGCTAAGAGAGATGGAGGTAGGGGCGTGGCTTAAAGTACCATCCAATTTTTGCTCGGGAAAATTGCAAGCAGATAAAAAATCAATGCGTTTGTTGTATTTTCTCCAGTGGATAATTTCTTTCTTATAAGAAGGGAATGTGATATTCGAAAAAGATGTACTGTTCGATAAGCAGGCTTAAAAAATTTGGGGCTCAATGTAAAAAATAATTTGTTTTAACTTTTCTTTTTGTTGATTTTTTGCCTCACTTAAAGAATATTTGTCAGAATTCTAGGATTGAAAAATTTGAGAATTATTTGAAAAAACTTTCCAGCAAAATATGTACACGAAAAAAATTAAAAACGCCACAGCTTTTAGAGTTTGCAGGAGAAAATGGAAAGAGATGGAGAAGAGAAGGGGAGGGGGGGGGGAGCAAACAAATTATCTGGTAATGTGCAGCAACTCAACAATAACCTGCAATAACATTAGCGCCTTCAGTGCTACTTTACACCCCGGAAGAAATTGTTTATTGTTTTGATGACTTCTGACAACTCTCCAGGTGTTCCCAAGAACAATAAGGGGGGTGGGAGAAGAAAAAAATTCTCCTAGATTATTTGGCGCAAAAAATATGGTATCATAAAAAAAAATAAGAAAGCACGTGAAAATTTAGCTGAAGCTGAATAGAATTCTCTGAAATTGCTGGAAAAATCCGATTCAGATTGAAAAGAAAGTGATTTCAAGTGTTATTACGAATTTATTTTGACTTTCATAAATTTAGAATTCGCCCAAATAATCTCACTTAGCCAAAAATAGTGTAAATAAGACCACGAGATCTGGTTATTTTCTTTTGCCCCGCTTCGAGTAATCAACATTCTACACACGTACAAACTAAGCAACGGGGTTTTTCTCAAGATCGAGAGGTTAACCTCAACCGCAAACTCCGTTATTATAAGGAGGCACACTCGCTGACGTTATTAACTGTGTTTGCTATTTGCCAGAAAGTGGAACAGGTACCGGTGTGCGGTTCGGTGAGATTACCTAGTCTCTCTCATGCATGAAAAACAATAATAACAAGCAATGGTATCGTTCCTGAAGAAGTTGAGTGGATGAGTGGGGGAAGGAAGGGGGGGGGGGGGGGAACATATACACTACATGCCTATAGAACAGAGAGAAGAAATGGATTGACTGATCTATTTGGAAGAGGGATATCAGAATTTTTTGGCTTGAAGCCAATATGATTATAGCAAATAGCAATTTTTCGAGAAATCTTAGGGTTCATAGGGTTGAAGTATAGAAACGCAATATCCAGAGATCTATCTTCTCTCTGAAAAACTTTACATCCCTTCTTTCCTCCTACCCTTAGATCCCAACACGAGACTTATTTTCCACATATTTATTAGAAAGAAAACAATTTTCTCAAAGGAGTTGAAAATTGTGCCCCTCATTTTAGAATGTTTATGGCTTCGATGAAATAATAATTTTTGATTGCAAAAAATCAAGTTTTGTATAAAAGGCTTACTAAGAAGAAACAATCCGAAATATTCCGAGATTGAGTGATAAGGGAAATTACCCAAAGCGTGCAACTTTTAAATTGGGTGGCAGAAAACTGTAGGATTATAGAATTATGGAAGCTATGCTTACTAAAATACACCAGATAGGAATTTTCTGTCATTTTTAAACATTTCAAGATCGATTTCGTTATATATTTAAAAATCACAGATCAGCTCAAAATCGTCGAGGTATTTTTTTTCTGACTAGTAGAAACAGAGCATTTAGTTGTTTTGCAGTGATTCTTAGAAATGATTGGGCCTTTTTTGTTACAGAAGCTAAAAATAGTTGCCACTTTCCTCGCGTCATTCAGAACAGCTCAAAAATCACAATATTTGAGTAAACATCTTCACAACTTCAATCTCTAAATGTGCCCTTGCTGCGTCAAAGCTGGTTTAGACACTATTTTTGCTTAGACTTAGAGGAATTTCGAGATAATATGCACTTATGGATTGGCAGGGGAAAGAGCTAATCAGAGTTGTCTCTTTAATAAAATATACACATGTGTTAAAGTATTTTATATCTGCAGCAATGAAGAGAAGCAATTTTGATGTGGAGAAATGCAGAAAATTTTCTCTTCGATCTTAATTCAATTTCTTAACTGAAGCGGCAAAAATAAGATCGCGAAAATTCAATCTAAGTCAGAATTCTATACGGTAAGGGTTGGTAAAGACGAGAAAATAAAAGGTTGAAGTTTTTCTGTATTTGTATCAAGTATGCATTTTTACAAAGATTATAATAATTTCTGTAAATGGACCACTCACCTCGGCATGCCCCGTTCTCAACAGGGCGTTTATTAGTCCAATGATTGCAATTCGAGCACGATCGGTTTCCCTTTCAGAATGAAACCTGTAAATATTTTAAATAAAAAAATAATCAAGAGAAAACTTTGTAACTCTAATCAAGGGTCTTAATTAATTTCTTTCACTGTTTGTAATAATCGTTAAGCCTAAGGAAAGAAAAGCATTTGACTGCACTTTAACACATTCACGCCATACGATCCATCGATGGGTCGTAGGTGTTCCGCCATTTTGGACAATACGAACACTGGTGGGTCGTAAGTTTTACAAAGCAAAAAAGGCTCTGGTCCGAGATGGCAGTTATCGAAAAATTGGTCTTGTCGTGAATTTGTTAATGAATTTGCCCAAAAATTTCGGTAGTTTGATCATCAATTTGCGCGTGATACGCAAATGCACATAATTCTTTCAAATTTCACTTCAAAGTTGTAAAGCATATGATAGCTCAAAAAGTTTGAATGAATAGGAAACGAGAAGATTAATGCTCCGGAAAATTATCGGAAAAGGAAAAAAGGCAGAAGAATGCTGAGGAAATTTATGTTCCCCAGAGAATTTACGACGGAACTTTTTCCAACCAAGCCCGATGCTAAAAGCCTAATGATCCATGAGACTTGGAAAAAGCAACATAGGAAATATGCAAGCCACACTACTAGCAACAGGTTTGTATGCCCATACCCCATAGCCTCGAGGGCGGCGAGCCATACGGGCGAGGGGCGGAGCGGGAGCGAGTGAGAAAAGGCGGTTTTTTACCTTTTATGTAAATCGCTAACAAGCGTCTGGAAACGAGTTCGTTCGCCGAGAATTGGTGCAAGCTGGAATACATACGACGTAATGCTCACTTAAGCATAGAATATTGCGTGTTTTGATTGATTCTTCGACCCCCTCAAGTGGAGGAGGGGCGGGGCGCGAGAATTACCTTACCTGTGTGAGAGCAGTCAACACTCGACGATGACCATCATCGGGCACGAAACAAAGACCGGAGAGAATTTCGACGGCAACGATCTGCAAGAAGATTTTGAAAAAAAAATTTCTGGAGTTAGAAATTTCCGGTTTCAAGCCTACTAGATAAGCATGAGCAAAGGTATTTCTCAACTGGAAATCTAAAAATTCCCGTTTCACGTCCCTAGAACGAACACAGAATTGCAAGAAATTTGGAGCTTTTGTAAAACTGAAAAATTTCGGTTTCAGTTCCCTATTATAAGGAAATGCAAAGGAAATTTTTTTGATGAGTGCATATCTTCTCTCTTCTCAGGCCCTGATAATAAAAACAACTCCGCGGAAAATTCGACAATTTCCGGAAATGAGAAAACTCACAGTTTTCATCACTGGATAAGCACAAACAAAGAAGAAATTTCCTCAAGATCTCGCTTGTGAAATTCCCCTCTCACTCCCCATAGATAAACATGAAAATGCAAGAAATTTGAAGATTTTAAAAAATGCAAAAACTCCTGTTTCAAGCTCAAGGCATAAGTATTAGAATGTACACCATACCCTCCAGTTCTCACATAATTGGTTTCAGGCCACGATATCAAGCACAAATATTTAGGGAATTTTTCCAGTTTTTGAGAATTAAAAATAAATTCTAAATTTAGTCTCGAAGAGCACAAACCTTGCACTTGCAGTCGTTGATATCAATGGCTCGAGCAATTGCCAGCAATGCCTCCGGATCTTCGAGAACTGCTGCTCTCCCTTTCTGAAAAAAAATGCATTATTTTTGGGGTAGCGGGGCGAGAGGAAGGTGATCACTAATTTCAAAAATTTACAAAAGACTTGAATGCTAGATGCCAAGTATTTCATATTTTCAAAGAAAAACCCTCATGACAGTTTAATCGGATTACTGTAAGTGTACTATAAAATTTCGCTGCGCGGATTTGTCTGCAAACTTGCGTAGACAGGTAGCGATTTGGTTATAACGTACTTATTCAATACGATTTTGAGATTATTACTCAATTACAACTCAATTACAGAAAGTATTTTGATGTTCAATAGATTTTTGAGTTTCAAAGTTTTCTCCATAAAATATTGAAGGGATTTGTTTAAGAGGTATCAATTCTCTATGAACAAGGCGTTTCTCAATCTCTGGGCTTTCTTCTGTCAGGTGCTAGAGTCCTTTTACCTTAAGTCAAACCTACCCTAACACCCTGGGGGAGAAAAGTTTTTTCCAGAGCAAAACTAAGATCCGGGTTTTTCTAAATCTCAGACATTCCAATCGCATAATCTACAATGCAAACATAACGATTATGTTTACATATCGTATGAGATAGTGAGTAATGTACGTGTTGCATAAAATTTCGATTTCCAGCTGCGCATACCTCGGTTTGACTCGAAAATCAACAATTGCGCAGGACTTATAGGTCGCAATTATTTTGTACCCCTTCCAAATTCCCCCCCCCCTCAATTTCTTCCTCGGTTTGACGAATAAATTATCAAAAGAAGCGTGTGTAGAGAATTCAAAGAAGCTCTCCAAAGTAGAACGCCTATAGAATCCTCAAACCCTCTAATCTAAGAGCTGATTATAGGGATTTCTCCAAAACGTACACAATGTTTAAAATAGCTGAAAAAGTAAAGCTCATAAGCCTCACGTTCGTCAACATTTTCTTCAGCAAAAAAGGTTTATGACCAAACAGGACGTTTTTTACTAGCCATTAAACAAAGACAGGTCATCGGCGGAAGTTTGCATATCAAACCCTCCTTGCAGAATTTTTGCAGGGCTTTGACACTTTACAACTTGTAAGTAATGCAAGGAGAAGCTTCGCAAGTGAAAGAGAATGGAGAGCAAATGGGAAGCAGAGGGTATTCGAAAAAATGAGAAACAATATAAATTTTGCAGGTTTTAGTCGGAACTTCCACAGGGCTTTATTTAGGAACTTCCGCAGGACATGATCTAACTAGTTAAAACTTGCGAAAGCGCTTGATTTTGAGGACCATGTCCCAAAAGACTTTTGTTATGAAAAAACATAGGATGTTGAGAGAAAAGAGTTTTAAAAATCACGCGGTACTATGTCGGAACTTCCGCAGGACCTACTCTGAGAAGCTAAAATGTGCGAACGCGCCCGGCACTTCCCTATTTCTCGAGAAAAGTCAACGTGATTTTTCTTTATGTGCATTTTTCCAACCCATCTCATCGTCACGAGCCCTCTCAGAAAGCTATTGAGACCTAGAGAGGAAGACTGAGGGAAAATGCATTAGGTCTCTTAGAAATATTGCTTCCGCAATGCTCATTTTTCTTCCGTGAAAGTAATCCTCTGAGGTCTCGGTTTTGTTTTCTGAGGTTATATTGCATTTCTAGCGCAGTCTAAGCAGGAGGCGATTTTTTCTGACGAAAGGGAAAAGCCGTGTACAAAGTTGTGGTTATTTGAATTTGCACGGTTGGGTGAGCAGAGGGAGCTAGAAGGAAGTTTTAGCAAGCTGTTCTCTGGAATTTGCGAACAACAGAGATTTTGCGGGAACATACATTGGTCGGAACTTCCGCAGATCTTTGAAGCTCGGGATTTTCGAAAACTCTGTTTGTCTGAACTTTCGCAATGTACAACTGTACAAACTTTGGCCATTTCATAGACTAAACTCCGAAGCAAACAGAACAAAACAATTTTAATCAAAGCCGGGTTTGCGGAGTCCTGCAGAAGTTCCGACCATACAAAACTGCGCAAAAATTCTTCAAAATTGAATCAAATTAATCGTTTCTGGGAGGATTGCTTCTGGAATAGGTGGATTATAATCCTAAGATTTTTGAAAATAATCTTTATCAAGTCGGAAATTCCGCGGAACTTTACTTAATCGGAAATTCCGTAGGGAACAGCCTATACAGGCCTAGCTGATCCTTCCAGGAAAAACTCTGAGAAAACTCAGAAATTGTAGATACAAGGAAAAAATTTTATACAATGGAAAGCTTCTATAGACCAAGCCCTGCAGAAGTTCCGATTAATCAAAATTCTACAAAAAAAACTTTTCTAGAATTGACTCGAAATAACCTGAACTTTGGTTCTATTCTTGTAAGAAGCTTTGGAACAAAATTCTGCAAGATATTGCGAAAAAAAGATTTTTCGAACTATGAGCAAGAGGCAAATGCTTATCCATCTAGCTTAATGTAAATTATGCATATCGATCGCTAAGCGTGAAATGAATTCATAGCCTCGTGACAGATATCCACTTACTGCTATCATATATCATGTTACTTGGGGTTGCAGGCGGCACCTTTTATGACATTCGGGACGCATAATGAAGGAACCCGAGATTTCGCGCATGATCAAGAAGTGAGAACGGGGGGGGGGTAAATCATATGTTTGAAATTTGGAGATCCACAAATGGTCTTGAAGCGAGAAAGTTCCAAAAACCTGGAATTTCAAAGGAAAATACTTTTTATTACGAAAGAGCGGCCTGTTTGTGACAAATATGGATGTTTTCGATTTTAAAATTGGATTTTTGGCTATTACAGGGGTAAAAGTACAAGTTTTTACGTTTCATATAGTGCACTGTATGGGACATTCAATAGTAGCCAGGCTGTTTTTCTTCACTGACACTCTAATCTGCACTTCCCAGCTCTCATATGGGGATGAGAACGTAATTTCTCCCGTACGACGCAACTATGTGCAATCACTAATTGAGATGCACTTAGTACTTATTTCTAAGAATACTCGAGAATACTCTTATACTTTTACAAGTAAAACCTGTATCGGGTCTATTTTGAGTTTTTTTTTTGAATTTTGACCCCTAATTACCGGATTAAAAAGAAAACTGATGACTAACCGTAGAGTTCAGAAGTGCTCGAAATGCCCCAAGTAGACAGAGGGTCTCTGCACGAAGTCCTGGATTTTCTTGGGACCGAAGTAGAAACTTCGTGAGTAGGTGTACGCCCTCGGCTTCAACGAATTGTTGGACAAAGCTGAAAAAGGCAGATATAAGTTCTAAAACACACAAATGTGGAGAGAAAAAAGTTTGAAAGTAACTTTGCACACATAAAGATAAATATCAAATTTTTTCATGGAAAATTGGTGGGAACTATGGTAAAGCCCTCAAATCTTTTTTATATGTCTCACAGAGTTGTGGAAAAATCAGTTCGCACGCAAAACATTCTGCGATTCATCTAGCCAATGATTTGCTGGGCAAAACGCGAGCAAATCACAAGCAATATATCAGCGGAGTTATGGCAAAATCAGAAATGATTTTTTCACGCCTATGTCATATCGATGGCTGAAACTATTGTTGGCAGCGTTGTAGAATATTTCCTCCATTCTGGATTCCTACAAATTTCCAATTTTGGAGCAACCACAAATTTGTAGATCCTTTTTGAAGCGATGGGAACATTTTCCTTTAACGCTTTGGCAGGCAGGTGCAGAATGGGTGGATGGAAGCCAGGGGAGGGGAGAGAAATTAAAAAAGGAAAGGATAGCAACAAAAGTTGGCTAACAAGCCATGATACTTAAAAGCATGAAGTTCTTCTTGCAATGCGACATATCATTCATTCTATGACTAGGAGACGCGAGAACGCACTCACACATTGTCTAAACAAGCTTAATCGTGTACTTAGCATATCTCTACTTATTATTTATCTTGTTCATGTTTATTCACTCTTTGAAAACAGGAAAGAACAAACTCAGACTTGTTAAGGCAATGTTTGCACGGTCATGCGCCTCTAAGTCATATAATAGATGATAGAAGATTTGCCGCAATTACACTACTTGTATTTCACGCCCTTGGTAAGTCAAGTTGTGCAGTACGACTAACCTTCGAAAACTTCACCTCTTTTTTACTTTTCTCAACTCCTTGAAAACTGATATGCAGAAATTATAGATATGCTTCGGTCGCAAATGCACTTTCGCCAATTTCTATGCTATGGCTACTGTAGTTTTGCCGTCAAATTTGTTGTAATGCGCTGATGTATTCCTCAAGGGTGCTTTGCAGCTGGCCTACAACATTCCAGACTTCTTCAAACATCTAAAAAGCCGAAGATACCCCACAGTAATTTAGGGTCTAACTGCTGTTTTTTCAAAGTTGCTGTGATGCGGCTGACGCATTTTTTTGGATTTCTTTTTTTTTATACTTTTTTCTTTCTATTGTATAAATAAAAGACTGAAAAAGTGCAGATGATAGTGTTTCAAAGCAGGTTTGCAACCTTCCCTCTCCCCTGCCCCATTTCCAAAACTTTGCCCCAAACATTGCGTGCAAGTTGAACCCATAGTTTGACATATCTCTCGTGAGAAGAACTGGATTTGGGAAAGATTGCGTAAGGATGCCGATGGGGCGAGAAGTGAAAACAGCGAAATTATGGGACTAGAAGGGGGTGAGGGGAGGTGGGTGGAGATGAAGGGGGGGGGGGAACAAGGGCATCATGGGAACTCTGCAGATATTGGCACATATTATTTGAAAACTCCTGAAAATTAGTTCTTATCGAAGACAAAAGTGGGTTTTTCAGCATTTGGGGGCGCAGGAGAGGAGCACCGGAAATGGAAACATGTTGTTGTTGTGACAAAGACTGCGGGGAAAAACGGACTGGGATGTGTTGGGGGGGGGGGGAGGGATGAAAAGGGATTACCGAGAGACATGAGTTTTTTCCCGCGTGAGCTATGCTACCCAACATGCCGCGCAAGCAACGCTCCCTTTCCCGCGCAATTAGTCCTGCATGGAATCCCTGCACTATGGTAGCACGAATCTCCCCAGGCTACATGAAGTTTGAATCCTTCAAAACCTTTTGCGTAAACGAGCACAAATACCCTATTGTATCAAAATAAGAATTTCCACTACAACAACACTGAGAAACTCATCCCGCGCTATAAAAATAATCGGAGAACGGGATTACCCGCCCGCGAAAGCATATTAACGCACTCAACAACAATACAAAAAAACATTACCACACCGGAAACCAGATATAACGGAACCGGTACGCCGAGTCGAATATCGCTCGTAAATCACATAAAAGAACACTCATCAGCTGCGGATGATGCGAATCCGACGACTCGCGCACAAAACAAGTATAGCCCTTTTCACTGATCGCGTGTTTGAAGTGGTCGTGATTACGACCATTACGCAAGTCTGGATAGCATAAGCCCGATGCATGACAGCCAGCATAAGCTAGATGCGAAAAATTCAAGTAGAAAACATGGAATATTCTACACAACGGAACAAGACTTCTTTACTATTACAATATCAATTTTCTACTTGCTTTGCACGTAATGGCCGCAATCGCGACCTCACCCAATTGGCGAGGATTTATCATTAGCTGAGAGACTCTCATCATACCACACAATTGAATCTTCCGCAGACTGCCTTTTTCTCACTATAATTTTGAAAAAAACCTTTTTAAGCTTGTGAATGTTAAAGAAGGATACATCGAATTTGACGAGCAAAGCTACAGTACCCACTTGACAATGCTGATGGGAACTACGCTACTTCACTTATGTAAGGCTATTTCGCTACTTTTTGCTGTAAACGGATGATGAGATAGAGGTTTGAATGGATATCATAGATATCTTCGAGTCATTTGTAAATTGATATACGTATTGCACACCATGCGCATTACTTGACGACTTGGGAAACTAACTGCCTTTTCCACAATTCTCCTTGTTTCCTTGTCTCTTTTAATTTGACTGGATATGTATTGGTTAGTAGTATACATTTCAACAGTTTTTTTTTGCTGTAAGAGGTTTTACTGAAGAGGTACTAAAGGTGTCGTCGGTTGCTGCGTGTAGTGTGCAGATTCACATAGTTACAAATGACTTCACCATAACGTGAAAAGGTTTAAGGTTTTAGACGGAAGAAAAACATCTGGAATAGATGAAGCTATGGAAGGAAGAAAGGGGGTGGAGAGACGGAGGAGCGGGAAGAGCGTTCCGGTAAAAAATAGTAATAAGTGAGATCTTAAAAGTTCTAGGATGATTCCATACCTAAAATCAAGTACGAAAAAGATAGAAGTAGAAAGGGACACAAAACAGGAATCAAATTCAAAAATTCTATTACACAATGCGGATGCGAGGGGGGGGGAGGGAAGAGTGGAAAATCCGAACCAATCCGCGTGAGTAACAAAAAGCATGCGAAAATGCGCTAGAAAATGGGGGAATGGTAAAAAGTAAGCGATGGGTCACATAATGTCATAATGGAGAAAAAGCATGTGAAAGTGTTCAGCGGGATTTAACGGAGGGGGGGGGGGGGAAGGGGGAGAAGGGGCGTGGTGGGAGCGAGTAGTCAAGACCGCCACTGGAACTAAGTGTAGCAAGATCCTATAAGTGATTTTATGAATGACGGGAAAGAGCCCTTTGTTCCTACAAAACAAAAAAACTTTTGGTAAAAAAATTTTTTGAAAGGCTTAGAAATTGCCTCCAAATGAATGGAGCTTCCTTGAAGGGGTGGGGAAAAGGTTGAGAAATAGAAAAAGTAAAAGCAGAATAGTTTGGGAAAGATCATTTCAGCCTTAGGGAAGGGCCAGAATTCTACATAATGGGACCGGCCGAGATAATTTGTGATTGAGTAATCTGATCCCTAAGCTTAATTATAAACAAATCCAATTGGAACCATATGCTCTACCTGGAACACTGTGTCCTGAGTGTGATTGTGACGTCCTGTAGAATATCCACCGGTGGAACAAACAGCTCTTCTGGGTCTTTTTCGTAGGCTCTCAGAATCGAAATAAACTTTCCACAATCTTCTTCTGATCGGAACTGAAAAGAAAAAACTCAACAGCAAATTCTAATTTGATCAAGTCAATAGGCTCAAGACTCAGGACCTAGGAACCAGAAATTCTTGATAAAACAATGGGTAAATGCCTGGGAGGCCGATGAGGATTAGTGGGTAGGGACGATGACCGTTAAGCCCTCCGGTCAGCTCATCATGACGGTCAAACAGAAGCCGCCCCTTGACTAAGTTTATCACTCGCATGTGCAAACAATATCATTCTCGCCATCGGTTGCACTTTTGAAAGCGAGCCGGAGGTCATGCGGGGTCAGACGATGGGAGATTTGTTAGAATATCAAAACTATGGAATTTTTAGGAAACAGTCGACAAAAGCATTTTGATTTTGATTTAAATTTTTTATTGTTCAGCAATCAAGTTTAATCTTCAGTTTATACTACAAAATACTTGTTCGTTTAATTTACTCTATATATTTTTACCCAAGCATTCTCCAGTTGATAATTCAAGTCCTATCCGATACTTCGTTCCCACTCTAGTCAATTAGACAAAATCAATTTTCAGTTTTTCCCTCTAAACAATTACCTCATTTTCTTTTCACTCAAATAATGTCACTTATTTTCAAAGCTATGCATTTCGTGGCTAAAAATCCCGCATTGTTCATTTGGAAAACTTTTGGATTTATCTAACATTGAACCTCTGAGCTCCTTAGATTTCTTAAGTTCAAAAATTTTCAAATAAAAGTAGAAAAATACCAGTGGAGAGTTTGGAAAAAGTTGCACTTGTCTGAATTTTATTGCTGTAAAAATGATCAAAAAAAATCTATGAAAGCGTTTTGAATGCTGAAAACAGGGAACCACCACATTCTATTGATTCCAGAGCCATTACTTTCAATCAAATTGAAAATGTATAAAAAAATTCTGGCTTAAGGGGGTATGGCTGAACTGACTGGATACTTCTGATACTAATCATTTTTGAAAAAGTGAAATTATTTTTTCCCAAACTAAGTTACTCAAAAGCTCTGAGGTTATGTTCGATAAAAAAACAAATTTTTTGACGGTGTTGGTAGAATATAAATATAAAAAAAGTCAACCATTTCATTACACCACGCTCAGAAAATTCCTAGTTTTCAAGGAAAATAAAATATATTCTGATCTTTAGAATTTGTTTTCCCCACTTTTCCATAATATTTTTCCTTTGATCGATGTTGACCATCATTTCAATATAATGTTGACTATCATTTCAATACTCACCGTCTGATTATTGAGCAGAATCAACTTCTTTTCTTTTGTATAGGTTCTTAGATCTGCTTTTCTCTCTTCACTAAGGCCACATTCTTCCTGAAAACACAAAAATTACTCTATTGACAATAGTACAAAATTAACAGCTCCACATACCACAAATTTCTCAAAGTCCTTTTCTAGCCGTTCTTCGTCGAGTAAGTTCAATGGATCCAGATAATACAACTGTTGCCTAGGCTTAGGTTTTGGAGTCTCGTCGATTTTATTTCTATTGAAGCAAGCTAATATACTTTCCATACATTCTTCTATGAAATCCATCTGAAAAAGAAAATTTGAGGAAAAAATAAATTAGTTTCCACGGTGGAGAATCTAAGCGGGGATGAACGAAAAATGAAAAAAAGAAGACGTGAAGAAGTCGAGTGCCCGAAAAAATACGAACTAAAAGGGGCGGCTTAGTGAAAAATGAACCACTTTCGTGTAAATTATTTTCACAATGAGCACAATTTTCGCAGAAAAATGAGGTCAGCCTCGTAAAGAAAGAAGGTGAAGAACGAATTCAAGTGTGAGGAAAAAACTGGTGGAGGTGACAAAGACACAATTGAGATCGTAAAGAAAAATCAAGTGTCTGGAAGATGTCACCTAATCTCCAAGGTGCACAGAATTTTCTTGTTACAAAAAAATTTTGAAAAATGGTTTGGGTGGGGTAAGGCTTATGAATTAAGAAATAAGAATTATTGAGTTGTTTAAGCGCACAAATACGCTTTTTTGAAGAAAAACAAAGATAAGAGAAAGTTATGCGGATTTTTTATAAAATGTAATTTTTCAAATTTTTGAGAGCGCCGGGATGGCTGAGGGGGAACAAAGGCCCTTCCATAAAAATTCAAGTTACACTAAATAGATGCGACACTATCAGCACTAGCCATCGCTCATCTGGACGAGATGGGGAAGAACACAAAGGTGGGAAAAACCTGATGCACAACAGCCAAGTTGACGCGCAAAAATGTGCCACGCTCGAAAAAACCATGTGTGAAGTTCATGTGAACCTCCTGTTGTTCTCATTTATCATCCTATAATTTTATAGACAGATCTACAGGAGAGAAGCTTCTATCAGAGAGTGGGTGTACTGTAGGATTACGGTATCAGCACAAAGCGGCAGATAAAAAACAAAGAAAGTAAATTTTGCATTTTCAGGGTTGTGAAATTCTTGAATGATATTAAAGAGAAACATGGAGAGAAAAGATTTTTTGGAAGGACAGGTTTACTGTAGTATTACGGTAAAGGCATAGAGTGCTTAGTTATGTATTGAAGAGGAAAAACTTCTTCATCAAAAAATGTCTCCTAGCTGTTTGTTATAAATGGGGCTCGGAATAGAGAAAAACGCGGAAAACAATACTTCGTATGAATTTAGAGAGCTGAGGATTACTGTAGGACTACTGTAGCAACATAGAGCGCCCAATCAAACATATTAAAGAAGGCGACTTGTGTACACGTAAAAGATTTTCGCTGTTTCACCTGGATTCAAGTTGAGCATTAGAAAGTGTAGCTTATACAGTGTATGATAGAGAGGGGTGTACTGTAGGATTACTGTAACAGTACAGAGCGCCTACTCAAGCAGTGAAGAGAAAGTGCACTCGCGAATGCAAAGGATTCCTCGCTGTTTGCCTCTTTAATGAGGTCGATGGTCAAAAAAAAACCGCGCAGGAGGTATTCTAATCTATTTGCAGATGAAACTGCGAAGATGAAAAGTGAAGAATAACAAGGCCGCATCCATTCCTCCCAGGGAATGACCAACCACCTTTACAGCAAGCATATGATGAATTAAAGTGGACGAAGGGACTCCTCCGCTCCTCCGTGTGTCGACGACGGCGACGCGCTCTTGTCGCCGGAGACGGAAAAACCTTAAGCATACAGGTTTTCGGACTGAGATTCCAGTGATCAACTGAGGCTGCACTAAGAGGACTCCTACCCCTGATTATCTCTTTGAGGGGATCATTAGCAAGTGAGTCGAGCGGTTGGGCAGTTCTTTTTTTGGCTACCAGGACGGGCAAGGCGAAGCGGGGGAGATGGACGGGGGAATTCGTGAATAGACCGGCAAGGAAGAAACGCAGAATCATAAATAGCATCCCCACACATAACTGGCAACCACACACACAGCTACTAAGCGATTGAGTTCACACGCTGTTGCTTCTAAGCATTTGCGCGCGAACAGAAAAGATTCCACGAGTGTCTAAAAAATGGAAACTTGTTCCACCAAAACGTTGCCGAGTTCTTTACAAAATGGCTATGTGTAGTAACATACCACAAACCACTCACGCTACATAGCTTCGGAATTAGTACAAACATAAGTTCTTTTTGAAACTCCTCACTCCTATGATTTTTTGATGGTTCCTTCCTTCGCAGACAATTCATCGGAACTTCCACAGGACAAGAAATTTTTGCAGAGGTTCCGCAGGATTTTGTTTTGGCAGGACTTGAAGCATTGGAAATGGGAACTTCTGCAGGATTTTTTTACAAAGCGCTGCGGAAATTCCGAAGATGCCAGAGGTTCCGCAGCACTTTGTCCTGCCATACTTCCGCAGGTTTTTGAACGTCTTGTCTCTTACAATGTAGCCTCACCCACAACTAGAGGGCATTGTTGAACATGTCATCTGTAGTGCAGAGGATAGTGAGCGAGTGTAAGTAGAACAAGATTCGAATCCCCCTTAGGCTCTCTTTTGCTGTTATGGTTCGCATACTTTGAAACTTCCGCAGCGCCCCATTTGGGAACTTCCGCAGGTAACTCGGCGGAACTTCCCCAAACGTTCTGCAGAAATTCCGGTGCGCTGTCTGAGTTGAAAATTCTCACGAGTCCTAAGTTTTGAGAAGAGCTTGAGTAATCTGAAACTTTGAACGGGATTTAAAATGGCCTTCATTACTACAGGATTGGGTTACGGTAGGAAGTTTGCGGAATTCAACAGCAATTATAAAAGGTAAATCCTACAGCAAAGAGAATATAGAGAAAAGCTGAGAAAATGACAGGTCAAAAATATTCGCTTATCCAATTTTATTTATTTAAACTATTTTCTGTACACTCATGGTGCGCCATATCACTTTAAATCTTTCTTCAATAATTAGATTATCAGTGTGATGGGAATTTTTGAGTTTTTCAGAGAAATATCCAGTTCTAGCGTTCCAAGACTATGTAACTTTCATGGAAACACTATATACTTTCCAGAAAATTCCCCAAATTCCCCAATTGCCTGCTAATGCGCTGGAAGTTCCTATACTCGTACATCAAAAGAAATTTCCTTACTTATAACGATAAGGCTAGAGCCTCACTGGAGATCGAACAGCTAAACATTTATTCGACAGCAGCTATGAAAGGAGAAAAGCGAAGACGGACAGGAGTAGTAAAATTACAAATTTTCTGAAAATTGCGCCTTTTTCAAAAATTTGTGATCAAAGCAAAAAAAACAAACACTGTGTTCTAGCACATCTTTCTGATTCAACTGGCAAATGACCCTTTTCAGCTTGCGACATGTTCAGATCTTTATAACTTGTAGGCATTCTGATAACTATGGAAGTAGGAACGGGAAGGAGCCTTACAAAAAGGTTAAACTGTGAAGATAACATTTGATTCAACAAGCTTGGCGTCTGGAAGGCGGGCCTTGTGACCAAACTGAGGCCGCTCGCGCCCGCAACGCACTCTGCGTCTCTCCCGCGCGCGTGCTCTCTAATCATAACCTAACCTTGATTAGGTTAGGTAATGATTAGAGAGCACGAAGCCCCGCTTCCGGCCGTCAAGCCAGTTCAATCAAAGGGTAAGTGTTCCATGCTTTCCAATTTGTTAAAACGATAACCTAGACAAGAACTACCGTACCTCAATTTATGGACTATTGTCTAATAATAGCTCCTCAGTTGACATTGATTTCTTTAAGTAATCTTGCGTAGAAAATTTTTATCATCTATAGATACAGCGACAAAAACAAGTCACATGCAGAAGAGGATCAAAAGAACATAAAAGTATAAGTGCAACAATGTTGTCTGAAGTAACCACAAATGGACATTTTAACCAAAAATCTCCTTCAAAACTTCCAAAGACTCCCAAAAAGTTTGAGAACTTTCGAAGCATAAATCATTTTTCCAAAAGTCCATTATGCCACCTCCTCTCAAGCAGCTGCATAGCACTTCGAACTATAAAAAAACCTCTTTTAGCTATCGCCAACCACTTGAGGACCCAAATGAGCGCTTTGGCTAAGTAAATTTGGCGTGTCCGGAACGGTTCTCGGTGGATTTAGAAGAGAGGAATAAAAAAAAGAGTGAAAATATGGAATCAAAAATAAAAAATTGACGAATTTCACCAAAAGCTGACTAATAGGCGACAATCACTCCTCTCCGCGCAATAGCAATGTTATGCCTTTTTTCACGAGGGAAAGCCCCTGCAGGACTACGGTAGAGGTACGGTAATGGGGCAGAATAATAGGTTTCTTCGAAGCTTTCCTGAAGCCTTGGGTTTATTTAGCGTGCTTCATATTTCAACGTTATTAATAATCAACAAATCCAGTAAATACAGTATACCTACCGTAAGCACAAAAAATCTAATTTATGATATGAAGGCTATTTATGGAAATTACACAACAAATCGCATCGCTTTTTTTGGGATTTCTTAAGCAAAATGGTGTCAGATATATCAGGGGAAATACAAAAAAGCGGGGGGAGGGGGAGTGTAAAGAAAATTTGTGAATAAAATCAAGATTATTTTGAAGCATAAACACCTGACCCAATGACAGATACTGTTCAACAATGGCAGTTCTATAAACTTTACCCATCAATTCCTCTTAACGGTGGCCGGTTCCAGTAGCACAATTTTCTCGGGAAAAAGTAGAGATGCTTATCAGAATGCGAAAAATGCAGCAAACGGCGCATTCTCTAGAGCAAAGAGAAAAGTAACAGATAGTTCCGAAGTTCCGAACACAATGGTGAATAAGCTGGTCACGCACAAAATCTCCCGATAGCGGAAAAAGCAATAATATTTACATTTTTCCGAAATCGGGTCACTCAGTGCAAGTATTTACGGTAAAAATAGGTAAATAACGATTCGATAATGAAAAGGTAAACAAACGCGATAAGAAAATTTCGAGGAAATAAAGAGAAGGGAGATTCTGAGAAATCAATGGAGAACGTAGAGAATATGGAGAATTTTGAGTGAGAAAGAGAAGGAGTGGAAATGTCGAATAATTTTGTAAAAATAAAATAAGAAAAGAAAACAAAACGAATAAAAGAAGGCCTGCAATTTTCGACAAGTAAAATTTCAATAAAATACCTCCCCCCCCCCCCCCCTCCCACCCAATTTTTTTGCATTGGCAAGCGAAATAATTCACACTTCAAAGGGACTAGTGATAATTGATAACCTATAAGATTGACCTAGATAAGATCATCGATAATTTTTCTCCCCGTTGTGATAAAAAATGCTCCAAGCAAAATTTAATAGGTCGAGAGTAAGATTTATATTGTTAGCTGGCAGACATATTAAAGTTAAATTTCGAGTTGAAATAAAATCATTTACCTAATCGAAAACTAACTGAGATTATGTCAAAAATGATCAGAGAGCTGGTCAAACGGGGACAAAAATGATGGTTAAAGAAGGGTAGGTCAAAGGCCGAAAAGTTGGTCAGGGAAGAACAAAAATGTTTATAATGGTTAGCCAAAAGATTCAAAAAGATTAGTTGAAAGATTTCATTGAAGCTGGTCAGAAGGGTAGATCAAAAGTGGTTAGAGGGGTAGATCAGAAGGGGTGGGTTGATGAAAACTGTAGATTAAAAGTGACTAAAGGGTTAGTGATTCAAAAAGATTAACCAAAAATTTCATTGAAACTAATTAGAAGAGTAGATCAAAAGTGGTTAGAGGGGTAGGTCAGAAGTGGTTAGGTTTGATAATGGATTAGAAAGATCGATCAAAAGGGCATTAAGGTCAAAATAATGGATCGGAAGTGGTTGACTGATCAAGAGTTGTCAAAAAGCCAAATCGTTGGTCAAACTTGGTCAAGAGCGTGATTAGAAGCCATGGTTTCAAAATAGATTTTGAATGAATAATCATTTTCTCCGAAAAATCTCTAATGCGCGAATTTGAAAGAATGCGACGCACAACCCGCTCGCAAATTCCACAAATACCTCAGCCTAAGGAATTAATTCTGAAAATCTCTTGATGTTAGAGATTACAACTAGGGCTATGACCGGCCATCCGCCCCGTCAAACAATGGAGAGCCACACGAGCAAAAATAAGTCCGATTAGCCGGACAAGCACTTTGAAAGAGATGTAGCAAGAACTCGGCCGACACTCTTGGTATTGTTTGTGGATGAGGTCACGCCCGTTCCACCCCCCGTACTTGTCCTCTAAAAACACTTTGAATCGAGAAAAACCCAGAAAATGTCAAATGACAAGGCTAATGCTAGCCGCTAACGTTAGGCACGGATTAATGTAAGATTACTGTAAAAAACTATGGAAAAAGCGAATAAACTTGCAAAGATGCGCCAGAAACGATTGGCTTAGCGTTGTTGTCCTTAGTGACAAGACAGAAATGGATCGTCAGTGATTAATTAGGAGATTGTACGAGAGAAGAAGGGGACGGGGGCCCCCGCCCGCCATCACCAGTGCGGCGCCATTGAAGTGATATCCGCCCGGTATTGGGATTAACCTGTATTTGGAGATGACGAGGAAAAGCAAAATTATTTACTTCGCAAAAAAAACTTTTTCTCGTTTTTTACCCCTAAATGGTATAGCCTAAAATTCTAGACTATTTAATAAAACTGAAAATTCAGAATTCTAAAATATTGGAGCTATAAATTTACAACCCGCACACAATAAAAGAGAGTTTGCAGAGAGAGCGGAGGAGGGAGATTGAATCTCTATTTTATATAGTGTTCCATACCCGGCTGTGTCAACATTGTCTACATTAGTCAATATTTTTTTTACCCTTTTGCTAACTCGAATTCCTGCAAAAATATATTTTTGTGTAATTAGATAGTTTTCGCCACTCTCCCTTGCCTCTTTTACAGAAAACCAATTCTGGAGAAATGTAAAAAATTCAATTGAGAATTCGAGTAAAAGTCTGTTCTTGTAAGACTATAACGAGAACCTACACGAAGGATATTGAGGGGGGGAAGGGAGATAAAATATGATCGATGGTTCCTTAAAGTGAAAAATTTTGCACTAAAACATGTAATTAGACTGGATGAAAATAATATTTTTGCCCTTTGCTTTATTGTGAGAGATCTAGTGGTCGTTCATCTACAGGTAAGCTATAAATCATAGATATTTATGTACGCAGTGTGAACCATTAAAAAATGGAGAAGAAAAATTCTAAGAAAAAAATGCTAAAAATGTTGTGAAATAGAATGCTATACAACTGCATTTGATATTTCTGGAGATATGAGTGTTTCATCATCCTTTCAACTTTTCCCTATATTTTCCAGTCTTCCTTTTCTTCAAAGTTCCGAAACGGATGAAAGGGAAATGGCTATTGCATAATGAAATACGTCGGATCATAAACAGATACCCGCATTGCTGAGAATTCGGTCGTTCAGCTAAATGAGATGCTTTTCAGCCTTCGATTTTCATCCTTTAGGAAAAAGAGGTGGGAACAGGAACTGATGAGAGAAAGTCATAAAGTCAAGAAAGTCATACGCTAGTTCACTGGATAGTTTATTGCTAAAAATATTTGGTCATCAGCGGTGAACTTAATTTTTTCAAAGACATTTAAGAACCAGAATTTTCATATTGACATCTTGGGCATTTCGGAGCTTCCGCAAAACATCCGCGAAAGTTCTGGGAATTTCGGAACTTTCGCAGAACATCCGCGGATGTTCTAGGGAACCTTGTTTCCGCAAAATTCACAAGCATTTTCTAAGACTTTGAAACTCGACATACTTGGGGAACATTTTTGACTTAATATATGAAATTTCTTATGCAGATCGTCCTCAATTCTAAATAATCGCATTCCTCTTTCTCCTTGATGGAGCGAGTTTGTTTTTTTTTCTTCGCAAAATAGCTTGAAGAAAACGAGTTTATTCTCTATGAGAATTATGTCACATACTACTTAAAGAATGCGCTTTCTAATGGTGTCAAGTATGCGATAAAAAAATTACGACATAGTTTCTGGAAGGAGGAGAAAGTGAGGAGATTCCCTCGTGATCCTAAACTGTAGATTCTCCCCCAAATAACCTCTAGATAAGATTTTTCGAAAAGTGTTCCAAAAACAATAAAGAGGGAAAATAGGGAAATAAGTCTACCGAAACTTCTGAAGCATTGGGGTAACTTCTCGAAAACCTTAAATTCTCCGTACATACATAGCCTGGAAGAAAGGGGGAGAATTCAAAGAATTTCCATCCAATTAGTCACGGTAAAAGGGAAAACAGGTTAAGGGGAGTGGAAAATTTGTCGGAAAAAAGAATCAGCCAAACAATCTATGATGAATCTTTCACTGATGAATTTTAGAGATTCCACAGCAAATAATGTTTTTTGCTAGAAGGGTTCCGATCGTTTCCCAGATTTCTGCCTCTCTTATTTATTGACCCAGAAAAATGCAATTGTGAGTTTTTTTTTTCGTAATTTGACACAGATCTTCAATTCCATTCGATTTATTACTTTTGCATGAAAATAAGTGCGAACCGAGGAAATTCGATTGTAAATTGAATGAAAATTTAGGAGAGGAGTGTAGACGGTTTGATTATTTTCAAATTGAGCTGGTTCTTTCTTCTTTATTCCAGACTCAAACCCATTGACGACGATGTGGACCCACCGGTGGCCCAAGCACTTTCGGCTGCCAGGGACGATGTTGACCATCGGTGGCCCAAACCTCTTGCAGAAGCACATCCCTTTCAGATTTAGCATTTTTCCTATTTGCATGTGGCGGTCTGTGAATCTGTAGACTCCGTAGTCCAAAAGATGTTTACAGATGCTTACAAAACATCCCCGTATCTTGTAAACAACCACGATAAACGAAGAAAATATTCTGCAATACCGCGTCGTCCCACAGCGCCACTACGCAAATTAGACGTCGTCCTCAGTGGGTTAAGATACCTCCGTACCATACTTTTTGCTTGTTGCTTACATTGAGGACTAATGGTGCGAATGCGGATGATATGATTGTGGCGACACAATGGCGCCAAGTTTTCTTACACAAATGGGACCTCTTAACTCGAAAAAATGGGGGAGTGTTACAAAACAGATGTTTATATTGCCATCGAGGAAGGTATTTGAGCTGTTCACGGAAGAAAAAGATGGGAAAGAAGAATGGGAAAAAAGGTAGGAAAGGATGGCGCGAGATGGCATTGGATCTTTTGGTGATAGATATCGCAGAGAAAGAGGTACGAAGAAGGGTGAGAGAATACTCAGACAACTGATCGGAACTTCCGCAGCACTTTCTCAATGCTTAAGAAAGTGTTGCGGAACCGCTGCAAACCCTATTTGTCCCTGCGGAAGTTCCGGTGAATTGTCTGAGTTGTAGCCCAAAAATCTTAGAAAGTGTATTACAATATGTAAAGCTTTGCTGTTTCTATGTAAACCAAGATTGCTTTATGTTTACAAGCGCTTATTCGATCAAGCAAAAGACCAAAAACATATTCAAAGAGAGATTGTCCGGATAATTGCTCTCAAACAAGAATCCTGTCCCAAAGGATCAGGGAGATTGAATTTTAAGAAGGGAGAGGAAAGCAGAAAAGAAACGAAAGAAGGAGGAACTAACAGTGGCGATTTTTATGGTTTTTGATTCGTGTGTCATTTACAATCACATTTGCATACTCAAACAGTTCACCGGAACTTCCGCAGAGCAAGCACAATTTGCAGTGATTCCGCAGAATTTTGTTTGATATTGCAAAGGTGGGAACGTCGGAAAAGGGAACTTCCGCAGGGTTTTCACGTCAGACTATTGAAAACGGAAACTTCGGGAGGACTTTTTAGAAAGTGCTGCGGAACGTTCCTTCTCCCGGAGAATGCAGGGATTCGTTTCGGAAATTTTTGCTCTTTAGAACAGAAATTTCTGGAAATGGGGGGGGGGGGAGCGAGGGGGAAATGCCATGAATATTATGCTCCAAATTACACCACAAAAATTCTATCATATCATAGAAAATCAAGAATTTCATGCCCTTTTTTTCAGTATTTTTTTGCGAAGTCGGACGTGATAAGTCCACCTAAAGCTCCTGCGCTAGATACCCAAAAAGGATATTTTTAGGAGAAGGTTTGAGAAAGTGAAAGGTAAAATTGAGAGGGGGCAAGAAAGGGGTCATTCGCTTGTAGAATCTTCACAGAATTCATTTAACAAAATTAGGCAGACAGGAAAAGCTTTGGTGGAGAGACGAAGCGCTAGGACCACGCCCATTTTTGTGAGAAAGGTGACACGGGCCACGCCCATTTTTTGAATGAGTTCGACATACATCGTTGACCAAAAAATGAAACAAGAAAAAGGTTTTGTATTGAATAATCAATTAGCAGAGAACGAACGAGTTCTAGAGTAAGTGAGCTGTGTTTTCAAGATTTTTTTTTGAAAAATTGGATCTGAAAGAGGATGAGGAAACCGGGGTGGGGGAAGGAAGAGGAGGTAAGCTGATTGATGAGAAGATAGTTTTAATAAGTATAAGAATACTTCTCTCTAATTATAGATGTCAATGTCATGAAACACTGAAGAGTTCCAGTTACACAAGCGATAAGATCTTGCCCTCCTCCCTAAACCCCAACATTCTTTCCCTCTCTCCCCCGCCCATTTCCCCTTCATTTCCCATTACAAAGTACCAAGAAGTGGTACTCAATTGCGTCTTTGTGTCCCAGATATAACGCTTGTCTCACTTTCCATTCATTTCTCACCACAACCAAAACTCTCACACTCAACGACTCTCGAGTCCGTAAAGAGTTTGACTCTTGAGATAAGTGGTAATGTCACACTTGACCTGTGTGTCGGTGGGAAAAAGAAAGTTCGATTCGTACTGTATAAGGTCACTTTTCTGTTTCAATCTAGACCAAAGCTGAGTTGCTTAGGGAAATAAGAAAATCGATGATTTTAATTTTACAAAACTCGGATGACATTGCTCAGCATGACGATGAGTGAGAAAAAAAGTAAAAAGCCAACAATTTGCCAGAAGAGCTTACCAATGAGTAAGAATTGCGTTATAAAAAGTTTGCCAACTAATTTATGACTTCGGATCAATAATAAGTACCATTTCGCAATAAACTTTCTTTACTGAGAATTCACACAGAAAACAGAAAGAATGACCATATTTAGTACGCAGCTCATTATTTAGCTAATGTTAAACAGCAGCGGTATCTGCAAGAAAAAATTCTATTGTGAGAAACAAAGTGTCCTAAAAAATGCGCCTCTTGTTTAATGGTTAATAACTACCTTGTCACAAAGTCTTTGGAGAAGCTTTAGGCACAGTTTTGTAGAGATAGCCTACTTAGATTTACAGTGAACAAATTTCGGCCTACTTAGATTTACAGTGAACAAATTTCGGATCCCTCTTCGTTACTGTAGGATTACGGTAGAAGCTTCCGGCATATGATGTCACTGTGAAGATGCTGCCGTTTTAAAATAATTTCTAAAAAATCTAAAACTTGGGTGTTAGAGTTTTCATGGGGGCTGGGTGCAATTAACTTTATACAAGCTTGTAAAGCTTTCCATACGGTGTAACGACATCTCTTAAGAAACGACATCGAGATAATCACCAACATCGCGGCCTCCGCTTACCCTTCATAACTTTTTGAGGAAGCACTATAAGGAGATGAGAAATTCATATATGGAATCAGCACCCTGTTTGGCCTAGTATGAGATTTTTCATTTCGCTCTGTTTCCTTTTTGAGGCAGAATATGGCCCTCCATGGGTCAAAATCCTTCAAAGTTCCTACAGTAAATTTACATTAGTAGCAGGCGATCGAGGATCTACGAATCTAAGTTGGAGCCAGCTCTATGAAAAATGCTGCCCTTCTAAAAAGACTTCAGGAGAAGGTAGTCATTAATAATTGGACAGTAAGCACATTTTTTGGGACACCTTGTATATGTTTTTTGATAGATCTACCTGTAATACAAACAATGATGAACTAATATTCAACAACATGTCCAGAAGAGCAATTAACTTTGCATTGTCAGATTACATTAGTGCTACAGTAAGCCAAAGTAATCTTTGTACAAAAAAGGCCGTAGAATAGTCTAGACCCCATTAAAAAATGAAAAGTGAATTATATTGGATTACCTTTTTGGGAAACAGCGAAGGCGGAAGCATGGGGCGCAACAAAGAAAAGCATGCCCCAATCGAACGAAAGGCAACGGAGGATAGTATTATTCTCCTATTTTATTTTGAGCTATCCTCCTCACCTTACACCTTGCCTACCAAAATAGTCCCAATTTTTTGTAGTGCTGAAGGGTAAATAGTTTTGTAAGGGTCTATCTGTAATCCTCGCAGCTAGTACTGACTATAGAAGAAGAAGCAGCAGATGCTGTGACTGCCACGATTCTGTGAATACTTCCAAATTCAAAACATTCTAGTTTTGTGCCGATGTTTTGGCAACAAAAGCAATTCATTGTAGAATGTGATTGTTATATTCGCTGGCGGGGAATCAATGGTATTACTTTGTTGTCGTATCTCATACCATACAATTCTCTTCAATCAAACAGCCTGATACAGATTCGACGGCAGACAAACAAACATCAACAAAAATCGAACAATCTTAGATTTTATGATTCGTATAACTACAATGACTAGCTCTTGCATCAGAAGAGTGACTATATCCGCATTGTTCTTCTCCCTGAATGAAGGAACAGGCTACTTCTTTTCTTACAGATCCTAATGTATGGCGGGCCCTAACAATGATATAAAGTCAGTATGCAATGAAAGATGAATTTCGCAAAAATCATTGACTCGGGTACAACGAATCCTTACGAATGGCATTTATACAAAAAGTTGGATCAAGCTTAACATCTGGATGTTCCAGATGTCTAGTAGTGGAGGGATTTACAGCTCCGCATCCTTATCCGTTATCCAAGAATGACTAACCCAAACTTTATCACCATTTGAAGGAGCCAGTTTGCCTAGTGAGTCAACCTAAATTCGCTTCCTATCTTCAAGAAATCCGAGAGGAGAAATTTACAGGTTAGGAAATGAGACAAATCCTATATTTTTAGGGTAGGTAGTTTACCGGAAAATCAAGCTAAATTAGGTATAACATGGTCAAGATATCAAACAAGATGTCATGATTCCCAAAAACTTACGCGAAGAGAGAAAAAGAAACTGCTTTCGAAACGAAAATTTTATCTGTTTGAGCATACACATGACAAAGGAATCGGAAAAAAAATTCGAAAACCTTTTGAATTTTACAGCATGCAAATCTACGGTTCCGTAAGCTTTGCACTTTGTGAAACTCAAACATGAGGAAAGTTGCAAACAATTCTTGAATGGTGTAAAAAATCTATTCAAAGAAAGGCCTGACTCAAGATCTGGAGCAAGTCCTATTAAAGTTTTCGTTTCAATCCACATTTTGCACGACGTTCATATCACATAAAGTTGTGGTCCGTTTAAGGGTGTCATTGTTTTTCTGAGAATATGAGGTGAAGGGAAGAAAGTGGAGAAGGACCAATTTTTCCCCAAACATGGGATCTTGAGAATGCTTATGTAAGTCAGCCAGAACTTGAGTACCATTTGATTCAAATGGCTTCGACTGGAAGGCGGGGCTTCGTGACCTAGTTGAGGCTAAATAATGATCAGAGAGCACGCGCGAGAAAGAGACGCAGACTGCGGTTTAGGCGCGAGTGGCCTCAATTAGGTCACAAAGCCCCGCCTTCCAACCTCCAAGCCAGTTGAATCAAAGCTTATCATCCAGAAGTGTTTGAACAGATAGCAACGCTCCTTCTTCTCCTTCCCCCCCCCCTCTCCCCCATCCCTTAATTATTTACAAAGACCAGGTTGACGTTGGCTTCGTTTTCAATCAGCCTGTGTTGTTTTACATGTTATCGCACAAGAATTGCGCATATAATTCCACAAAGGTGCACAATGAGAAGCTAAACTGGTTAGGTAATCCTTTCGGCTTCAACAATCAAGCATTGTGCTTGTTTTTTGACCATTAACGTAAACATCACGGGACTCAGCCAAGGAGAAATTGTTTTCGGAAGGTATACTCAGATAGCTGATACTGTATGGATGGGTAGAACAAAATCACACTGATCTCAAATTTCATTCAGTGAGCAGAAATTTTTCTTCAAACCTGCTGACAGCATAGAAGTATTATTTCCCTTAACATCTAGCATTTTAGTGCTTGCTTAACTCATTGACGACGACATGGACCACCGGTGGCCCAAGCATTTTTTGCTGCCAGAGACGATGTGGACCATCGGTGGCCCACACCTGCTGCAGAGTCATATCCTTGTAGGTTTAGTATTTTTTTCATAGATTAATATTTGTTATTTTTTGCACACTTGGAATTTGCAGGTCCCATCGTTTAAAATGTTTATAGTCGGTTACAAAGCAACCTTGTATTTCGTGAATGACCACAAAACCTTCACGGCGAAAGCATTGTGCAAAATCGCGTCGTTCCACAGCGCCGCACGCAAAATTAAGCGTCATCGTCAGTGGGTTAGAAGATCTACATCTATCGAAGGGCTGATACTCTGTAGGTGGATAAAGCTAAGTTACAGTAATCCGCAGGCAAATTCTGTGTAGTAGAGCCTCGCGCAGGATTCCATTCAGCGCAAATTCCATCTAGTGTGGAAATTCCTCCCAGGAATGGCAACATTATGTAAGCGTTACTTGATCCTCCCCATAGTCTTTAATAATCGCAGTGAAACGGGGAGAATTATTCTAAAGTACTTTTCAAATCCCAAGTTTCTTCTGTATAAATCAAGTGAAGGTGCTGTGCAAAAAGATTTTCAAAGGAAAGTTGCAAAAGTTTTGAATAAGCATTTCAAATAAATTGTACAGGTGCCGCACCCCTCCCTCTCTCTCCCCCCCCCCTTCCTTCTCGCCAAATAAAGCTTCCAATAATTTTAGAAACTCGCTAAATTTCCTTAATTCAGTACTCGTTTTGAAATTATCAAAAATGACTTCTATTATTCGTTTCAGGTTTAGAATTTCCGCCCTCCACCCTCTCCCCTTCACGCACTTCCTGTATCTTGTAATATTGCTGCCGCCCCCCCCCTCCTCCCCCCTCCCCCGATGGGATGTGTGATCTTGAAGTAGTCTACACGAATTGAAAATTTTGACTAAGTATCTAATTTCAATTGTATTTTGCATTTTTTTACTTTCTTTCAGAATCGAGTTGGTCTAATAAAAATAAAAGTTCAAATTTTCGAAAAAACCGAAGAATTTTTTGGATAGCGCGGTTAAGGCTATGTCATACGGGAAACATTTCTGCCGTGCCTCCTCCCCTCCCCCCCCCCCCTCTCGCCAATGGGGGTAATGATGGTTCTGCATGGGTTTGTTAGAGGTTTTGTGAAATTTCCACAATTAGCCAAACTTCTCAAATTCAAATTCAAAGATTTACATTGAAATATTCTTGCTTGCATAATTTTTGTACGATTTTCGTATCAAAGAGAACCTCGAGTATAATGCGATTGTTCTATGGGAGAACGATGGAGTCGAAGGAGGGGGAGAGGGAGGGATGAGAAGACAGAAAGTGTACTGATTTTAAATAAGTGATACTAATGGAGGGTAAAGCAAACCTTTCTCTAATTCAGACAATTCACCGGAACTTCCGCAGGGCAAGAAAATTTTGCAGCTTCCGCAGGATTTTCTTCACTATTGCAAAAGTGGAAATGGGAGCTTCAGCGGGATTCTCACGTCAGATTGATTGAAAAGGGAAACTTCCGCAGGAATTGTTTCAAAAAACCTGCGGGATTTAATGCCAGTGGTTCCGCGGCACTTTGGCCTGCCATACTTCCATAAGACTTTGAATGTGTTGTGGAATACTTTTTCAAACATGTTTCGTAGTGCAGAGGATAGTGAGTGAGTCTTGGAGTCAATAGAGTAAGGTTCAATCTCTCTTAGGTATTCTCTCTTGCTGCTGTGATTTGCATTTTTCGGAACTTCTGCAGCACGCTTACAGAACTTCCGCAGGTGATCCGGCGGAACTTTTCCAAACGTTCTGCGGAAGTTCCGGTCAGTTGTCTGAGAACAGGATTAAAAAAAATGAAATCGATGCAAAAGGTGAACTTGGATTGTTTTGAATGACTAGAGAATAGATACATTTTTTGTGGAAATAATAATAGAGGGGGAAGAGGGCTAAAAAGAAGACGGTTAGGCAAAAATCCGGGAGCTTTCAACATAAATAACTCAGAACTGTTGAGCGGCATTCAGAACGGATCAGATAAGCGACAGCTGATGAGCAGTATGAGACCAGTCAGATCACGTCGTCGTCTTTTTTCCCCGCACCCGCACATCAAAGGCACAAGGGGCCCCCGCCCAGTCCGCTTACGGGGAGGACAAAGCGCGCAGCAGGTGCGGAAAGCCAGCGCGTCAGTCTCACAGAGCTCCGCGCTTGACCTTCACTTTGAGAGGAATTTTCATCAAAGGATTTGCCGGCCACAGAAATGCCCATACTAAATAGGGACCATTGAGGTGTAATGGTGCTCGACGAGAGGTCAATCCCGATTTAACTGCTGGCTTTGGACAATTTTGAGGGCATGGAGCAGTCAAGGGTCAAATTTGAGAGGAGGTCCAGGTTCGGACTGCAGATATTTCTCGCCCACAAATCAGCGTGGCTCAGCAGTATCGGGCCTGGAAAATAAACCTGGTGGGTGGGAAGGGGGGGGGGGAAGAGCACTAAAATTCGGCCACTTCCCCCTACTCACTCAACTATTAATAGTAAATTGCAATAGCTGCAATGCCCTCAGAAGCACTAAATGCCAACGTTCGCATTTCTTATAAGCACCAAGTGAAACGGGAAATTTGACGCTTTTATTTTTTCCCTCATTTTTGGCAAATCCAGTTCGGGAAATTCCTTCAGGTTTTTTGAAAAATGTTTTTGTAAAGATTATTCATACCCCTTTCCCTTTGTCCACACCATCTTATACTTTGAGGCATGACTATATCAAAGTAAAAAAGCTTTACAAATGTTACTCAACTGAAATAAAAAGACAATCAATAAATAATGAACAGATGTTAATAAGGATGTTTTTCCTACTCCAATAAACCAGGCGATGGCTATTGTAATTGAAAGACTTGAGAAATATCAAATATATTATAACAACAATAGAAGCCAAAAAATAATAAAATAATGAACGCACCTATTTTGAAAGACAAGGAAAATTGGATAGTACTATTATAACCTTAGAAACCAAAAATAATGAGATGATAATAATAATAATAAGTAGAGGAAGTAAATTATGAAATGAGGAAGATCCCAGCGAGTTGAAAAAAGAGTTTAATGACCCTTCTCGAGTTTCTAGAGTAATTTTTTCGCAAAGTTTTTTTCCACTCCGTTCACATATTCTATCTTGCAACATTTTGGAGCAGAAAACCACAGTTGAGCTATTTTAGATTTTTGTCGGATTCTTACTAATCTACCAATGTATGCATACAGAGAACAGCAAAAAAAAACAAAGGAGCAAAGTGCTTGGACAGTTCAATTTCCTATTTCGTATTTATAGATACCTGGTAAGTTTATGGTAAGCGCTAAATGCTGGGGAACGAAAATTTATAGCTTGACGGTTCCAGTTCAAATTCTTTTTAAGATTCTTAAATGGTGATGAGAAAAGAAAGCGAAACAGCCATTATTGCAGTGGAAATAAATTCTGATCAATTTATCACCAGCAGCGTCAACATTGTCTTTGCATAAATCATTACGGATGGTAATGCATCAAAAATATTCCGGAGTGTAAATATGCGGAATTGGGCAGAAAAAGTAGATCGAGACTGCCTAGCACAAAAGGAAGCACAAAGAACTGACGAGGTTTTCTGTTTTCGCTTTTCAGAGCAAAAGGAAACGGGAAATTTCGATTAAACAGGAAAACAAACGACATTTCTTCTCAAAGCAAGAAAAAACGGAAATTAGTTTTTCAAACAATTATTTTTCCAAAAGTATTTTAGAAATGCAAGAAGATGAAACTGTTTTTGCCAACATAGAGAAAAGAATAGGAATGAGGATTTTGAGAAAGTAAAAAAACAACAACAACGCAATGCTTTCTAGACTAACAATAAGAGGACTCTGCAGAACTGTATTCAACGTCCATCAAGGCGATCAAAGTGCTTTTGTAAGCAAAGCGAAACGGGAATTTTTGAGCAAATGAGGCGTGACCTTTAAAAGATTTTTGATGCGCAGTGAAACGGGAATTTTTAGTTGAAAAAAGTATACTGGTAATCAGATGGTCAGCCGAAAAATTCGTTTGATAACTTTCTGTGCGCGAATTTTTTTCTTCAAAAGATTTGCTGATTTTGTCTCCAGGTGAATAATTGAATAATTACTCAAATAAATAATGAAAAATGAATTTCCGGCAAATTGACCTACGAAAGTTTCGGACATAACATTGCGGAAAGTTTGCAAATTCGCAAAACGGAGCTTACACCACCAAATAAGGCGCCAAAGAACTGCCGCGTATCCGCTAGTTTTCGTTAGTTTTACGATTGTGCGTAAATAAACACCAAGAAGAACAAGTCGGGAGCGACGCGAGCGTGTTCGTTTGGAAATAAGCGCCTTCTAGCTCTCTTAGACGCAGCGCAAAGAACACACGTCAATGTGCATATAAAGTCAACTCTCCGAAAGCGGTAGAGCGCGTGCGGAAACCTGTCCGCGACGACGCTACCGTCGGTTGATCCAACGCCTAATCCAAAAATTGCTCAACTGAGCCGCGCGCAATAGCCGCGGAATTGCGCCGGCGGATTGTGCGGCGTCGGCAACAATGTGCGGCTTATACGGGCGCTGAAAATGCGCTGGCTGTAAGCCAAAATGGGGAACTGTAGCAAATTCAGCAAATTCATACAGTTTTTCCAAACGGGAATTGACAGAAACATTCATGATAGCAAGCATGAAGCACTGGCATTTGACCAGCGAGAGATCAGTTAGAATGAGGAGAGGCCAGACATGGTCCTGCCACGAAATAAAATAAGAAATGAACAAAAAATATAATCATAAATCAAAATAAACAAATATGAATATATCTACGTGCGTTTCGCTAGAACTGCAGCGCTGGTATTTTGCGCCCAGAGGTCGTGCAGATCAAGGGGGATTCACATATGGTTCTGCACGAAATGACGCAAAATAAAAAAATATAAGTAAAAATGTAAGGATAGATATAAGTAAATATATATGAGTGTGTGAAAAATATTGGGACGCCCGCTTTGCTAGAACTACAGCAATGGCTGAGGAGATGCAGACATGGTCCTGCCAGGAAAGATGCAACTACTATTTTTTACGGAATCAATAGCTGTAAAGTTGATGCACATCATCCCAGGGTCTACTCCTGCTTCAAGCAGGTTATAAATGAAGTTATCAGAAAAAGCTGTAAAGAAGCAGTTCGTCCAACTAGGATTAAAAGTAAATAATCATAATGATGTTCGCAAGCCTGACATTTTGCCAGCGAGAGACCAAGTAAAATGAGGAGACGCCAGACATGGTCCTGCCACGAAGAGCATGCAACTTGCTTTTACGGCAACAATCGCTGCAAAGTCGATGTGCATGGTCTATTCTGGCTTCAAACAGACTATGAATGAATCTGAGGGAAGAAGCTGTAGAAAAATGCTGAACAAAGAAAACGCAGCTTTAGCTTCTCCCAAAAATTCTGCTTCTGCGCTTGAGGAAAAGGTGCTAGATCCGTTGAACAAAGAACAGAACAAAAACATCGACGACGTTGTCTGTCCGAAAACATCGTCTTTGACGAGCAAATACGTATGACAAGCAA
The DNA here is from genome assembly GCA_958299035.1 of Cylicocyclus nassatus. Lineage (NCBI taxonomy): Eukaryota > Metazoa > Nematoda > Chromadorea > Rhabditida > Strongylidae > Cylicocyclus > Cylicocyclus nassatus. The sequence continues at coordinate 90,017,263 of CATQJL010000001.1, read as the reverse complement.
TAGAGTCGATAGAACCGGAAGAAAAGCGATGGCTTTGCAGCTGCTGTGCTGCTTTTCTGGACCTAACCAAACAGCGTTCCATTACGGCTGTATAGTGTGTGTTTATGACAGTCTAATAGGATCCAGAGTGATACATATTGACTAACTGGTTTATCACCAACTTAGGCTCAGAAGTGCGCAAATAATAACACCTGAGTGGAGGAATAAGGGACAGGTCCGAAAGAGAAGTGTTTATGTTTTGGGTAACATCTTTTATTCTTTTGCAAAACTACCCTGAAATAAAAAATAGAGCTGTTCAATAAGTTCTGGATGTGAGAAAGTGCAAAAAGAAAGTCTGCATTGTAATTAGTGTCTGAATGATTTTTTCTCAGAACCATGTAAATTTGTTCATTTTTGTAAAATCAGGTGTACCTTAGGTAAAACATATCACAAAGGGAGCGGGGGGAGGGAGGGAGGGTGGAATGGAGAAATGATCTGTGACCTTTGATTCAACTGCTTGGCTATTGGAAGGCTTTGTGACCTAATTAAGGTCGGTCGCGCCCGCAACGCAGTCTGCGTCTCTCCCGCGTGCGTGCTCTCTGATCATCACTTAGCTTTGATTAGGTTACAAAGCCCCGCCTTCCAGCCGCCAGACCGGTTGAATTATAGGGTAAGAATCATTTCAGTTGATTACAATTATGAAAAGTCACTCACTCCATAATCTGCAGGTAGTTTTCAAAAATTTCGTAATCCATTCTCGAGGGGCAGGGTCACTGGAATAAATTTATTTATAAAAAAAATCTTTATGTATCGCAAGTTTCAGCTTTATTAGTAGCACCAAATCATTATTCTCAAAACGGCACAAGTTATATTTTAAACCGGTTTCTCAACGACTTATGGAAAAAGTCTGCAACAATCAAGCGAATGTTGATAGGGATGAAAGTGTTATATAATTGCATTGGACAATTATACTTGCACAGTAGCTATTTCTTTGTTTTGTAATAGATATTATACTAGTTTAGCTAAGGAAACTTTATGCTCTTCTGTTCATGCAAATTGATGTTGTTCCCTAGTCGTGAACGCAGATTCCAGATATTGGCAAACGAGAAAAGGTGAGAACTAAAAAACTCCATTTTCCTTTTCCTCCACTCTCACCCAAAAATAAAAATGAAGTTTCCATTGCAGGCAATTTCTCACCGCTTATTTTCAAGGCTAGTTGTTGAGAATCTTTTACAGCACCATCGTCAGATGCTGTAAATGTTCAAAAAACTGCTTTAGCAAAGAAAGTGCTTCAATTTAAACTGCAAAATAAGTTCTCATGGAGTGAGTGAAGCACCAGGGTGGAAAAAATAATTTTTGGAAAGACTTATGCGCTCCAAATTCATTGCAAAATTTATTACTGATATCACGTACCGAATTTTTGTATAAAAAAATACAAAAGTTACTTTGAGCTGCTCTACCTCACCAGCCATTTTTTGTTTTCCTTTACACTAATAAAAAGTAAAATATGGGCGTGTACGGATGCCAAAAACTGCTCCAATCGACTAGCCTAGGCAATGTCGCGCATGATCTGCTACGGAACTTTTGCTGAATGGAGTATTGTGACAAAAAAGAAGAAGAGGTGAGGGGAGGGGGGTAACGAAGAACGAGTTTCTGCTTGAAATTACTGCTAGAATCCACTAGGATCTGTTTGTCATGTTCAGGAACATCTCGCTATTCATAGACTAATTATGAAAACCAAAAATTAGTACTTGAGGCTTTTAAGTTTCCCAGAAAGAATGCTTCTGGACAGAAACCCATAAAAACATGACTTTTGCCCATACCTTCAACAAAGCAAGCGCCAAGTGTTAGCATAGCTCTTCGTAAAGAATCCGATGTTGGACTGTAACTAGTAATACTTGAGTAAAGTCACTGACTGGTTTACCAAGTATCTAATAAACTAGTAAAGTATGAGAATGGTAAATAACCAGCACATACGCATCAGAAGCAAATAAAGAGTGTTCACTGCTCGTAAATTTCTGGTTACTGATGCGACAATAGGTGAAAATTTTGCCCATTACCTTTCCCATGAATTAAAATGAGAAAATGCGAGAGTTAGTGAATCAAGTGAAGAGAAATGCTACCTTTTCTTTCGAGCATGCCCGGAAAATCTAGAAACCTCACACCAGAGAACGAAATAGTCATAATTATAGGTTTTACAACCTTTTACAACCTTTAGCTAAGCAAAGTTCGTGCTAATCAAGAGCAGTTTTGAGTTTTTGTGATATTTTCAAATTTTCTAGTCTGTGTTTTCCACAAAGTTTAAAATTGTCCTCGATAGCACGAAACTCGCTTAGTTAGACGAAAGGTCACAAATTCCATGCTTATGACTTTCGTCTCGGCTGTGACGTTTTAAACTTTTTTGAGGCTCAAAAACTGCAAAACAGAAGAGTAATTGTCTTCATTTGCTTCTAGTTTTCGACCTCCCTCATAATGGCGGCAAAGGTGCCGCTGTAATATGCAAAATGTTCTCTTTCAAACAAATATATTTGTAGAATTTTCGTGACCCTGCTTGAAAAATATCAATTGCGAGGAATTTCGTCCAACTGCTTCTATCACTCAAATTTCCCCAGGCTCATTCATCGGAGATTACCTTTGATATAACATCGCTTTCAAAGGAATCCATAAGATACGAAGAAGTCATGATTTCATTGAAATGCGACGCAAGAACTTTTGGGACAACCTAATATAATATCAGTAATATCGATAACATTGTTTGAAATACATTCTTGTACTAGTAATGTATTCGAAAAATTGAAGAGTGCTCATCACAAAAAATTTGGAAAGGAAAGGTGGAGAGAGAGCTGGAGTGGAAGGGGGGGGGGAGGAGCGTCATAACATGCAGCGTCATAACAAATTCACTCTTGACTCCACCCCCTGCTATACGTTCGAGGGGCCACTATCATGGGGTCTGATGACCCCATGATAGTGGCCCCTCGAACGTATAGCAGGGAATGGAGTCAAGAGTGAATTTCCCTGTTCTAAAAATGGGTCTTAGCGGCTATTGTGATTTTGGACGCGGGGTCACTCCCCTTTCTTTGAATGCCAGGACTGCAAAAATGCGAAAAATTTGAAGAACCTGGAAAAGTTCTGTAGGGCATACCCGAAACCGGGCAGCTTCAAAAGAATTTCTTGTCTACCCCCCCCCCCCCCTGTCCAGTTCTCCCTCCTTTTCTCTTCCCTCCCTTGGAAAATGTTCTGAGGTAGCCACTACTGTACCATTTATAAAAGCGCCATTATGATTTCTAATTTTAGCGCATTTTTACAATAGGTAAGCGCCCAAATCACTGCTTTTTAAGTAATCTGATAAAATGTGAACAATAGCCTATTTGTGGAAGTCCAGCGGGCGACATTAGTCAGCCATTCCAGTCAGCAGATGTGAAAGATTTGGTTTGTATCATAACTACTGGTGATCATATTAAAGAATGTTACATCTTCAAATTCAGCCTGACCGGTTCATAATCAAACAGTAATAAATTCCAAGAAAAAAGTAAATTTCATCTTGAAATATTACAGTAGCTTTCAAATAGTGAACAACAGCTTCAGAGGTCACTTTGTCCTCATCTTCATTACATACAATACATTTTGAAGTTTCAAACAAATGCATAAGAAAAGAATTGTATGTCGCTCACCGAATAAACTCAAAGACAATAAATTCATCAATATCGATGCTAAGGAAAAGGCAAGTTTTTATATAAAGGCCGAGTTTCTTGTAAAAATCTAGAGCACTGAGGAAATCTAGACACAATACGTGAAGTGGACTAATTACCTAGTAATTATTGCATAAGGTGGCACTCGAGTAGCTCGAGTAGTGGTCACTATATTCATCCATTTCCTCCATTCTCTAGGGTAAGTTCTACATTTTGAATAAAAGGAGAAAAATTCAAAAAATACTTTTCAGCGGATAACAGAAGCTCAGAAGAGTTATTCCAGTATTAAAAACTTTGACGATTAAAAGCGAAAATTGACAAAAATGTTAGAAGGTTAGAGGTTTCGAGAAATTCTGAAGGAACCAGGGTTCGTTGACCATCATAAAATAAAACTGAATTGTTGGAATACCAATGTCTGAGGTTATGTATTCAACACGAAAAGTGAATGTTGTAAAAGCAAGAAATCTCAAGGTCCTTGACGAATAACCCCATTACATTACTTTTACGATAAACCATGACAATATTTGAAAGCAGCTCGAAGGTCAAACACAGGGGAAAAAAGTTCTTGTAACGGTTTTTTAAGACGAATATGTAATTGGATAGCTTTTGGAACGAAATTGTGTATTTTTAGAAAAGATTCGCAATGATTGACAAAACGCAACTATCGCCTACTAATCCGGGCGGTGCCGGTTGCAGATACGGAGGGAGGGGGGGGGGGGGACGAAACTAGTCATTTCGGAGGAAATCCGGTGGTGCCGCGCCGATGGAGAAGAACTGTTGATGTGGCACATTAATCACCTGTCGCTTGCCAATCAACTCAGCATATTAACGGGGGAAAACACTACATGTACATAAATAGAGTGTAGACGTAGGAAGTGGATGAGATGGGAGGCTGAGGTGGGAGGAGAGACGAGGAGAAGAAAAGAAGAGCGAAGGTGGGAGGAGAAGGGTCGGAAAGGCGCGCGAAGATTCCACTCGCGGTGTCATCAGCGTCCAAAAAAGTGGTCAATACAAGTAATTGAAAGTGCGAGTGACTGGTTTGGTTTTTTTGAAGTGTCTTCTAGCTCAAAAAAGTTTGGGGAGGGGGCGTGGCAGAGAATTCCTCTTCAGTGATACACACTTTTCCTGCGAATCACCTGATTTGCAGCTGAAATTTCTTACGGCCGCTAATTCGGGTATATTTAAAGCAAGCTTCAACGCGCAAGATAAATTAGTCCTTCTCGTTCTGTCCTCAACTCTATTTTAGAAAGTTATCTCTAAGCTCATTGCATATGACTCCTTAGTTTGCCTTCTCAGACAACCGAGCGGAACTTCCGCAGAACGTTTGAAGTTTCGCGGCTTACCGAAGTTCCGTGAACGTGCTGCGAAAGTTTCGAAGAATTTGAACCATGACAGCAACAGAAAACAGCTAAGCAAGAATCAAACCTTACTCTACTGACAGCGAGACTCACTCACTATCCTCTGCACTAAGGATGACAGCTCGACAATCACAATCACACTCTAATTGTTGGTGAGACAAGTCGTAAGATATAACACATTTAAGACCCTGCGGAAGTACTGGCAGGCCAAATGCTTGGAAACGCTAGCATTTTTCGGGATTCCCGCAGCGCTTTGCATAAAGCCCTACGGAAGTTCCCTTTTCATCCAGTCTAACGTGAAAATCCTGCAGAAGTTCCATCTTCAAGGTTCCCACTTTTGTAATTCTAGCCCTGCGAAACCGCTGCAAAGCTTGTCCTGCGGAAGTTCCGGTGAATTGTCGGAGTTAGAGATTATATTATTCCGAAGTTTTGCAAGTTTTTTGACTGGTCATCAAAACTCATAAATACTGACCGACAAAGGAAGTGGACATCGCGGAATACTTGCATGTTCAAAGCGCTACGAACCGCTGGCATTCTTCGGAAGTTCGGGACCGTTCTGTGACAAGTGCTGATGAAGTGCTCGTTTTCAAACCACTGTGACGTAAAAAACTATGGAATTTCTCATTTTCAACTTTTCCACTTTTGCAATAGTAAACAAAATTTTGCGGAACACTGCAAAATTTGGCTTGTCCTGCGGAAATTCCGGTGAACTGTCTGAGGAGATGATAAAAAGTAACCGTACTAGTAGTAATATATCTACGTCAACGCCGTAGGGCGGGTATGACTGACCCATGTTCAAAATGTTTCAACAAATTCGTAGGAAACTATACAAAAATTTGCATATGAGTCAAATGAGCTGGTAAATCGTGAAAAAATTTGAATTTTTTTGAAAAAGGGTGGACGGCAGCAATAAAGCACAAAATGGTAGTAATTACTTAGTCTGAGTGTGTTTTGCCTTCAAAAAGTCTGAAGTGAAAGGGAACCTGCTAAGCTTAGTTTAAAGATCTTGATAATATAAACCTAAAATGCTTTTCTATGACTTCCACATATTTGCTTTTTTCACAAGAGAGATTTCAAATCCTATTACACTTCCTGTTAGGAGCCAAATATTACGAGTTATACTATATGATTATACAATATCTCACATAATAGCAGTTTTATAAAACCGTCATTGAGTTCTCAATTCTCTCTTGCTTTGCCAATACAAAAGCACTTTTTTATGCTATCAATGAAGTGGATTGGATAAGAAAGAGAAAGACCGGATAAAATTGTAAAGTCCGGATATCCTGAAGGTTCCGTGAGTTTTTTATGGGGAAAAAATTCTTGGAAGTCAATTTTCATCCGACTATCATTTTCTCAAATGGCGTTTTGATGATGAGAGGCAAAAATCAAAAAAAAAGCCCTTTGCAAAAGGGTATGAAAGAAATGGACAGTTGGTGTTTGGTATAAAATTTGCGTAAAACAATTGTTGTTCAGTAGAGAAGTGGCATTTTGCACGTTACAATTTGTGATACCGTAATTCCTTCCGTAAATCATTTTTTCACTTTCAATTTTGCAGTTTTTCTCAGAACATTTCTTAAAGGAATGCGTGGGAAGTTATGTAGCAAAAACAAAATGAATGAATGTTGAATTTCTTTCATCAATGACATTGCTGTTGTTTAACCCTATGTCAGATGTATATGTAATCCGTCTGACGTGGATCCAAACAAAACAAATGCAAATGGGGAAACGACTTTGGAATTCGTTCGGAAATTGCTGACTTTTTGCTATAGTCAGAGATGATTCAAAGAATTCATTCTTTTGATAGATTCTTTTGCTTGGGTTGTTCATGTTATTCTAGAAATTTCATTCTCAATATTGAGAGTTTTTTATGAGGATTCTCCCATCAGTGGCTTGGATCGATGGGATAGTGCTATACGTTCCCTGAAAAAAGTTTGCGCGACCCATTCGAATTCGTATTAACGGCGAATTGGATCGGCTACAATAGCAATTTACTTTTTGAAACTCAGGATTATCAGGTAGCTACTGTAACACAGCGAAAGACAAAAACCACTGTCCTAGTCTACAATATCCTTCCTATGTGTTTAAAAAAAGACGATTGCAGAAACCCGGTTTTGGTTTTCTTTCTCTGCTATCTTTCAAAGATAAATTTCTAACAGCAAAGAAACAGCCCCTGCGCAAACTATTCGGATACGGTAAGTAGAGGGTTGGCAACAATCTGCTTAAATCTCTTTTCTGGATTATTTATTACACTAGTGACACTTGCAAGCAAAAGCTCTTTGTGCTAAATAGAAACATTATTCAGAATGAAGGAAGCGCGAAAGCGCAAAGCATACTCAGACAACTTAGAACTTCCGCAGAACTTTGGAAAAGTTCCGCTGGGTCACCTGCGGAAGTTCCCAAATGAGGTACTGCGGAAGCCTCCGAAGAATGCGTACCACAATAGCAAAAGAGAACAAGTAAGCGAGATTTGAATCTTACTCTATTCATTGTAGGACTTATCTACTATTCTTTGCACTACTGCGGGCATTTTCGATAATGCACCCTAATGGCGAGAAAATCATATGAAACAACACATTCAAAACCCTGCGGAAGTACTGGCATTTCAAAGTGCTGCGGAACCACTGGCATTTTCGGAAGTTCCGCAAAGTTTTAAAGAATCTGTGGAAGTTCTAGTTTTCAACCAGTCTGGCGTAAAAATTCTGCACAAGTTCCCATTTTCAATGCTTCCCCTATTGCAATAGTAATCAAAATCCGCTGAGTAGAATTGCGCAACGAGTCAAATTCAAATAGCAAAAATGCAAAAGCTCTAAGAAAATGCTTAGGATACATCATGGATGTGGGCTGTTATCAAATTGACTTCTCAAAATTACAAAGTGTTTGGAAGATATACACATCTAACATGGGATTAATAAGATGAGTAGAACAAAGCAGCTACAGGTACATATGAAGCATAGAAAAAAGGGAAACTTACTAGGCAGATATTACAGTGGAACTTAACAATACAGAAAAAAAATCGTGAGGCTATTTGTTGTAATTTGAGTGACACGGTGTGGCTGACGCGGGGATTTTATGGAGAGTAAAATAGTAGAAACACTGCCACTCTCAGCTAAACATGGATCCAATTCACCAATATGTGTAGTGCTGTTCTGCCAACCAGGTTGTTATGATGAACCTTTATTGACCCTACGTTTCGACAAATATCGTCTTCTTCGGAGTCCGAAAAGGGACTGCAGTCAAATCATCTGTTAGTCTACACGACACGACATGTTCATCAGACTTTCGTCGTTTGAACCGCGTCGAGGCGCAACTGCCGAAAAACAGTCCAAAATGGATCCACTAACCTCTAGTCCACCGTGAAGTCAGTAGTCCGCACGGAAATGATGGACATCAGCGAGGTTCTTCAGTGTGCCAAGGTCTTTATATACTGTGCGGTTTTAGGTCGCATAATGACATAAGAGGCAAGCGATCACTCGATATTGTCACGCGTTCATTTTTGTTGTTCCTACTCGTTTTCTGGTGTAGATCCACCCACTTCTAGCATTGTCCGTGCGATATCTCATTAATGAGATAGTGCCGGTCAACACGGCTAGTATCAACATCAAAAAACGGTTGATCAGGTATAGATTGCATGACATTGTATGCATATCAGAAGATTGGTCTGCCCTTACGGGAAACTAGGTGACAAAAGAAGACATCGTTTATCAACTAGAGTGCTTAAATTGGCGCAACGTATATAGGAGAAACCTGAAGAACTCTAAGTGTTGAATTGAGCACCTGGTTAAAAAGACGGGGAAACCTGTCATCTCCCTTGTGCAAACATAAGATTGGGGCACATAATGGTAACGAATTTGAAGTGAAGTGTACAGCATAAGAGATTGAGATATCGGCACGAAAAATGCTAGAGGCGGCGTAGATCTACACCGGAAATCCGGGCATGAACAACAAAAATGAATGCGTGACAATAACGAGTGATCTCTTGCCTCTTACAACATTGTGCGACGAGAACTGCACAGTATATAAAGTCCTTGGCTGTCCGTCACTTCTGTGCGGACTACTGACTTCACGGTGGACTAGAGGTTAGTGGATCCATTTTGGATTATTTTTCGGCACGTTGCGCCTCGACGCGGTTCAAACGACGGAAGTCTGATGAGGCGTTTAGTCGTGTAGACCAACAGATGATTTGACTGCAATCCCCTTTTAGACCTCCGAAGAAGACGGTATGTGTGGAAACGTAAGGTTAATAAAGGTCCACCATGACAACCTGGTTGGCAGAACAGCACTACATATAATCACTACAACATGCCCAGGTTAGAGGATGAGAGTACTTGGAAGACAATTCACCAATACTTCACACCCATAGCTGGCTTTCAATCACAGCTGGATTTGATAGGAGATATCCGCGGATTTGAGGAAAGGCCAAGTTTCAATTGTACATGCTAGAAACTTGTAAAAAGATGCTTGCCTAAGATATTTTATTCCAAATTACAGGTCAGAAAGAATATCAAAGGAAGTACTGCCATAACCGGTAGGGTCACGGTTCTACCCCGCCCCTTTGCGGTCAAGTGCTCCCTCCGAGATGACAAATTATTCAATGTTTGATCGGAGCGCATTATTTTTAAGCTAAATGCTCTTTGCTATCTAGAGTCCTAGCAAGGAGGAGAGGAGCAGGTGTAAAACCTCCCAAGCTTGACGTGTGGAAAATAATCAAAAATCATGTACCCTAAAATCCGGCATATAAGATCGCCTCGCAGTAAAGACCGCCTCGCCGATAAGACCGCAAAAGAGCTCTCAGTTAAGTCCGCTTTCGTGACAGCCTCGCGCGCCTCGCGCGCCGCCAAGTCCCGCGGATAAGTCCGGCTGTGCTATATATGCTCAGGACAGACGGACGTATCTGCGAGAGGATTTAGGCGGACTTATCTGTGAGACCTTTTGCGGCGTTTTTCCATCGATTTTCCTGCCAAAACTGCAGATAAGTCCGTTCTTATATGCCGGATTTTAGGGTAATCATATAGCTTATGCTCATCCAGGTAAGTACTAAAAAGATTTGCGCAAAGTCTGAAACGATCACATCTGCCCACGGGAATGGAATATCACGAATCACTGATTTATTCATGAGCACATTCAAATGAATCGTTCATAATCCAGTTATAAGAATGGTTTAACAGCGCATGGCCCTAGAACGATACGCGATATAAGGGCTCAATGGGCAACGGGGCCCCCAATGACGTCTGGTCACCAGTTGAATTGTTATGCAAATGACCGGCCACACTAGTCTTCTAAAGGGTTTATGGCTCGTTATCACAGCACGACACATGGGGTGTGGTACACATGATGCAGGAACCTTCTACTTAGAGGAGGGTGAAGAGGAGGGGGGGGGGGAAGGTGAAAGAGAGAAAGAGGTAAAAAGGGGAAAATTCTGTGTTAGCTTGCTAACATGTTAAACTGACCAATCATTCTACTTGCAAGGCAATTTCGGGAACTTTTTTCGATAGAGCAAGGGAGAGATGTGCAAGTTTAGACGAAAGGGGCGTGGCATTAGGTACCTCAAATTTTGTAGGGACCACTCTAGATTGTACTCTTTGGTTTTTTAAAGGAAGAAAAGTTGATTTCGATTACTAGCAAACAGAAATAGACCTTGCTTAAACATTTCACACATCAACACCAACTCTATAATTTTTGACCTCATCGCCGTTAAGGAGGGTTTCTCGCCCCGCCCTTAGGTTAGTGTGAAAAGTTCTGTCAGCAGCACCTTAATCTCTGAAAAAGATGGTTTCAGCCCTTGAAAGTCATCAATCATTCTATCTTTTTTGTCTAATCTGTTCAGACGGAACTCTTTTTTCTTTCTTTAGAAATTTTGAAATGTTTATCGTTGATGAAGATAGATAGTTCTCGACAGGCAAAGAAACCTTTCGTCATTTCTTTTTAGCTAGGTTGGGGTGCAAATGATAAATTAGAGTCACACTAAATTCGAGCGAAAGCGCAGGTTGCAGTTTGATATATTAGCTCGGATAAAAACTTTGGAAACTTGATATTTCAAAGTCATTCATATTGAGGCATGAAAGGGGAAGGGGAGGGGTGAAGAGAGGAAAGAAGGGGGTGAGAGACGGACAAAATCCCACACAATGGCTAGAGTTCAAAGAACATCTTCAATCACTCCGTAATCAATTTTTTTGAAGCCTTTAGCCTCCCTCTGTCAGCTTTAAACCCTTTGCTATACACCATTATTGTAGATTTCCATATATAGAAATTTTAAGCCCCATGAAATTTGCAAGTAAAAAAAATGAAAAAAGAAGAGCTAATAATCTTATACTTGAAAGATTTCTCCGCGTTTCCTCTTTCTCAATGGAAGTGGTACGCAGCTTGAAAAATCAAACAATTTTAGTTATAATTGAGATTAATCTCATGCATTCTGTAAGAAGTAGTTATAGCTTTGCTATTACAAGTTACAACGCTGAAACAAGAACTTCCTCTATAAAAATGTTTGAAAACCTTGCTGGAAGGCGGGGCTTCGCGACCTAGTCAAGGCTAGAGAATGATGCTAGAGCACATTCGCGAGAGAGACGCAAATTGCGTCGAGTATGCAAGCGGTCGCCTTCTAGCCGCCAATCTGTTGAATCAAAGGGTACTTAGAAAATTTTCTAGAGAAACTCTCCCCCCCCCCCCCCCTTCCACTCTCTCCCACCGCCCTTTTTCTGGACAAGACATTGGAATGCCACTGACTATCTTAGAGGCAGTGTCCGGGCAAAAACTCGATTTCTAGAAAATCCACTTACCGGGGTTATCCGCAACGCTGAATCCGAAAATTCACATTAGAAGGCGCGAAAACGGCGAAAACCTACGTTTCTTGAAGCCGCACAATTTGAAATCCGACGGTCCCCACCAAGGCAGAGACGCAGAGTCGCTTCGGGACCCTATATTTTGACTGTGGCGGCATGCGTACGCTGCCGCATAGCAGGAATTCGGACAGCTCGGAGGACCCCGCCCCAAGGCGTAAATTCCCCCACTTTCCGGTCGTTTTTCTTGCTTTAGGTAGCGTTATGACGTCGCACGTGCGCGATGTTGTGTCTGAAGGGAGCCACTCTCGCGTGGCACTGAACCCAAAACCCCCATTTTGCCCTGACACTATCTTTAAGTACATCGACGTCTTGAACAGTTTTTCCATAATTGATTTTTTAGCTAGAACTCACTCAAAACATCGCATATGAATGAAACAAAATCCATAAAATCCAATCTTTCAAGAAATTTTTGAAAACAAAAAATTTGGAAAATAAGACAAAATTGTTTGCGATCAGCTTATGAAGTGAGTAGTGTATCATTGCGCAAACTGTAATGCGTAGAACGTTCGGATTTGCATTTCTAGGGGCCGATGCGACACATTGTTTTGATAGGTGATCAAACATGCAATTATACATAGTTTGTTTGCAATGGCTAAAGCTTGGATGTGGACGAACGTCGCTTGACCCGAATATTAAAAAAAATGCTTATCATCTCTCTCCTGTCCCTTGGTGAGTAATAATTTCTACATCTACCAAATGCAAAATGGGCAAACTTTGTTCTGTTAAACCTTGTATAATAAAAGCGAGTTTGTACATCCGTGAAATAAAATCCTTTCAGATTGCATCTCTCTAACTAAAGAAAGTGACCAAAACCAATTTAGTATTTTACAGGGTTGGGGGAAAGTCTTTGAACAATTTTTGATGTCCTTGTATGTTCGGCTTTTCCACAAATTTTTGTATGCTAATTACATGTGTTTGCTTCTTATACTCTTGGGTACAAGCCCTCGAAAAACTGGACTATTAGCTTTTTTCCTATCGGAGATATGCCTTCTGGAATGGAGCGAGCGTTGGTGGAGAAGATGCACGAGGAGAGGATGGCTGATCAGCAAATTGCGCGGGCTCTTCAAATTTTACGGATAAAGGTCTTTCCCACCTTGCGTCGTTTCCAGGATATGAACAGCATCCAGGACTGTTGTATGAGTGGTGAATTGGCTACTGGGGACAGTAACGAGATTCTGAAAATCGTTCGCCAACGCCTTCGTCGCAGTTCTCGGCGAAGCTTGAATGAGTTGGCTTCAGAGCTTTCCACCTCTGGCAGGACAGTCTTCGACATCGTAAAAAAAGGCCTTGCGATGAAGCTTTTCAGGATGCTATAATTTCATGCTTTTTGGGAGGACACGAAGCTGAACTGACTGCGCAGGTGCCATCGACTGCTTGAACGTCTCTCCAAGGCACGCCACCGAACGATACTCTTTTCTGACATCAAAATTTTTACCGTGAGGAAAGGTTTCGATTGCCAAACAACAGAATCATTACCTAATCGCCCCCAGAAGTCAGTAGCAAGGGTTGACTCGCAAAAGGAAAGCTTCATCCGACTTCTGCAATGGTTTGCGCGGCGATCGCTTCCGACAGCAAGATGCTGGCGATTTTTGTTTCCCAGGACATCGAGGTGGACACCGCTACGCACGTAGATAGCATCCCGAAGAAGGGATTGTTGTCCTGGACCAATACCCATTTTACCAGGAGCGAATGGGGTCCCCAGCAGGATAGCGCACCTGCGCACAAAGCGAAGTTTGTTCAAGCATGGCTCCAAAGCAACATCAAGGAGTTCATTACCCCTACAGATTGGCCTCGTATTGGCCGGATCTGAATACCCCCGACCACAGCGTTTGGTCAGTTCTTTAGGCCAAAACCTGCGCTCACCCATGCAAGACAGTGGAGTCTTTGCGACTTGCTCTTCAGAAGGCGTTGGAAGAAATCGACGTGAAGCACCTCCGTGCCACAATGGACAGCGTTCCCAAGCGTTTCCGAGCTCGTGTTCGCGTCAAAGGAGGAATCTTCGAATTGTAAGGCCAGCTATGTGTAGCAGACAGTCAAGTAAACATTACCTATTGATTTCATATAAACATCTTGCCTAGCTTCATCATTACGTTAGAAATACCGTGTTCAAAGACTTTCCCCCAACCCTGTATATTCATAATTTTTACTATTTATTTTATTCGATTTGGCTAACTGCTGCCAGCAATTTAAAGTAGCCGAATTCTTCAATAAATGTTGAAATTATGCATCTTGTCCAAAATTACTTCTTTTCTAGCATCACCCGTACGTTTTGCAAGTCTTTCGAATGAGACTGCAATGCGAATTATGCATCACCTTCAATCTCAACTTCTGGGTATAATGGGACAAGCCAAAGTCGGGTCATGGATCCTTGGACAATCTTTATTGGTGATTTCTTAGAATGCCAAAATTTATTTGCGTCGTTAGCTGTACAATTTATAGCAACTTATTTAGCTGTGAACACTGTCACTTCCAAACATTTTTGCACAAAAAATGCTCCAGGAGCAACATACGATCAAAAGGAAAATGTTCCTGTCCTAGGAAAACAAACTATTAACCCGAGAGAAATTTTCTAGTAATTTGTCATTCGTGATGCTTCTACTTTCTTTTGTCTTAATTTTTAGGGAAAAAACTAGCATGAAATCTAATCAGAAAATTTGTTCCAGGCAATAATACCACTCCTGATTTTAAAAGAAGAACTTGGAATATTTGTGAACGGTGGAAATAGTGGATCAAATCATGCTATGCGAGCAGCTCTTGCTAGTTGCCTTGATGGTTTCATTACTTTCTATATGTATTAATAAAATACATTAGAAAGGAAATAATAATTGCCATTTTCGTAGGTTCAATACTGTGCTGGTTACCCGCATTCTTACTGTAACGGAGTCTGTAAATGTTTTAAAGCTCATCAATTGCAGGGTCAACGTGCATTCCTTCGGGTAAGGTTACATTTTTGGCAAAACTTTAAAAATAAAAATAATTTTGGTGCAGCGATGCAGCAAGACCAAACCTGCCCATCTGGTCAAGTCCATGTGTCAGAAGCAGATGCATGCATGAGAGGTATGTTTATCAAAAGTTAAATCTAAAGGAAATAAAAATAGAAACAAGATCTACTTTTTGAAAAGAAATAGAATGAGAAACCTACGCAAAATACATATAAATTATCATCGATTCTTGAGAAAATAAGATGAGCATATCCTTAGATCGCGAAAAGACAAGAATAGAAATAAATTTGTCGCTTATGCCTAGATTGAAACTGTGATGAATGCCTAAATTACACGTTTTAAAACGGTGTTAGGAGCACAGGCGATCATTCTAGGCGACCTGATGACCTGCTGATCAATGACAGAGCAGAAACCATTCTTCGCTCAAGAAGAGCTACTCTAATTGCATATGGAAATGGTCAGGTTAACCTGGTTTTCTCTCTCTTCTCACACTGATTTATCGAAATTAAATGTCGTCTGAGAAAATTACCAGTTATTACAGCCAGTTATTACGGCGGTACTGGAAGCTGAGGTCCCTTAGATTTAAAAGTAAATTCAAGGAAAAACGTGAAGTAAAAGGTAAATCGGATCCAAAATCTCACCATGTAGTAAACTTTAGGTGTACAACAAATTTATGCAAAAATTTTGAAAAATTTATGCGAATTGAAAGTTTTGCTCACCTCAGGTGGGCAGGTGGGCAATTACCCATCTAATTTGGAAAAAAAGTTAGGCACGCTCTTTATTCACATAAGTTTTTCATAATTTTACATACTTTGTTCTTTAGTCCTACTGCGCATATGCACACCAAGTCTCGCGCGATTTCGTCATCGCTGCGTTGCAAACGAGCTATATTCCATTTTCTTAATAGTGGGAAATTTTCAGAAAAAAGCTTGCCAGAACCTTCAATCACATAATTTTTCAATAACTTCTGAGTTAAGCCCTGCAGGCCCGTGTTCATGAACCTACCAAGTTTCATACCGTATGGTCATCTGTGCGCTGCAAACGAGCCATTTGAACAGTTTTGCAAATTTTTTGGAAGAATTGCTTATTACACCTCCCACATAAGTTTTTCATAATATTTCATACTTTGTTTCTACTAGCCTTTCTTCGTTCGCTCGCATAATTTGGTACCATACCGTTACGCCTGCAGTGAGAACTGATCATGTAATCATGATGTTCAACGGCATCTTTTATGCAACCTCGCGCACGCGGCAGTTAGCGCGCGCGAACTCTGCTGTGTGTTGAGGTTTATGGAAACTATTTCCATAAACCTCAACACACAAAACTTCCCAATGAATTGGATGTATAAGGTAAGCATGATTCGACCTTCTTTTGCTTGCACTTGGAATCTTCTTCCGGGGCCCCGCCCCGGACCTCGCAATAACGATATCCCCTTTGCTTCTTGGCCCCAAAACGATTTCCAGCTTGTCATTTGCCCACCTCGTGCCGGGCCCTAAATGTGCTGTGTTAGTGGACAGCACGAGGTTGCAGGCAAGTGGTTGGAGTTGCCGTCAAAGCAGCTACAGATGGCGCATTAAATGAGCTTAAATTCAATTTGTGAGTCAGAAGATATCAATAAGAAATTGATAGGTTTTCTCCAACTTATCATTTTCTTATTAATATCTTCTGGTTCACAAATGAATTTGAGCTCATTTAATGCACCATCTGTAGCTGCTTTGACGCCAACTCCAACCACTTGCCTGCAACCTCGTGCGCTCCACTAACACAGCACAGCCATAAGAAAACCAGATTTAAAACTGGACATGAACTTCTTACACGCCTTTGCCAATCAATCAAGTGCATTGGAAAAGGAAAGACTAGTTGTTTTCAATACTATGGATATTCAGCAAGAATGATTTTGATCATGTGGAAATTGACAATAAGCTTTGTTGCTGTTCCCTTACTTAAGTAGATGTCTTTGCTGAGACAACACTTTGTTTTTTGAGAAACTTGCCTGCACGGTATATGAGCAATATGCCCGTAGCCTTACCTCGTGCCGCTTCTTGCTGGTTTTTGCTTCCATGCGTTACAATGCTTGGTGCGATCTGAATCGATGTTTTATTGTTTTATTGTAGCCATTTTGACGTTTTGTTGTTTTATTCCATTCAAAAGCGCTATCATTTTGACATTTTTTTGTTTTATTCCATTCAAAAGTGTTACGGTATCCAATAAACCATTCTAGTGCTTCTAATGTCGTCGGAATATCATTATTGATAATATTATCATTAATAATACAAATATTAGTTTTTTAGAATTACCCGTTATTTTTGTCGACTTTATCAATTTTTCCCAAATTTTGAGCTACGGGGCTGGGAGGTGGCAGAATGGAGGGGCGGGGGGGAGGGGGGGGGGGAGAGGTAAGTGAGCTATTAACACAGCGGGGATAGGGAGTTGGCATGTAGAAGTGGGCACAGGGAAAGGTTGTGCAGGGATTGGGATGGACCTTTAATCATAGTGTTTCAGAGATAAAGGAGCTTTTCTTATGCAGAGCGTCCCATAACAAATGTGCACGCTGTTTGGTCGTTGGGAATACTCTTGATTCCATGTCTTTTGCCAAACTTTAGATACCATCCTGTACAGCTGGCTTCAGTTCGATTCACAGTACAAAACAAATTACCAAGTGCTCTCCTTACGGTATGAAGTTCCAAGTTGGTTGCAGTCGTATTTGCTTCAAAAAAGCTCTAAGCAAGCCAAAAAAGTCTCATTAGACTAATGATCATTGCCGATTACAAAAATGAAATCTGCACATCACAGTGCTGCTTCTTTCATAAGTTATTCCAGGTAAAGCGTAAAAATTGCTTTTCCAACGCTCCTCAAAATTGCAATCACACTCTTAAATGCTCGAAAAATTGTGAAAAGTTGTGTAATGAGATCAGCATGCAAATTGTAAAAAGTTAAGTAATAGGATCAGCATGCGTGAATACCCTGGTACACAATTTTTTAAAATTTTCGAATTTCTTATATCAATTGCCTATTTCACAATGACAGTGTTGCTTTAAGTTCTTACCGTAATCTTACGGTAACGAAGAGGATTAGATGTAAATCAAACTGTAAATCCAGATTGAAGCAAGCTCTACAGAACGGTGCTTGAGGTGCGAACGACATCTAAGCAAGAGGGTTATTAACGATTAAACAGTGCATTTTTCGGGACACCCTTCATCCTACCGGAAACCTATCGTATCTAAAAAGCGCGCTTGATTGCCAAAAGGCTCACAAAAGAAGTGCGTCCTTTCTTGTCATCAGTAGATATCCATCATTTCTAAAAGGTACCAGAGAAACAACAACAATAACGGTTTTCGTCTGCAATTCATCCTTTTTGAATACATGGAAACGCTATTGTTAAGCAGGACAGCAGTTCTTTGTGCCCGCTATGTTACAGCAGCTACCTGGTAGGAGTTAATACAGACTGCTATTGTAGCTGATCCAATTCGCCATCAACACGAATTCGAATGGGTTGCGCAAAATTTTTTCAGATTGGATGGCACCTCATCAATTCAAGCCACTGACAAGGAAAAGAAGGTTAGTCGAAGTGGCCTTTCACTATGAGATGTATACTGCCTTGAAGGGTTCAAAAAACTGATTCCGAATCTGCCTTTCTTATCTGCTGCGGATTTCTGAGTAAGAAGTTATGAAAGTCTTTAGGGGAGAAAATTCAATGCATGATCAGTATAAAAACGGTCATTGACTTTTCCTAGCGTTCCAATGAAGCAGCGTAAAGTGAACTTTTAAAATGAGATTATGTATTGCATAGGGTATCCCGGAAATCAATTCATGCCTTAGGAGAAAGGTTAACACTTACTTTACCTTAGTTGCGCATTCAAATTTTTACTCTTAAACTCACAACTCATCGCACAGGAACCCGCAGCAGGCAAGGAAGATTGATTTAGGACTAGCGTTTTATACCCTTTGAACTTACCTTATCTCTTATTGAAGAACCACTTCGACTACTCTTCCCCTCGGGAGTATAAAGCCATGCTTGACAGTGGGATTAAATTTTTTGAAAGGACTTACACCTAAACAATTGTAGATGTAATTAAGAGAATTAATTTCCGAGTCTCTGACTATAGCAAATAATTAGCGAAATCTCAATGAATTCTAACATGGTTTCAATTTTGACATTCCTTTTGTTCAGACCCACGTTAGATGTATCACATATACAACTGACGAAGCGTCAACTGACAGAACGTCATTGATAAGACAATTTCAGCATTCGTTCATTTTGCATCTGCGACATGATTTCTCATGCTTTTGTCTGAAAGTGTGTAGCCTATGAAAGACTTATGCGAATGAATTATTGAGGAGGAATATAGCACTAAATAATGATAGGAAAAAGGCTGCTCTGACTTGGTTAGCAATAGGTTCTAACAGTTTTTTTTTTCATCAAAACAAAATCGCCATATAGTTTCTATGTGAATGTGAAAATGACATATCTGTCAAATGAGATTAGAATCTTTGAGATATCCAAAACTTTTGCTTTGACCAGTTTCTCTTTTTATTCCATCCATTTCATTGATATCATGGAGAGGTGGTTTTCATATTGACACTTTGAAGTTGTGAGCTCAACAACAATTCGAATCGCTGACCTATCTTCTATCCAGAGGCAGTGCCTTCAAGACTCATCAGTTCATGGTAGAAGAAGTTTAAAACCATCATCTGAATTTGTCCTGTAATTCCAACAGCCACAAGCTCACTAATGGCAAAATTTCCGAGAATGACGAGAAAAAGACGCCCGCAGTAAAGTCTGATGAAAGCGAAAAAGAGTAACAAGGTGATGCGATAAATTAAAGAATTGTTGGATGACCTAAGCACAATGCTTTTTTGGAATATATTCCTTCCGAAGGAAGTTATGGCACTGCGTAGTTGGCGTGATTCGCGCGATTTCGCAGAGTTCACGGAATGTCACGCACCGAAATCCCGTGGAATGTCGCGACATTCTCATATGCACGTTCTATGAGCGGTATATTTTATGAGTCATAGAAAACACCAACAAGCTTGAGACTACAATTTAGAAGCTCTGAGTCCTCAATAAGAAATTAAGTTTTCTACAGTGAAAAAACACACACATTGCACTATTGCTCCGCGCAGCCCTTTTCTTGGAATCTGAATTGCTCTTGCACGTTCACAAAGAAATTCACTTACACGCGAGCACATCACACAGTTTATCACAAATTTTCTTAGCAGTAGCCGTTACGCATATGTAAGTTGTAACCTCACCGCTGGCGTCGGCATAGCCATATTAGCATAATTTACTGGCTCTACTAACATCCTGTTCTCAATCACTCCGGTCTCGTAGCAATTACATTGTGGGAACCAAGAAAAAATGCGATAAACAGATTGTCTTGTACTATGATAAGATTTTAAAAAGCTTTACTCTACTCAGTCTGCTCTGCTAGCTCTACAAACACCGAAATCCAAGATTACTGAATGAGAAAAACCCGCATATCAACTGACAGAACAGGAGAAATACGGGAGATCGAAAGTTTTGGAACTGAAGAGACTGATACAGAGAGAAACATTATTCTATATAGGCTGAAGGCTGAAAAGAGCTGCAACTTCTTCAAAAACATGTATACTACAAATGTGCAAATTCTTGATTTCAAAATGGACCAAGTTTCAGGCAAATGTATAACATTATGTGATTTTCTCCTCTCTACCGCAAGCTCATCCTTACATGCAACTTCAGTAAAATGACTTCGAAGAAAAGACAGTCGGCCGCAGGAGAGCATGAAGGGATCGCACATAGAGCTGAAAGCAGGTTGTACAGCTTCTCGCTCCTGTTTAATATATTCATAGTGAATGAGGTAGTAATGCTTATGGACAGATAGGCAGCGTAAAATTCAGATATCTGGAACATTAGTGTATGAAGCCTTTTTTTCAGCTGCGATCCTCTCCTCAGTGGAAATCTGAATGCATGCGGTCTTCAAAATTCTTCATGCCAAATTGCATGTGCGCAACCAAGAACACAGATGAATTTTTGCCAACATGATTGTGCCATTTCCCCATATTTGCTAAAAACTATCGACTACACCTTGCTCTATTACCACATCGTCCAGTTTCTCGCGAGATCATCTGCGAGAATGCTAGCCTATTGGCAAAAATGTCTCCATAAAACTTACACTCACCCATGAAGTGGGTGCCTTGCGCATGGACCACGGATCTACCGGTGGGTGATCTTGATTTTTGAAAGCATTAACATGCTTTGTAGACAAAGCTTTTCGAAAGCTCCTCAGTTTTTTTAGAAATAACAAAAGTGTAATAGAAGTTGTCTTCCAACCTGTTAACTTCTTATTGATATCGTCTGGTTCTCAGACTGAATTTGACACATTTTCCTATTGAGCGTAATGTTAAATTCCAGAATAAGCGTGTCTTAACATCTATTTTCCTCTTAGTAAAGATGAAATTTGCAACCATTTTTCTTTGAAAAGTTTTACTCCTAAAGGCAAGTTGTTAAGTTTTGTATTGTATATATGCAACAATTTCCATTTTTTCCTTTGAAAACACGTATGCATGGAGAAAATCGCATTATGTCTGAGGGTCTTGCGCCTCAGCGCGAAGTGGAAACCTTTTGGCAGGAGGAGACGAGCTCACTTAGCATTATCTGTAGCAGCTTTGACCCGCTTGCTTGCATCTCCTGCTTGGCAACATTTGCGCACATCTCCACTGACACAGCATATCCGGAAAAAAAACCAAATTTGAAACTGGGCATGAAGTTCTTACACGCCTGTACCAACCAATCAACTGCATTGGAAAAGAGACTAGTTGTTTTCAATACTACGGATATTCAGCACGAATGATTTCAAGCATTGTGTGGAAATTGACGGTAAGCTTTTTGATTTCCCCTACATATAGTTGCCGTTTAGACAAGACTCTGTCTTTCAAGAAACTTGCCTGCACTGTATCTGGGGAATATCCCCGGACCTTACCTCGTGCCCTTCTCGCTGGTTTTGCTTCCATGCATTACAATGTTTGGTGCGAGATTTGAATCGATGTTTTAATGTTTTATTGTCGCCAGACGTTTTTTCGTTTTATTCCAGTCAAAAGCGCCATCACTTTAACGTTTTTTTTTGTTTTATTCCAGTCAAAAGTGTTACTGTATCCAATAAACCATTCTAATGCTTCTAATATGTCGGAATATTGGTTATTTGATATAACAAAGGCAATTGGGAGGGGCTGTTCGAGCGCGCGTGTTTGAATAAATAGCCATCGAATTCAGGTGATAAGCAGATAGTTTTTCTTGTGCAGCGTTTTCTGATCCCACTTTGTCTTAATAGTGATCACAGTCCTTTAGCGACAATAGTCCATACTTTTCGTATGAACTCCTTTCCTTGCAGAAGACCTATTTAAGCCCTTTTGCCAATCTGATTTAATTGTAGTCTTCCAAAATCAAAATAAAACCATTTGTGCATTGACACCAAGCACGAAATTTGCTAACATATGCCAACAGCTCCAACGAAAATGTTTCGGCGAATCGAGGATTCGAAAGATTCAATATACATATATGAATGAAGATCCAACAATGGCCTGACTCTAGCCAGCTAGAATACCACCAAAGCGTGGAAATAGGAATTTTTTATAGAGCTTTTCTTAGGACTACCTTTGTCTTACTAATTGCTTGTTCGATATTGCTTTGAAAGCGAACGGTTGAACGTGAAGAATGCTCTCACAACGGCTATGTATAAGCTGTTTTCTTTTAGAAATGGATAAGAGCGGAGTGAGCTATTGGTGTCTTGTTTTGGTGAGTCGCTTTGTCTTTATCCCTTGTTCTGTTTTATCCTACTTATTGCAATTATAGGCGCTTCTAACCGTATTTATTCTTGCCGGTGAGCCTCTTGTCTAACTGAGCTCCGATTATAAATGTGGATTGTTGCAGAAGCTCGCCCTCAATGGCCTTGGAGCGAGTTTTGTCCACCCCATTGTTGGTTGTTTCCGTAATGATTTGCAAGGACTTCTACACCATCTTGCAGTTCCTGCAATCTAATAAACCTCGCATATTCCACCTTGGCGTCATAAAGCTTCAACCGTTGTTTTTCAACAAGACATTTCATACCGTAGTTCCAAAAAGTGAAATTCATTGAATAGTACTCGCGGAAAATTATAAAAGGCAAGCAGTTTGACAGCTTATAAACAATGACTAAAGCCTTGGAGCACAACTTCTCACCTTTAATCTAAAATACCTGCTCTGAACGCAAGAACCTTACCAGCTGAAACGAAATTTGATGAGCACCGCGATTATGCACTATGTGCAATATATATGCACAAACTGCAGTTAAAATACGTGGTGCATAAATTGAATTGCGCTCTTGAAGGCAGCGTCCAAGCAAATCTGGACCTATGGGGCTCTCACGTGGAACCTAATCTTGAGGCGCTAAATAAGACTCTGGCCAAGCGGCAGTTCAGATAGTGCACTCACGGTTAAGATATCGGGCTCCAAACTATGCCCCGTAATCGTATTCGTGATCGTAACTATGCTCCGTGACCGTATCGCGAATACGGTCACGGGCCATAGTTTGGAGCCCAATATCATAGCCGTGAGTGCACTATCTGAACTGCCGCTTAGGCAGACTCTTATTTAGGGCCTCAAAATTACTTTTCATGTGAAAGCCCCATAAGTCCAGATTTGCCTGGACGCTGCCTCTAAACAAAGTGTGTTCAATCTTTACTTCCAAGTCCCAACGTTTCTGAGCTACAGCCGCCACGACTCACACGCGCACGTCCTCTGCAATGCCGCGTACGCCGCCCTCAGATCTTGTGCCCTTCAAACTTTTCAGTGCTCAAGAGGCCGGCGCCATAGTAAGGGGAGGAGAGAGGGGAAGTGGGGTTGGCAGATATGAGTCGAGACCATAAGTGATATTGTACTAGAAGTCTGGCAGGACTGGCTCCTACTGGTCACTGTCGCGGCGCCAAGCTTCGCGGAGATTTCGCTTAGACTGTGAGTCATGACCAGGGTTGAGCGTGGGGTCAGGCGCGCCCGACCAGGGGTCGTATTGGAGTAAGAGCAAGGGAGGAGGTCGTAATCAAGAAGCGAATTTTTTCAAAAAATTAAGGAAATACTACGATGGAGCAAGGTGAAGCTGAAGAAGAAGAGCGCTTAACCGTGGATCTCAGAACTCCATCAAAGGAATGACTTTCGTGGATAGCATGTGCCTATTTACTCGACTAACGAAGGCTCAGCCAAATTTCATTTTCATCTTACCTTAACATACCGTAAGGTCACCAAAGAAGCTTTTTGTGCAAATTGGGTATGAATTCCGTAATCAACATGCTAAATTACCTCAACGACCCATCATCTATCACATCTTACAGTGTTTCCTAAAGTCTAAAAAACATGAGTTCCAAACATGATTAATTTGCTCACCAAAGTAAAAGAAGTCAGCTTTTTTGTATTCATGACAAAGCATTACTCTTTAACAGTCTATGCTAGAACATATCTCTTTCAAATAATGGATCAAGAAGTGCTTAATATGTTAGTCACGGCGTTTTCTACCTCGAGTGCTTCAATTCCGCCGATCAACACAAAGCGAAAAGAAGTCGAGGTAAGCTCAAACACCTATTGTAGAATCTTTGAGGCTTATGCTAGCGAATCATGTAAATAAGTAGAAAAGCTTTTTTGGTGATAAAGTTAATTGGGTCAGGCTCAACCCCTCAAAAGCTCAGGCCGCCTTAGCTTTTGTACCCTTACGCCTGACCCGATTGACTTGTCTTCATAATCCAAAAATCGCTCCATCCCTGGTATGAGTATTAAGCTCATAGCTTCTTCTTGCTAAAATGAAAATTTGGGGCCGAACGCCCCACTCCTAGGAGAATTATGGCCCTTCCAATAGGTCCATTTAGATCAAAATCAGGCGTCGAATTACGTGTGATTTGAAGTGCAATCACAGAAAATCGAGCGTTCGCTCCTTGAAAATCTAAAAACCCTTTAGAAAAGAATGATGTCTTTCGGAATATCATATTCTGAGGTTCTAATGTCAAGAGGGTCGTTTGAGGGCTTTCCACGAGAAGGTCGTTTTTAAAGCACTTTTTAAAACTGTTCTCACCTTTCTATACAAGTTTTTCACGTTAACGATTCAATTATGATTCTAAGATTGCATTAGCACATTTAGAATTTGGTCCTAGCATTGCTTCATAGAGTCATGCGTTGTGTTTATTTCTATCATCATGAGGCCCATTTCATACAGTCTGCATATCAAAACAGAATCTGCTGACGGGTTAGCAAGATTGTGATACTTCCCTAGGATCTTATATATTGCAGTGACGGATAATTTCTGTTACACTCTTTTTTATTTCTTTAAAGTCTAAGAGGTTTTTGGAAGATGTGGTTGTGGCGTGTTGACAGGGTGCAAAGATCCACTCGTCAGTACTGTCAGACCCGCGCTCTGTGCGCATCCCTTTATTGGTAGAAGCAACATTTTTATCAGCAGATGGCTTTGTAAAAGCGAGAGACCCCGATGTGGTTATCGGCAGGGTTTTCACCGGACAGGGGTATGGCACCATCATGTCTGCACACGTTCATCTGAGGAGTTGTTGCGCCATGTTGGCGCACATACGCATTTTGACATGGAGAACAGTTTGCATCCACGGAAGTCTCGTCTTGTCAAAAAAGCAGTTTCAGGCTCGAATCTTCCCTTCAGTTATGGGAAAGAGAAACAGTTCGCGTACTCGTCTCTGCACGAACCACTATGCTATCAAATGGTTGATTAGACTGGTTTCATACTATTCCGGATGTTCCGGAAGTCCCAGCACAGCTCTCGCACTGTGCTGGGACTGTGCCGGACTTGTGCTGCATGTGCTGCAGCCGCCCGCCTGCGGTTTTGAGTGGCGGGAGTTGGAGATTTTTGACTATTTTCAACGATTTTTTCTTAGGTTACTCTCATTTTAGCCTTATTCCTCTAACCGCTTCCCCTTTCAATGAGCAGAACTCTAAACTTGATGCGGGTTGAAGAGAGCGCTGATCTGTTCTTCGAATCTGGAAAGATGGGTCTTTGTGAACTAGTCCATATTCCCTGTTTTCTGCTCCGAATACTCTATTTGTTCCAGAGAGCCGCTGCATAGTCTCCCAAACTCTCTCTTGAAAGGCATGAGAACAATTTTTAAGATGCGGAAATTGTGACTTTTCTGTCGTTTTTTTTTGATTTTCAAGCATTCTCTCAGCCCCTTTCCTTTTTCCATATCGTTGCATATCCGTTCCATGTTCTGCTCTGCCTTGTGATGAGAAAAGCTGCGTACTTGAAGCCGGCTTGAAGTATGAAAACGCTGTTCTGCATGTATCCGGAAGGGTGCGTCTTCGTGCGTTCGCCCATCCTTTCTTCGTTATTTTTGGACCTACTTCATGTGTTTTAGAAAGCTGTTTATGTCCTTTCAATACAAACATGGAGCTACGCAGCAGCTTTCTGGAATACGTAGAGTGGTTCCGAGCAATGACAACAAAGAGAGAATGGACGAGCACAAGAAGACCCATCATCTCGGATACGCAGAGCAGAGCAGCGCTTATTCATTCTCGCTCAATCTCACTCTCGCTTCAAGTTCGGAGTTCTGCTCATCAAAAGGGGAAGCGGGATAGAGGAATGAGGCCAAAATAAGAGGAACCTAGGAAATCGTTGAAAACAGTCAAAAATCTCCCGCCGCTCAAATTTGCATGCGAGCGGCCGCGGCGCATGCAGATTCCGGCACAGTTCCAGTACAGTGCGAGAACTGTGCTGGAACTGTTCCGGAACATCCGAACCAGTATGAACCCCGCCTTACACCTTGCATACCCAAGTTTTGTTAAATCACGATAGAACACAACACTATGTACAAATTGCTATATAAAAATCATCTTCGAGTTGTTCTAGGGTCGAGTGTCATTATTTGGCTGCTCGGATTCTTCCCCTAAAATTTAAAAAATAATAATTCAATCGTACGGTTTTTATAAAGTAGGAAAATTTGACTTTATTTTTACATATTCGCATCAACATTGTGGAAATGCGTTGGGTTCAAAATAAGAGGTCGTCATCGACTACTTAAAGCACAGAAATCGGCATTACTTCTACGTCGTAGACAAACATCTATTTGAGTTGACATCCTGTTTTAGCATGATACATGCACTTGAAGCCTTGCACAATTTTTCCATCTTATGGAGAGCATGACAGTATTTGAAGCAGCTCGAAGGTCAAACACTGGGAAGAGAGTTCTTGTAACAAACTTTCAGATCGAATTTGTAATTCGATAGCATCTGATGTGAAACTGTGAATTTTCAAAAGAAAGCTTTAGCATTATTGACGAAACGCAACTACCGCCTATGAGTTCACGCTATGTTGACTTTCAGATACCAGCTAGAGTTTGGTATAGGATATGGCCCTGGGCAGACTTCACGCGTTTCGATCGTTGCGACTGAATCGCGACGAGATAACTGTTATAACATCATTCCATGCCGATCAACTTGCATTCGGTTGTGATACTTTTCCAGCCCGAAATATCTGAATGTGAAATGAAAATGAATGGAAATCTTGGCGATAGTCGCGACGATCAAATCGCGTGAAGTCTGCCCGGGGCCTATAAGTTCACCCTATGTTGGCTTCCAGATACCAGCTAGAGTTTGGTAAAGGATATCTGCGATCTTTTAAGGAAAAGTCAAGCTGTAGTTGCAGAGGCTAAGGATCTATAAATTGACAGTCCAGATTTTAGAAAATAGACTCTTGTCGTTACAAAAATTTACATCTTTCACTTGCACGAAAAATGCATCACACTGTTCGCGCTGTCCTACCAAAGCAAAAAATTCGTTGCAAGTTTAAGAAATGGAAGAGAGAAGGAACGAGTTTTGAGTTGCCTTAACGCTTTCAAATTCTGTTTCCTTCATCTTATATATAGAGCTGAATGATGTCTGTTTGTATGTCTGTATGTCTGTATGTATGTATGTCTGTCTGCATGTCTGTATGTACGTATGTTCCGAATAGAAAATTCCATTTCTGAACCGATTCGGACCAAACTTGGCACACATACACTTCGGGACCGGGCGGGTGTCATTGGCTACTTTTCATCATCAATTGATATCGATTTTATCGATTTTTATCGGTTTTTTGCAGAGTTCACCTACGGGGCTGGGAGTTGACACAGGGGGGTAACTGAGTATGCTGATTACGAATACAATATTAGTTTCTAGAATTATCCGCTGCTTTTGTCGATTTTTGTCGATTTTTTGCAAAGTTTGTACGGGGCGGGAGTTGGCACAGGGGGTAATCGAGCATGCTGATTACGAATAAAATAATGACAGGGCTGGGCGGAGCCGGGTAAGTCAGCTAGTTTGTTAATAAGATAGATGCTCACTTAGGTCAGGCTAAGTCAATTACTTGGTTATGATGAGTTCTGAAACAACCTTACCCCCGAACTTACAAGACTGTTGGAAAATCTGTTGTCGGTTCTGCGCAGGATTGGAACGTGGCCATATCTATCATCTCAAAATGGAATATCATGGGCTACTGATTTATGTATAAGCTCATTCAATGATTTATTCATAATCCTGTTATTTCTAAAGTATGTGCGAAAAAAACTGAATTGAACTAAAAAAATCATGCAGCTGCAATGATAATGACATGAACTAAGGGTCGCAGGTCGGCCGCACTCTGGCCACGCCCCTAAATTAAGGCCGTGGACGAGCCAAAAAGGCCTTTTGGGGCCGCGGCTCGTCCGCTCCCAGTATCTGAGTATGGGAATGGTTTAACACATTGACGAACGCTTGACAAACCACGGTCAAGCAATTACTACCACGTGGGACTTGACTTAAGGCTTGAACTTCGTTAGAATGACAAATATTCTAGTTCATTCCAAAAGTTTCCTTTTGCTGTAAACCTAGAAATGACCTCTATCCTCTTTGTCAGCCTTCCGCAGCTACTGTAGGTATAGTGTGGACCCCGGTCAACTTCCCATAGATACCTCCGCGACGCGTGCGCAGCGCATGCCTTTAATGCTCTTTTCGTTTCAGCTCTACTAGATTTCTTTGCTTTTCCCTCTTAAGTGATTTTGTTCCATTCTGTAATTTCTTTATTTTAGGTGCAAAGAACTCACGACAACTGCCGTTGATGAATTTTTACGAGATTGACAGCCTTGAGCGCTTTTAATCAATCTCTTTTTTTCTCGATAGTGAATTGGATTTGGATTTGGATTATGTATATGGGGATGTCCCTTCAATGGCTGCTATTACAGAATAAGCCTGTATGTCCGATTGATTTTATTAAGGATGTTTCTAGGCTCTTTAAATGCGCCGTTAGGGCTTTGCTTCTAATATTCTTCTCTTTATCTCAAACTTTCTAGTTTTTGTGGCCGCAGAATTATAGGTCGAACTGTTTATCAGACATTCGAAAAATGATTTTCAGATTCTATGACAAGATCCGGTGCTTGGTTCTGACATCGATCTCCAGCGTCTTCTGAAGGATCGCTTTTACTTAGCTGAGGAGAATGGTGAACTAAATTGGAAGAAAAATGTCCTACCAGATGTTGGTCAGTAGTTTGGTAAAGAAAACGATCTACGATTTGTAAACAATGTTGTAGAATTCGACTGGAAGACGTATCTACAAAATCACGATCGAAAAATGAAATTTGACAAATCGTTGCAAATCGAACCGATTCCGCTTGATGACGAATTCGTTACTCGATGGGAGGAATTAAGGGTGAGTGTGTTTTTAGATGTTTCTAAGGCGGTACATACGATTTGCTGTTCTGCTTGGTCCTCGTGTTATGAGTACTTGAAAGCTCTGAACTGTTGATATAGCACACTATATTAACAAAATACGCATGAAAGAATTCGCTCCTGAAATTCTTATCTAAAATATAGACACTCAAATGAACTGATTGAAGTATGCCTTACAGTAAAACTCTAATTTTTAGAAGGTAAGAAGGAACCAAATCTCTCAATGATGCACACAACTTGACTTCAGTCTACAATAAAAAATCTTTGAAACCCCTTGTACACGCAGAAATCTCGCAATCGCAGTTATTTTCTTATATATGTGGTCCTCATTTCTACAGTTCGTTTGTGTATTTAAACGCCTAACAATTTGCGCAAGCAATTCATTAAATAATTACAATCTAATTAAAAGAAGCTTGGCTAAGTTCGTGCATTTGCCGCAGCAGACGCTGCGCGCTCGCTTGGCACCGAACGAGCGATGAAGCGCGAGCAACGCCTACAGTTACTGCGCTATAGTACCTGTGGCGGCTCGGTGTGATCAGCACCTTCCGCAAGTGCTCGCCGCGTCTACATCTAACTCCCTATTGCCCCCTACGATGGTGTTGCGCATCCATTAAGTCCGTTCATGACGCCTTAGCGTCCGCTGCCGTGGACTGCTCCTATCCGCAAGAGATATTTGTTAACGCATGAACGCTAAAATAAGAAGAGCCAACCAGATAAATTACGATTTATCTTTAATCACTAGAACTACACTACATCCTAAAATACTAATCATGTAAAAGAAAAAACACGGGCGGTCGCATCGCTCCATGCTACCGGTGGCCCCGTTAGACTTATCTCCGAAGATGAACTTCCCGAGGCCTCACCTAACAGATCCGTCGCCAGTCGCCCGAAGAAAACGGTGCAACCCTCTCCGCACCCGATAGTTCTAATTCAGCAACAATTCCAAAAGGGGTTGCTTTCATCTTGCGCGTCCTGCGCTTAAATTTACCCAAAATCCTTTGCACCTCTTCTACAGCTTGGTCAGCAACAAAACACATTCAATGCGGGAGCTCAAGGCACGATGATGCAATATCGAAATCACAGACAAAAGTAATCAATAAAGGCGAAAGTGAGCAGATGAGCAAATGATGCGCCGCCTTATATAGGCGTTTTGTTGGCTGCGTGCCAGCAAGGAGAGAACGATTGCGAAGCTAAAACGCCACCGTAATCGCGACTGGATGTGCGAATCAACCGGTGCTCCCGGCTTCCTACTTCGAGGAGCGCGTGCACCGCTAGCCGCGACAGTGCCCTTTGGTTCAGCTGGCTTGGCGGCTGGAAGGCGGAGCTTTATGACCTAACTAAGGCTATATGATGATCAGAGGGCACACGCGCGACAGAGACGCAGACTGCGTCGCAAGCATGAACGGCCTATTAAGTCATAAAGATCCGCCTTAGAGACGCCGAGCCAGTTCAATTAAAGGTCAGCAATCTTGCCAGCAAGAGAAAGGAAGCACGTAGAAGAAGGTGCGGTTGTCGGCAAGTCAGCTTGGAGAAAACGATATGCATAGTGGGGCTTGATCTCCAATGTGAGCCATGTACAAATATCAGCTTCACTGTGGTATGTATTGTATTTGAAGCGCATTTCAACTATTTGCGTGTACCCTCTGTATCATTGGGTGTGACGGGTGGTGGATGGGATTTTGAAATTTGCATTTCTCTCGTGAGCGTGCTCCCTAATCATTTCTCAAGCTCATTTAGCGATCAAAACTTTACTCTCCACCCCACCCCAATGAAACAGGGGTGTTTCAGTGCGGCGAACGGTCATCATGTCCCCGATCGTACGCGACCGCTGATCACTGGCCAGTCACCACGACTTGTTTGTGTCTCCAAGCAAGACGCCCGTTTTTCCCACTGTCTGCATAGCGAGAGCGACGATCGAGGCCTGTCGCCTCAGGCGCCTCGCCTCGAAGTTGCGTCGGGCACATGCCTCTGTCATGACGTACATCGATTACATAAGTGAGTGGAGTGGAAAATTCCAACAAGACTTATGCCGAACGCGACATCACGCAAGGAGAGGTCCTTGATTAAGGCCGTTAAATCTCGGTGCTCTGGGATGCTGTGCTCCTCGTTTTTAAACATCTTTCTGACGCTTCACTGCGGGTGAAGAATTTCGGCGCATTGTTATTTAAGCTGGTTTTTAATTGTTTTGATTTCTTGGAAGCCACGCAATCACCATCATCTTTTAGAGTCTATTCTAAGTACAATGAAAACATATAAAAGTTGTGCTAGAGACAATATGAGGGTGCTACGCAATCTGTGATATACATAAGACAAGCTGAAGGGTGGAATCTTATATAAATTTTTAATTTGGACCAAACTTGGCACACACCTCGGGGCGGGGAGTGTGTCATAGGCTACTTTTCGTCATCGATCCATATCTATTTTATGGATTTTTATCGATTTTTTGCAGAGTTCACCTACGGGACTGGGAGTAACACAGGGGGTAATCGACCATGCTGGTTGAGAATACAATATTAGTTCTTGGTATTATCTATTACTTTTATCAATTTTATCGATTTTTTTCCAAAATTTGAGCTGAAGGGCTGAGAGTTGGTACAGGGGGTAAGTGGGCATGCTAATTTCGCAAACAACTTAGGGAACGCGAAATGAAGTGTAGAAGTGGGTACAGGGAAAAGCTGTGGGAATAGGGATAGGACCTTTCTTACAGTGTTTTGACAGGGCCGAGCGGAGCCGGGTAAGCAAGCTAGTCTTTTATATAAATGCTAATGAGTTGGGGTTTATCGAGAATTAATGACTTTCATATTCTATCTGTCCTATTAAGTCATGTTTAGCGCTGGATATTAGATACTCAGAACAACTCAGCCCAACTTTGTACTTTTCATTGAGTTTGAAGAAAGATAGATAATTTTGAGATGATTATTCGCTGGGGATCCTCCAAGGCATCATCCACACAGACAATGCTCAGCTTTTATGGCAATGCG
The DNA here is from genome assembly GCA_958299035.1 of Cylicocyclus nassatus. Lineage (NCBI taxonomy): Eukaryota > Metazoa > Nematoda > Chromadorea > Rhabditida > Strongylidae > Cylicocyclus > Cylicocyclus nassatus. Next base: position 89,984,777 of record CATQJL010000001.1, on the reverse strand, counting down.
ATGTCATTCACTAAGGTATGAGGGTTGGAGGACCTCTGGAACATGAGTAGGATGAGAGATGCGAGTTTATAATGGGGTCTGAAGGTCCACTCACATTTTTCCCTCCTTCTTAGAAGGAAAGAACCCAAGGTCACTTTGGTCTTCTCACATGAAAATCTAAGTCTACGTATGTTCGTATCTTTAGAGCGACTGTTTGGAAGAGTCATGGACATATGAACTTCGTACGAACCAATCAAAATAATAGCGCTGCCAAGCCTGCTTTATACTACGGAGCAATATGAGTGATGATCTGTCATTGTGTTCAGATCACAAACGACTTTAAATTCCAAAGTGCATTGAAATCTCCTATTGGCCATTTTGACACTCTGCAACAGTGCAGCTGTCACAAAAAAACCTACATTACATAACTTTTTCAATAAAATTGCATCGCACACACTGAACACAGATTTATAACCAGCGATCTGAGACGAGTATTTTCTTCATTTCCTGTAAAAAAGCCATGCTGGCCTCGGCCCTTGTCTTAGTAGCATTCTTGACTGCCGAAGACTAGGAAGCACATCATTTTCTCCCTCAAATTAGAACAAATGAATTTGTTGAAACTGATAAGTGTGCACGTAACATTAATTGCAAGACTTATTTTCCAACCTAGTACCTACATCCATGGATTCAAATTGCAGAATCACCGAATAGAGAATGAGCTTGGATTCTTGGTACAGTCCGAGACTGTTGTTGAAAAAGCTGCTTCAACCTTTTGTAAGCTGATTTTGTCTTTTATTGGCTCTAGAATGTTCGAATTGATGGTGCTGCTTTACTCTAGGCACCTCCGTTACGATCGTCGTCGCTGCCGCTTTCATTACTATGCATTGGATGCGATAAGTGCTTCTTACAGCAATCAATTGTTCACTTGTTGTTTTCCCTCACTGGCTGATGTTTCATTGTACGAATTTTTGCGTACCTTTTTTATTGGTCCTATCCTGCAGTTATTGTTTTGTGACTGTGCACTCTGCTCGATCTCTTCGTGATTAGTTCACATTTTCCCACTGCATTGACTATTGCTCCATGTGTAGATTTGTACAGTCTATCGATTATCTCTTTCATAAAATGTAAATTTTAACTTTTATAGAGAATGGTACCAGTCAGTTTTTATCTGATCTTAGCTAACAGGTTACTGGTGCACTAGATACTTTGAGCGTACGCGTTTAAACGCGATGAATATGAAATCTTCTATACTAGTAAATGCTCTTGAATTTGTTTACTACAGGATACCTAAATAACAACAAGTAATCATGCATCTATAACAGCTGGTCGCTAATAGCTCTCCAGAGCACGTATATCGCTCGTCCTCAAATATTATTTCGTTGATGTAGATCTATAGTATCAAAAATAAAATTTCCTTCCTTCAACACTGTAGGATCACCAAATGAGTTCCAAACGGCCTTCACGTCCTGAAGCCATTATTTATTTATTTACTTGTGTGCACTCAAGGTGCGCCATTTAGAAGAAATGACGCAGAAACACAAATACAAACTCTAGTCAGTAACACAAACTGGGTAGAACTTGCTACCTGCTGACCAGACTTCTATAGTTGATGAGAGTGGTGTTCAAACAAGGCAAAAAATCACATCAATTACCATAGTATAGTAACACCGTTTCGTCACTAATACATAGGAACGCCAGTGATTTATCAGCTACATTATTACTCACAATCAGTGCAGTTTCTTAGATAATTTACCAATTTGAGAAGATTTTTTCATCATTAGCTTCAATCTAGGCATTCAAAAATGTTGTAGTGCGCCGTAGTGCCCAAAATAACGGATGAAGATTACAAATAAAGTTCCAAAGCTTGACTGCAACCACGAGGAATTGCGCATTATATACTGATTGAATCAGAGGTGGTAAAAGAATTTTACAAGCAACCTAGTCATTGCTACCAATACACTTTGGTGCACCACGAGAGAATAAAGAGAAAAATCTCGAACAAATATGATACTACCAAGTCCTGAGCCTCGCGTAAATAAACGTAACATGAGAATAGAAAAATTGACCATAAAGATTTAGGCACATTAAAATATACAGATCAATCTGCTAAATAAATAATCTTGTGAAGTTGCATCAAAAAAACTTGCTTGCTTGTAACTAGTTAAGTAATTGAGCTAGTTAAGTAGTCTAGTAGTCATAGGTGCGAAGGCCTGAGATGGGTACCCTCCAAAGTGAAGGGGGTCTCAGGAGTTTTTGACCCTTAAAAGTGAAGGGGGTCCAAAAATTGCCGACGTCGACCGGGGGGGGGGGAATTGAAAAAAAATAAATTTTCAATTTTTTTACTTTAATTCTTCCAAATTTTAATTTTAACAATTTTTCAATTTTTTTTGCTTTTAACCCCCCTCACTGGGACGAAGCAGGTGCTAAGGTGAGTTAGTTAGATTAAAGTTGAGATATCGCTGAAAAATCCAATTTTAGGCATTCCAAGGACGAGCAGTATTGAGTCGATATGGGAGCATAGGTGCGATAAGGGGAGCAGGGTCCCCTCTAGGTGAAGGGGGTTTGGGCTATTTCTGACTCAGAAAAGTGAAGGGGGTAACTGAACTGAGATGAATGCTGACGCAAGCTTACATGTCTAACGGGAGCGGGAGTAAAAAAAAGGAAAATAAGTGGTATAGAGATGCAATTTGAAGATTTCCTCAATGCTCAGGCTTTGGAAGGTCATCCAACAGAGACTTTTTTGACTCAAGAAAGCTTTATGTTTTATCAGTCAACACACCATTCGAAAGCTCGGAACATACAGAATCGACGTAGACCGTCTCTTTTTTCCCAGCTTACTTGTGAATTCAGATATAAAAAATCATATCTAGTTCTAGCATCAGCTGATTTTATGCGATCACTTTAAGCTCTATTTCTGAAAGAAAGAGGAAAGCTAGAAAGCCTTGCTGTGTGATACTGTTCGAAAATCAGGCACCTTCATTCATTCTTCACGCAGAAATTTCTTGACAAAAACACACATGTTTTTAGCTAAAATGCCATGTATCTCTAAATGAAGGGGAGCTAGAGAAAAAGAGACGGTCTACGTCGAATCCTTTTTTTTGTGGGCTTTCTAATGGTATATAGGTTGTTGGGTGAAAAAACTTGTGGCTTTTCAAAAATGAGGTGGAGATATTCAATACCTAACTTCCTCCACTCCGCTCCGGCTTTCTATGGGTCGCCGGAGCAAGACTTTTTTGGACTGGGAAAGCTTTCTACATCAACACTTTATATACCATTCGATAGCTAAGAACACAAGGAATCGACGTAGACCGTCTCTTTTTTCATAGCTTTTCTGTGAAGCGAAATACGAGCAGTTTTATCTAGCTACAATATCAGTCAAATCTGGACAATTATCTTTTCAAGCCAAGAAGGCTTTTTCGAACTTTTATATATGATTCGAAAGCTTGAGAAACGAGTAATCTAACTGCCCTTTTATTTGATATTATTCTCTCCAGTGAAAGGAGATATGGTACGATTCTTGTCAGTAAACATGCATCCATCACTAGCTAGTCCAGATTTTCTACTCTTGCTCAACTTTTTCTTGCGACAGTGTGCATTCATTGATACAAAGTTAATTATTCAAAGAATTGAACATTCTTTGAATTTTTGATAATGTTTCGTTATCAAGGCCACTTTGTATGCGCAGAAGGTCTCAAGCATGCGTTTTTTCAACAAAACGCTGACAAAAAGTGCCGTTGTAACAGCTGTTTGATTCGGCCGTTATGCCTTGATTCTAGTCTCAACCTCAGGTGAAAGGGGTCAGCCAGATGCCGGCTCTAAAGTGAAGGGGGTCAGAGGAATTTCTCCACCTTTCGCATCTATGTATGGGAGGACGCATGGGCGTGAAACGAATGGCTTGAGTGGTGCCTACACGTGGGCTTGTTGGACGAGACTCTGAAAAAGACATTTTGTGGTTATAATGTGGATATAAATTGAATAATTTGCCATCGTATTGTGTGTATAAGGATAAACAGTAAATGGAATTGTTGTACACAATCGAATTTGTATATACTGAGTGAAGGCAGGAAGATAATCAGAATAGGAAAGGTAAGATATCGGAGTTTGATGATCAAAAGAGAAAGCTGCTGGAAACAAGTTTTATAAAGGTAGAGGGAGAAGGTAAGTCAGGTATTAGGTACTCAGGTAAGCTTCCGTTGTAAGCTGATAAGGAGAAGCACGTTTGAGTTGCCAACTATATCCCCCCTTCGAGCCAAAAAATTTCCATATCTCGGTGTGGGGGTCATCTCATGATCTAGTTTTTTTATCTTGTAAGGGAGAGTGTGCTTGAGATAACTAGGGCTGTCGCAAAAGAATCTGCTGAAGCAGAACTTCTGAAGCTTGGGTTTTACGCACAAATTTATGCGTCTTCAACCCGGTGCTGTTCCTCTCCTTCCTTAAAGCAGATCCTTTTGCGAGAGCCCTAGTTATATCAAGTGAACCTCCCTCTACAAGATGGTGAAAAAAGTAGGTCATGAGAGGACCTCCCCGCTAAGATATGAAGCGTCAAATTGAACCACCCCAAATCGATTTTTTTGCTATAACTCTTATGTAAATAAACAAAAGTAAACCAGGAGCTGGAATTAGAATCCACTCTTCAAGAGCTTTCGAATGATATATAATATGTGGGGGTTCCTTGTTTTTTTCGCCCTGCGACAGGGGTTGAGACGCTCCAGTTATGCGATCTCAGGTCTATCCCCCCCCTCCACATGCATTAAAGTGGGCGGGGTTGAGATCGCATAACTGGAGCGTCTCAACCCCTGTCGCAGGGCGAAAAAAAACAAGGAACCCCCACATATTATATATCATTCGAAAGCTATTGAAGAGTAGATTCTAATTCCAGCTCCTTGTTTACCTTTGTTTATTTACATAAGAGTTATAGCAAAAAAATCGATTTGGGGTGGTTCAATTTGACGCTTCATATCTCAGCGGGGAGGTCCTCTCATGATCTACTTTTTTCACCATCTTGTAGAGGGAGGTTCACTTGATATAACTAGGGCTGTCGCAAAAGGATCTGCTTTAAGGAAGGAGAGGAACAGCACCGGGTTGAAGACGCATAAATTTGTGCGTAAAACCCAAGCTTCAGAAGTTCTGCTTCAGCAGATTCTTTTGCGACAGCCCTAGTTATCTCAAGCACACTCTCCCTTACAAGATAAAAAAACTAGATCATGAGATGACCCCCACACCGAGATATGGAAAATTTTTGGCTCGAAGGGGGGATATAGTTGGCAACTCAAACGTGCTTCTCCTTATCAGCTTACAACGGAAGCTTACCTGAGTACCTAATACCTGACTTACCTTCTCCCTCTACCTTTATAAAACTTGTTTCCAGCAGCTTTCTCTTTTGATCATCAAACTCCGATATCTTACCTTTCCTATTCTGATTATCTTCCTGCCTTCACTCAGTATATACATTCGATTGTGTACAACAATTCCATTTATTGTTTATCCTTATACACACAATACGATGGCAAATTATTCAATTTATATCCACATTATAACCACAAAATGTCTTTTTCAGAGTCTCGTCCAACAAGCCCACGTGTAGCACCACTCCAGCCATTCGTTTCACGACCATGCGTCCTGCCATATCGACTCAATACTGCTCGTCCATGGAATGCCTAAAATTGGATTTTTCAGCTCCGATATCTCAACTTTAATCTAACTAACTCACCTTAGCACCAGCTTCGTCCCAGTGAGGGGGGTCCGGTCCCGATTTTTGCTTCCTTTCCCGCACTCTCATTCCCTACACTCTGTAAATAAATTCTTTTACCTTAAATTGTACTCCACTTCAAGCATACTATCATCTCACCTAAAAAATTTTTCTTTCTCCGTCCAAAATGAAGGGGGGTGGGTAGCCCAGGCTCCAAAGTGAAGGGGGGGGGGGGGTGAGATTTTTCTCAACCCTTCGCACCTATGCTAGTAGTCACTAGAAAACTTGCTCAAAACGAGTAAACTCTGAAATTGTTTTTTCTCTTTGTGCGATCCTGTTTTCGACGAGCCTAAGGGCGGATGCCAGCCGTCACGACGCCGTTGAAAATTCATTTCGAAAGCAAGATTCTTGTTTGGAGTGAAAGTGTAAAGAATTGGGTTACGATGCTGTACAATAGCGGTGCCTTTAACAAGGCATACCCCCCAAGTTTTGTTACAAAAAATCGAAGCTAGAGAATCGTTCCAGGACGTACAAGGTCAAGGTAGCTCCGACAATCAGCGTGGGTGGTCTAATGTAACAGATCCGAAGCTGGGCCCTAATGTGCCTATGATTGTTACAGATCAGTTCCACTTTGTGATTATCAAATTTTCGATATCTCTATCTTGCCTGTGACTCACTCCCAAGCTCATCACCTTTAGCACACCCACGCTGATGGCCGGAGCCATGGGCCGCTTTAACCATGGAGTAATTTTCTCGCTTCAGAGTTCATCTTCTGCAGGCACAAATTCATTAAGTAAGGGGCCCTCCTATTATACAACATCGGAATCACCACCTTCGATTTGAGTAAACGGACCTTAGTTGTGGATTGACAAGGGAATGATCAGAAATCGAAGTGGCCAATCCGCACAAGCTGCATACCTTCAACACCCAGGGTACGCTAGTAACATATCTACCCTCGATATCTGCAGAGCGGTCTTGTACGCGAAGTTATGGGACGTGATTCCACCAGGATCCCGCCGAGCACATCAAATACACATAGCCCATTTGCCAGATAAAGCGGCGGCATAGCGCAGTGGCAAGTGTGCAGACTGATACGATGAAGGTCAGTGGTTCGACCCCTTTTGCTTTCATTTCTTTTGCAACCGATTTTTAACATCTATAATGTTGTTACGAAGTAACATCAAGGTCAGAGCCACAAAACCTGGAAATTTCAAAAAAATTGCTCATTCGCGAAATTGCCAAAAATTTAAAATGAGACTAGATATTATGGTTGATAGACCAAGATAAAAGGAAGAATGAGAGAAATGTTGAAGTAAGCAGTTTTAAGGATATGAGGGGAAGAAATGTGCATCAGGAGCATCTGCCTCTCACTTTGGAGCCAGAGCTCATTTGGTCAAAGGATCAAAAACAGCAGGTTGAGATAAGCTAACAATTTCGAACGCAAGTTGGCTTGATCGCTATACTGCGCAATGTTCTCACCGGAAGTTGTTCTCTCGTATCTCGTAAAGGAGTTTGGATGCTGTGGAGAGCCCCGCGAGCCGTGCAGAAAAGAGAAGAAAATCTTATATATAAAGCTGAATGTCTGTTTGTATGTCTGTCTGTCTGTCTGTCTGTCTGTCTGTCTGTATGTCTGTGTGTACGTATGTTCCGAATAGAAAATTCCATTTCTGAACCGATCCGGACCAAACTTGGCACACATACACTACGGGCCCCGGCGGGTGTCATAGGCTACTTTTCGTCATCGATCGATATCGATTTTATCGATTTTTTGCAAAATTTGAGCTACGGGGCTGGGAGTTGGCACAGGGGGGTAATCGAGCATGCTGATTACGAATACAACATTAGTTTTTAGAATCGTGCATTACTTTTATCGATTTTATCGATTTTTTTTGCAAAGTTGGAGCTACAGGGCTGGGTTTGGCACAGGGGGGGGGGGTGATCAGCATGCTCGATTACACCCCCTGTGCCAAATCCCAGCCCCCTAGCTCAAATTTTGCAAAAAATCGATAAAATCGACGTCAATCGATAACGAAAAGTGGACTGTGACACCCGCCGGGGCCCGAAGTGTATGTGTGCCAAGTTTGGTTCGGATCGGTTAAGAAATGGAATTTTCTATTCGGAACATACGGCGGAGCCGGGTATGCCAGCTAGTCATATAATATAAAATCGTAACGCTAATTCAAAAATGCGGCACAAAGCGGGAAAGCGAGCGGTGGTCCCGCAACGCGCGCCCTGTTTTTCAAGGCTGCCACCGCTCGCTTTCCTTCTGCTGATTAGGCGCACTCAATCTTCTTTCTTTCTTTTTTTCCTCTCTCTCTCTCTCTCTCTCTCTCTCTCTCTCTCCCTCTCTCCCATCCCTCTCCCGTTTTGAGTTCTACCGCTTTATCGTCGTTTATTTGTCTTGCTCGTAGCCTTCAGCTGTTGTCTAATATGGTCATTCTTTGCAGATGTCTCCTTAAAAGATCCCAAATCAAAGTTGTACCAGTCAGCAGCGGAGTTGCCTGTATGCTGTTAAATTCGATCAGTGAAGGCAGTACTGCGTGGGTAAACAGTCTGCTACGGGGACATGAAGACTTCATTTTTGTAATAAGGTGCCTAGACCTTTTACCAGTACTTGTTTTTTGTTTTTTGATGGAACCAAGTTGAGTTAACATAGACAGTCTCGAAACTTGTCACTGACTTATCATCAAGCTGATTTTCTTTTGTTGAAAGAAACACACGCGTGTATATTTCCGGGAGGATTCGATTAAGGTTGGCACAAAGAAAGAATTGGTTGCCGATGAACATATGGATTTCAACCATTGTCTACGGAGTTGAAGGTTTTTCTCTCTTCAAGCCAGCGCACGCAATTCTTAAGATTTCGAAGTAAGTTAGATGGTTCATCTGAATTTTTCAAGTTGAACGATATCCTCAGGGTCATAGGTATAGTTCACGCGATTTCGTCGCCTCGCGATTCTCCCAGCATGGCAACTGTTACGAGTTTATCGCATGCGGATCACCTTGAATTTCGGTCGTTATAGTTAGTTATGATTGGTCGCGTCGGAAAGCTATTACAATCGGAATGCAAGAGGATCGGCCTGCAATGAACTCGTATGAGTTATCATGTGGGGAGATTCCCGAGGCGATGAAATCGCAGCGTATGAGACGTCTATGAATGCGTGTAAGCAAAGCTTATCCAAAAGAGTGTTTATGCAGTGTTGATTTCTGCAATTCCACTACGCAGAAATGAATTCTATGGTCCCCATCACAACATCGACCAAAAGCAGGCGCATATCTTGGAGCCGGGAGCGAAAATTAGTCTGGATAATGGGATATTTACACCATAGCTAGATATCACTCATGTGTAGTTTGCCCCTCTCCTCCTCCCGATTTCAGAGTGTCACACCGCAACCTTAGTACCGTGAACTGAAGTCTTTAGCACTTGGTGGGAATGGGCTTGTACGATAGCCTTCCACTTCAAACATGGGCAGTGGGGTGACTGTTAAGGTTCGTGCAGAATTGCGGGCCTTACGATTCAACTGTGTGTTGTGCGCATTCTAATGGCAAAAGAGCAATTTTATAGGTGGGCAGCGCTGTACCGCTATGATTTAGGTTTCTTCTTTCAGATTAGATTGTGATTCAAATTTTGACGGTCTTTTGCGGTAGCACTTTTCCTTTTCTGACGCCTAAGCATAAAGCCTCGGGTGTTTACGCGATTCATCGCCTCCATTCTCTCAACGAGACAACTGTTACGAGTCCATTATATGCATCTCATCATCATCATCATTTTGTTGTGAGAGTTTTCCGACATGACTGATCGTGACTAACTATCACCGAATTACAAAATGATTGGCATGCAATAGACCCGTAATTGTTGGTTTGTTGGAAGAATTGCGAGGCGACGAAATCGCTTGTACTATGCTCGAGGCCCAAGACCTAACTCATGCGACTCCAGTTGCTGTGCCTGCAGTTACTCTTCGTAATCAAATATAAGCACACTTTACTTGGGCAGGACATGATACGGCTGCGATGACTTACCAAAGCTATGCACCTATGCATTAAAGATTTGCGGACCGTTGATCCTTGGTCATTTGGTAAATAACCACGCGAGGTGGCGGTTGATGAATCACTGAAGGTATGCCTGAGCCTTAAGGTGCCCTTCATATCGTGGCAGCCGCCATTAGCCGTGCGCCTCGGACAGTGCCACCCGCTGATCGTCGATAGCCGTTAACAGCCGCTTTCTTTCTCACAGGAGCGCGAACTTATCTGTTGCGCTAACGCATGCGACCCTCTCTCATCCTCCATAGTCTCCTTATCATTTATGTTTACTGTGCTTTGTCATATGTTTCATTTGCAGGAAGGAGATGTGGCAATTGTGGCGAGTGGACGAAAAAGACATACCAGCGGAGAAAAAAAGGAGCAAAATTTTTTCAAGAGAAGGCATACTTTGATGTTATTAAATGCATGCTGCTGATCGCTTGTCTCTCTCAACATTACACATATTTCCGGTACATAAAATGGGTTTACCGCTGGTGCGGAGCTCCTCTAGGCAGGAAACCTGATGCTGGACCAAGTGTTAGTAGAGCAATCTGAGAAGATTTGCAACGTGCGTGGGTGTACTTGCTGTGTTTTACCATATGTGCTTTGTATGCTTTTACGATGGTCTTCCAGGTGCAAGTTCAGGATTTGAGGCACTCTCTATCACATTTGATTATTAGAGAGTTCAACTTGAACGACAGACATGATCTCCTACTGCGATCGGGCTTAGAGAGCATGGGGAGTGTTTTTGGCTTCGACCCGCCTGAGGACAGTGAGTTCGGTTGTTACTTGGTTGTAGATTCTTCGTCTTGACTCTATCAGACTCGCCTTCTAACATCTTGATATTCAACAGTATTTCTTTCAGATAATTCGCGATTCAGGACTCAACAACACGTCGAGTGCAGCTACGTGAAGATTACCCATTCCATGTGATATCGTCCATATCATGGACATCAAGGAAGATTTCAAACTTTATGCCGTTAAGAAATGCAATGATGTGGCGAGGTTAACAGAAGCGCATAGGGTTTTCGCAGTTTGACTCTGGTATGTCACAGCTTTGCATCTTTATGCACTAATTATCAGGTTCACCCGCCATTTGACTGCCGATGGTCGTACTGGTAATTGATACAAGAGGACTAATGGAGCAGTGTGCTACGCGAAGAAAATCCAAAAAATAATGGTGTTGAGGTTACATCCAAATTCTTATTCCTTTATTTTTGTTTGTTTTCTGTCAGTACTCTGCGTTGATACCACTGCTT